>CM019069.1:30032625-31232625 GCA_009667805.1 Leptobrachium leishanense | reverse complement strand
CAAAATCAATCTGTGCATATATGCTGCATCAATAATAAATGCACACACAACTTCTCAAACATATTGGTTTGGTATGTGTAGAATGTGTAACTATACTTTGCTGCGTATTTTTTTTGGGCTGGTGTATTTGGTTTCGGCAGGTTGATAGAATTTGCCGTTAACACCAGCTTTTAGGAGTTGCTAAAATTATGCGCGCAACGGCTGTGTGTTACAAACTGCGCATAGACTGTAATACCATCCGCGTACCAGCGCACAAACACATTTGCGCTCACGATGTTAAGTATAGGACGCGGAAAGTACAGTAAGCGCGCGCAGCGTTCGCGCAAGTTCACCCGCGGTAGACGTTAACGCGCGTTATTTTGTGCTGACATTGTAATATGATGTTCTGCGCAAAGGGTTTTGCCCCACGCGTTAATGCGTTTTTGCGCGAAGAATGTAATAGGGCCCTAAATGTTTGAGCTACTGTTACATAGTTACATAGTTACATAGGCTGAAAAAAGACATGCGTCCATCGGGTTCAGCCTCTCCCACATAACCTACTGCTGTTGATCCAAAAGAAGGCAAAAAACCCAGTCTGAAATATGCAACATACTGGGCAAAAATTCCTTCTTGACCCCAGATGGTGTCAGATTCCTCCTTGGATCAAGAAGCTTTTACCCACATATTAAATATTATAACCCTTAATATTCTGTGTCTGCAGGAAGTCATCCAGTCGTTTTTTAAAAGTCTGTACAGACTCTGACCCAACCACCTCAACAGGCAGAGAATTCCACAGCTTTATTGTTCTCACCGTAAAATAACCCTTCCTATGCTTTAAGCTAAATTTTCTTTCTTCCAGTCTAAATGGATGACCCCTTGTCCTATGTATAGTCCTGTTAATGAATAGGTTATCAGACAATGGTTGATAATGGCCCCGTATATATTTATATAAGGTTATCAGATATTAAATGTTAAGGTTATCAGATGTTAAAGTCTTTGAATGTAGCAGTTGGTGTGCTCTCTTCCTGGTTTGTTATTTTTTTGGCCAGGCAGGGTATCTTCTAAAAATGTATCTTCCCAGTAACGGAGCATAATATTGGAAAAGGCTCAATGTTAGTGACATTGGCCACCTCCAAGAGTCCAGATCACACCCTGGATGCTAAGCATAACGCTCGAGCTGCACAGCATAACAGCTCGAGGCTGTGCTTATTGTTAACGCATCGTATTCCATCAAGGTTGCAAGCTCCACTTGCATCTCAGATGTTGCGCCAGGTTACTGTACATTAATGTCTCCTCTACTTTGTATGGGCCCAATGTTGCCCGAGCCGATAGAGAATGAGCTGTTACAACCAGATCGTTCTATATCTGCGCCTGATGTTGTTCAGGTTTGAATAGCATCTTTCAAACCCTGGTGTTATGTGATTGTGCTGAAGTGAAATCACTTAACACACAAACCTAAACCCAGCTAAAAATTCTATACTCACCTCAGATCCCTCGTGTCGAGATCGGCACGATCCACCTCTTCCTCTCTTAGCACGCAGAGGAGCACTGGGAACAGATAGTTCCCAGTGTTCCTCCGTGTATCCCTCCATTACCCAGACCGATCTCAGTCGCTAAAGATCTCGCCCATCTCAATTGAGTCCTAAGGACTCCTAGAGCAGATAACACCGTTGTGCTGAGCCCTGCTGGTGCTATCAAATTGCGGCTCGAAAATATTATGGCTCGAGCTGTTGGCAAAGTGGCTCGGTCATAATACAGGCCCATGGTCTTCACATCAACCAGGACTTCGCCACGGTATTTGTCCCGTGTCTATTTCGATTCCAGTGCATATCTATGAACCATGGTCAAATGTAAAATGACTGAACTACTACTTAATTCACAATGTCAGCAGCTGGGCAGATGTCAGGACATTCCTAAATTATTCACAGTGGCGAGTCACGAAAACAAGGGTTTCGGAAATGTCATAAATTATTGAAATACCCATCAATACTTTATCTGCCGGCCTATACTTAGGATGTCCCCAGTGGGATGTCAAAGCAATGGACGGAATTGTCCCAAATCAATCATCTGTACGTGGACATTTAAGCCCGGATGGTGAGTGCATGCCATTAATTATTGTCACTTGGTAGGTGCTTTCTTCTTCTGTATCTCCTAACACAGACAGGTATAGAATCACAGGTCTCTGTATCTGAAACACTGGTAAGTCTACTTGACCCATGGTTAGGGCCAGGGCCGGGATCAAGTCCTGAGAATAACCAGTGTTGCAACTCTCCAAGATTTCTAACTCCCTCCTCCAGCGTAACCATTGCCACATTCAGCTTAACCCACCACCTTGCCCTCAAGGGATATTTTATTTTCATATGTATGTGTTACAGGTAGAGTTCGAAATTGGGTAAAGCCTGTATGACCCAAAAGCACCAGGTAAATCTGCAAAAATAATGAAATTTTCGGGTTTTACCCAGGTCATATGCAAACTAACGAACCCCTCTTGGGTAAAAGTGATTAAAAGGATTAGGGTTAGTGTTGGTAAGGTTAGGGTTAGTTAGGGTTAGGGTTGGTAAAGGTTAGGGTGGGTTAGGGTTAGAGTTGGCCATGGATATGGATAATGTTAGGTTTTGGGCCAACTGTTAGCTACTGGAAACTCTTAGAAGACACATTACCCAGGGGCGTTTGGTTAGAACACAGTTAAGCCGGGTAAACCCAGTGTTTGATTTCATTTCAGGCTTTACTATAAACTGTTGAGTAATGGCAGTTTCCCTGAGATAATCCTAGGTTTATCACCATTTCGGACTTTACCCGTATACATATGCCGGCTTCCTCATAGCCATCTAAGAGACGTTACATGAAAACATGTGAGTGAACATCTAAACCCCTAATATTGTTGGGCCAAATGGGAACGCAGTACCCCCTTCAAATATCGTGGGTGGAATTGCGTTCCAAAGCATTCCCGCTCTACCTGACACCAAGCCAGAGTTTCTAAAACATATTTCATCCCCGCTGACAGGGCAGTTGCGGCAAAGTTGAATCTTTTTTCTTACAAGCTATACGCCCGTCATGGTTAGAAGACACAGGTGTTTGTACAGCCGGTTGACTTGTGTCTTTTAAAAGCTGCGTTGTTCTTCAGGGTTCGGGTGGAAGGATGAGTCTCCAGGGTGCGGCAGCTTTTCTTTTAAACCTGATTTATCTATAAATCTGCAGGTGTCCGCGCTCTAAACACATTAACCAGGCAAACTCTGAGCCTGGGAAAAATATGGCCGCTTTGCAAGGAGGGATAAATGCACAGAAAGAAAAGTACAGGTGTTTAAATAAAACCTTGTGTTCATGAATGGCATGTTTCAGGAGTGACAGTTTGCCCGTTATATGGAAGTAGAGTCTGTCTTATTAATAGCTGTGTTTTAGCTGCAGAGAGTAAGGTCATCACATGCTCCCATTAAGGGAGTGCAAGGACGGCCGCGTATAATAAAATACATGTAGCACTGGTCTTGATGCAGATTATTGATGTCTATGAGTGCTGGCATTCCTGATGCTCCTGAACTACAACTTATTATGTCACAGGAAAAAAAAATAATGTAATCTGCGCTCGTTTCTATACAATTCCATGTGCAACAAAACACTGTCAGAGGTTTTAGTTTGTTTCAATGGTCGTTGCAACTTTAGCTCACTCGCCCCATCAAGGCACCTCTTTGTAGAGTAAGTCCTAACCAATGTACCAAAAGCTGCTCCTCTGAGCAACTACATGCCCCTCCTGCTGCTTTTCAGCTAAGGAGAGGCAGAAAAATGGTGGGTTTTATTTCTACATGCACAAAGCACTTCCCTTTTCGGGTTGAAAACAAAAACATTGAAAAAGGAACAGCAGCAAAAATGACTAACTGGTGTTACAGCATAATATACATACATACAGAAAATATGGCGCCACGCCTGTTGCTTTTGTTGCACATGAATTGTATAGAAACTAGCGCAGATGACATAAAAAAAATTCTTGTTATGTTTTATACATGAACTGGGTTGTTGCTCCTGGTTGTTGCAGTCGCTCTGGTGAGTACAGGCACGACACCATTTTTTCTGTATGTATATTATGCTGTAACATCAGTTGGAAAAAGGAACAGCAGCAAAAATGACTAACTGATGTTACAGCATAATATACATACAGAAAAAATGGTGTCGTGCCTGTACTCACCAGAGCGGCTGCAACAACCAGGAGCAACAACCCAGTTCATGTATAAAACATAACAAGAATTTTTTTTATGTCATCTGCGCTAGTTTCTATACAATTCATGTGCAACAAAAGCAACAGGCGCGGCGCCATTTTTTCTGTATGTATGTATATTATGCTGTAACACCAGTTAGTCATTTTTGCTGCTGTTCCTTTTTCCATGTTTTTGTTTTAAACCCCAAATGGGAAGTGCTTGGTGCGTGTATAAATAAACCCACCATTTTCCTGCCTCTCCTTAGCTGAAAAGCAGCAGGAGGGGCATGGAGCTGCTCAGAGGAGCAGATTTTGATACATTGGTTAGGACTCACTCTACCCAGAGGTGCCTTGATGGGGCGAGTGAGCTTACGTTTCAATGGCCATTAAAGAAAACTAAAATCCCTGATAGTGTTTTGTTGCATATGGAAATATATAGAAACGAGCGCAGATGACATAAAAAAAAAATTCTTGTTATGTTTTATACATGAACTAGGCTGTTACTCCTGGCTAAATATAAAAACGGAATTGGGGAATGAACTCTATAAAGAGACAGAAGGATAAAACATCATGGTGCAATATATCACACTCAAATTGAGTAAATAGAGGCCCCCTTTAAGACCGCACTCACAAGATGCAAGAAAATATGTGCACATAAATTTGTTACCGCTCCCTTGGATAAGAACAGCCGGAATGATCACCCCGCCGTCACAGGAAGTACACGCCAAGCCGGTTCCGGTTACAGTATAGAAATTTATTTAAAAGAATATAAGCCAACGCGTTTTGTCCAAACACAAGGTGGACTTCATCAGGGCAGAAGAAAATATTTTTTATAAGCGTTGGCTTATATTCTTTTAAATAAATTTCTATACTGTAACCGGAACCGGCTTGGCGTGTACTTCCTGTGACGGCGGGGTGATCATTCCGGCTGTTCTTATACAAGGGAGCGGTAACAAATTTATGTGCCCATATTTTCTTGCATCTTGTGAGTGCAGTCTTAAAGGGGGCCTCTATTTACTCAATTTGAGTGTGTTATATTGCACCATGATGTTTTATCCTTCTGTCTCTTTATAGAGTTCATTCCACAATTCCGTTTTTATATTTATCTTGTTATCGGTGCCATTAGGAGGAGACGCTGGGGGAGAGAGAAACTCAAAAAGATATGTATTATACTCTTGTGTGATCACACGTTACTGCTGTTACTCCTGGCTGTTGCAGCCGCTCTAGTGAGTACAGGCGCGACGCCATTTTTTCTGTATGTATGTTTACATATGTCACAGGACATATAGCTCAGAAGTCTCATGACGATGTATTTAACCATTCTTAATTATCTATTTTCATTATTCTTACTGTATGTGTCACAAAGGGTACTTCTGCCGTATTCAAACTATTGTATGGTAAAGGATACCACATGAAAAAGTACTTTCTATCTATCTCAACCAACCGTCATCTACCGATACTCTATATCTGTTATTTATCGTATCTGTCTATCATCCATCTATCTACCTATCAGAGGATAGCTTGCATTTCGGATGTAATAGGACGTTGTAAAATTAAGCAGAGTGCTCGAGCAGTTATGTTATACAGATCGAGCGCTATGATTCGTGTCCGGGTTGTGATCTAGCACCGGATGTTAAAAAATAAATAATTCAGTCTTATTCCCACTATTTTTTTGCCTGAAAGTCCATTTATCAGCACCTAACAGCATTTGTAATTATTATAGTGCAGATCCTGGATTGATTATCCATATTTTACCTTTCTGCAATTTACAGGCACTGCAGGACAGGGATTTAAGGGATTCAGATTACACAGTATAAAATAATGGGGCAGTGCTTCCCAGACAAGACAGACAAACAAAGACCACTCAAACCTTTAACAGATGTAAACATAGTCTAGACAGGAGGAGTTGAAAAGTGCTACAGAGACCCACACAGTTATCCTATTAGCAGACAGTAACAGATAAACATACACAATAATAACAATAACAGTATGCATGCATAGCACGGATGAGACAAACACCCTGCACCTACAACTGTAGACACAGGGTGACTACAACATAAGCGAGGGCAGGGAAACAATATAGAACACCAGGCCCGCACCTCCCAAATGCATCTCTAGGTCCATGCACCCCAAGTTCAAAGTGACTCTCGTCATGCTAATGCAGCATCTCGATATGTAAGAGTTAGCGCCAGCATAAGTAAGTTTAACGTCTGGCATTGATATTCCAATCTTGACACTAAACTGAGGTGAAATCAGTTTGCGCCTCACGGCTTGCGCGAGCTTACTACACTTTGCATTCTGCATCTTAGGTATAGGAGATGCAATCTATTTTTACCGTCTCGATAAGTGAAGTATTCCAAGGTGCTGGTCCAAATTACCATTGGGACGTGAAATGAAGAATTTTACCACCTTCTAAAAGCTGGTGCTAAATGATTCTGCAAATGCAAAATCAGTTAACATGCTCCAACCCCCCCCTAGAAAAAAAATCACATACTTACCTCTCATCCCCGGGTGAAAAGAGCGTCACGGCCCACCGCTTCTTCTCCCCAGGAGTAGAGTGAGACTGGGAACCAATAGTTCCTAGTCTCCTTCCGCGATTACTCTGCGGCACTGCACGGTCTCACGTGAGAGAGCTTGCGCAAAACTTGTGGCCTTGAAGTGCAAGGCTCTATGGGGTCCTATGGAGTCCAGGAACTGATACTCACGGTGGCGCTAAGGTGTCTGTTGGTGCTTTATAAATGCTTGTAACTGTGGGTATCAGGGAGCTTAGCGCTTCGTTCCGGGGAGAGATGCTGAGATAGCACCTCCCCCAAAATACGACGTTAACATGGAGACGGTAAGGGCGCACATTATCCTGCTTACCGTCTCCATGTTAACGTCAGGAATGGAATAAGGCCCTAAGTAATTAATAATAAATCCACTAGGAGCCAAAAGAATTTTGAACAGATTATAAATAACACTAAATAAATCCATATTTACTTCAACAACATCTGCCCCCCCCCCTATTTTTCAAGCTGCCATTATGCGAGTTTCCAGAATTTGATGGTTTGATTAAATAGTTTCAGTTTGTGCACCTGACCCTTTAACCAGCGCATTCCTCTAATTCCTGCATTGTAGCACATCAAAAAGGGTTGTTTCCAACGTCTGGTTTACAGTTTCACTGAGTCTTTCATTAAGTCTACTGTACGGTTTGTAACCTTAACCACAACACAGCCTTGTGCGGGATTCCGAATCGGAAAGGAATGAATGTCACTCAATATTTCTACGCACACATAGAACAAATCAATTGTTCTCTGAGCCCTCGCAGTGAAAGTCTATATTTTCTAAGCCGTGAAGCCAGTGACCTTGGATTTAAAATGTTGTACATTGGATGTTTTATGTGTTTGTTTCATTGTACGCTTCTCGTTCCCATACTGTTAGCAGACATGCCGCGTGCGCTAAAAGCCTTTTAATGCTTCGGAATTGTATTTAGGCTCGGTGCTGCCCTCCGATCTGTATTGAGCCTATCTCTAGTCCATTCACTGAAACCAAAAGAACCTCTTCCTTCAGTCTACATCGTAACCCCTTCCTTTACTCTCCATTATGTGATATTAATAGGCTTCCTCTGTCCTGAGCAAGGACACATGTGTTAATGCCTGTTCTCGAGACCTTCAAACCTTGTGTTGTTGTCTTTTCTCAAGACCCTCACAAACCTTGGTTTTACTCATAGTGTACAGGATAATTCAGAAGTGGACTCCTTGCTCAAGGCGACTCGAGGAGTATCCACTACGCCCTCCTGTTGAGACATTAGAAGGCCGAAACTATCGTTCGGGGGGTTGCTGCGTCTCTCATGCAGAGACGACTTCCTTGATTGCATCACGCATTCGCCACGGCATTGTGTGGATAAGCACGTGCAATGCCACAGCATTTATTGGCATTAATTTGTGGCCAAGATCTTGTATTGATGATGGGAGAGTCGCGGCGCTGCGTAAAGTCTTCTCCAGCACATTATCCCAAAGATTAACCTCAATGGGGTTAAAATCTGGACTGTGCGGTGGCCAATCCATGTGTGAAAATGATGTCTCATGCTCCCTCAACCACTCTTGCACAATTTGAGCCCAATGAATCCTGGCATTGCCATCTTGGAATATGCCCGCTGTGCCATCAGGGGAGAAAAAACCCATTGATGGAAAAACCTGCCCATTCAGTATATTCAGGGAGTCACATGACCTCATTTTTTAGGCACATAACGTTGCTGAACCTCGACCTGACCAGCTGAAGCAACACCAGATCATAACAGGCTTGTATGGCAGGTGGTGACTCTTTTGGCCAGGCAGTGTATATCAATACAGATTTTTTCTTGTGAATTGGGTTGACTGCTAGTGTTGCATAGGTCCTCCAAAGACTGATGGGAGTTGCATGCAACATTGTGTATTTGTTGTATCAAAACAGGTATGATTCAAACCCCCAAGTTGTGCAAAGCTCATGTATGGTGTCATTTGTTTCTCATGTGGACTCCTGGAGAAGATACAAGCGGTGGTGCACCTGCTGGTATCTATGAGCAGTTCTCAAATATTCGGACTTTGAGAAAAGACAACGGCCATGGTTTTATCCATTTGCGAGACGCTAGTAACAGCTTGGTTGGAAACTGACCCTAAGAGTTAGATTTTTTCCCGATTCAGATTTACGATTGAGTTTAGGTGGAAAAAAGGTCTTTTCACTTGCACTTTAAAGCACAATGTGATACTTCGCTATCTCACATAGAATTAATAATTTACCTTCATTCCTTTAATCAAGAAAACCTCTTGATTAAAAGGAAAAAATATCAAATTCATCCAAGATGATGAGAACGGCAGTCCAACAATGGAACGCAACAATGTATGTCCGATGTATCAAACTGAATTTCCTGTGAAGCTGACCTTTGCGTTTCTAGCTCAAATGATACTTATTTATCCTGAGGTTTTGTTTTTTCCATGACCGACATGTCAGATAAATTACACCTGAAAGGACCTCGCCTGGAGTGAAAATGTGACTGTGTGCAAAATGACAGGTCCACGAGTGCAGATGTTGATCTCGGTCTTTAGACAAAACTCTTAGGAGCCGAAACGTCGGATTATTTAAATGCATATTGAATAAATTTATATTTTTATACATGGTCCCGGAGTGCTCTGCTGTCTTGATGTAATACTTTTCAGATAGCACCTGGGCACAGGAATTTCTGGTTACTTTCCTAGACTGAGTGTGCCTTCCTCTCCTGGTTGCTTTTAATATATATATATTATGACGGAATGGAGATGTTGTTCCGCCTGCGGGTGTGCTCTATCTGCGTGACCCCGTCGCTTACCGCTGGCCCGACTACCGAGTGGCGCACACTCGGCGTCTCGTGCGGCCTGGCGTGACCCTAGGGTAGGGTTAGCGGGCGGTGGAGGGGACCCCTGCCTGGAACCAGTCCGACCACTGAGGCGCGCAGCACTCAGCGTCCCGAGCAACTGGTTCCCTGACCTGGCGGGTGTGGGACGCCTGTGGGAATCGGCCCTAGCAGCCGCGGAGAAAGATTCGGATCTTATGGGGAAACGTTTCGGATCTTATGCGGGAAACGTTTCCGATCCGGGGGCGGGTGTCTCTTCGGATCTTGGGCGGTGAAGGTTTCGAGTCGGGAAGGGATGGCGGGTCGAATCGGAACTGGAGGGCTTCGGATCGGTATGGGAGGGAGGTTCGGATATGGCGGGACCAGTGGAGAGTTCGGGTCTTACCGCAATGCCGAAGCGCGGTTCCCGGCGGGGCCGTTCGGTTCGGATCTCCGTCTTCCTCCGATCGAATCTTCCTGAGCAGCGCCTCTGCCCTGATACTCGATGCAGGGTCAGAGCGCTCGATTCGGATCGTATCCGAGTGGGCACCGTACTCTGAGGCCGCGGGGGACACTCAGATCCGAAAATACGGCGGAGAATAAAGACACACCAGTCAGAGCTGAATGTACTGCAGAATCTGGCTTTTTTATTTACAGTCCAAGCATTTATTACCTCTGCACACAATTAGAATACAATGGGACTCCTTGCCCGCCCTCCCAGGACCCATTGGCCCTTGGCCTTCAGGGAGTCACCAATTCGGACCGGATGGTCCGAATCGGCCATTTTACGATTCGAACCGGATGGTTCGAATCGGCCATTTTCCGAAACGAGAATTCCAACTGCGCCACACGAATCGGAAAATGGCGGCGAGCAAGGCAAACAAAGGGAAAAGTCATTACACCATAAACCAACGGGGAACACTTTATTAACACCACACAATGTCACATCTAAATACAAACTGGTAAACGGGGTGCGTGCCACCACACCCAAGTGTCCATGTCCCCACTGTCACTGCACCGCCCCTGGCTGAGGGTGCTGGGCCATCCCGTGACACTCCTCCCCCTCCCCAAGGTCCGACGCACTCGATTGGACCCCACCGGGTCGTACCGAGGTAGTCGGGGCTCCCCAATCCCCTGGTTCCCGGGCCGACTGTCGCGATAACCCATCTGCGTTACCGTTCTGCGACCCGGGCCGATATTGGATGGAAAAGTTGAAGGGTTGGAGAGCCAGGCTCCACCGCAGCAGGCGGCCGTTCTCCCCCGCCACTCGGTTGAGCCATACCAAGGGGTTATGGTCGGTCATCACGGTGAAGGACCGACCGTAGACGTAGGGTTGGAGCTTCCGTAGGGCCCAGACCAGGGCCAGGCACTCCTTCTCCACTGCAGCATACCCCACCTCTCGTGGCAACAACTTCCGGCTAATAAACGCCACCGGATGGTCCCCCCCGTCGTCCCCCACTTGACTCAGGACAGCTCCCAGTCCGAACATGGACGCGTCTGTGTGGACAATAAAACGTTTATTATAGTTGGGAGCTGCCAGCAGGGGCGCTTGGGTCAGGGCGGCCTTCAGCTGCCGGAAGGCCTGTTCGCACTCCGGGGACCACAGGACTTGGCGGGGCAGGGATTTCTTGGTCAGATCAGTCAAGGGTTTGGCCAGGTCGCTGTAATGGGGTACAAATTTTCTGTAGTACCCCGCGGTACCCAGAAAGGCCAGGACCTGGGTCTTGGTCACCGGGGTGGGCCAATCCAGGATAGCCTCTATCTTCGCGGGCTCCGGCCGTTGTATCCCGCACCCCACCCGGTGGCCCAGATACTGCACCTCGGCCATCCCCACCCTACACTTCTCCGGCTTCAGGGTCAGGTTGGCGTCCCTAATCCGGCCCAGGACAGTCCCTACATGATCCAGATGTTCCTCCCAGGTCTGGCTATAGATGGCTATATCATCCAGGTACGCGCAAGCGAATCCCTGGAGGCCATCGAGGAGGCGATCGATTAACCGCTGGAAGGTAGCAGGGGCGTTCTTCATCCCGAACGGCATGACTCGAAACTGGTACAGGCCGAACGGGGTGATGAAGGCCGACTTCGGGGTCGCCTCCTCGGCAAGGGGAATCTGCCAATACCCCTTGCACAGATCCACCGTGGTCAAGAAATGACCCCCGGAGATCTGATCTAGCAACTCGTCGACTCGGGGCATCGGATAAGCGTCCGTAACGGTACAGTCGTTTATCCGCCGATAGTCGACGCAGAACCTGGTTGTACCGTCCTTTTTGGGCACCAGGACCACGGGCGACGCCCATGGGCTGGCCGACGGCTCAATGACCCCCAGCTCCAACATCTCCCGGATCTCGGCCCGCATGGACTCGCGGACTGCTTCCGGGATCCGGTAGGCGGGCTGTCGGAGTGGTTTCTGACCGGGTGTGTCCACCTGATGGACGGCCTGGTCCGTATATCCCGGAGGGCCGAGAAAAACCCCGGATAGGCGAGAAGCAGCTGCCGCGCCTGCGCCTGTTTCTCGGGCCCTAGCTCCTCCCCCAACTGCACCTGCTCCACCCCGGAAGGCTGCTTGGCTACCCCCGGAGTTCCTCCAAGGGAAAGGGTTCCATCTCCTCGGCCGCCGGCGCGCATATGGCGTCCACCGACTCTGGCCGCTCATGGAAGGCCTTCAGCATATTGACGTGGAACGTCCGCTGGATTCTGGTGTCCGCGCAGCTCACAACCACATAGGTGGTATCCCCCAGCTGGGTTACCACCTTGTAGGGACCTTGCCAGGCCGCCTGCAGCTTGTTCTGCCGCTGTGGTTTTAACACCAGAACCTTCTGTCCCACACAGAACGAGCGGCTGCACGCAGCGCGATCGTACCACGCCTTCTGCTGAGCCTGGGCCGTCTCCATGTTCTCCTGCACGAACCCCTGGAGGTCCGCCAAGCGCTCCCGCAGCTTCAGGACGTACTCCACCACGGGAACTCCGTCCTCCTCCGGCGCCCCTCCCACTGAGCCCTAACCAGATCCAGAGGACCTCGCACCCGGCGTCCATATAGCAGCTCAAAGGGTGAGTACCCGGTGGATTCCTGCGGAACCTCCCGGTAGGCGAACAGCAAGTGGGGAAGATACTTCTCCCAGTCCCTGTTCTCATGCACGAAGGCCCGGATGAGCTGCTTCAGGGTCCCATTGAACCGCTCGCACAGCCCGTTGGTCTGGGGGTGATACGGGGCGCTGTGCAGCGCCTTAACGCCACAGAGACGCCAGAGCTGTTGGGTGAGCTCAGCGGTAAACTGGGTACCCTGATCGGATAGGATTTCTCGGGGAAACCCTACCCTCGTGAACACCCTGAGGAGCGCGTCTGCTACGGTGTCCGCCTGGATGTTGGCCAAGGCCACAGCCTCGGGGTACCGGGTGGCATAATCCACTACGGTAAGAATATACCTCTTACCGGTGGCACTGGGCCGTGGCAACGGCCCTACGATGTCAACCGCCACCCGGCTAAAGGGCTCCTGGATAATGGGCATGGGCCGCAAGGGCGCCTTCGGATGGTCCCCAGCCTTCCCAGCTTTCTGGCAAACTGGGCAGGTGCGGCAATAATCGCGGGTGTCGTTGCTAAGGCGAGGCCAGTAAAACGCGCGCGCCAACCTGTGCCGGGTTTTACTCTGGCCTAAGTGACCTGCAAGGGGGATGTCGTGGGCCAAGCGCAGAAGCTCCTGCCTGGGTCCCTGCGGCACCACCAGCTGCTTCTGCGGAATCTGCTTCTTCTTGGCCCCCTCCCTCACGGTGTAACGGTACAGCAGCCCATCCTCCCACTCCACCTTGTCTTTCCCCTGACCGTCCAAGCCCTGACCAGCTCGGTCCCGGTAGCCCTGTAATGTGGGGTCGGTTTGCGTCTGGTGGCGCAGCGTCTCCGGGGTACTCCACGGGGAAGGGAGGACAGGCGGAGGGGAAAGAATCGTCCCGTCGAGGTCGGGGAGGTGATGGCGTCTGGGAGGTTGGGAAGGGCTGGGGTTTTGGGCTGTCGGGAGGGTCGGGGAGGTCGGGAATGGTGGGGGTCGCGGAGGTCGGGGAGGTTTGGGAGGTTTGGGAGGTTTGGGAGGTTTGGGAGGTCGGGATGGTGGTGGAGGTCTCACCTGGGTCCCATTCGGAGCGCCCCTGTCTTGTCGTCGGCTCTGTTGCCTAGTGGTAACCGGGGTAGCTGCATCTGTGGAGTAAGCGGAAATGAGCTGCCCCAAATCATTCCCCAGGAGCACCTCGGCCGGCAGTTGTCTCAGCAACCCCACCCGCACCTCCTTCTCCCCATTCCCCCAGTCCAGGTGCACCCGGGCCGTCTCGAGCCGGAGCACTTTTCCTCCCGCCACCCGTACTGCTACAGTGCTCTGCAGGCGGTCGCTTGGCGGGACCAAGTGAGGCCGGACCAGGGTGATGGTAGCCCCGGAGTCTCGCAGCCCCTCAGCAGGCCGCCCATTTATCCACACCGCCTGGCGGTGGTGTCGGCGGTTGTCATCCGCGGCGGCTTGCACGGGGTCGGCTTCGTGCAACTGCCCACCATTCCTCCGGGGCCTCCGGCCACGGAGCTCCGGCGTCGCAACAATGGGCCGCCGGCGATGGCCTGCCGGCCGGCCGGCCGGTCAATTCCGGGCGGTTGGGGCAATGTTGTTTGTAGTGCCCCTCCTGGTTGCACCCGTAACAGCGGACGTTAGCCATGTTGGTGGGCCGGCTGGGAGCCCGTGCTGCAGGCGCCCGGACCGGTGGTGGAGGTGGCGGGTAGGTAACACGGGACGGCTGGCCAGGGTCCGCTCCCCCCCCGGCAACTTCCGGGTGTCCGTGTACTCGTCGGCCCAGGTGGCCGCTTGTGCACCGTATGGGGCTTCTTGTCGCGCACCCACTCTCGGATAGCGGAGGGTGTGTGCTCGAAGAACTGCTCGAGCAGCAGCAGTTGGGTGATCTCGGCCACCGTCTCCGCTTGGCTTCCCGAGAGCCAGGTGCGCAGGTCCCTCTGCAGCCGATGGGCCCACTCCACGTGGTGGCGCCACTGGGCCGGCGAGAATTCCGGAACTTCGTCCGGCTAGCTTCCGGGGTCACGGCATATCTACTCAGCAGCGCCTGCTTGACGTGCGAGTAGCTGGTGGCCTCGTCGTCCGGCACCGTACGATAGGCCTCGGCGGCCCGGCCGGTCAGCTTACTCGCCAAGATCCGAATCCAGTCGGCCCGGTGCACGTCATGCACCCGACACAGGCGCTCAAAGTCTTGGAGATAGCTTTCGATCTCTTCCTCGGCTTCCCGGAACTCCTTGAACGCCTGGAACGGCACTTTCCGCCCGGCGTATCGGTCCGATGGCGAGCGGCTACTCCGCCGGCTTCGCACTTCGGCCAGCCGCAGTTCGTGCACCCGCTCTCTCTCCCTCTCCTCTTCCTGTCCGAGTTCCCGACCCAGCTTCCTCATCTCAGCTTCCGATGGGGCCGGACCCATCATGGAGATCCGCTCCCGCATCTTCCGGCAGAATTCGCTATCCTCGGCCTCAGCGGGAACGGCAGCCGGCACTGGGTCCGCGGGCAACGCCGCGAACGCCTCCTCCTGATCTATTCTCCTCAACTCCTCTATCAGAGTCTCCCGACTCTTGGAGCCCGGGACACCGCCCCGATTCTCCAGCATCCCACGCAGGACGTCCCGCTTGTAGGCAGTATACTTGATCATGATGAGGGTCCCCCTGGGGTCTGCAGAGAGCTATCCCACCGCTGCCACCAGTATGACGGAATGGAGATGTTGTTCCGCCTGCGGGTGTGCTCTATCTGCGTGACCCCGTCGCTTACCGCTGGCCCGACTACCGAGTGGCGCACACTCGGCGTCTCGTGCGGCCTGGCGTGACCCTAGGGTAGGGTTAGCGGGCGGTGGAGGGGACCCCTGCCTGGAACCAGTCCGACCACTGAGGCGCGCAGCACTCAGCGTCCCGAGCAACTGGTTCCCTGACCTGGCGGGTGTGGGACGCCTGTGGGAATCGGCCCTAGCAGCCGCGGAGAAAGATTCGGATCTTATGGGGAAACGTTTCGGATCTTATGCGGGAAACGTTTCCGATCCGGGGGCGGGTGTCTCTTCGGATCTTGGGCGGTGAAGGTTTCGAGTCGGGAAGGGATGGCGGGTCGAATCGGAACTGGAGGGCTTCGGATCGGTATGGGAGGGAGGTTCGGATATGGCGGGACCAGTGGAGAGTTCGGGTCTTACCGCAATGCCGAAGCGCGGTTCCCGGCGGGGCCGTTCGGTTCGGATCTCCGTCTTCCTCCGATCGAATCTTCCTGAGCAGCGCCTCTGCCCTGATACTCGATGCAGGGTCAGAGCGCTCGATTCGGATCGTATCCGAGTGGGCACCGTACTCTGAGGCCGCGGAGGACACTCAGATCCGAAAATACGGCGGAGAATAAAGACACACCAGTCAGAGCTGAATGTACTGCAGAATCTCGCTTTTTATTTTACAGTCCAAGCATTTATTACCTCTGCACACAATTAGAATACAATGGGACTCCTTGCCCGCCCTCCCAGGACCCATTGGCCCTTGGCCTTCAGGGAGTCACCAATTCGGACCGGATGGTCCGAATCGGCCATTTTACGATTCGAACCGGATGGTTCGAATCGGCCATTTTCCGAAACGAGAATTCCAACTGCGCCACACGAATCGGAAAATGGCGGCGAGCAAGGCAAACAAAGGGAAAAGTCATTACACCATAAACCAACGGGGAACACTTTATTAACACCACACAATGTCACATCTAAATAAAAACTGGAAGGGTGCGGGTCAGCCACCAACCCATTTCCATGTTGTCTGTGCAAAAAGTGCACCGTGGCTCGAACGAATGGACGCATTTTTTCACAGAATGTACTGTTGATAGGCAGTCATACTATGCGCATTTTCGTCCGTTGATTTGTACGGATCATCAATAAAAACACATTTTTGTGTCTGGACGTTATGTTGCCGGACATTACGCGTCTGATGTCTCCAATTCACGCACACACGCCGCTAATGCGACGTCCAGCGCACTCTGTACGTCAGTACTAGTGGTTTAACTTTCTCGGAAAAAATGCGTTCATTTTCCACTTGCGTTGCGCAGCCGGACTTTTGTGCGACCGTACTTCGTATATTGGCCGTCATTGCCCGGCATCTGTGCTGCTAGCACGGCCGTGATTAAGTGCGCCAGAACGCGCGTTCGCACTGCCTTCAGTCTGACCCTAGCCTTAACGGGGTGCGTGCCACCACACCCAAGTGTCCATGTCCCCACTGTCACTGCACCGCCCCTGGCTGAGGGTGCTGGGCCATCCCGTGACATATATATATATATATATATAATATATATATATATATATACATACATACACACACATAGGTAGGGATGTGCATGACTTTTTTTTTCGTTTCGTTTCAGAGTTTTTTTCGGGTTTTTTTTTTCATTTCGGATCATTTTGGACAGTTTTTCTTTCGTTTCAGATCATTTCAATTTGGTGATTCGGTGATTCGGATCATTTCGCCGATTCGGATCATTTCGGGTGATTCGAATCACTTGGTTTTTTGCTTTTTTTATGAGTTATTTCATTTTTTATTGCTTATTTAAGAATGGGAAGTAGATTACTACCTATAGAATGAAAGTTTCTTTACTTATTTAATTTTTTAGGTATTTTTTGGGTGAAAATTTAGGTTTCCTAACTTTTTTTAAAGCAACAAGTCTTTTTGACCCATAGGTTTCAATGCAGCATATGAATCCGCTGGGCAGCACCTCTCTGCAGTATAATTAATGCAGCATATGAATCCGCACACTGCTGGGAAGCGCCTCTCTGCAGTATAATTAATGCAGCATATGAATCCGCACACTGCTGGGAAGCGCCTCTCTGCAGTTTAATTAATGCAGCATATGAATCCGCACACTGCTGGGAAGCACCTCTCTGCAGTTTAATTAATGCAGCATATGAATCCGCACACTGCTGGGAAGCACCTCTCTGCGGTATAATTAATGCAGTATATGAATCCGCACACTGAGGGGAAGCACCTCTCTGCAGTATAATTAATGCAGCATATGAATCCACACACTTCTGGGAAGCACCTCTCTGCAGTATAATTAAGCAGCATATGAATCCGCACACTGCTGGGAAGCGCCTCTCTGCAGCATATGAATCCACACACTGCTGGGAAGCGCCTCTCTGCGGTATAATTAATGCAGTATATGAATCCACACACTGCTGGGAAGCGCCTCTGCAGTATAATCAATACAGCATATGAATCCACACACTGTGTGGCAGCACTTCTCTGCAGAATAAGTAATGCAGCATATGAATCCACACACTGTTGGGAAGCGCCTCTCTGCAGTATAATTAATGCAGCATATGAATCCGCACACTGCTGGGAAGCGCCTCCCTGCAGTATAATTAATGCAGCATATGAATCCACACACTGCTGGGAAGTGCCTCTCTGCAGTATAATTAATGCAGCATATGAATCCGCACACTGCTGGGAAGCGCCTCCCTGCAGTATAATTAATGCAGCATATGAATCCGCACACTGCTGGGAAGCGCCTCCCTGCAGTATAATTAATGCAGCATATGAATCCGCACACTGCTGGGAAGCGCCTCTCTGCAGTATAATTAATGCAGCATATGAATCCGCACACTACTGGGAAGCGCCTCCCTGCAGTATAATTAATGCAGCATATGAATCCGCACACTGCTGGGAAGCACCTCTCTGCAGTATAATTAATGCAGCATATGAATCCACACACTGCTGGGAAGCACCTCTCTGCAGTATAATTAATGCAGCATATGAATCCACACACTGCTGGGAAGCGCCTCTCTGCGGTATAATTAATGCAGCATATGAATCCACACACTGCTGGGAAGCGCCTCCCTGCAGTATAATTAATACAGCATATGAATTCACACACTGCTGGGAAGCGCCTCTCTGCAGTATAATTAATGCAGCATATGAATCCACACACTGCTGGGAAGCGCCTCTCTGCTGTATAATTAATGCAGCATATGAATCCACACACTGCTGGGAAGCGCCTCTCTGCAGTATAATTAATGCAGCATATGAATCCGCACATTGAGGGGAAGCACCTCTCTGCAGTATAATTAATGCAGTATATGAATCCACACACTGCTGGGAAGCACCTCTCTGCAGTATAATTAAGCAGCATATGAATCCGCACACTGCTGGGAAGCGCCTATCTGCAGTATAATCAATGCAGCATATGAATCCACACACTTCGAGGCAGCACTTCTCTGCAGTATAAGTAATGCAGCATATGAATCCACACACTGCTGGGAAGTGCCTCTCTGCAGTATAATTAATGCAGCATATGAATCCGCACACTGCTGGGAAGTGCCTCTCTGCAGTATAATTAATGCAGCATATGAATCCGCACACTGCTGGGAAGTGCCTCTCTGCAGTATAATTAATGCAGTATATGAATCCACACACTGCTGGGAAGCGCCTCTCTACAGTATAATTAATGCAGCATATGAATCCGCACACTGCTGGGAAGCGCCTCTCTGCAGTATAATTAATGCAGCATATGAATCCGCACACTGCTGGGAAGCACCTCTCTGCAGTATAATTAATGCAGTATATGAATCCACACACTTCTGGGAAGCGCCTCTCTGCACGGTATAATTAATGCAGCATATGAATCCGCACACTGCTGGGAAGCGCCTATCTGCAGTATAATTAATGCAGCATATGAATCCGCACACTGCCGGGAAGCGCCTCTCTGCAGTATAATTAATGCAGCATGTGAATCCACACACTGCTGGGAAGCGCCTATCTGCGGTATAATTAATGCAGCATATGAATCCACACACTGCTGGGAAGCGTCTCTCTGCAGTATAATTAATGAAGCATGTGAATCCACACACTGAGGGAAAACGCCTCTCTGCAGTATAAATAATGCAGCATATGAATCCACACACTGCTGGGAAGCGCCTATCTGCAGTATAATTAATGCAGCATATGAATCCACACACTGCTGGGAAGCGCCTCTCTGCAGTATAATTATTGCAGCATGTGAATCCACACACTGCGGGGAAGCGCCTCACTGCAGTATAATTAATGCAGCATATGAATCCACACACTGCTGGGAAGCGCCTCTCTGCAGTATAATTAATGCTGCATATGAATCCGCACACTGCTGGGAAGCGCCTCTCTGCAGTATAATTAATGCTGCATATGAATCCGCACACTGCTGGGAAGCACCTCTCTGCAGTATAATTAATGCAGCATATGAATCCACACACTGCTGGGAAGCGCCTCTCTGCGGTATAATTCAGGCTAGGGTCAGAGTGGGGCAGTCGGAACGCGCGTGCAGACGCACTAAATCACGGCGGCAGTAGCAGCACATAACGGCCAATGACGGCCAATATACGCAGTACGTGCGTACGAAAGTGCGCCGACACCACGCAACCAGAAATGAACGCATTTTTCTCAGAACGTGAAACCGCTGCTACAGACGTACAGAGTGCGCTGCGGCCGCATGGCAGCGTGTGTGCGTGATTAGGAGACGTCAGACGCTGCTAGTGTGCGGCCTACATAACGTTCAAACAGCCGGATTTCCCTAGACTTCTTTTTACCCCACCGTCATGAAATACGTCCAGAATTGCGCATCGTCTGACCACTTAAGCGTATTCCGTGAAAAAATGCGTGCGCACGCATCGACGTACATTTTGACGGTGGCCGCAGAAAAT
Source organism: Leptobrachium leishanense (assembly GCA_009667805.1). NCBI lineage: Eukaryota > Metazoa > Chordata > Amphibia > Anura > Megophryidae > Leptobrachium > Leptobrachium leishanense. The sequence goes on along the minus strand of CM019069.1, from coordinate 31,212,434 downwards.
GCGCTCATCTGTCCCTAGCCTCATGCAGCATATGAATCCGCACACTGCTGGGCCATAAAAAATGAAATAACTCATAAAAAAGCAAAAAAAGAACTGATCCGAATCACCTGAAATGATCCGAAGTACCGAATCGATTCGAAATTTCGTTATGGTCGTTATTTCGTTTTCGGAAATGCTGAATTTCGTCTGAATTTCAATTTGGAATGAAACGAATTGCAGATCTCTACACTAAGGCTAGGGTCAGACTGAGGCAGTGCGAACGCGCGTTCTGGCGCACTTAATCACGGCCGTGCTAGCAGCAGATGCCGGGCAATGACGGCCAATATACGAAGTACGGTCGCCACAAAAGTCCGGCTGCGCAACGCAAGTGGAAAATGAACGCATTTTTTCGAGAACGTTAAACCACTAGTACTGACGTACAGAGTGCGCTGCGTCCGCTAGCGGCGTGTGTGCGTGAATTGGAGACATCAGACGCTGCTAATGTCCGGCCAACATAACGTCCAGATGCAAGAAGTGTTTTATTGATGATCCGTACAAAATCACGGATGAAACTGCGCATAGTATGACCGCTATTGCGTATTCCGTGAAAAAATACGTCCATTCTTCGAACGCACATTTTCACGGACAACGTGAAAAATGCGTTAGTCTGACCCTAGCCTAAGGCTAGGGTCAGACGAACGCATTTTTCACGTGCGTTTAGCCGCACGAAATCACGGTCGTGCTAGCAGCAAATGACGTCCAATGCCAGGGAACATACGACGAACGGCCGCACGAAAGTTCGTCCGTGCAACGCAAGTGGCCAACGAACGCATTTTTTCGAGAACGTCAAACCGCTACTACTGATGTACAGAGTGCGCTGCGTCCGCATAGCGGCGTGTTTGCGTGATTGGGAGACGTCAGACGCTGCACACGTCCGGCCAACATAACGTCCAGGCGCAAAAGGGTTTTATTAATGATCCGTACAAAATCACGGACGAAAATGCGCATCGTATGACCGCTATCGCGTATTCCGTGAAAAAATACGTCCATTCGTTCGACCGCACTTTTTCACGGACAACGTGAAAAATGCGTTCGTCTGACCCTAGCCTTAGGGGTCAAGTCCAGGGGGAACGCATGGCAACACAGTTCCTCCACTATTTTTGCAGAGGGACCTGAGTTCCCATATACACTATAAATCTTGTATTAAGGTTTTCAATATTTTTTTTCCTTTTTTAAGGCACAATAAATATAGGATTTATCATATAATTTTGCTAAAATCCACATATACACAGTAATGTATCAGATTTGAATGTGTGTTTGTATTATGTGCGAGATGCTAATTGCTAAATTGGGGGACAGAAATCTTTGTGGGTTCCCACACTTCTTTTTTTAGGACTGGACCCCTGCATATTGTTAGAATGTGGAGAGATGTGTTGTGCTTCTCAGTCATTACATTTCACTTCAATCCAGATAGAATTTGGGTTGTAATCTCTTTCAGTCCGGTCCCTTTTCTTCCTGTAAATCACTAATCTTGCTGAAATCACAGTTATTTCTTGATCACCAGATGAACAGCGCGGCAGAACATGCTGGTACCTAATAAATTATAATGATATTTATTTATTTATTTGCAAAGTATTTTAGCAGGAAGGATACATTGAAATTTCTCTCGTTTTCAAGTATGTCCTTAGATTTACTTGGGGATACAAAAATAATTCACTATACAGCAAAATATTTAAACGTTTAATACATATATACAGGGTTATCCAAAGAGATCCGAATTGCTTGAGAAAGGTAACCGAACGCTGAAAATCAGCATTCGGTTACCTTTCCTGGCCATTCGGCTATCCAGAGAGCAGGCAATTTGCCAAATCCTGGCGAATTGCCTGCACATACGGTGCCTATTCGGTGCCTGTTCGAGGGCAGTGAAATCCCCATGAAAAAGCACTGCTTCGTCTATTCAGAGAACACAAGCCAGCAGTGAAAGGTTCCCCTAATGCCCTGCCATTCGCTGGTTTCATTCGGCAGGTTTATTCCGGCGAATCCCATAGGCTTCAATGTTAAAAATATTCCCGTTTTAATTCAATATCTAATAAAATGTTCATTATAAAATTCTGCACTAAAGAGTCTCTTTATTTATATATTTTTTAGGATATTTTAAGCATTTTTCTGTATTTTTATTTTTTTTTTTTAAAATTGCGATCTTTTTTTTTTTAAACTATACTTATTTTTTCTGTAACAGCCCTTTTTATTATCATTCATTGGACTCATATGTAAATTTAAGGCTGGTGTCAGACGAGCGTAGTGTTCACGTCCGTGATTGCGCCTAAAAGTACGTCCGTGATAGCATGAAAGAAAGTCCATTGGAGCCTGACACATGAAGTACGTCCGCACTGAACTGCGGACGCACAACGGCCGCGGCAAACGGACGCAGGTTAGGCAAGAACGTAATACTGCTAGAACGGACGTGCGGAGTGCGCCACGTCTGCAACGTCTGCATAGCTTTGTGTGTGAGTGATGGAGCATGGTCAGACGGACTGCATTTATACGTCCAGCATTTTTGACGGACAGAATGTTTTTTCATTGTAATTTTTTTTTCCCTCCTACATCCGTCAAAAATAACTTCAGTGAAAAAACGGACTGTGTGACCACTACTGCGTCATCCGTACTGACGATGTCCGTACTGCACGGACGTACAGCCCGTAGAAATCACGCTCGTCTGACCCCAGCCTAAGACATTTTCGCTCAGTAGTTTCTTTGCAAACAGCGTTTCACTTTTCAAACATTTAAGCAGACTGTTTTTCTAATTTATTCACTCCATTCGTCTGCGGTGTCGGCTTTTTCCGGCGGCTTCGCTGCGTGTGATCGGCTCCTGCTCAGGTTTTTCTGTGGTTTTCGGTAGGTTAATACAGATGTTTTTGCGGGTTTTCGGTGTGCATTCGCTGGCTTTTGCGGCTAGTTTTCGGCGGCCTTTCCCTGCAATTCGGGGACCCTGTGGTGCTTGCTGAATACACCGCATGGTCACCGAAATGGGATCGGCAAAAGGAACCGAATTGAAGAGAATGAAAAGTCACCAAAAGTGCGGTGACTTTTCGATTCTCTTTGATTTACCCTGATATTATTTAAAAGCTTCTAAAAGATGTTGCTGTACATTGCATTATTTTTTAATCCCTCCGCTAGCGTATAATATCTTTATCTCTATTTTTCTCGTACATCAACCTTTTCCTCGGGCTGGGAGCCTCCATTAGCTTATCGGTGACATTTTTGGTCACTAACCATGACCTCCGATCCAGCTGTATCCTGGCCAACTAAAGGCACCAAGCAGTCGCTCAGATTACAGGTTTGATTTGAAGCAGACGAACCTTTTTCAGGGGAGAATTTTAGCAAAACGCGGTGTTTCTTGAAACACTAAAAGGGTAAATCCCACGGGTTGTACTTTGATATCTGAAACATTTCTGAGTGCACCGTTTTTATGTAAGAGCCATTTACAGCTGGACTGTACTGACCCTTTCAAGCGGTTTCAATGCGATGCTCATATCTGTTTGTTGTAGGTGGATTTACAACGATCCTTCCATAGGGACCCACTGCTCATCGTGCACATAGCAAAATAAGGTTACGCATTTGCACAGATTTATGCAGGGATCAGACACAATGCACTTAGCTTACTATACTATCAGGGTTATTCAAAGAGATTTGAAAATTCACCCATTGTTTGGTGACTTTTCGTTCCACGCACGTCGGGGCGATTCGGCGATCCTATTTCACCGACCCTGCGGTGTATTCAGCAAGCACCGCCCCCGTAGTGCAGGGAAAACTCGCCGCAAACACACCGAACACTCACCGCAAACCTGCCGAACACTCATCGAAACCCGCAGAAAAAGCTGGCTTAACCCCGGATTAACACGGACAAATGATTTAGGTAAACTAAAAAAATGGTCGGAGTTGTGGCAATTGAGTTTTAATGTGGATAAGTGCAAGATAATGCACCTGGGACGTAAAAACCCAAGGGCTGAATATAGAATATTTGATACAGTCCTAACCTCAACATCTGAGGAAAGGGATTTAGGGGTTATTATTTCAGAGGATCTAAGGGTAAGTAGTCAATGTAATAGAGCAGCAGGAAATGCTGACAGAATGCTTGGTTGTGTAGGGAAGGTATTAGCAGTAGGAAAAGGGAAGTGCTCATGCCACTGTACAGAGCACTGGTGAGCCCTCACTTGGAGTACTGTGTGCAGTACTGGAGACCGTATCTCCAGAAGGATATAGACATCTTAGAGAGAGTTCAGAGAAGGGCTACTAAAATGGTGTACGGCTTGAAGGAGAAAAGTTACCAGGAAAGGCTTAATGATCTTAACATGTACAGCTTGGAAAAAAGACGAGACAGAGGAGATATGATAGAAACATTTAAATACGTAAAGGGAATCCACAAGGTAGAGGAAGGGAGTATATTTAAAAGGAAACAAAATAGCAAAACAAGAGGACATAGTCTTAGGCTAGGGTCAGACGAGCGTGATTTCTACGGACTGTACGTCCGTGCACACGGACGTACGTCAGTACGGAAGACACAGTAGTGGCCACACAGTCCGTTTTTTTCACTGACGTATATTTTGACGGATGTAGGAGGGAAAATAAATTAAAAAGCAAAACCATTTTGTCGGTGAAATATACTGGACGTATAAATGCAGCCCGTCTGACCACGTTCCATCACTCACACACAAAGCTATGCGGACGTTGCGGACGCAGCGCACTTTGTGCGGCCGTTCTAGTGGTTGTACGTTCTTGCCTGCCTTGCGTCCGTTTGCCGCGGCCGTGGTGCGTCCGCAGTTCAGTGCGGACCTACTTTGTGTAACAGGCTCCAATGGACTTTCTTTCATGCTATCACGGACATATTTTTAGGCGCAATCACGGACGTGAACACTACGCTCGTCTGACCCCAGCCTTAGATTAGAGGGGCAAAGCTTTAAAAGTAACATCAGGAAGCATTATTTTACTGAGCGGGTGGTGGATACATGGAACAGTCTTCCAGTAGAAGTGGTATAGGCCAAAACAGTAATTGAGTTTAAGCAGGCATGGGATAGGCTTAAAGCTATCCTAAACAAAAGATAAATCCAGGTAAAGTATCCATGTAATTGGGCAGACTAGATGGGCCGAAAGGTTCTTATCTGGCAACATTTTTCTATGTTTCTATGTTTCTAACACGCTGGAAAAATCCGACTAGATGCCGATCACAGCGCAGAGCACCTGCCGGAAAAAGCCGACACGCAGACGAAGGAGGTGGCAGTACGCTTGAATGTTTGAAATTTGAAACGCTGTTTGCAAAAAAACTACAGAACGGAAATGTCTGGAATTTAGGTATAAGATCCAATGAATGATAATAAAAAGGGCTGTTACAGAAAAAAGAAAAAACGATGTAAAAAAAACAGAAAAAAAGATTGTCAAAAAAATCCCCAAAAATGCTTAAAAGATCCTAAAAAATCTATAAATAAAGAGACTCTTTACTGCAGAATATTATAATAAACGGTTTATTAGATATTGAATTAAAACTGGAATATTTTTAACATTGAAGCCTATGGGATTTTCCTGAATAAACCTGCCGAATGAAACCACCGAACAGCAGGGCATTTCGGTAACTTTTCACTGCTGGTTTGTGTTCTCTGAATAGACAAAGCATTGCATCTCTAGGGGGATTTCACTGCCCTCGAAAAGGCACCGTACGTTCAGGAAATTCGCCAACATTTGTTGAATTGCCTGCTCTCTGAATAGCCGAATGGCCAGGAAATGTAGTCGTATGCTGAATTTCACTGTTTGGTTACCTTTCGGGGCCAGATCGGCCCTCTTTGAATAACCCTGTATATATTTTTCTCTACTTTTTCCCTTCCAGATGGAAGTGAAAGTGGAAGCATAAAATTGGGGTACCCAACTGTATCTAGGATACCCCATTGATGTGTTGGTAGATATAGTTTATACACTATTTTGCGCCATTGTTATGCATTTGCGACTTGTTCTTAGCGAAGGGCTACTAGTACAGCCTAGTACTAGGCTGCAGTAGGTCAGGAACTAGTCGCACGTTTCAATTCTTTGAAGTATCTCAGAATAACAATGGCTGCGCAGAATCCCTATTTCTCATTTCAAACAAATATTATGGTAAAATCTTTTCAACAAAAAGTACTTTGTAACGAATTACACAACACTTGTATTTATAATACAGTAACCGCTTATATTTCAATGCGCTGACACTGATAGCGTCTCCTTTTGATATGTTCTATTGGCGCCGCACATTTTCAATTAATTCCAGCGAAGATCGCATATTGTCACAATGTCACAATACGACTGGAATTATGTAAACAACGGAATTTTCAATTGTAACAGCGAGAACAAACATTTCGCTCTCCGTCCATTTTTCCTTCCGTCGCTCTGAGAGATGTTTACAGAAATATGCTTTTTGTTCCTAATTGAGAAGAATCTTCGACTGGATAAGAAGTAATGTTTTTCTGAGCCCTTTCAAATCAATATACCTTCTTCTTCCCCCCCCCCTCCTCCTGTTCAAGGAAAGCATTGTTTGGCAGCTAGGTAACTGCAGGTCAGAAATCTGTGTGTCTGCAGAATCAGAGACCATGGCGTAGAGACAAATACAACGTAACAATGAAGGCAGTCAGCTGAAGATAATAGCTTATTTGAGGATGAATAAAGAGCACTTAGTTCATTCTATGGACAGAAATATTTTTAAAACACAAAAGTTTCTGGCTCGGAAAGGCCGGGTACAGCGGGTGAAAGTGCGGCTAGATTAAAAAGTTCTCGCGGTCATAAGTCTTATTGTGATGTCAGCGAATTAATCCTTTTTTTTTTTATTATATATTTACTGGAAGCGGCAGAGAAATGCTTACAATTAGGCTGGAACCACAATGTGGTTAATTAGTGTTATGTAAGGATCAGTACGTATTCATTGCTTTTAAATTGCCTTTTAATAATTAAATTCCTAGGCTTATATTTCACAGCCGGAACAAAAACTCGCATTGTTATCTCGTTTCTCTATCTTACAAGGGTGTGAAGAATTACAAGTTTCCTTGTGTTTTTTTTCCCCTTTACTGTATTTAGTTTTGGCGATCTCGCTTTCCAGTTGAGTTTCAGAAAGTAAAAAAATGTATATAAAAATGAAGGGCTCTATTACATTCTTCGCGCATACGTTTGCGCTGGCGCAAAAACGCATTAACGCGAGGGGCAAAACCCTTTGCTCTGAACGTCGTATTACAATATCAGCACAACAAACGCGCGTATACGTCTACCGCGGGTGAACCTGCGCGAACGTTGCACGAGCTTACTGTACGTTGCGCGTTCTATACTTAACATTGTGAGCGCAAATGCGTTTGTGCGCTGGTACGCGGATGTTATTACAATCTATGCGCAGTTTGTAACGCAAAGCTTTTGCGCGCATGATTTTAGCAACTCCTAAAAGCTGGTGTTAATGGCAAATTCTATCAACCTGCCGAAACCAAATACACCAGCCCAAAAAAAAATACGCAGCAAAGTATAGTTACACATTCTACACATACCCAAACCAATAAAATGGAGAAGTTGTGAGTGTTTTTTTTAATTGACGCAGCATATATGTGCAGATTGATTTTGACAGGCGCAAAAAGTTAACGTGAGACAATTGTGGTTCTTAATTCTGATTGGCTGAATCACGTGAAAAAACTGTCCACACACTGAATTCTGCACGCAACGTTGCTGCACGCGCGTTATTTTTTGACATATGAAAAAATGCGCAAGGATTGTAATACCAGCGTTGTTTTACGCGCGTTAACGTTTAGGCTAGGGTCAGACGAACGCAGCTTTAACGTGCGTTTAGCCGCACAAAATCACGGCCGTGCTAGCAGCAAATGACGTCCAATGCCGGGGAACACACGAAGTACGGCCGCACGAACGTTCGTCCGCGCAACGCAAGTGGCAAACGAACGCATTTTTTCGAGAACGTCAAACCGCTACTACTGACGTACAGAGTGCGCTGCGGCCGCATAGCGGCGTGTGTGTGTGATTGGGAGACATCAGACGCTGCTAATGTCCGGCCAACATAACGTCCAGACACAAAAAGTGTTTTATTGATGATCCGTACAAAATCACGGACGAAAAGGCGCATCGTATGACCGCTACCGCGTATTCCGTGAAAAAATATGTCCGTTCGTTCGACCGCACTTTTCCACGGTCGACGCGAAAAATGCGTTCGTCTGACCCTAGCCTTAATGCTTCCCGCAAAAATTCACGCGTTGTGCAAGCGTTTTTGCGTGATGAATGTAATAGAGCCCGTGATTATTTAAAGGGAAGATTTGGGTCATTAAAGGAACACTCCACTCATCCTGACCCCTTAATCATTTTAAAGTGACCAGGATGTTTAGAGTACCCCCCCACCCATCTCGATCTGGCAGAATCACTGGATGAAGTGGAGACGTTTCCTCCACCACATCCAGCGTCACCGGCAGCCGGGATTCAAAATCCCGGCTGTCGGTCACCAGATCGTTCTCTAGTGACTTTGGCATGTAGAGAGCGTGCCGACGTCACCCTCCTATGAGACCAATCGCTGTAGCGAGCAATCTCAGAGAGGCAGCCGATGCATCAGATCTGTGCATGCGCGGGCAGCTCCAATCCATCGGCCAGAACCTGTCTGCAGCCTCTGCCCAATTATTAAATGGCAAAAAAGGGACTCTAGTTTTAATTTGAATCTATGTTTTGCTTATCCCAATTTTTCGCTCTTTTTTCCCCCCCAGCTGTCACAATGCCGCAGTGGGGTGCAGTATTTCTTTTTAAACACGTTACCATTTTAGTATGGCTCTCGTTTTGAGCACCATTTATATGGATGTTTCAGGTAGCGGTTTTCAAAAGCCATGAAGGAATTTTCTTTGGACTATTCTATTCTGTAAAACGCATTATGCAGAGCTGACATCTCACTTGCAACACCTATGATTCAGAAAATAGACAAGGTAGAGATTTAATTTAAAGGGCCACTAACCCGAAAAAATGAAATGTCCTTATAGTGTTTATTTGATGTTGCTGATATCTTACATGTGCTTTATTTTTTCTCTTGTATGTTTAGTGAAGAAAATATTTTCCTCTATATGTGTCACTGGGTGCATCCATTGTGTGATATTTTCCTCTATATGTGTCACTGGGTGCATCCATTGTGTGATATTTTCCTCTATATGTGTCACTGGGTGCATCCATTGTGTGATATTTTCCTCTATATGTGTCACTGGGCGCATCCATTGTGTGATATTTTCCTCTATATGTGTCACTGGGCGCATCCATTGTGTGATATTTTCCTCTATATGTGTCACTGGGCGCATCCATTGTGTGATATTTTCCTCTATATGTGTCACTGGGCGCAACCATTGTGTGATATTTTCCTCTATATGTGTCACTGGGTGCATCCATTGTGTGATATTTTCCTTTATATGTGTCACTGGGCGCATCCATTGTGTGATATTTTCCTCTATATGTGTCACTGGGCGCATCCATTGTGTGCTATTTTCCTCTATATGCGTCACTGGGTGCATCCATTGTGTGATATTTTCCTCTATATGCGTCACTGGGTGCATCCATTGTGTGATATTTTCCTCTATATGTGTCACTGGGAGCATCCATTGTGTGATATTTTCCTCTAGATGTGTCACTGGGAGCATCCATTGTGTGATATTTTCCTCTATATGTGTCACTGGATGCATCCATTGTGTGATATTTTCCTCTATATGTGTCACTGGGCGCATCCATTGTGTGATATTTTCCTCTATATGTGTCACTGGGTGCATACATTGTGTGATGTTTTCCTCCATACGTGTAACTGGGTGCATCCATTGTGTGATATTTTCCTCTATATGTGTCACTGGGAGCATCCATTGTGTGATATTTTCCTCTAGATGTGTCACTGGGTGCATCCATTGTGTGATATTTTCCTCAATATGTGTCACTGGATGCATCCATTGTGTGATATTTTCCTCTATATGTGTCACTGGGTGCATCCATTGTGTGATATTTTCCTCTATATGTGTCACTGGATGCATCCATTGTGTGATATTTTCCTCTATATGTGTCACTGGTGCATCCATTGTGTGATATTTTCCTCAATATGTGTCACTGGGAGCATCCATTGTGTGATATTTTCCTCTATATGTGTCACTGGGTGCATCCATAGTGTGATATTTTCCTCAATATGTGTCACTGGGAGCATCCATTGTGTGATACTTTCCTCTATATGTGTCACTGGGTGCATACATTGTGTGATGTTTTCCTCCATACGTGTAACTGGGTGCATCCATTGTGTGATATTTTGCTCTATATGTGTCACTGGGTGCATCCATTGTGTGATATTTTGTGTTGTAAACTGCACCCCCCCCCCCACACACACACAGTATGTTTCCATCACTTGCTCCTCACTGTGTGGCTTTGGCCATAGAATGGAGTGAACAGGTCAATCACTCAAATCATTGTATTGTGTGGGATGTATTCAAAGGACATCACCAGGAGTAGATTAGAAGTATTTTAAAATCTCTGCTTTATCTCATTCATCTGCCTTCTCTTATCAGGAGTAGCCTGAACAACACAATAGATCCCCTGCTGCCATATCTAAACATTTCCATTGCCTCTTCACTACTTTTTTATCCTATACTACAGCTGTAAATTAAAACTTGCCATAAGATTTTGGTACATGATGCATCATGTGAAAAATCCACAATACGGAAACAGGAGATAAAAAAAAACTAACTTTATTTTTCCTTTTTACAAGCAATTAGTTCAAACGAAGAAAACAAACAGCAGCATGTGTTTTATAATGTGTTTTTATAAGGTGGTTTTGTTTGCGATGCATAATTAATCTAGTTACAGTTTAAGTTAGTGGTAGGGTCCCTTTAAATTTTGGCTCACCTTGTACCTTGAGACGTAACAATGATACACACACACACCTCGCTTTTAATGAATATAAGTATGATTCTTTGTACATCATTCCAGGAAGGTTTTCTTCAGAGATTGTTTAAGCCATAATACAGACTGTTATTTTGACAAGTAAAGTAACACTTTACTAAGACCGAATAATTAAAACAAACATAACCACCGCGCTGCCTATAGAATCCCTCTGCTACCGCACGTATGAAACGGGGATTAAGCGCATTTATTCGCAGAGCAGCAATTGCTCATTTACAGACCATGAACAGAGAGACAGAAAGATAGATTAATTCCGCCGACTTGCAAGAGAAACATTTTAACTGTTCAGCTGAACCAGGCATTTTTTCTGTCTTTCAAATAGTGACGGGCAAGAGAGTCCCAGCTTTAGTAGCCACTTCGCCTCGGCCTTTAGCGATTTGTCCCTCTTGTTACATAAGGTTCTATCCACAAAACACCAACATTGCGCGCAATGTCGGTGCTTTGCGTTTCGGTGAAATTCGCCGCTTTCGGCAGAATCCATTGCAAAAATTGGAGTCGGCGAAGCAGTTATTGGACGCCGCCGAAAACCACTGAATTGCAACGATAACTGCGAAGTTGCGTTGAATTGTCATCGGTGAATTCTGACGAACTGCGGAGAGGGAAAAAAGAGGCTCCTATTCCCCTAATAGGAGTATAAATCAGTTAAAAATGTAGTTAAAACATGTCCAAGTAATAAAAAAGTAAAAAATAAAAAGGTAATAAAAAAGTCCTTTAAAAAAATAATAAAAAGTTCTGTTACAAAATTTTTAAAAAAGTCTTTTAAAAAAATAAGAAAAACGAAGATTTCGTCTAAAAAGTAAAAGAATAGAAAAAGGTTTTTGCTGAAAAAGAAAAGAATAAACAGTCTATAAAAAAAAAAAAGTAAAACAGATATTACGTTTTTACATTGAACCCTATGAGATTCGCCTGTTTAACCCTTTACCGCCGGGCAGGTTGTGCCTGGCGGGGGGCGTTGTTCAAGGTGCTGAAAACATGGGGGGTGCTTTCTGGAGCTTGTTTTCAAACACTTTTCTTATGCAGTAAACAAATTTCATTTGCATATGACCAGATCGAGTTTACTCAATGTTAGGCTCCCGCAAGAGCTTTAGACGATCGTGTGTACTCAACCATGGCAATGTAGGGATTAACCCACCACCCCACACTCAAATTTGATGTGAGACTCCCATTTTTTTTGCAGATAGATATTGTCATTCTCCTTCGTTCCCGCTAGACTGCGGAACCTCATTTAATGAGGAAGAAGAAATGTTTTAAATAATAGAAAACGATTTTAAACAGCTCATAAATTTCTTCTCCTGCTAATTAGAACAATACTTTGTATTTTAAAGAGTCTCTGCAGGTTTTATGCGCTGGCATGGAAGACTCTGGCTCTTCGATAATATTATCTTGTTCTCATATTTGTGGTTTACATTGTTCAAAAGAACGTTTTGATACACTGGATGTTTGGTATCGTTGGCTCCCGAAACCAGCGTACGATCGATATTTCAAAGAATCTTGACCGCTCAGTGAACCTAAAGACACATTAAAAATAATAGCAGCTAATATTCTAATACTATAGTTAAAACCCACATTTTCATGATTTATGTGTTATGGTTTAGGCTGGGGTCAGACCAGCGCACTTTTAACGTGCGTTCTGGCGCACATAATTACGGCCGCACTAGCAGCAGATGACGGGCAATGACGGCCAATATACGATGTACGGCCGCACAAGAGTCCGGCCGTGCAACGCAAGTGGAATTTGAACGCATTTTTCTGAGAACGCTGAACCGCTAGTACTGACGTACTGAGTGCGCAGCTGCGGCATAGCGGCGTGTTTGCGTGATTAGGAGATGTCAGACGCTGCTAATGTCCAGCTTACATAACGTCCAGACGCAAAAAGAGTTTTATTGACGATCCGTACAAAATCACGACCGACAATGCGCGTCGTCTGACCGTTTTTGCGCATTCCGTGAAAAAATATGTCAATGCGTTCGGACGCACTTTTTCACGTTCGCGGGGAAAAATGCTTTCGTCTCACCGTAGCCTAACACAGCATGGCATTATTTGACCGGGTCACTTTGTTTTATCCTCTTCACTACCATGTGATATTCCAAAAAAACACGGTCAACACGGTTATTGATTATAAAAAAATAAATATTTGTGAATATTCCCAATGAATTCCTTACTGTAATAACCTATTTGTCAGGGAGCTGCCGCCACCTGCTGGCCAAAAGGAGATGTTGCAGTTCTGAGCTTTCTGCAGGATCAGTTGGGGAAAAGTCCATTAGAGACATTCCGCAGCTGGTTTTAAACAGTGTTAGCACCACGGGCATCATACCCGTAGTGTTAAACCTTTGAGGGCACATTCTGGAGCCCAAAAGCAAGCAAAATCTGCTTGCAACAAATGAATTTAATTTGCATAGCCTCAGATCTTGTTGCAACGATGTCAGACTGCTGTGTCTGCTACGGCTGATTGTTAAGACAATAGGGGTTATTCAGAAAGCAACAAATTTGCCACCGAAGGGTGAATTTCACTGTATGATGCAATTTCGGAGCAGTTCGTCTGTTACTCACTAAACTGTCAATTCGCCAAATACTGCCGCATTGACGGCGAAATACAGTGCAGTTCGCCACAGACCGCGATCTTCGGCCGCAGTGAAATTGTCCCGTAGAAAAGTAATGGTTAAACTATTCAGAAAACGTCGAACTGCATCAAAATGCCCTGATTAAGGCTAGGGTCAAACGAACGCATTATTCGCAGCGACCGTCAAAAAGTGCGTCCGAACGCATTGATGTATTTTTTCACGAAATGCGCGAAAACGGTCAGACGACGCGCATTTTCGTCCGTGATTTTTTACGGATCGCTAATAAAACACTTTTTGCGTCTGGACGTTATATAGGCCGGACATTAGCAGCGTCTGACATCTCCTAATCACGCACACACGCCGCTATGCCGCCGCAGCGCACTCTGTACGTCAGTACTAGCGGTTGTGCGTTCTCAAAAAAATGCGTTCATTTTCCACTTGCGCAACGCAACTTTCGTGCGGCCGTACTTCGTATATTGGCCGTCATTGCCCGTCATTTGCTGCTACTGTGGCCGTGATTAAGTGCGCCTAAACGCACGTTAAAAATGCGTTAGTCTGACCCAAGCCTTACTGTGGTTCAGTTTGAAAGGTTTAAGCAGCCGAATCCCATAGGATTCAGTGTTAAAAATCTTTGTTTTTATCTCGTTTTTTTATTCAATCGTTTATTCTTTTCATTTTCAGCAAACCATCTTTTTATTTTATTTTTTATATTAAAAAAAAGGAAATTTTTGATTCCCAATTTGTTTTATTCTGTAATTATTATTATTTTTTATCGGACCTTTTTTTTATTTAAGCACATTTTAATGCATTTTATTGGTTTACACACCTATTAGAAGAATAGCAGAGTTCTGTTTGTTTTTTTTCTGCAGTTCAGAGGTGAGTTCGGCGCTCTCCGGGGACCCTGCGGCGTATAGCGAATTCACTGCAGGTTAGGTGAAATGGAATTGCTGACGTGCGCCGAACTAGAAAGCACCGAAATTTCGTTGAAATGTCAGTGCTTTCTGAATAACCCCCAATGTGTAGACCCTAATGTGCCTGGAGCTTGGATGGAAGAGTGCGTCCCGTTCCATTCTTTACATATACAACCCATTTTTTTTAGATATTTTAGCTATAAAAATACTTTACAATAAAATCCTCACCTTCAAAATTTCTCGGGCGATTTATGTATATTTATAAAGTCAGTTTTATCACAGCTATCTGTGCAGAGGCTGTTTGTACTGTGAATTTCCTGTTCTAGAACCATGTGCTACGCAGGAATGTGCTTATCAAAGAACGCCACGCTGCCGAACTGTTTATTAATGCTCCATTCATGATGTTACTGAAAATTCCGAATCTAAGAAGTTACTGGCCAGATAATCGCTTCCATTAAATTTAATGCCCAGAAATTCTGCATGCTATCAACTACAAAGAAACAGAAGGCATAAGTAATCCATGAAAGAAATGTAAAATATGGGTAATATTTATAAGGGGATAATGAAGACTTATGGTAACTTATTTTTCTGCATTAATCTCGCAGGCATAAAAATGTATTATGGCTCGCAGGATGAAACGGTTGAAAGAACATGGAGAAAATACATATACAGTATTTTTAAGAAAATTTGCTATATTTTATATGAATGTTGGAACAGGATTGCAAACTTATATTTAATAATATATTTGACAAAGCTGTATAAGGTTGGGGTCAGGCGAACGCAGTGCGAACGCGCGCGCAGCTGCACTTTATCACGGCCGTAGTAGCAGCAAATGACGCCCGAATGACGGGCAATATACGAAGTACGGCTGCACGAAAGTTCGGCCGCGCAACGCAAGAGGCAAACGAACGCATTTTTACGAGAACGTAGAACCGCTAGTACTGACGCACAGAGTGCGCTGCGTCCGCATAGCGGCGTGTGTGCGTGATTAGGAGACGTCAGACGCTGCACATGTCAGGCCTACATCACGTCCATTTGTTTTTAATAGCTCCGTAAAAAAATCACGCACGAAAATGCGCACCGTATGACCGCTTTCGCATCTTCTGTGAAACAAATACATCAATACGTTCGGACGCACTTTTTTTACGGACGATGCGAAAAATACGTTCGTTTGACCCTAGCCTAAAATGAAGGGAGGATGTTTGTAGTCTGTGAGCACTCCGCATGCAGGAGGCATCATTTTATTTTTTATGATCCCGACGACATTATTCTCATGTTTATTAACCCCTTCACTGCCAAGCGATTTTCCACAAAAAAAAACATTTGTGTTATGTCTAATCCATACGCTGCAGGGAAGAATTCCAAAAGAAATCGCAGGTGATCTGCATTGATATCCCGGCAGGATATGAATTACACATGTTGCAGGGCAGAACTTTTCCCTTCTGCTCTCCCTAGGGTTGCCAGGTTGGCCATGTCTTCCTGGACATATATAATTTATTCATGCTGATGGACAGTGCATGAATAATGCCACCCCGCAGCATGTAGAATCCATACGCCGCAGGTAAGAAATCAACAAGGAATCCCAGGGGACCTGCCTTAATTTCTTTCCTGCAGCATATGAATTATACATGTTGCAGGGCAACACTTTTCCCTGTGATCTCCTCTGCATGAAATACTGTAGTAATATGCGTTCAGGAAAACATGGCCGACCTGGGAACCCTAAACGCAGAGTATCTTCAGCAAACAAAAGGTTAAGGCTAGGGTCAGACGAACGCATTTTTCGCGTTGTCCGTGAAAAAGTGCATTCGAACGAATGGACGTATTTTTTCACGGAATACGCGATAGTGGTCATACGATACGCATTTTCGTCCGTGATTTGTACAGATCATCAATAAAACCCTTTTTGCGTCTGGACGTTATGTTGGCCGGACATTAGCAGCGTCTGACGTCTCCCAATCACGCAAACACGCCGCTATGCGGCCGCAGCGCACTCTGTACGTCCGTACTAGCGGTTTGACGTTCTCAAAAAAATGCGTTCGTTTGCCACTTGCGTTGCACGGACGAACTTTCGTGCGGCCGTTCGTCGTATGTTCCCCGGCATTGGACGTCATTTGCTGCTAGCACAGCCGTGATTTCGTGCGGCTAAACGCACGTTAAAACTGCGTTCGTCTGACCTTAGCCTAATTCGAGAGCAGCGTGATCGCTCCTATGCGGGAAATAAAAGATATTTATATTTATAAACAGTAACTTCTGGCCGGTTAAAAGCAACATCAGCGTTTTACAAGACTCTCTGTCATCTGCCAATCCAACGAGCGGTGACATATTGCTATTTTCCCCCATATATTGGATTACATATTTTTTTAGACAGAAACAAAATATGGAGAAATCAAGCGCTTACCTTCTGCAATCAGCGAACACTCAACAGTAATTAATCACAGCGACCGGGGAGGAAAAAAAATGGCGAGACAAAGTTTTATGTGTTCACGTTACAAATGTGCTTTTAATTATCCAGCTGACGTCTCTGCGGGGGTTAAAGCCGGTCTGATGCAATGGAGCATCGAGTAATCAGTGGGGGGGCGGGACATTTCTGGAGAAATAAATAATATCCATCAAGAATAAAGGATTATGTGATAAAGTGTTGCCGTCACGGGTATATTCATGTATAAGCCACCTAGGCCTGGACATATGGCAGTAGATTTGAAGGGGGGAGGGGCAGCAGTATTACCTAATGTCCTCTTTTATAGACGTCCAAAATATTCGGGCGTAATGACATGTAAGAGAGCTGTGAACCAGTAGGACTCCCAGCACTGAGCCTCTAAAACAGGGGTCGGCAGCAAAGTTGGCCCTCCAGATGTTTTGGAACTACATTTCCTTTGAGGCTCATCCAACCTAATGAGTGGCTGAGCATCATGGGAGATGTAGTTCCAAAACATCTGGAGGGCCAAGGTTGCCGACCCCTGCTCTAAACTGTAGTAAGTAGAGCAGCAGGAAATGCTGGCAGAATGCTTGGTTGTGTAGGGAGAGGTATTAGCAGTAGGAAAAGGGAAGTGCTCATGTCACTGTACAGAGCACTGGTGAGACCTCACTTGGAGTACTGTGTGCAGTATTGGAGACCGTATCTCCAGAAGGATATAGACATCTTAGAGAGAGTTCAGAGAAGGGCTACTAAAATGGTGTACGGCTTGAAGGAGAAAAGTTACCAGGAAAGGGTTAATGATCTTAACATGTACAGCTTGGAAAAAAGACGAGACAGAGGAGATATGATAGAAACATTTAAATACGTAAAGGGAATCCACAAGGTAGAGGAAGGGAGTATATTTAAAAGGAAACAAAGTAGCAAAACAAGAGGACATAGTCTTAGATTAGAGGGGCAAAGGTTTAAAAGTAACATCAGGAAGCATTATTTTACTGAGAGGGTCGTGGATACATGGAACAGTCTTCCAGTAGAAGTGGTAGAGGCCAAAACAGTGATTGAATTTAAGCAGGCATGGGATAGGCATAAGGCTATCCTAAACAAAAGATAAATCCAGGTAAAGTATCCATGTAATTGGGCAGACTAGATGGGCCGAAAGGTTCTTATCTGCCGACATTTTATATGTTTCTAAATGTTGTTAGAAATCCCTTAGGGGGTTAATCAGAGAGCACCGAAATGTCGCCGACTTCCCTGCACTTCGGGGAATCAAATTTCCCCACCCCGCAGTGAACTCAGCATTCACCGCAGCCGCAGAGTCCCCAAAGTGCAGGGAATCAGCTGCCTCAAATCCACAGCCGGAAACACGCCGGACAGCCGCCAAACGCAGCCGACGAGCAGCACTGACCAGCTGCAGGAGAAAGCCACTGGAGTGGTGTAAAAAAAAATACGTTTGAAAGTGTCAAAATTGAAATGCTGTTGTTGTTGTGATTTCCTTTGCATTTGTTTTCGTGTTTACCTTTTCATTTTGATTATAATAAATCACATTCTATCATTTGGTTGTGCATCATTTAGTCAGAAATCCCGTATAAGCGGCACTATGGGGGGGGGGGTCCAAGGAGAGCCCTTTTAGGGGTATTGTGTATTCATGGTCCGTGTGCATCGTAAAGGTTTATGTGTTCCTTTATACTTATGCTGCCCTCTGCTATGTAAATAAACCACAATAAGGGTATCAGGTGGCATGAGGAGAACAAGCTCTTCATCATCATTCTTCACGCTAGAGCAAACATTATAAAACAATCTAATCTAGAATGACCTGGTCTAGAAAGATCTAGCAGGGCCAAACATCTGCTTTAAAGTGATTTTATGAGTACGTCTCCTCCAGCCAGGACTCCACACATTTCCAGTGGCGGCTGGTGACATTTCAAGTTGGTGGGACGCCAGACAGGAAACATGAATGGTTTTAATCATGAATAGGAATATGTACAGAAACAAACGGTTTCGCTCCTATTCCCTATCAGGGCGGCTGCGTGGACCAGAAGTGTCCAGCCTGCTCCATGTATAAAACATAACAAGAAAAAAAAATTGTCATTTGCGCTCATTGCGAAACAAAACACAATCAGAGGTTTTGGTTTACTTGAATGGCCATTAAAGTGTGAGCTCACCCGCCACGTCACGGCACCTCTGGTCAGGTGGGTCCTACCTAATGAAACCAAGAGCTTCTCTCTAAGCAAACTCTTATGCTCATGCTGCAGAATACACTCTTGATTCTCAAACTTATGCTGAGCTGCATGAGGCTTGAATGTAGGGATGTGCGTTTCGGTTTTCAGAATTTCGGAATTTTCACAAAATTTCCCAATTCGTGTCTTCGGATTCGGCCGAATTTCCGAATCGGATCGGACCCGAAAACCGACAGATCCGAAAAGTTTTCCGAGCCGAAACGAAAAAATTTCGGATTTTTCGAATGGACTTGAAATGTGTCAAATCGAAATTTATTTTTGCTCTATTCATGATTTCGGTTCCATTTCGGTAATTCTGGACATCGTATATTTAACTATTATCGGTTATATCGCTGATTCTGTAAATTTTGTATTTGTAAATGCGTATCACTTGTTTCTTGTGGCATTCGGGTCAGTTTAGCGTTTTTTAAATCGTTTTGTTCATTTTTTTTGTTCCTTGGCTTTCATACCATTTTAATATGATTAAATAAAGTTGTGAAATGTATATTCAATTATTCATAAGAAAAAAAGGATCTTTATTTAATAAAAAAAAACACGATAGAATCGCCAGAATTATCGTAGACACTTTGAAACGAGGAGAACAGACGTTCCGAAAAAACGAAAATTTCCCAAATTTCCGAAAAGTCGATACAAAAAACGAGCAAAGTGACCCGAAAACACAAAAAATGGTCGATATTCCGAAAAAAAAATGTACACGAAAAACGAGCCGAACCGAACCGAATCGAAACAGAAATCGGTCGAAACGAGCCGAATCGAAAATTTTAAACATCCGAACAAATCGAACCGAATCGAACCGAAAAAAAAATCAGTGCACAAGCCTAATTGAATGCTCCTGAAGATTTTTGATGGCGAAACGCGTAGAGCATAAACTAGCATAAATCCGTTTGTGTTTTAGTCCCTTGTACTCTGACCTGTTCTATAGGGGACCCCATTACTATTACTACCCCAAGAGTGTATTCTGCTGTTTCTACTGCAGACGAAAAGCGACTTCCATTTCTCTCACTATACGTCGAGCACCTTTAGGGTGACCCCTGTTCAGGAAACCGTATGCTTTACCGTCCTAGTCTCTGAGCACTTTATAAGGGATAGACATAAGGACCATCCTAAGGATCCGTAAGAGACAGACTATTTCATTCGTACCATACACCTTCAGAGTTTTTTACTTGTCTTGTGGCTTTATTTGTGCAATGCGGCTCAGCCCGCTCTCTCGAGACTTGATTTTATTTTAAACTATTGAGTAAAAGTTAAGTTTTACCTCTCTTTGAACATTTCTCTCCTGTGTGTACACTGCTGGCACACTCTGATAAAATATAACCGAGTGAAGGAACAATCAGGCATCTGTTAAATGACACAAAAAAATTTAATACTTTACATTTTTTTATTGCATCAATTTGGTAGCTTGCTGCCCCATCTTGCCTTATGAACGAGCCACCATTGCACATTTCTTGTCTCATGTGCATCATCTCTCAGACAAGACTAGTTACTTTTTGCTGCAGGTTTGAAGGCCAAACATTCTTCTTGCAGGCCTGAGCTATGAGCATTAGATAAAAGTGTGCATGTAGTAGTCAAACAAGGGTTGAAAAACACTCAAACAGCAGAAATCATTAGACGGTAGGTTTTTATACAGCATCCTTAAAGGTTCATCATGTTTCGACCCAACTGAGTCTTCTTGACAAAGTTATACAGGGCTTCTACCCAGGGGTCAAGTCCTGGGAAAAAAAGTGAGGGAACTCACCCACGAATTCCACAACCCCTATTACCTGAAGAAAATATATATATATATATCACGAGTATAGCCGGACGAGCCGGTGATACCATTTTTATTGGGTTAACTTTACATTTAAAAGACAAGCTTTCAAGAGTGTAAACTGGAAACTATACTGATCAGTGAAAGGTATCACTACGTACAGGTATACTCGCGATTTTGGCAACTGGACTAACGCATTTTATATATAATATATATATATATCCAGGCACAGACCCCCCGGAATTATATACACAGCACTGGACCCCCAGAATAATATACACGGCACTGGTTATATGGATATATTTTCCCAGTTCACATGGATATAATTGCCCCAGCTCTCATGGATAATGCCCCAGGTCTCATGGATAATGCCCCAGGTCTCATGGATATGCCCCAGCTCTCATGGATAATGCCCCAGGTCTCATGGATATATGCCCCAGGTCTCATGGATAATGCCCCAGGTCTCATGGATATATGCCCCAGGTCTCATGGATAATGCCCCAGCTCTCATGGATAATGCCCCAGGTCTCATGGATAATGCCCCAGCTCTCATGGATATATGCCCCAGCTCTCATGGATATTGCCCCAGGTCTCATGGATAATGCCCCAGGTCTCATGGATAATGCCCCAGGTCTCATGGATAATGCCCCAGGTCTCATGGATATATGCCCCAGGTCTCATGGATATATGCCCCAGCTCTCATGGATAATGCCCCAGGTCTCATGGATATATGCCCCAGGTCTCATGGATAATGCCCCAGCTCTCATGGATAATGCCCCAGGTCTCATGGATATATGCCCCAGGTCTCATGGATAATGCCCCAGCTCTCATGGATAATGCCCCAGGTCTCATGGATACTGCCCCAGCTCTCATGGATACTGCCCCAGCTCTCATGGATAATGCCCCAGCTCTCATGCATAATGCCCCAGCTCTCATGGATAATGCCCCAGGTCTCATGGATAATGCCCCAGCTCTCATGGATAATGCCCCAGCTCTCATGGATAATGCCCCAGGTCTCATGGATACTGCCCCAGGTCTCATGGATAATGCCCCAGCTCTCATGGATAATGCCCCAGGTCTCATGGATACTGCCCCAGCTCTCATGGATAATGCCCCAGGTCTCATGGATAATGCCCCAGGTCTCACGGATAATGCCCCAGCTCTCATGGATATATGCCCCAGCTCTCATGGATATATGCCCCAGGTCTCATGGATACTGCCCCAGGTCTCATGGATAATGCCCCAGGTCTCATGGATATATGCCCCAGGTCTCATGGATATATGCCCCAGGTCTCATGGATAATGCCCCCCAGCGTTTCATGGATACTGCCCCCAGCTCCCCGGCGCCGCGTGCTTCCTGTTAGAACGGCCGCTGACAGGAAGTGCAGCCGCTCGCCTGGGATCGATGAAACAGCCAGGCAAGCGGCTCCACTTCCTGTCAGCGGGTCGTTCTAACAGGAAGCACGCGGCCGCCGGCAATGTGCGGCGGCCGCCTGCTCCCGCCTTTCGGGCTCGGGCCACAGCGGGAACGTTCCCGCTGTGGGAGAAGTGCGGGAACGCCGTTCCCGCGCGTTCACGCTTGACTCGAGCCCTGCTTCTACCCAACCAGGTGTTGACATAGACCGAGCTGGGCAGGAAGCTGAGTAAAAACCTACCATCTAAACCAGTGGTGTCCAACCTTGGCCCTCCAGATGTTTGACTGAGCATCTCCCTTGATGCTCAGCCACTCATTAGATTAACAGAGCATCAAGGGAGATGTAGTTCCAAAATTAATGGATTGCCACGGTTGGTCACCACTGCTCTAAAGCAAGGGTCGGCAACCTTGACCCTCTAGTCTAGGGGCTAATTTACAATCTTCGCGCAAAGGTTTGCGCCGTTGCAAAAAAATATTAACCCTTTGCGCCGAATGCCGTATTACATAGTCAGTGCAACAAACGCGTGTAATCGTCTACCGCGGGTGAACCTGAGCGAACGTTGCGCGAGCTTACTGTACTCTGCGCGTCCTATACTTAACATTGTGAGCGCAAATGCGTTTGTGCGCTGGTACGCGGATGATATTACAATCTATGCGCAGTTTGTAACGCACAGCCTTTGCGCGCATTATTTTAGCAACTCCTAAAAGCTGGTGTTAATGGCAAATTCTATCTACCTGCCGAACCCAAATACACCAGCCCAAAAAAAAAAAAAGCAGCAAAGTATAGTTACACATTCTACTCATACCCAAACCAATAAAATGGAGAAGTTGTGCGTGCATTTATTATTGATGCAGCATATATGCGCAGATTGACTTTGACAGGCGCAAAAACTTAACATGAGACAATTGTGGTTCTTAATTCTGATTGGCTGAATCGCGTGAAAAAAACAGTCCGCACACTGATTTCTGCGCGCAAAGTTGCTGCGCCCGCGTTTTTTGCGTGTCCGTTTTACACGTGTTATTGCTCGACGGATGAAAAAATGCACGAGGAGTGTAATTCCAGCGTTGATTTACGCGCATTAACGTTTAATGCTGGGCGCACAAATTCACGCGTTGCGCGTGCGTTTTTGCGTGAAGATTGTAATAGGGCCCTAGATGTTTTAGAATTACATGTGCTATGATGCACGGCCACTCATAAGGTTGGTGAAGACTCATGGGAAATGTAGTTCCGAGACATCTGGAGGGCCAAAGCTGCTGATCGAATCTTTTTCTGGTGTTTGATTATTTTTTTTTTAAAGACCTCTTGGAATTTTGATGTCATCGGAGTGTTGACCATTACTCTGCGTCAGGGTTCACCAGATGTTTTGAAACTACGTTTCTAATGAGGCTCAGCCAGTCTAACGAGCGCCTGAGCATCACGGGAGATGACATTTCAAAACGTCTGGTAGGCCACGTTGTAGGACCCCGGGCTCTACGCAACAGTGAAGATTTTGTTTGCACGATTTCATTCGTCTTTTCAGGCCCTTTAAATGAAGAATCTGCGATTCTGTTTAATGTGTTAATACCCCGAGCTTGTCTGTACTATAACCTCTGTTATATAATATCTAATTATCTTGATTCGAGTCCGTTTCAATATGGAAAACACAAGAGGGTTCATGACTGTTACCTTTTCTGATTTTCTCAATTAATATTTTCAAGAAGAAAATGTTCTTGTAAGGTTCATGTTGTGGGTCGAGTGATCTTCTTAAAGCCTCGTCACTTATGGAGTTGTATTCACTGTAATACAACCCGTGGTGTTGTTTTCTGTTTGAACATGTTGAAAGGTGGAAAAGCGACAAATCAATATCCATTTTCGAGATCCTTTAAGAGCACCTTTTAGCATCATTTCTCTTTTCTTTCTATCTACCTACCTACGATACCCATATAAAAAGGAAGACCAGAGCCGAAGCCACTTGAACGCTGCGTTTGCGTTTTTTTATTTTTCCAAACCCAAGAGTCGGAATTCTGGGAAACACTAGATAAAGTCAAATCCTCCTCACGATAACATTTTAAAAAATGCTTTTATTATGGCAAAACACAAAATATCAAACAGTTTGAATCGATCTAGCAGACACACGCGCTATTTTCCATCATGTCACAAAAGAATCGGGGAAAGCAGAAGAAAGGGTGGAAATAAAAATGGACGGGAGGAAGGCGAGTTGTATGTCGCTCCACAATGCCCAAAAAATAAGAAATAATAGAATGCCGTGATAGAAAATTTGCCATAAGTGGAAATCGTCAAAAACTCTCATTCTGGTATTTCACCCAGTGGATCGGTTGCCAAAGGTACTGGTACATTTGCATTGAACCCTTTCACTACCTAAGTCAGGTTAACTCGTTTTGCATTGGAATACAATGAAAAGCAATCATTAACACATAAGCCCCATTTACATGTCTTTTCAATGCAGGATTAGTGTGGAGAAACAAAATTCACGGTGAGAATTGACTCCTGTCACTCTTTTATAGTGTAAAACACACTGCAAACAAAGAGACCCAAACCTCACTGTAACAAAAAAGTTCGAAAAAGTTGCTGCTGCATTACAATAACCAGGGAGAGGGCAGAATACAGGGAGAGCTCTGGGGTCACTCACGGCTGTACAGGGATAAGGTTCAGGGGGTTATAATGATTGAAAATCCCTGTACAGCAGAGATACGTGTTTGGTGGTCAGTTCAGTGGTCTTCGGTGACTCCATCTTCGGGGACCTTGGAGTGGATAGTGAATTCACCGCAGGGACAGCGAAATGGAATCGCGGAAGTGCGCCGAACTGGAAAGCTCTGAAATTTCATGCTTTCCGAATATCCCCTTCTGTATCTCTGATTACAGGCTTGATATTTTTACAAAAAAATGTATATTTTATGTAAAAACTTCTAAACATAAGTTTTCAATTCAGAAGGCTGGGGTCAGACGAACGCAGTGCGAACGGCGTTGAGCCGCACTTTATTACGGCCGTAGTAGCAGCACATGACGTCCAATGACGGCCAATATACGAATTACGGCCGCACGAAAGTTCGGCCGCGCAACGCAAGAGGCAAACGAACGCATTTTTTCGAGAACGTGGAACCGCTAGTACTGACGCATAGAGTGCGCTGCGTCGGCATAGCGGCGTGTGTGTGTGATTTGGAGACGTCAGACGCTGCACATGTCTGGCCTACATAACGTTCATTTGTTTTTTATAGCTCCGTCAAAAAATATGGCCGAAATTGCACATCGTATGATTGCTAGCGAGTCTTCCGTGAAAAAATGCGTTGGGACGCATCAACGCACTTTTTGAAAATATGGCCGAAATTGCGCATCGTATGATTGCTATCGCGTCTTCCGTGAAAAAATGCGTTCGGACACATCAACGCACTTTTTGACGGGAGACATGAAAAATGCGTTCGTCTGACCCTAGCCTAAATGTTCCATGCGTGCGCACCCTAATGTAACGGGCTGCTCCTGCTAGTGGACTTATACTTTTCTGTAGGCGACCCAAGTCACTTTATACCTTTTATTATTTATCAAAATCAGATCTTGGATGCATCTGTCGAGCTCATGTACTTCACGGAAATGTCAGGCCTCAGCCGTCAAGACATACAATCACACCACGGATCTAGGAAACCGAAGAGTGTGTATATATAATATATATATAATGTCACAATACGTAATAATTAAAAATGAATCTCAGAACATAACTGATTTAAATATGTGCATATACTTAAGCTGTGAAACACACTTTTTAAAGATAAAAAGCTGATCTGTCTGTATCAAATAATGTGAAACCGTTAAAAAAACAAAAAACATTTAGGAAATAGTAATGTATAGCGCGTTATTTAGTTAAATTCAGGGTGACCTGTTAGAATCTTGCATTTTCAGCAATGATCTCTCACATTTTGACACTTATTAAAAATGGAGGCCTGACAGCTGTTAAGTCGCTCCAGGCTCCTCCACATAATTAGATCCTCTTTATGTTTTATTGCTGACGCTGTACATTTTTTACACGATTTTAACAATGAGAGCTTGTATGGACGTGATGCAATGCTGCTGTGTATTAAAACTGTACGGAATTGACATTAAGTCGCGACGATGCTCTTCGGCGAACACAGTAGGTGAGATGAGTATTTTATAAAGTGCTTTGTAACCGAATCCATGCAATGATAATTAGAGGTCTACACGGCTGAAATTTTTTTTTCGTTTCGTTTTAAAATTATTTTGTTTTGTATTTCGGAACGTATTTTGTTTCGTGTTTCGTTTTGGATCGATTCGAAACTTGATATATCAATTTGATAGTTAGAAACATAGAAAATGTCGGCAGATAAGAACCTTTCGGCCCATCTAGTCTGCCCAATTACATGGATACTTTACCTGGATTTATCTTTTGTTTAGGATAGCCTTATGCCTATCCCATGCCTGCTTAAATTCAATTACTGTTTTGGCCTCTACCACTTCTACTGGAAGGCTGTTCCATGTATCCACCACCCTCTCAGTAAAATAATGCTTCCTGATGTTACGTTTAAACCTTTACCCCTCTAATCTAAGACTATGTCCTCTTGTTTTGCTACTTTGTTTCCTTTTAAATATACTCCCTTCCTCTACCTTGTGGATTCCCTTTACGTATTTAAATGTTTCTATCATATCTCCTCTGTCTCGTCTTTTTTCCAAGCTGTACATGTTAAGATCATTAAGCCTTTCCTGGTATCTTTTCTCCTTCAAGCCGTACACCATTTTAGTAGCCCTTCTCTGAACTCTCTCTAAGATGTCTATATCCTTGTGGAGATACGGTCTCCAGTACTGCACACAGTACTCCAAGTGAGGTCTCACCAGTGCTCTGTACAGTGGCATGAGCACTTCCCTTTTCCTACTGCTAATACCTCTCCCTACACAACCAAGCATTCTGCCAGCATTTCCTGCTGCTCTATTACATTGACTACTTACCCTTAGATCCTCTGCAATAATAACCACTAAATCCCTTTCCTCAGATGTTGAGGTTAGGACTGTATCAAATATTCTATATTCAGCCCTTGGGTTTTTACGTCCCAGGTGCATTATCTTGCACTTATCCACATTAAAACTCAATTGCCACAGCTCCGACCATTTTTTTAGTTTACCTAAATCATTTGTCATTTGGCTGATCCCTCCAGGAACGTCAACCCTGTTGCAAATCTTTGTGTCATCAGCAAAAAGACATACTTTACCATTAATACCTTCTGCAATATCACTATTAAAAATATTAAAGAGAATGGGTCCAAGTACTGACCCCTGAGGTACCCCGCTGGTAACAAGACCTTGCGCCGAATAACTCCATTTACCACAACCCTCTGTTGCCTGTCACTCAGCCACTGCCTAATCCATTCAACAATATTGGAATCCAAGCTCAAAGACTGCAATTTATTGATAAGCCTTCTATGCAGAACAGTATCAAAAGCCTTACTGAAATCTAAATAAGCAATGTCTACTGCACCACTTGTGTCTATTATTTTTGTTACCCAATCAAAAAATCAATAAGATTAGTGTGGCATGATCTCCCTTTGGTAAACCCATGTTGTTTCTGATCTTGTAATCTATGTGTTTTTAGATGTTCAACACTCCTTTCCTTTAACATGGTTTCCTTTATAATTTCCCCACTACTGACATAAGACTAACAGGCCTATAGTTCCCCAATTCCTCCCTACTACCCTTCTTGTAAATGGGCACAACATTTGCTAATTTCCAGTCTTCTGGAACGACTCCCATTAACAAGGATTGTTTAAATAAATCTGTTAACGGTTTTGCTATTACACCACTGAGCTCTTTTAATAACTTAGGGTGGATACCATCAGGCCCCATTGACTTATTTGTCTTTACTTTAGACAGCTGCTGTAGAACCTCTTCCTCCTGTAAACTCATATGTAAATGTCTCTTTAGTGTTTTCTCCTAACTGAGGTCCCTTTCCTTCCTTTTCTTCTGCAAAGACTGAACAAAAATATTCATTGAGGCAGTCAGCGAGACTTTTATCCTCTTCTACCTTCCTTGGTTTGTTTTTAATCCAATTAATCCTTGTTTTACTTTTCTTTTTCATGTTTATGTATCTAAAAATGTTTTTTCCCCCTTTTTTACTGACTGAGCTATTTTCTCTTCTGCGTGTGCTTTGGAAGCTCTTATAAATTGCTTTGCCTCTTTCTGCCTAATCTTATAGGTTTGCCTATCTTCTTCACTCTGAGTTTTTTTATAATTATTGAATGCTATATTTTTTTTCTTCACTATTTTGGCCACTTCTGTAGAGCACCACAGTGGTTTCTTCCCTTTTTTGTTTTTGCTAACAAGCTGAATGCAATTGCCTGTGGCCTTCAATAATGCCTCCTTTAAATAATCCCATTTCTCCTGGACTCCCTTTAAACTCCTCCAGTCTGATAATGACTCATTCACACAAAATCCATTTTCGAAAAATCTGTTTTTTTAAAGTCTAAAACTTTTGTTTTTTGTGTGGTGCGGCTCCATCCCTGTTCTTATATTAAACCACACTGACTGGTGATCACTAGATCCCAAATTTTCACCTACATCAACGTCTGATACCAAACCTCCATTTGTGAGTATTAAATCCAATATGGCCTCTTTACGGGTCGACTCCTCAACTACTTGTGTTAGAGATAATCCCAGTAGGGAGTTTAGAATATTTGTACTCCTGCTGCACCCAGCTATTTTGGTTTTCCAGTTCACATCAGGAAGATTAAAGTCCCCCATCATAATAACTTCCCCTTCATTGTCATTTTGGCTATTTCCTCAAACAGCAGATTATTTAGCTCTTCTACTTGTCCATGGGGTCTATAGATCACACCTACACGAGCTACTGTATGATTACCAAATGTTAGCGTAACCCAAACTGACTCTATGTTCACCTCGCTCACTTTTATTTGGTTCGTTTTTATGTTGTTTTTTACATACAGGGCCACTCCTCCTCCTTTCCTACCTTCTCTGTCTTTTCTATATAAAGAGTACCCCGGTATTGTTATGTCCCAGTTATTTTTCTCACTGAACCATGCTTGCACCCTCAGATTTAGTTTTGGGGGACAATAGGGCAGATTGTTTTTTACCCTTTTGTCCCCCCCCCCTCCTAGTTTAAATATTCCTTTGTGAAACCTTTGAACTTCTCACTGAGAACATATGTTCCCCTATGAGTAAGATGCAAACCATCTTTTTTATACAGTTCCTTTCTGCTCCAATTAGAGCAATCATGGGACACAAAGCCAAATCCTTGCTCCCGACACCATTCCCGAAGCCACAAATTAAATTCCCTAGTGCGCATCTGCCTATCCTGAATGTTATGCACAGGCAGAACTTCAGAGAATGGCACAGTGGACGCAATCTGCTGTATTTCACCTCCAAGAACACAAAAATCTTCCTTAATCTCAGAAACCTCATTGCTAGCCAAGTCATTTGTCCCTAGATGGACTAGAATGTCCACTTCCCCTTCCTGCTTTGCTTGTTTGACAATATTGAGAATACGTCTCCTATCTCTACGAGCAGTAGCCCCAGGAAGACATCTCACCAAACCACTACTCTCCAGCTCAACACTTCTTATGATAGAATCACCCAGCAACAATTGCCTTCTATCAAGTCCCACCTTTTCCTTTTTGTCTTTGGTTGCAGTCTTGCATACCTTAGGCATAGGGGATGGTGGTTCCTCAACTTTAGTGTCTGAGCCTATTTCCGTCTTACCACTACACTCTGAAAGTGCCTCAAAAGAATTAAGAAGAGCCACAGACTGTGGGACATGCATTCTATCCACAACTCTAAGTCTACCAGATCCTACAGTAGTCCATCTGCCGCTACAAGGAGGCCTCTGTGGCAGTGGCTTTGTAACAGTCATAGCCTTAGTTTGTCTAACAGATAATTTACAAATCTCAGACTTCAAACAGGCAATTTCCTGCTTCAATAAAGAGAACTGCCTACATATCAGGCACCCTCCAAACCTCCAAAAATTGGATCTAAAAACAAATGCATGCCAGCTATTACACTGGACCAAGCCTGCCATTATAAAATGAAAGAATGGATTTAAAAAAGTAGGTTTTCTACCTCCTGTCTAACCTCAGACTACCTCCAGAGTATCTCCAGAATATCTCCAAGTGCCTCACTTGGAAGGATTGCACTTAGAAGGGTTCACAAGCTCTATTAGACAAGCTAATAATAACCAGTCTTTATATAGTCACCTAAGTTAATATATCAATTTGAATTTCGGATCACTAAATAAAACCTCAATTGATCAAATTTTGCTGTTAAAAGGCAAGCTACGGTTAGATATTAAGCTGTCTCACAGATTTAGTACCAGAAGCCAAATACCAGAGGCTTGTGAAAAAGAAAAACAAAACTAATTTGTTTCATAAAGTCATTTGCTGACTGTAGTACTTGTAGGGCCCTATTACATTCTTAACGCAAAAACACACGCTAAACGCGTGTTTGTTTGCGCGAAGCGTTAAACGTTAACGCACGAAAATCACCACTGGAATTACATTCCTCAAGCATTTTTTCATCCGTCGGGAAATTGCGCTCGTAAAACCGACGCGCAAAAATGTGCGCAGAAACCAGTGAGTGCAATGTAATTTTTACTGCGAGTCCGTCAGTTTGTGCGAACTGCGCACAACAGATGTACGTTCTGACGGAAGACAAGGTAGTGACCGTCATTTTTGACGGATCTAGTAAAAAACCTGCGCTTTGACGTTCTCCGATGTGAATCCGCAGTTTTGGTACGGTCAGGTTGTTACAATTTGCCGTTACCACCAGCTTTTCAAAGACGATAAAATTATGCGCGCAAACGTTGTCTGTTAAATTTTGCGCTAAGATTGTAATACCATCCACGCACCAGTGCACAAATGCATTTGCGCTCACAATTTTAAGTATAGGATGCGCGCACTAAATTGCGCTCGCAAAGGGTTCACGCAGGGTCACTCACGTTAGACGTTAACGGCATTTTGTGCGCGAACGTCGTAATACGAGGTTCAACGCAAAGGGTTTTGCCCCTCGCGTTAATGCATTTTTGCACGCGCGCACAATTGTGCGTGAAGAATGTGATAGGGCCCGTATTGTATATATTGTAATTTAAGATCAATTTGAAAATTGATATATTAATTTGATATCGATTTGATGGTTGATATATTGATTCGAATGTCGGATTACTAAATAAAACTCCAATTAATCAAATTTTTCTTTTATGATGAAACAGTTTAGTGAATTAAATTCGTTAGATACCGATTCGTTTCAAATTCGGATCCAATCGATTTGTTATTTCGGAAGTACTTTCGAAATACGAATTAACGAAATTCGTTACGAATTCCAATTTGTTACGAAACGAATGCACACCTTTAATGATAACATTTTAAAGGCGATTATAGAATTATCAGACTCCAGGATGATAGGATTCAAAGGCATATCTCACTCATTAATTGAACTCCTTCACTACTAAGTGATTTAAAAACAAAATACTGTCAGAAACCACAGTTTTTTGGGGGGAATCGTTTTTAATTAATTAAACATTTGGGAATATTCCCAATATATTCATTGCTGTAATAACCTATATGACAGGCAGATGTCGCCATCTAATGGCTGAAACGCGTTACAGCAGCTCAGGGCTCTGTAAATGATTAGCTGGTGAGATGCCAGTTACAGACATTCCCCAGCTGGTTTTAAAAATTGTTAGCAATTCAGGCATCATGTCCAGCATGCTAAAAAATGGCAGAATACAGGGAGAGCTCTGGGGTCACTCACTGCTGTACAGGGATAAGATTCAGGGGGTTATAATGAGTGTAAATCCCTGTACAGTACAGAAACAAGGTGTTGCTGTAATTCCCATATTCACAGGCATTATGCAGCACCTACAGATACAAGGTGTTACTGTAATTGCCATACACAGGCATTATGCAGCACATACAGATACAAGGTGTTGCTGTAATTGACATACACAGGCATTATGCAGCACATACAGATACAAGGTGTTACTGTAATTGCCATACAGGCATTATGCAGCACATACAAGGTGTTACTGTAATTTACATACACAGGCATTATGCAGCACATACAGATACAAGGTGTTGCTGTAATTGCAATACACAGGCATTATGCAGCACATACAGATACAAGGTGTTGCTGTAATTGCCATACACAGGCATTATGCGGCACATACAGATACAAGGTGTTGCTGTAATTGCCATACACAGGCATTATGCAGCACATACAGATACAAGGTGTTGCTGTAATTGCCATACACAGGCATTATGCAGCACATACAAATACAAGGTGTTGCTGTAATTTCCATACACAGGCATTATGCAGCTCATACAGATACAAGGTGTTGCTGTAATTCCCATACACAGGCATTATGCAGCACATACAGATACAAGATGTTACTGTAATTGCCATACACAGGCATTATGCAGCACATACAGATATTGCATTGCTAATAATCTCATTCTGATCACTACAATTCCCCATAAACAGGAGATCTCACCATTTTATTATCAGTCTGCAGCACATTTACTGCATCCGACACACAGGCCATTTCTGCCTGTATGCTGATAATGCAGACCCTGTGTGAAATTGTGCAAGATAAGGGACACCATCAAGAGTTCAGAACCTTTCATCCCAGCAATATTTCTGTAAAGGATAAACGTGTACATGAAAAATTTAAAAAATCTGCAAATTTACATAATTTTATCAGGGTTATCCAAAGAGATTCGAAAAGTCACCGCACGTTCGGTGACTTCTCGTTCTCTTTAATTCGGTTCCTTTTGCCGATTGCATTTCGGTGACCCTGCGGTGTATTCAGCAAACAGCACAGGGTCCCCGAATTGCAGGGAAAAGCTGCCGAACACCTGACGAAAACTAACCGAATGCACGCTGAAAACAAGCAAAAACATCTGGATTAACCTTCGAAGGAGCCGAACAGGAGCCGAACAGAAGCCGAATCACACAGAGCCGAAGCAGCTGTGACGTAGAGGAGGTAGTGAATAAATTAGCAAAACCATTTGTATGAATCTGGGAAAATGAAACGCTGTTTGCAAAGAAACTACTGAGCAAAAATGTCTGAAATTTTCACAGGAGGTCCAGGGAATGATAATAAAGAGGGCTGTTACAAAAAAAATAAGTAAACTGAATTTTTTTTTAAAAAAAATCGGACTTTTAACCCCTTAGTGACCGGGCGGTTTTACACAAATCCGTCCTTTAGTGACCGCTGCTGTTTTTACGTTTCTGCGCTGTTAGGGTTTAGGTCAAATTTTCCTCTTACTCGTTTATTCAACTCACACATATTATACACCCTTTTTCCCGCCATTAAATGGACTTTCTAGAAATACCATTATTTCCATCATATCCAATAATTTACTATAAAAAAAATATGAAATATGATGAAAAAAATGGTAAAAACACACTTTTTCGTAATTTAATCCCCTAAAGCTACAACCACCAATAAAGACCCCGGCTAAATAGTTTCGAAATTTTATCCCGAGAATAGAAATACCCAATTTTTACATGTTTTTACCTTTAAGGCTGGGGTCAGACGAGCGTAGTGTTCACGTCCGTGATTGCGCCTAAAAATACGTCCGTGATAGCATGAAAGTAAGTCCATTGGAGCCTGACACATGAAGTACGTCCGCACTGAACTGCGGACGCACAACGGCCGCGGCAAACGGACGCAGGTTAGGCAAGAACGTAATACTGCTAGAACGGACGTGCGGAGTGCGCCACGTCCACAACGTCTGCATAGCTTTGTGTGTGAGTGATGGAGCATGGTCAGACGGACTGCATTTATACGTCCAGCATTTTTGACGGACAGAATGTTTTTTCATTGTAATTTATTTTCCCCTCCTACATCCGTCAAAAAATAACTTCAGTGAAAAAACGGACTGTGTGACCACTACTGCGTCATCCGTACTGACGATGTCCGTACTGCACGGACGTACAGTCCGTAGAAATCACGCTCGTCTGACCCCAGCCTTAACCCTTTCACTGCTGAGCCAGTTCACCTATGTGCGCTGCGCTCATTCTGACCATTTTGTGCTAATTATTTTGAGATGTCAGCCTAGGTCCTATTTAATTAACCCCCCCCAGACGAATTTTTTTTTTAAAAAAACAAATTTTTTTATTTTATTTAATTTTTTTATTATTTTTTTTTTAAAAAAAAAAGATTTTTTTTTTTTTTTTAAACCAAACCTGGTCATGTTATGCTCTCCCCTCTCCAGCGGTGCAAACGGCATCTCCCTAGCTTCAATGGTTGGGGAGATAGAGGGCTCCGAACACATGGGGGCACCTTCTGATGACGTCACCACGCAGCGTGGCGACGTCATCAGCCTCGCCTGCCCATGTAAATCACATGGGCAGGCTTCCTCCCTGTCAGATCGCCGTGGGATCCGACGAGGGAGGTGAGTATCGGGCGGGAGGGGGATTTGGCGCCGCTGACGTACCCTGTACGTCATCGGGTCTAAGGGAGACCCGAACACAGGACGTACAGGGTACGTCATCGGTCGGGAAGGGGTTAAAAAAAAAAAAAAAAATGCTTAAAGTATCCTAAAAAATCTATAAATAAAGAGACTTTTTGCTGCAGAATTTTATAATGAACGGTTTATTAGATATTGAATTAAAACGGGAATATTTTTAACATTGAAGCCTATGGGATTCTCCTGAATAAACTTGCCGAATTAAACCACCGAATGGCAGGACATTTCGGGAACCTTTCACTGCTGGTTTGTGTTCTCTGAATAGCCGAAGCAGTGCTTTTTCATGGGGATTCACTGCCCTCGAACAGGCACCGAACAGGCACCGTATGTGCAGGCAATTCGCCAGGATTTGGCGAATTGCCTGCTCTCTGGATAGCCGAATGGTCAGGAAAGGCAACCGAACACTGATTTTCAGCGTTCGGTTACCTTTCTCAAGCAATTCGGATCTCTTTGGATAACCCTGTATTTCTTTTAACCTATCTCAGAACAACAATCTTTTTGCAAATTTTCAATTTTACCCTGTATTTAATTGTTAATTTAGCATCTCGTGTTTCAAATAAATGATGTGATAAAAACTTTTCAACAAAAAAGGCATGACAGTGAAGGGGTTAAATATATTCTTGCTTTCCAGAACCACATAGCGTAGAATAGGCACGGAGTCGAGGCTTAAAATGTGAATGAATGACCTATCTCCATTCTCCAGCCTCGCTCTACTTTCATCCAAGTATGACCTGGTCTTCCGTAAATTCCCAGTTATGATAATTTGCAGGAAAAAAAATAACAGATAAAGCAAAAGGCAATTCCTGTTATAATGCATTCAAAACATGACATAATAATATTAATAATAATAATCAGCAAAACATTGTTAGAAATAAAATGGGCAAACCCTAAGATATAACACCAGCAACAATATTTCAATCAAGTGGGAGCATTAGTGCGGAATGTTCCTCTCGTTCATCTTCTCAGAACTGCTCCAAGCCATTGACGTCTCTGAGTTGTCTTGCATGGGTTACTTGCTTTAAGCCACAGCACAACATTTCACGGAGGGTTAACTTAGGACTTTTCCGAGAAAGCAATAATCACCTTTGTCATGCCACGCCACATGAACCATCATCGTGTCAGCTTCGGGCCATAAATGGACACTCTGACATTTCTTATTAGAATTTTGTTGGTGCAAACCATTTTCTTAAACATTAGCCAACTGATGAAGCCGCGGGTAACTGAGACCCTTAGGTGAAACGCTTTTTGCCGCTATTCATTTATTACTTCTGTTTGTTGTACTATTTTTTTTTTGTATTTCAAAATTTTTATTTTGCAATAAACAAAAGGTCACAAACCGACCAGTCAGATGGCCTCACAGGGCCAAATGAGATACTCACAAAGCAAGCACAGAAAACATAAGGGGGGGGGGTTCACATAGGAAACTACAGAAAATCGAAAAAGAATGGGGGGGGGTGTAGAAACTCGTCATCCTGCAAAAGCAAAAGAGAGTGATGGAGTTCGCTGATGGGGCACCAGGGAAACAAACAAAACCAAAAAAAAAAAAAAAAAAAGGGGGGGGTAGTGAGGGACTGCCAAACATATCGTGGCATTCCTGGCTCCCCCCAGCAACCTAAAGGGAACCGAGGGCCATGGAAGGGGCCGCGTGGCCAGGAGACCTGGGCCAAAAGGGTGTACAGAGCCTAGGTAGCCACCCTAGCGGCTCTCCCAGGCTGCCTCCAAATGCCCCACACCCAAAAAAAAAAAAAAAAAGGGGGGGGATGAGGAGTCCCAGTGCTCCAACAGATGAACAACATTAAACCCACAGAATCGGCAAGCAGGACCATAAAATCGTTCAGGAGTACATAAAGAGGGGAAACAAAAATTAAAAGGGTGGGAACACAGATCAGACATGTACGAGAATCACATCTAATCACAAACATCAAAACACGTCCTCAAGTTGCATCAAAATAAAGCAAAAGTCCTCAGATAATAACGGTATCCCAGAATGATGGGGTAGGGGGGTCTCACACAAAGTTGCTGAAAAAAAAAAAAAAAAAAAGAAAGAAAATTGAGAGTCCACAACACAGGAAAAAATGGGGGGGGGGTCTCATCGAAAAAAGGAAAAACTCTGCATGTTAAGGGGTGAATAACAGTGGGGGTGAAAAACCACAGCAACGGTGATAAAGGGTCTCATCAAATAGCAGGAGGGATGTCATCATGGAGGGGGTCATTTCTCAGAGAAGGTGGGGGGAATAAAACATCAGCCTCAGACATTGCAAGGGTAACAGACGGTTTGGGGGAAAAGTACATCAGTCAGCCTGGGTCCCGCAACTGATCCTGTGAGGCTGGCAGAGCACCTGTATGCACCAGGCGAGACACCAGAGCTTGCGCTTCATCAAGGGTCGTCGCTGTGAGGGACCCACCTTTAGAAGATACAAGGAGAGAGCCCGAAGATCCCCAGCGGTAGCGGACATCGTGCAAGCGCAACAAGGCGGTGACCTCCTATAGCGTCTGCGGGCTGCCAGCATTAAAAAAGGCAGATCTCGGAAGATGGTGATTGTATCAGCATCGTGATTTACCCGGAAAGCAGGGCTGACGGCCTGTAGGATACGGGAATGAGAGGTCACATCTCGGAGCACCAGAAGGACGTCTCGGGAGGCCAACGCCGGTGCTGCAGCCACCTTCCGAAGGCGCATGACCGACAAAACAGGTGACCCTGTGACATCGGTAGGGGTCTAAACGCTGAGCGCGTCCTCCGCATTGAAGTGGTTAAAAAGTCCTTGTAGGATTTCATTCTGAATACAATTACAAATGTACACTAAATTCCCTAAAACCCTTTACAGCATTGGAGGTTGAATAATTTTGAACACAACTGTATATACGTATTTATGTTTTTCATACTTGAGAACTCTAAAAAGCAGGAGTTGAGAAAATAAGATAACGGTAATATATTATTCCGTTTATCTATTTATCTGTTTGGAAACACTGGGTGCGCCACACTCTATGTCTGTATATTATTTTTTTAAATGCTTGAAGCCGTCCAGCTCTTAGACAAAATCAACCACGAATGGCCTCCAGTTTCTTGCTTTAGACACTGCCTCACATAAAGGGTTATTCAATAAGAGCCGAACTTGCCACCGAATTGCACCGAACAGTGAATTTCACCCTACGGTGCAATTTCGTGGCAGTTTAGCTATTCAGAAAGCAGGCAATTCGCCAAATATTTGTGAATTTCCTACGATATTCGGCAACCTTCGGCGGCAGTGAGATTGTCCCATAGAGAAGTAATGGTTAATCTATTCAGAGAATGCTGAACTACCATTGATGTACAGTGAACTCATTGTCATGTTCAAGAAACCAGTTTGAAATGGTTCGAGCTTTGTGACATGGTGCTTTATCCTGCTGGAAGGAGCCATCAGAAGATACAGGATACACTGTGGTCTTAAAGGGATGGACATAGTCAGCAACAATACTCAGGTAGGCTGTGGCGTTTAAGCGATGCTCAATTTGTACTAAGGGGCCCAAAGTGTGATAAGAAAATAGCCCCCCCACCATTACACCACCACCAGCTTGAACCGTTGATACAAGGCAGGATGGATCCATGCTTTAATTGGTGTTTACACCAAATTCTCACCCTACCATCTGAATGTCGCAGCTGAAATCAAGACTCCTCAGTCCAGGCAATGTTTTTCCAATCTTCTATTGTCCAGTTTTGGTGTCTGTGCGAATTGTAGCCTCAGTTTCCTGTTCTTAGCTGACAGGAGTGGCACCCGGTGTGGTCTGCTGCTGCTGCTGTAGCCCATCTGATTCAAGGTTGGACGTGTTGTGCTTTCAGAGATGGTTTTCTGCAGACCTTGGTTGTAACGAGTGGATATTGAGTTACTGCTGCCTTTCTATCATCTCAAACCAGTCTGCCCATTCTCCTATGACACCAACAAAGACATTTTTGTCCACACAACTGCCGCTCACTGGATATTTTCTCTTTTCCGGACCATTCTCTGAAAGTTGTTCTTGAGATAAAGTCAATATTTTCCTGTAGAAGAAAATAATAAATGTAATATAATTTTATATATTAGAAGCTGCTTTTATGGTCGTAGCGTGTTTTATTCCACTACTTTATAATCAAAAAATGTTTCAACGAAACATCACGCAGATGGTTAATTTGCCTCCACCAAGCTACGTGGCTGAAAACATGCCATGAGAAGACATTCCACAAACTCTTTTAATTCCTCGTACTCCAAGACTAACACAAAGCCACCTTGTAAAGCCCAGTCGAGCCTTTCCTTGGCTTGATACCAGAACGTATACTGTGTCTGTCCAAAACTGTTAATCCTAAAAAGGCATTGTTTGGGAATCTATGAGAATTTTCAGTGAGTAATAAAAATGAAATATAATCTTTTCTTTGTAAAAAAAAAAATAATAAGACCGTAAGACGGCATCACGGCCGTATTCTGAATGTGTATGGAATTTATAATTAAATGTAAAAAATTGACTGCCAAAAAAAACAATATATGTTAGGCATCGCTCAGGTTAAGGGTACAGGTCCGAGGCGCCAAATTCCAGAAAACACACAATATGTATAGAAATCCACATTTATTTTTTTTTGTGAAAGGATTTTACCAGGAAGGATACATTGAGATTTCTCTCATTTTCAAGTATGTCCTGGGTGGCGAGTACGTACCGTTAGGTGTCTTGCCCAAGGACACTTACTGGAGAGGTTGCTCGCTCAAGCAGACACACATGTGACTTGATCTACTGTTTGCCCAAGGGGGATAGAATTGGCCTGGGAAATCTGTTTTATGGACAATTCCACAATGAGGAGCAGCAGTGCCATCATGCAAGACCAGAGAGGTGGCACAAAGATCCATGGAACAACCACCTCCAAGATATACTCTATGGAAAGAAGAACTGGAAGAACTAAAAGGGAGGTTGAGCTTCCGATCCAGTCCGTCTTTCACGGGAATTTGTGTTGGCATTAAGGGTTCGTTTTGACCCGAAGACCTTAGTGTTGGCCGGGATGGACTTTTGGGTCATGGAGGGATCTGTTTCGACTTGGGTGAATGGGGTCTGTTATGGCCCTGGAAATATGGGTAGAGTTATGGTCAGGATGGACTCGTTTTAGCTCATTTGGGGTAGTTTGGGTCTAAGGAGGGTTTTGTAGGAGGATGAATCGGTGTAGGTGGCCTGAATAAAACACAAAGGGTTATTCACAAAGGACCAAAATTGAGTTCAATTTCAGTGCTTTTCATTTCGGCACATTTCAGCGATTTCCATTTCGGCGAACATACGGTGCATTCACTATTCCCCAAATGTTCACCGTATTGCACAGAAAATGGAGTCGCCAAAGCAGTTATCAAACGTTGGTGAAACGCGTCAAAGTGACATTGGCAAAATTCACCGACCTAAAAAAAAAAAAAGGGAGTCTCCTATTCTCCAAATAGGAAGTTAAATCAATAAAAATGTAAAAATGTCTCTAAATAATAAAAAAGGTCCTTTAAAAATAATT
The DNA here is from genome assembly GCA_009667805.1 of Leptobrachium leishanense. Taxonomy (NCBI): domain Eukaryota; kingdom Metazoa; phylum Chordata; class Amphibia; order Anura; family Megophryidae; genus Leptobrachium; species Leptobrachium leishanense. The sequence goes on along the minus strand of CM019069.1, from coordinate 31,172,245 downwards.
AAAAATGTATTTTAAAAAAATAATAAAGTATTTTAAAAAATAAAAGGTCTTTTAAAAATAATGTTTTTTCAAAAAATAAAAATATTAAATGACCTTTAAAAACATAGTTAAAAATGTTACATTTATTACATTATAGTCTATTAGATTTGCCTGTTTACACCTGTTGAATTGAAATCACCAAAATAAGGTAATTACGCTGCAATTTTGGTGCAATACGGCATTCTGTGAATAGGCACTTCATTAGTTCTCTACGGGAATATTTCGGTGCTGCCGAATCGCACCGAATTCAGGTGAATTGCGTCAAATTGCACCATATTTCGATGTTGATTCGCCTATATTTAGCTAAAATACAGCTTAGTGAATACAGGAAACGTCACCAAATTGCAGATATGGTGGCATTCACAGTTTGGTGCAATTCGGTTGCAAATTTGGAGCTTAGTAAATAATCCTCATAGGGTCCTCTTATGACTGACCTGGTCCGAAAAACCAACATAACTACAATAAACAGCAGCAAAATGCAACAAAATCCAGGGAAGGTGCGTCCAGGCAGCAATGACCATGATATCTTGGATCGAGACATGCAGGAATATATGGGCACAGTAAGATGGTGACGCTTAATATCCAGTGAGTATCACCAGGTCGCGGTGATGATGAATTGATGTGGAGAGCTGTTGCGGCACATATTGAGGCTACTGGGATGCAATGTAACAAACAGAGCTGCTGCTGGATGGAACTGTCAGATGAATTTGACAACTTCACCAGGACGAAAAAGCAATCAAAAGTTCTATTTATCCTTTTATTTTCCTGCTTTTTTCTCTTTTAAAGTAATAACTTATTTCATAAGTCACTGTTCCATGTATTAAAGGTGCTGCAGCTCAGCAGACGCCGTGGACGTCATCTTGGCGCTTTGTGAAAGAGTTGCGTTCTGACCCGCAGATCAATATCTGATAAATTATAAAAAGAATTGTTTTTGTTCGCCCTTTAAGAATGCAGGAAGTCTGAAGAAAGTCATATCTGACCTTTAACATTTTATTCTTACTTTCCTCGAGTCATTACGTCAGCCAGACACCAGTTCTACGTATCAAAGCAAATGGGAGGAAAACGGCAACATTGTATCAAAACAACATGGAACGCTGATAAGTGAACAAAGAGAGGCCTGTTTTGCGCGGCTGTGTGTATCTAGAGCAGCCTCGTTACAGTTGGTTGCTTGTCACATTGCAGTCACCGGTAGGGCCACAAGTCCTGTCAAGAGCAATTAGCTACATGGTCGTTGCCTTTTCACTTGGGGGGTCTTCCCGTCAGTCTGGAGAGCCCAGGAGCACTTGCCGAAGATTGAAAGTCGGCTTCACACTTCAGCCCTGCGCGTTGTCACTTTGCGTCTCTTCCTACCAGCGCCTACAGTCGCCTCTCCGCGTAGGATGTCATCTTGATTTCTGGGTCTCGGAACGCAGCTATGTGTAAAGGGCTTTTAGAAGACATCAAGGAAAAGTCTTGCGTCCAGTTTAACGTTCAATGACAATAACCATGTAAACGTTTCGCGATGATCCGATGGAACGACAGGATTAATTAACTCGGGAAGAGCTGAAGTCATTTGTTACACATAATCTACTTTAAGGCAGCAGTAATTTGGAGATATAATAATGTTTAGGATCAATGCTTCCATTAGTCACGTATCAAATCTTTTCCTTTTATACGGCCAGGCAAATTCGTACGGCTTCCTGTATTTTATAAATATAATATGTGTAAGAGTTCATATTTTTAGACTATCAGGGTTATTCAAAGAGAATCGAAAAGGTCACCGCACGTTCGGTGACTTTTCGTTCTCCTCAATTCGGTTTGATTTGGTAATCCCATTTTGGCGACCTTGCGGTGTATTCAGCAAGCACCACAGGGCAGCCGAATTGCAGGGAAAAGCTGTCGCAAACCTGCCGAAAGCTCAGCACAAAACTTGGCGAAGGCACACCGAAAACCCGCAAAAACATCTGGATTAACCCCATGGGAAAAAGCCGGAAAAACTCGAGCAGGAGCCGATCACACGCAGCGCAGCCGCCAGAAAAACCCGACACCGCAGACGAATGGAGTGAAAAAAACAAAACAGTACGCTTGAATGTTTGAAAAGTGAAACTCTGTTTGCATAGAAACTACTGAGCGAAAATGTCTGAAATTTACATATAAGATCCAATGAATGATAATAAAAAGGGCTGTTACAGATTAAAGAACAAATGTTTAGAAAAAAAATGTAAAAATCGGACAAAAAAATTTGGGCAAAATAATTCCAAAAATTGCTTAACCTCCCTGGCGGTATTCCCGAGTGTTACTCGGGGTTAAATTTCGCTACCACAAACGGTAACCCCGAGTCACACTCGGGCTGGATACATACTCACCTCCTCCTGGTTCCCTCGCTGTCCCCACAGTGTGATCGCAGCGAGCTGCTTCCTGGATGGCTCCCTGCGAGTCACATAATGCAGAGGGGCTGGACCGCAGCAAACTTCATTCATTAAATTCACTGAATACAAATGGAAAAGTTTCTGAATGGCCACTAGGTGGCAGTACAGGATAAGAAATAGACCATACCTCGTCTCACCCTTGTTCTCAGACAGATTTCAGTGTTTTTTGTTGTATTTTATTGAATATCATTTATTTGCATTATTTTGCATAATTATTTTTGGGATAATAAATTATTATTTCGTGTTTCAAACTTTATCGGACTCAGTGTATTTACTATTTAATTTTTTATTTATTTATTAATTTATTTATAAAGGATTTTACCAGTAAGAACTCTTGATTGCACGGATTTCAGTGCGTGATTCCTAATTATTACAGGCTAACTATGTACAAAAACACGTTTCCTTTAAAAAAAAAATTGAGACGCTTTTAGACACAAAATTTTGAAAAAATTAGAAAGCCAGGGAGGTTAAAATATCCCAAAAAATCTATAAATAAAGAGACTCTTTACTGCAGAATTTTATAATCAACGGTTTATTAGATATTGGATTAAAACGGGAATATTTTTAACATTGAAGCCTATGGGATTCGCCTGAATGAACCTGCCGAATTAAACCACCGAATGGCAGGACAATTCGGCAACTTTTTCACTGCTGGTTTGTGTTCTCTGAATAGACGAAGCAGTGCTTTTTCATGGGGATTTCACTGCCCTCGAACAGGCACCGAACAGGCACCATATGTGCAGGCAATTCGCCAGGATTTGGCTAATTGCCTGCTCTCTGGATAGCCGAATGGCCAAGAAAGGTAACCGAAAGCTGGGTTTCAGTGTTCGGTTACCTTTTCGGCAGCCATTCGGATTTCTTTGAATAACCCTGTAAATATGCTTTTGTGTAAATGAAGTCACAGGAAACTCTCCGGCTCTCTTGGCCTTAAACCATATGTATCAATATGTTGATATACTATATAATATCTACTGTATCATTTTGTAATATTTTTTTCTCAATCCTGGGAGCCATGTGACTGGATGTTTAGAATGCGGGTGCTTAGCTAAACATTAGGGTGAGGTGAACGCAAAAGCACATTTCAATATTTAGTCCAAAACAGAAGAAATTTTCCTGTTGACTTAAATTATACAGTGTTTTATTATTATTATTATTATTATTATTGTGCATAGAACATCATATACGATTTATTGCAGGCATGATTTCACTATAACATGGGAAAAGTAAAACGGCAAAGGGGGCAGATAAAAATCTGAAGATGGAAATAAGAGGCCTAGAGGTACATATTTATTATAGAGTCTTCAAAAAAAATATTTTAAATTATTTGTTTGATTACAGGAACAAATAAGGCCGCTATATAGCAGTGTTAGTGCAATACAAAGATGGACAGACCGATAGAAAACAGATAGAAATATAGATAAATAACACTGATAGATTGATAGGCAAATGATTTGTAGAAGAAATATACAGTTGTGTTCAAAATTATTCAACCCCCAATGCTGTAAAGGGTTTTAGGGAATTTAGTGTACATTTGTAATTGTATTCAGAATGAAATCCTACAAGGACTTTTTAAAGAACCATATGCAACTAAAATGACATCAATTGGTTTTGTAATACAGTAGTAAATGTTTCTTTTGTGAATTCTTCATTGACACAATTATTCAACCCCTTAAAGACTACCACTCTGAAGAACAGAGGTTCATTCAAGTGTTTTCAATCAGGTATTGAAAACACCTGTGGATGTCACGGAGCAGCAATAAAGCATAATAAGCACCAATTAGGCAGCTTTAAAATGACTGTGATACTCAGCTCCTTCTAGACATTTACTGGTGTGGTTACAAACATGGTGAAGTCAAGAGAATGGTCCAGGAAGACAAGAGAAGAGGTGATTACTCTTCACAGGAAGGGCAATGGCTATAAGAAGATTGCAAAGATGTTAAACATACCAAGAGAGACCATAGGAAGCATCATTCGCAAATTCAAGGCAAAGGGCACTGTTGAAACTCTACCTGGTCGTGGCAGAAAGAAGATGCTGACTTCGACTGCTGTGCGCTACCTGAAGCGTAGAGTGGAGAAAAGTCCCCGTGTGACTGCTGAGGAACTGAGAAAAGATTTGTCAGATGTGGGTACTGAAGTTTCAGCTCAGACAATACGGCGCACACTGCGTAATGAAGGCCTCCATGCCAGAACTCCCAGGCGCACCCCCTTGCTGTCTCCAAAGAATAAGAAGAGTCGACTGCAGTATGCCAAAAGTCATGTGGACAAACCACAGAAGTTTTGGGATAGTGTTCTGTGGACTGATGAAACAAAATTAGAACTGTTTGGGCCCATGAATCAACGCTATGTTTGGAGGAGGAAGAACAAGGCCTATGAAGAAAAGAACACCTTGCCTACTGTGAAGCATGGCGGGGGGTCAATCATGCTTTGGGGCTGTTTTGCTTCTGCAGGTACAGGGAAGCTTCAGCGTGTGCAAGGTACCATGAATTCTCTTCAGTACCATGTTGGATGACAATGTGATGCAGTCTATCACAAACCTGAGGCTTGGGAGACGTTGGACCTTTCAACAGGATAATGATCCCAAGCATACCTCCAAGTCCACTAGAGCATGGTTGCAGATTAAAGGCTGGAACATTTTGGAGTGGCCATCGCAGTCACCTGACTTAAATCCGATTGAGAACCTCTGGTGGGACTTAAAGAAAGCAGTTGCAGTGCGCAAGCCTAAGAATGTGACTGAACTGGAGGCTTTTGCCCATGACGAATGGGCGAAGATACCCGTAGATCGCTGCAAGACACTTGTGTCAAGCTATGCTTCACGTTTAAAAGCTGTTATAACTGTAAAAGGATGTTGTACTAAGTACTAAGATTGAATGTCACTTGGGGGTTGAATAAAACTGATAATGATGTGAGCACAGAAAAGACATTTGTGGTTATTTCATTATAAATGTTATGTTATATTTGTCTGACCTACACGTGCCTCTTTGATTTAATTGTAAGCAAGATGACTGAATGATCAAAATCAATGTCAAACTGGCCAAAACACTCAATTTCAGTGGGGGTTGAATAATTTTGAACACAACTGTAAATATATTGGTAGAGAAATACCGAGACAACAGACAGATGTAAAATAGAAAAACAGGAAAAAGAGAATTAAGATTGGTAGATAGCAATAAAATAGGCAGATAGATGAAGAATTGACAGAAAAATTTAAAAAAGGTTCTAAAGGATTGTTACAAAGAAGAAAGGCAGATATGAATAGACAGAGCAGCGTAGAGATAGATAGATGATATACCGAAAATAGATAAATAGGTGAAAAATAGACAGAAAAAGAGAAACAGAGTTGGGATGTGCATGGCTGAAAAATTTGTTTCGTTTAGTTTTGTCTCGTTATGTTTTTAAATCATTTCGTTTTCTGAATTTTGCAACTAATTTTGTTTCGTATTTTGCTTCGTTTCAGATTGGTTTGAAATTTCAAATCGATCTGAAATTTTGAATCTATTCGAATTTCATATATCAATTCGATGGTTGATATCAATTCAAATTTTGGATCACTAGATAAAACCCCAATTAATCAAATTTTGCTGTTAAAAGAAAAGCTAGGGTTAAATTTTAAACTGTGTCTCAGATTTAGTATTTGAGTCAAATTAAAAAGTGAAGCAAAATTAATTTGTTTCATAAAGTCCTTTGTTGACTATTACTTGAATTGTAAGTTAAGATCAATTCGATAATTGTTATCAATTTGATAGTTCATTTCAAATTCGATAGTTTATATCAGTTATTCAAATTTTTCTTTTATGATGATGACACAGTGTAAAACAAAATCAATTCGTTATGTACCGTTTCGTTTCGAATTCGTATCGTATCGATTCGTTATTCGGAAGTACTTCCGAATACGAATTATCAAATTTCGTTCCAAATTCCAAATTTTTCCGAAACAAATGCACATCTCTAAAACAGAGTTTAAAAATATTGTTACAATGGAGAAAGGCAGATAGATATACAGATACGAATAGATATAGCAGTGTAGCGATGGATAGATAGATGAAACCAGAAAGAAGAAATGAAAAAAGGATAAATAACGTGGTTAATCCAAAGAAAGGCAGATAGAGCAGTAGATAAATGAATGATGATAAACAGAAAATAAATAGCCGAAAATATACAGGAAAAGGTTCTGTTCTAAAAGTTCTAAAATGATTGTTAGAATGAAAAAAGGCAGATAGAGCAGCATGGAGAGAGAGCAGCATGGAGAGAGAGCAGCATGGAGAGAGAGCAGCATGGAGAGAGATAGAGCAGCATGGAGAGAGATAGAGCAGCATGGAGAGAGATAGAGCAGCATGGAGAGAGATAGAGCAGCATGGAGAGAGATAGAGCAGCATGGAGAGAGAGAGAGCAGCATGGAGAGATAGAGCAGCATGGAGAGAGATAGAGCAGCATGGAGAGAGAGCAGCATGGAGAGAGAGCAGCATGGAGAGAGATAGAGCAGCATGGAAAGAGATAGATAGAGCAGCATGGAGAGAGAGCAGCATGGAGAGAGAGCAGCGTGGAGAGAGATAGAGCAGTGTGGAGAGAGAGCAGCATGGAGAGAGATAGAGCAGTGTGGAGAGAGAGCAGCATGGAGAGAGATAGAGCAGCATGGAGAGAGAGCAGCATGGAGAGAGATAGAGCAGCATGGAGAGAGAGCAGCATGGAGAGAGAGCAGCATGGAGAGAGAGCAGCGTGGAGAGAGATAGAGCAGTGTGGAGAGAGAGCAGCATGGAGAGAGAGAGCAGCATGGAGAGAGATAGAGCAGTGTGGAGAGAGAGCAGCATGGAGAGAGATAGAGCAGCATGGAGAGAGATAGAGCAGAGTGGAGAGAGAGCAGCGTGGAGAGAGATAGAGCAGCATGGAGAGAGATAGAGCAGCGTGGAGAGAGAGCAGCGTGGAGAGAGATAGAGCAGTGTGGAGAGAGAGAGATAGATAGATAGAGATGGGTAGAATTGTTCAAAAGGCGAAAATTAGACAGAAAAGTTGCAAAAAGAATAACTAAGATGGTTAGACCAAACAAAGGCAGATAGAGCAGCATATAGATAGATGATATACAGAAAATAGACAGGTGAAAAATAGAGAGAAAGAGTTTAAAAAGATTTATACACTGAAGAAAGGCAGATATACAGATATGAATAGATATAGCAGTGTAGTGATGGTTAGAGATAGATATGGATATAGGGAGAATAGATAAGTAGGTGAAAAAATTAAAAAGAGCTAAATAAGATGGTAAGAAGATGGGCAGATAGATATGAATAGATAGAGAGAAATAGATGATATATAGAATGTAGATAGATGATATATAGAATATAGATAGATGATATATAGAATATAGATAGATGGATGATATATAGAATATAGATAGATGATATATAGAATATAGATAGATGATATGTAGAATATAGATAGATGATATATAGAATATAGATAGATGATATGTAGAATAGATAGATTTATAGAATATAGATAGATGGATGATATATAGAATATAGATAGATGATATATAGAATATAGATAGATGGATGATATATAGAATATAGATAGATGATATATAGAATATAGATAGATGATATATAGAATATAGATAGATGATATGTAGAATATAGATAGATGATATATAGAATATAGATAGATGGATGATATATAGAATATAGATAGATGATATATAGAATATAGATAGATGGATGATATATAGAATATAGATAGATGATATAAAGATAGATGATATATAGAATATAGATAGATGGATGATATATAGAATATAGATAGATGGATGATATGTAGAATCTAGATAGATGGATGATATGTAGAATATAGATAGATGGATGATATATAGAATATAGATAGATGATATATAGATAGATGATATATAGAATATAGATAGATGGATGATATATAGAATATAGATAGATGGATGATATATAGATAGATGATATATAGAATATAGATAGATGGATGATATATAGAATATAGATAGATGATATATAGATAGATGATATATAGAATATAGATAGATGGATGATATATAGAATATAGATAGTTGATATATAGATAGATGATATATAGAATATAGATAGATGATATATAGAATATAGATAGATGGATGATATATAGAATATAGATAGATAGATGATATATAGAATATAGATAGATGGATGATATATAGAATATAGATAGATAGATTATATATAGAATATAGATAGATGGATGATATATAGAATATAGATGATAGATGATATATAGAATATAGATAGATAGATGATATATAGAATATAGATAGATGGATGATATATAGAATATAGATAGATAGATTATATATAGAATATAGATAGATGGATGATATATAGAATATAGATAGATAGATGATATATAGAATATAGATAGATGGATGATATATAGAATATAGATAGATAGATGATATATAGAATATAGATAGATGGATGATATATAGAATATAGATGATAGATGATATATAGAATATAGATAGATGGATGATATATAGAATATAGATGATAGATGATATATAGATAGATGATATATAGAATATAGATAGATGGATGATATATAGAATATAGATGATAGATGATATATAGATAGATGATAGATGATATATAGATAGATGATATATAGAATATAGATGGATGATATATAGAATATAGATAGATAGATGATATATCGAATATAGATGATAGATGATATATAGATAGATGATATATAGAATATAGATAGATGGATGATATATAGAATATAGATGATAGATGATATATAGATAGATGATATATAGAATATAGATAGATAGATGAATATAGAATATAGATGATAGATGATATATAGATAGATGATAGATGATATATAGATAGATGATATATAGAATATAGATGGATGATATATAGAATATAGATAGATAGATGATATATCGAATATAGATGATAGATGATATATAGATAGATGATATATAGAATATAGATAGATGGATGATATATAGAATATAGATGATAGATGATATATAGATAGATATATAGAATATAGATGGATGATATATAGAATATAGATAGATAGATGATATATAGAATATAGATGATAGATGTTATATAGATAGATGATATATAGAATATAGATGATAGATGATATATAGATAGATGATATATAGAATATAGATGATATATAGATAGATGACATATAGAATATAGAGAGATGATATATAGAATATAGATAGATGAAAACTAGACAGAAACCCAGTTAAATAAGTTAGATCAATAGACAAACTATAGGCAAATAAATGGATTGACTTGGATTGTAAGCTCTTGTGCAGGGTCCTCTCTCCCACTTTTCTGTGTGTCTAACCTGTATGTATATTTGTTACGCCTCACTCATTGTACAGCGCTGCGGCACTTGTTGGCGCTTTAGAAATACTTGTAACTGTAACTCACTGTGCAAAATAAGATTTATTTTAAGATATAATCAGGATGCTTGAATTTCTCCTCTCAATCTTCTACTTGACATTTTTCTCACAACAACCCCCAAAATGGATATAGTGGAGGGTAAGTAATGAAATATGAAGTACACATGAGTATAAATGGCATCAAAATTGCAATTAACTTGGAAATGACCTCTAGACAAGCAATGCCTGAGATTGTCAGAGATATAATTATCACGGGATCTACACAATCACCTAACGCTTAACCTTGGTAAATGAGTTTGATTCCGCACCTTGTGATTGATAACGAAGAAAGAAAACTTCCCATTTTTACATAATTCATAACACCTGAAATCTGAAAGAAATTCATCCACTTTGTGAACAGGCGAAGCCTAAAGCGCGGATCGAGAAAGGCTGTAATGTACATCTTATAACATATAGAGGGAGTAAACTTTTATATATATATTTGTTTATTCCGGGGATGTACACGGATGCAGAGGAGGGGTTATCCATCTTCCTAGAAGTGCAAAACAACACACCAGGACCACAAAGGCAGACACTTTGGCCACTATTCCCTAGTGAATGATACCGTTAGCGTTCAGATATGTAAGCTTTATCGCCATGATAAGTGACTTTGCATCGTCGCTGCGGGCGTCGTGGTCTCGCGCATGTGCAGATGGTGTGTCAATTGCAGGGCGGTGGGGCACACGCACGAGCAGATTAAGCCCAGTGTGGGCGAAACGCGTCACGCTATGCTGCACTAGTTTTTAAGTGACTTTAACGCATGCCCCCCATATCACCTTCCTGATACTAAACCTGTAAGAAATCACTTAGCGCATCAGTGATTGCGCTAACTAGCACGAGCTTACTGTACTTTGCGCATCCTGTACTTAACATGGGGCGCGCAATCAAAAGTTAGCGTTAGGATAAGTAAGGTATTACAAACTGCTATCGCTAATTACCGCAGAGATGCGCAAGCCAAAATTTTAGCTGCGTATAGTGTAAAGAATAGACCAAATGGCCCATTTAAGAAATTACATAATGTGAGAAATAGGGATGTGCGTTTCGGGTTTCGGAATTTCGGAATTTTCACGAAATTTCCCGATTCGTGTTTTCGGATGCGGCCGAATTTCCGAAAATTTTTAGATCCGAAAATGGCAGATCCGAAAAGTTTTCCGAGCCGAAACGAAATATTTTCGGAATTTTCGAATGGACTTGAAATGTGTCAAAGCAAAATTTATTGCTTTGAAACGAGGAGAACAGACGTTCCGAAAAAACAAAAATTTCCGAAATCACGAAAAGTCGATACAAAAAAACGAGCAAAGTGACACGAAAATACGAAAAATGGTCGATATTCCAAAAAAAAAATATGCACGAAAAACGAGTCGAGCCGAACCGAATCGAAACAAAAATTGGTCGAAACGAGCCGAATCGAAAAGTTTAAACATCCGAAAAATTGAATCGAATCGAACCGAAAAATCAGTGCACAAGCCTAGTGAGAAAGACATACAGGGTTATTCAGAGAAAGGTGAAACTCTGGAGAACTTTCGGAGAAGTGAAAATTCAAGGCCAAAATAGCCGATTTGGAAAGTGAGATAAATGGGAGAATTTTTCTGGTTTGGTTATTTTGAATTAGAATTTTCACTTCTCCAGTCATTCTCCAGAGTTTCACCTTTCTCTGAATAACCCTGATAATTTCTTTGCTCTGCCTACATCTAGCATTAAATGCATTAGATCGGCAGCAAACCCAGCTATGAGTGCTTCACCTTTGGAATCACTGATAATTGGTTATTATTATCCTTTATTTGTAAAGCGCCAGCATATTCCGTAGCGCTGTACAATGGGGAAGCACAAACATGAGACATACATTATAAATAAGTAAAAGACAACCGTGTCCAAAGGATAGCTTGTCTAGGAAGCACTTTATCCAAGTGCTCGGCCAGACATCCCGTGAGCTTACAATCTAAGGGACGGGGTAAGTGAAACAGATGGGAGCAGAGGGAAGGTGAAGCTGGTTGCTAGAAGAAATGTTGTGACGGTTGCATGGGAAGGACCAGAAGGTTGGGCTGAGTAAAGGTAATTAGAGAGAGAAGTGGAAACAGCTGTAAAGGAGCCCTTAAATTAAGGACCAGGCCTGGGTGGGAGGGTGGATGGGGAGGGTGGGAGGGTGGATGGGGAGGGTGGATGGGACTGCGGAGTGGAGAATCTTGTTGTCTGTGTTGGTTATTGTATGCTATAAAATAAAATGGAGATTTGCTAAGTGTGCTTTTAAGAAACTACACGGCAGGAGGGGGAAGGAGGAGGAGCAGGAAGAGGGGGGAGGTGAGAGGCAGAGGTGAAGACCAAGTAAAAAAGTTTAAGTAAAAAGGAGGGAACATTGAAACATGGAATCAGCCAGAAATTAATACATTGGTGAAAATGAAGCCATGCGGTCACAGCGTTCGTTTCAGTATATTCATGGTTTATGATCCATTTATTACTCAGCTTTGATCGCTGTAATTTTAATTAATTATATTTAATTAGGCCTCTGATTGTGGTAACATTAAGCCGAGCGTATACATTGTTCTTCCATCAGTGATACATTTTGTATAAAATCCTGTTTCTCACAGGTGTTAGTTTCGTCTCGTCCTGCTTAACGCGGTAACCGATACGGGTTCCTGGGAGACATTCCCCGCTCCTCTTTTGTCTTCCGTCGAAGCAATGTCTTGTCCGTCTCAAAATAGTATTTGTTCCTCTTCCACGAGTCGGATATCGCCCATTCGGGGGTCACATTTCACAGGGATGCTAAAATATCTATATCTGGCATTAGCTTGAGCTGTGTCGTCTATAAATCGTCCCTTTCAGCCACCGCCGTGTGAACTTCCTGGATACGATTACGGATTAAAGTCCACCAGGAACATTTTATTAATCTTTTTATTTTATTTAACCCCCTCTTTACCAGGTGATTTTGCAAAAAAAATCAATGTCAGGAATCAGTGGTTTCATGGAAAATGACTTTCTATTACCCACACAGTAAATATATACAGAGACGTCCCACTGTGTGTGTTCACTGTAGGTAAACCCTATCTGACAATCAAAGGGCTCCCTCCGCTGGCCAGAAAGCGCTACTACATTTGCATTACAGCTCGCGCTCCGTGTTTTCGTGCAGGAAAAATGGATCTCAAAGCTTTCAAATAAAACATTCGCTGTCATGTCCGCTGTGTTGACATTTCAGGGCCAGGTTCTGGAGACCATTTGTAAATTAATTTTGTTTACAATAAATACAAATCACTTGGTAGTGAAGGGGCTGGAGAACTTGCAGGGACTTAGCTGGTAAGTAAAGCGTACATATAGGTCAGGAGGGAGAAGTTCACAAACTCTTTTCTTAATTAGGAATAATCTAATGGCAGTAAATAAATAATGGGTATAAAAGAGTATAAAACACTTGTTTTAACTGATTTAATTTAGGAAATGCTTAAACACTCTAGAATGTCCTTTTTGGAATTACTCCAGTCCTTTACATCAAAGTCTAAAAGGGTTATTCAAAGAGCACCGAAATTTCGGTGCTCTTTTTTATTCGGTACACATTTTCAGTTCGCCGACCCTGCAGTGATTTCAGTATTCATCGCAGGGTCCCCAAAGTGAGCCAACATGGAGTCGATGAAGCCTGCCCGCCGACCACCAATAAACCGCCGTACACCACCGAACTGACCGCAGCCGCACGCTGTTGAAAAAAGTCAATACGCCGCTGAACTGGTGTTTAAAAAAAACTGCTATTTTTTAAAAGGTGTTTAAAACCATAAAAATGCATGAAAATGCAACGAAACAATAAAAAAAGGTCCTATACAAAATAATAAAACGGTCCTTACAGAATAAAAAAAAAAACATTAAAAAAAGTGGGAATCAAAAATTTTGCCTAAAAATCCAGAAATATACCGAAAAAATAATAAATGAATAAAAAAGCTTTTCGCTACAAATGAAAAGAATAAACGTTTGAATAAAAATATATCAAGAAACGCTAATATTGTTAATATTATTAAATACGCTAAAAAATATAATCACTGACATTTCGGTGCTGTTCGGCGTTCTCTGGATAGATTAACCATTACTTCTCTATGAAACAATTTTGCTGCTGCTGAATTGCGGCAAATTGCGATGATCTGTACCGGATTTTGCTGGCAATTCGCCAATATTTGGCGGAGTTCGGCGCTTATTGGATAACCCTTTAACCCTTTGATGCTGTGGAACGTGCTATGCTGCCCTCGCAGTGGGAGGGCTTTGAAGCCACAGGGCGTACATGTATGCCCCGCTGACTTCAATGGGCCACCTCGACTCCTTCCTGCAGCTGGCATGCAAATCTCGTCGTTGGCCGCAGAGGGGCGGCCTGAACTCAGGCTGTCCCCCTGCAGCCAATGACGCACGTCGCACATCAGCAACAGGGCGGGCCAAAATCAGCGGCTTTCGCCCGCACCTGTCAGCAAGTTGTATGCCTCTCTGGCGTTAACCCCCGCCCGACGGGCAACACCTGCCTGTCCTTAAGGGGTTAAGCAGCCAGAATCGAACCCGTGTTTCTGTATTTTAGATACAGGCTGTTTCTGTACATAGTAGCTCGATTTATCTAAGAGCATTTGCATCCCGGCGAGACGTCTTGGTAATTCTTATACCGTAGAGTATCTCACCTTCAGTTTTTAACCCCTTCACTACTGGGAGCTTGTATACATGAGGAAGAGACAGTAGCTATGCTGATACACTACAAACAAATATCCTTTGCATTTGGGCTCCAGAAGGTGCCCTCAATGGTTTAACATCATAGGCTCGATGCCCGAGGTGCTAACACCTTTTACAACAAGCTGGGAACCTGTCACTCTTTTAAATTAAATGACATCTCTCCAGCTGACCCTGCGCAGTAACTCCATTTGGCCAGTAGATGGCGAAATCTCACTGTGAAATAGGTTATTATTACAGTAAGGAAAACATTGAGAATATTCCCAAATATTTCTTACTATATAATTAATTTAAACAGATTTCCCAAATAAAAAAAACACTGGTTCCTGACAGTTTTTTCTTTTCTTTTCTAGTGAGGGGAATTAAAAAAATCTCTAAGTGAATTTGGCATTCTTGAACCCACAACCCTGCCAAGTACTCAGTGACGATTTCTTTTCTATCGGTTAAGAGGACGTGATGAGTAAAGTGGTCATGAATCTTTGTAATTATATATTTTAAAAAAAATTAAAAATAATTTAAAAAAAACAACCAGAAAAAAAATCCACTTTCCCTATCACACCGTGAGAAGATTCCCCACAGAGAACATAATTGTCATTTCTATTGCACATCATCATAAGATCTACCTCCCGGAGAGATAATTATATTGATTGCGTAGACTTCTTGTCTTGCTACAGACAATTCTACTCATCTGATGGTCTGTGTGACTCTCGTTTCATGAAGACTTAACGGTAAATCCTAATCAATTTCACTGCAAAAAAAAAACAAATAAGAACAGATTTTTTGTTTTTGTTACATTTGTTGCATACAGTGCATGTCTGCACGGAGAGGAAAAAAAATCATTTCACCTTGGGCTATACGAATGTCGTTTTGTTATCTTTTAGAAATGTGTTTGTTGCCAGCAGAGTATTCTATTCAGAATAAATTCCTCGCTAAATTTAGAGTTTTGGTTTGAGAGTAAAAAATGCAACAAAGGAGAGAAACAGGATAAAATAAATAAATGAAAAGGTTATATTTTGGCTATAGCAAATAAATCCTGAGGTCTATATTTTATATAATTTAACCACCTCACTACCATGTGATTTTCCAAAAAATCCCGGTCAGGATCCAGCACTTTTTGGGGAAAATGACTTTCTCTTTCATTAATAATAAAGTAAAACATCACTGGGAAAAAACCCTAATGTATGTTTCACTGCCAGTTTAACAGGCAGATGTTGCCATCTGCTGGCCAAAAAGATTTACTGCACCTGGTGCTCCGTGTAGAATCAGCTGGGGAGCCGTGTTTTACGCATAGATTCCCAGTGTTTAAAAAATGTTCCCCAGTGTTTTCACTCCATGGGTGTCATGCCCAGAGTTTTAAAAATGTTGGGGAACAGTCTTAAGCCCAAATGCAAATACAATTTGCAATGATGCAGCATAGCACATATCGTGTTAACACGATCTCACGATCTCTGTGTCTGCTGCTGCTGCTGACTGTGTAAACATAATCACAGTACAGAAGGGGTTAACTCAAAGTCAATTATTTTATCAATCTTAGAAGGATTAAAGAGTTGATCTAACCAGGACCCAAAACGTTTGCTAATCCTGACACGCAGTTGGAGCACTAACAGTTGAAATAGTTCAGAGTCTAGACTTAAGAGAAGGACCAAGGCTGATTTTTGAAACACAGAGGTGGATTGTTCGAAATCTTCCAGATCAGGTTTCAATGTAAATTGGCCATTAAATATATTGATTTAGAAAATATAAAAAATGAAATGTCCTTATTGTGTTTGTTTTATGTTGCTGATATCTTACATGTGCTTTGTTTTTCTCTTGTATGTTTAGTTAACAAAATATTCCTCTATAAGTGTCACTGGGTGCATCCATTGTGTGATATTTTCCTCTATATGTGTCACTGGGCACATCCATTGTGTGATATTTTCCTCTATATATGTCACTGGGTGCATCCATTGTGTGATATTTTCCTTTATAAGTGTCACTGGGTGCATCCATTGTGTGATATTTTCCTCTATATGTGTCACTGGGTGCATCCATTGTGTGATATTTTCCTCTATATGTGTCACTGGGTGCATCCATTGTGTGATATTTTCCTCTATATGTGTCACTGGGTGCATCCATTGTGTGATATTTTCCTTTATAAGTGTCACTGGGTGCATCCATTGTGTGATATTTTCCTTTATAAGTGTCACTGGGTGCATCCATTGCGTGATATGTTCCTCTATATGTGTCACTGGATGCATCCATTGTGTGATATTTTCCTCTATATATGTCACTGGGTGCATCCATTGTGTGATATTTTCCTCTATATGTGTCACTGGGTGCATCCATTGCGTGATATGTTCCTCTATATGTGTCACTGGGTGCCTCCATTGTGTGATATTTTCCTCTATATGTGTCACTGGGTGCATCCATTGTGTGATATTTTCCTCTATATGTGTCACTGGGTGCCTCCATTGTGTGATATTTTCCTCTATATGTCACTGGGTGCATCCATTGTGTGATATTTTCCTCTATATGTGACACTGGGTGCATACATTGTGTGATATGTTCCTCTATGTGTCACTGGGTGCATCCATTGTGTGATATTTTCCTCTATATGTGTCACTGGGTGCCTCCATTGTGTGATATTTTCCTCTATATGTGTCACTGGGTGCATCCATTGTGTGATATTTTCCTCTATATATGTCACTGGGTGCATCCATTGTGTGATATTTTCCTCTATATGTGTCACTGGGTGCATCCATTGCGTGATATTTTCCTCTATATGTGTCACTGGGTGCATCCATTGCATGATATTTTCCTCTATATGTGTCACTGGGTGCATCCATTGCGTGATATTTTCCTCTATATGTGTCACTGGGTGCATCCATTGCATGATATGTTCCTCTATATGTGTCACTAGGGATGAGCCGAACACCCCCGAGTTCGGTTCGAGCCCGAACCCGAACTCGAACCCCCATGCAAGTCAATGGGGCTGAAAATTCGTTTTTTTAGAGTGCCCTCCAACAGGGCATATATGCTACATATTTGCCATAAAAGGTGTATGGGGGTCCGGGTAGTGCCCTGGGGGACAAGAAACAAGGAAGAAACGTTTTAAAAAACCGTTTTTAAAGGGACAGTGAGTTTTCCATGAAATAAGGGTTAAAAATAAAAACGAAAAATTCCTTCAAATATCGTGCCTAGGAGGTCCCCATAACCTGCCCGTGAAGTGGCGGATTTCTAGGATGTATAGAAACACTTAAAAACAAATAAATGACGTTTCATATGACGGTAAATGCTTTTCCTTTAATCTATCCATAAACAACTGCTTGGGGCGGCAGCCTGTATGAAAAGACATTTTAGGACGCGCAGAAAAGTTTAGTGTTTTTTTGGGCTAAATTATTGTGAAACTTATGCAGGCTTTGGATGAAAGTAACAATAGGTGCTTTAAAATTGGGCTTTTAGCGTCGGCAACAGTGCCGTCACACCGTAACCCCTCTGAGGATATGAATCTGATACAGGCGTCAATGGCAGTGCACCCAGATATTGTGCCTTTAGTGCCAGGCATGCAAGTACTATCATACAGTAACCCCTCTGTGGTATTGTGGAAGAGTGCAGGGGTGGACCATGCGGTCCTATATTGAAAAGTGTTTTTTTTATCTGTTAATGGGCGTCAGTGCACCAAGATATTGTGCCTTTAATGCCAGGCCATCAAGTATCATCATACAGTAACCCCTCTGTGGTCTTGTGGAAGAGTGCAGGGGTGGACCATGTGGTCCTATATTGAAAAGATATGCATCTAGTTAAGGCGTCAGTGCACCCAGATATTGTGCCTTTGGTGCCAGGCCAGCAAGTATCATCATACAGTAACCCCTCTGTAGTATTGTGGAAGAGTGCTGGGGTGGACCTTGCGGTCCTATATTAAAAAGATATGCATCTGGTTAAGGCATCAGTGCACCCTGATATTCTGCCTTTGGTGCAAGACTGCCAGGCCAGCAAGTATCATCATACAGTGCTGGAGGTTTTGTGCATGCAGAAGACATACCCGATCTATTCCGTTACTTCGGCATCAGGGGATTGATAGCTGCTGATCCAGGACTGATTCATTTTTATAAATGTCAGCCGGTCTACAGAGTCGGTGGACAGACGCACTCTTTTGTCTGTGACAAAACCTCCAGCGGCACTGAACGTCCTTTCGGAAAGCACACTAGATGCAGGGAAACCTAGTAGCTGCATAGCATATTGGCTAAGTTCTGGCCAGTGATCCAATCTCAACACCCAGTAAGCCAGTGGATCATCTTCTGGAAAGGTATCCAGGTCTGCCCTTGCCCCTAGGTAGTCCTGCACCATATGGTGAAGACGCTGGCAATGGGTGCCTACATTTGACGTCCCTGGGCGTCGAGGACTAAAAATTTTTAAAATGCATCAGTCAAGCGGCCCTGGCCTTCACCGCTATTCCTCTGATCACCTGCAGCCTCAGAAGCACGTGTGTCAGCACTTGGTAATCTAACAGTGCCTGGAAAGGTGTTACACAATTTTCGCTTTAGAGCGTCCTCAAGTTTTGTCATCCTGTGCTCCCTCTGTGCGGCAGGATGAGCTCTGCAACTTTCCCCTTGTATCGTGGATCAAGAAGGGTTGCCAACCAGTAATGATCCCTCTCCTTGATAGCACGAATCCTGGGGTCCTTTAGCAGGCTTTGCATCATTAGGGAGCCCATGCAGCATAGGTTGAAGGTGGCATTAGCTGCCGAGTCTTCCTGGTCAATGAAGATGACCGTATCGTGCACTTTCTCCTCCCAGCCACGCACAAGCCCTTCTGTTTCTGGGCACACAAAACCCTGCCTTGAAGAATCCCCACTTTCAATGCCCCCACTACTTAAATAGTCCTCCTCCTCCTCATCCTCCTCCTGTCTGATCTGAGTAGGACCCGCTGGAATGCTGTCTGCGGAAAGACTGGGGCCTTGAGAGCTAGGGAAGGCCTCCTCTTCCTCCCGCTGCTCTGCCTCTAGAGCCACATCTATAATTCCCCGCAGAGTGTGCTCTAGCAGGAACACTAAAGGAATTGTGTCACTGATGCATGCACTGTCCCTGCTCACCATCCTCGTTGCCTCCTCAAATGGTGACAGTACAGTGCATGCATCAGCATCAGTGCATCCCTGCATGCATCATGATCATCAGCCACTGCGGGGGGGGGAAAAACAAGTTGACCTGAACCTGTCCTTGTGCCATACTCGCACAGGTACTCGTTGATGGCCCTCTGCTGCTTGTGCAGACGCTGCAGCATTGCTAATGTTGAATTCCACCTGGTGGGCATGTCACAGATCAGACGGTTTGTGGGAAGGTGGAATGCTCTTTGAATTTCTGCCAGGCGAACACTTGCTGGGAATGACCGTCTGAAGTGGCTGCAGACTTTTCTGGCCTGGATGAGAAGCTCTGGCAGCCCTGGGTACTTGGTTATGAAACGCTGTACCACCAGATTTAGGACGTGTGCTAGGCATGGTACATGCATCAATTTACCCTTGCGTAGGGCGGAGAGAAGGTTGCTGCCATTATCGCAGATGATCATTCCCAGCTCAAGCTGGCATTGTGTTAACCATCTCTGCACCTGCCCCTGCAGAGCTGACAAAATTTCTGACCCGGTGTGGCTCCTGTCCCCTAAACAAACCATCTCAAGCACAGTATGGCATCATTTTGCTTGAGCCATTGCGTAGACCCTGTCAGGCGTCGGTTTAACTGCCACTTCGCCAGAGACAGAGGAGGAGGAGGAGGAGGAAGAGGTGGTGGTGGTGGAGCAGACAGACCTCATACAAGCAGCTTTCTGGAGGCGTGGTGGATGAACAAGCTCCAGCACAGAGCCCCGTCTTGGATCCCTCCCAGCTGCAATCTGAGTTACCCAGTGTGCCGTGAAGGAAATGTAATGACCCTGTCCATGCTTGCTGGACCACGTGTCTAAAGTGACATGCACCTTGCTGCTGACTGCCTTTCCCAATGACTGGATAACATTGTCTTCCACGTGCTGGTATAGTGCTGGAATGGCCTTCCGTGAAAAGTAATGGCGTTTTGGAACCTGCCACTGTGGTACAGCACATTCAGCAAATTCACGGAAGGGAGCAGAGTCCACCAGCTGGAAAGGCAGCAGCTGCAATGCGAGTAATTTTGCTAAGCTGGCATTTAGACGCTGTGCTTGGGGATGGTTGGGACTATATTTTTTCTTTCGCTGCAGCAGCTGCAACAACGTAATCTGACTGCGTAAATCTTCAGCTACTGGGATAGTGTCACATTCTGAGGAAGGACCTGCTGGTACATCCATTACTGTAGCATCATCCCTGTCGGTGGAGGTTGTAGGCAATTGCATGGCAGGACATACAGTGTGGGTAGAGACAGATGAGGAGGAGGAGGACCTACGCAAAGTTTTGCCCCGACGGGATGTGTGGCACTTGTTCATATGTCGCCTCAAGCACGTGGTACCCAAGTGTCCGGTGTTTATCCCACGCTTCAGCCTCCTCTGACATAGATTACAAATAGCAACGCTGGGGTCTGATGCAGAGTTCTTAAAGAACTCCCAGACTGCAGATTTCCTGCATGTGTTCTTTCAGACAACAGCGCTCTGCACCGGAGCAGCTCTGACATGTGATGCCTTGGACTGGCTAGTGCTACGTTGGTCACAGAGGATGTTGTGCCTCGTGTTTGCTGTGCCTCCTCCTCCCCCTCCTCCTCACTGGATTCCTCAGTTCGATCTGGCACCCAGGTGGAGTCAGTGACCTCATCATCATCAATGTCATCTTCACCCCCTATCTCCTCGTCACTGGAGCCAACTTGGCAGTATGCTGCAGCTGCTGGGGCAACATGAGTGCCAGTTATTTGTGTGTCATCACTGGCACCCCCTTCCTCTAGGTTGATTATACTCCCTTGCTCAACCTCAGAGATTGAATCAGAGCACTGTACTTGCTGCGCATCCTCAAGCAGCATGTCACTCTCATTGTAGTCAAACAATTCAGCTGACTCCTCCGTGTGTGATAGCGAGGCTACGGCAGGAGTAGCTGTGGACATGGAGGCTGCATTAGATGCTTTGGCAGCTGAGGTGGACTGTAAAGCACTAGAAGCTTGGCTGGCAGAGGACTCGGAGGATGAGGATGGCCTGGTTAGCCAATCCACCAAGTCCTCTGTATGTTGCTGCTGCTTAAGACGGCCAGCACCAGTTAGAAAGGACAAGCGTGCCCCTGCAGAGGATGCACCACGTCCACCACGACCAGAGACACAGCCTCCCGACACAGGGGCTGCTTGCCCTCTTATCTGTGGCTGGGAGCGTCTGCCTGCCGTTTTTGTTCTTTCAGACATGGTGAGTGATATATAGATTAATATATACAGAACTCTGATTCAACTCTGGTATAAAGATTTAAATAACTCTGGTATAACTCAGTGAGACACACTGATAGCTGGCAGCCAGTGACAAGAGACAGATCACCTTAATTCACAAATGTTTTAAAGAAATTAGTGAGCCCCAAAACACAGCGTGGTACTTTTTGTATGACGAGACACAGATCACCTTAATTCCCAAGTGTTTTAAAGAAGTTAGTGAGCCCCAAAATACAGCGTGGTACTGTTTGTATGACGAGACACAGATCACCTTAATTCCCAAGTGTTTTAAAGAAATTAGTGAGCCCCAAAAAAAATTGCTGGCTGACGAGACACAGAAGATCACCTTAATTCACAAGTGTTTTAAAGAAATTAGTGAGCCCAAAAATACAGCGTGGTACTTTTTGTATGACGAGACACAGATCACCTTAATTCCCAAGTGTTTTAAAGAAATTAGTGAGCCCCAAAAAAAATTGCTGGCTGTGTGACGAGACACAGAAGATCACCTTAATTCACAAGTGTTTTAAAGAAATTAGTGAGCCCCAAAATACAGCGTGGTACTGTATGTAAGACGAGACACAGATCACCTTAATTCCCAAGTGTTTTAAAGAAATTAGTGAGCCCCAAAAAAAATTGCTGGCTGTGTGACGCGTGGTACTTTTTGTATGACGAGACACAGATCACCTTAATTCCTAAGTGTTTTAAAGAAATTAGTGAGCCCCAAAAAAAATTGCTGGCAGTGTGACGACGAGACACAGAAGATCACCTTAATTCCCAAGTGTTTTAAAGAAATTAGTGAGCCCCAAAAAGATTTGCTGGCACAGTGACAAGACCCAGAAAATCACCTTAATTCACAAATGTTTTAGATAAAGTTGTAAACCCCAAAAAAACTTGCTGGCACAGTGACAAGACACACATCACCTAACTTCAATGATATTTGGTATAAATGAGACCCAAAAAGACTTGCTGGCACAGTGACAAGACCCAGAAAATCACCTCAATTCACAAATGTTTTAAATAACGTTGTAAACCCCAAAAAAACTTGCTGGCACAGTGACAAGACACACATCACCTAAATTCCCTGATATTTGGTCGAAAGGAGACCCCCCCATACCCCCCCAGTAGCGTGGCAGACCGACAGTAACAACACACACAACTATCTTCTTTGAAATCCAATCTGAAATGCGTGCAGAATCGGCGCATTGAAACCTTATATAGTGTGCTGCGGGACTTAGCTCTGTGAGCCCATGATTGGGCAAAATTTGCCCAATCTGGACTCTGAGCGGTGATTGGCATAGTGTTCAACCAGTCTTGCACCAGACCTGTGGACAGGTGCAAGGCTGTAGCCAATTAGGAGCTTCAGGCAGTGGGAAAATGCATTGTGGTCCATTGTGGTCGAACATGCGGCGAACACCCAGAAATGTTCGGGGTTCGCGATCCGCCCGAACAGGCTAAGTTCGGGTCGAACCCCGAACTTTCCGTACCCGAACAGCTCATCCCTAGTCTTCGGTGACTCCATCTTCGGGGACCCTGGAGTGGATAGTGAAATCACCGCAGGGACAGCGAAATGGAATCGCGGAAGTGCGCCAAACTAGAAAGCTCTGAAATTTCATGCTTTCCGAATATCCCCTTCTGTATCTCTGATTACAGGCTTGATATTTTTACAAAAAAATTTATATTTTGTGTAAAAACTTTCATAAGGCTGGGGTCAGACGAACGCAGTGCGAACGGCGTTGAGCCGCACTTTATTACGGCCGTAGTAGCAGCACATGATGTCCAATGATGGCCAATATACGAAGTACGGCCTCACGAACCCCGAACCGTCCGAACCCGAACAGCTCATCCCTATGTGTCACTGGGTGCATCCATTGTGTGATATTTTCCTCTATGTGTCACTGGGAGCATCCATTGTGTGATATTTTCCTCTATATGTGTCACTGGGTGCATCCATTGTGTGATATTTTCCTCTATATGTGTCACTGGGTGCATCCATTGTGTGATATTTTCCTCTATATGTGTCACTAGGTGCATCCATTGTGTGATATTTTCCTCTATATGTGTCACTGGGTGCATCCATTGTGTGATATTTTCCTCTATATGTGTCACTGGGTACATCCATTGTATGATATTTTCCTCTATATGTGTCACTGGGTGTATCCATTGTGTGATATTTTCCTCTATATGTATCACTGGGTGCATCCATTGTGTGATATTTTCCTCTATATGTGACACTGGGTGCATCCATTGTGTGATATTTTTCTCTATATGTGTCACCGGGTGCATCTATTGTGTGATATTTTGTGTTGTAAACTGCCCCATCCCACGGTATTTTTCCATCACTTGCTCCTCACTGTGTAGCTTTGGCCATAGAATGGAGTCTATGGGTCAGTCACCGACTCACATCAATGTATTGTGTGGGATGTATTCAAAGGACATCACCGGGTGGAAAATTAGAAGTTTTTTAAGCTCCCTGTCATATCTAATTCAGCTGCCATCTCTTGTCTCGAGTGGCCTGATGAATAATACCCTCCTGCCACCTTATATAAACAGTCCCTCCTCCAACTCATTAACTCTTAAAAAATGGAGATTAAATAAACAACAGCAAGAAAGTAAAGCTTTTAGTAAATGGTGCATCATGGGAAAAATGCACAAAATTAAAATAAGAGATCAGAACCTAACTTTATTTTTCTTCTTTGCATGCATTTACGTCAAGCAAAGAAAAAACAAAACGGCAGCATGTGTTTTCTAAAGTGTTTTATAAGGTGTTTTTTTTGTGTGTAATTCACAAGTAATCTAGTGTAGCGCTCACCCCCGGAGGAGCCGCTGAATAAACCTGCGGGATAGTCTCACCGCAGTAGGAAATAACTATACGCCAGCACTGTTGTGGATTTTTCTATATTTTATTCTTTACTTACCCCAATAAAGCAGCATATAATACGCATGTTCGGTATTTGAGTAACAAGAATTCGTAACGCGGGAAAAACACACGGCGATAAAAGAAACCGGTTAACCCCCTCAGTTCTGGAGTGTAAGTCCCGTGAAAAATGGCTCAAAAATATATATGTGTGTTGTCTAGGGTACCCGGGTACTGTGTTCAACTGGCCAGTGAAAGAAACAAAACACAATCTTCGACTAGTCACCGTTGGGGCCCTTAAAGAAACAATAAACAAGTGAGCAATGTTCTGCATTTTCACCAGGCCGAAGCCTTCTCACCACTGGTGTATTTTGGCCTAGGCCGACTAGGACCAGGCCTAGGGCGGCACTTTCCAGGGGGTGGCGGCCCGCACTGGGTGGCCCCACCCCTAAAAAAAAAATTTTTTTTTTTACTTTTGCAAAGTATTTTACCAGGAAGGATACATTGAGATTTCACTAATTTACACTTTCAATTTCACATTCCAGGGGGCAGCAAAAAAACTCACCACCAAATGGGTTACTCACAGAGCACCGAAATGACGCCAACTTTTTGGTGTTCTGTAGTTCCCTGCACTTAGGAGAATAAAATTTCCCCACCCTGCAGTGAATTCACCATTCACCGCAGGGTCCCCAAAGTGCATGGAGTCGGCCGCTGAATGCTGCCACCGCAAACCCGTGGCCTGCTGTTTTCAAAAGGACTACTGAACGAAAATGTCTGGAATTTACATACAAGATCCTATGATTGATAATAAAAAGTTCTGTTACAGAAAATAGAAAAACTGCTATTAAAAAAAGGGGGGAATTTTGCCCAAAAAAATCTGAAAAATGACTAAAAGGTACTAAAAAAAAAATCAATAAGTAAAGACTTTTTGCTGCAGATTAAAATAATAAATGATTTATTAGATATTGCATAAAAACGGGAATATTTTTAACATTGAAACCTATGGGGTTCGCCTGAATAAACCTGCTGATTGAAACCACCGAACATCAGGGCATTTCACTGAGTCTCAGTACCACATGACTGGCTGAACCACGTGAAACGCACGCGCGCAGCTGCCCTCCCTTTCGTTAACACAGACTCTATTCTGGACTGAACACCCACCGGGAAGGGAATCAAAGCTACAGTGCACCCTCTGACAGTGGCGCCCCACTGCTGACAAGATGGCTCCACAGCATAATTGCTGTGTGCTCATATACACTCGGTTTGCTGGGAGTTTTACTGCAGTGGATTCTGATGCACTCATACACACCGCACATTGCATTGCTGGGAGTTTTATTGTTGTGGATTCTGATATGCTGACACACACCAAACATTGCATTGCTGGGAGTTTTATTGCTGTGGATTCTGTGATACACACTGCATATTACTGTGAGTTTTATTGCCCTGGAGCTCATACACACTGCACATTACTGTCTGTGAGTTTTATTGCTGTGCAGTTCTGTGATATGCTCATTCACACTGCACATTTTTGTGGGTTTTATTGCTGTGCAGCTCTGATATGCTCATACACAGTGCCCATTTCTGTGGGTTTTATTGCTGTGCAGCTCCGTGATACGCTCATATGCAGTGCACGTGTCTGTGAATTTTATTGTTCAACCAATTAGAGCGGTTGTGATCCCGTTTACTTGACATGCGTGGCTGTTCTTTGTAAAAATGCTTGAATTTAAACATTTCATAATTTTATTTATCTCAATAGATACATTTGAAATGGTATACAAAATATACAAGTAGGCACTTGGTATCCACTTTTAATATAAAGAGAGGAAAAGGTGGAGCTTAAAGAGGAAGGGTGGGGATTAACCAGGAAGAGGTGTGCCCTTGACATGAAGGGGTGCGTCAAATTTAAATTAGGGGGTGCACGAGTTTAGTCAGGCCTAGGGCAGCACAAAACCTAAATACACCACTGCTTCTCACCCATCCGGTGTAACCGCTTGTCTTGGACCGATGAACACTGAAGAAAGGGATCTCTCTCTCGAGGATCTGTCCTCGCTGCCACTTGGAACTCGATGCTGTTAATGCCTGCACTCCCGATCTGGTTCTCCTCCGCCAGAACACAAACACATAGGCCACCAGCACTCCTCTCCAGTTTGCAGCCTCTCCTCACTCGATGTCGCTCTTCTCCCAAACCGCACTTTGCCAAGAACAGTTCAACGTAGTACACAGCCGGCAGATGCGCACTCTCTCTCTGATCACTGCACCAATGGATGCTGCCGTCTCTCTGCACTCCAACTCTACCAGGAACCCCCGCATCACCTCTTCCCATGATAGACTGCAGGATTTCTCACGCGCAGCCCCCACTCTCTGGAACGCTCTCCCTCGTACTGTCAGACTTTCCCCTAACTTCTCTTCCTTCAAACGCTCCCTGAAAACATTCCTATTTAGGGAAGTCTACCACCCAACTCACTGACACAACCATCAATCACTCTCACCTTACAGTCCTCTCCTCCTGTTTCCAACCCCAACCCTCCCAGATTGTGAGTTCCTACGGGAATAGGGCCCTCATCTCCTCCTGTACTATTTGTCAAATGTTGTTCAATGTATTGTAACCCTGTCTATACTGTGCCTATTGTACAGCGCTGCGGAATATGCTGGCGCTTTATAAATAAAGAATAATAATAATAATAATAACCCAGAAGTGTCACCTGTGACTGTTCTCTCTCACTGCTCGCTCTGTACTCTCAACGCTCAGGGAACAGCACGATCTTTAACAGGACTGTAGCAACTTCCACACTCCGGCCTGGTTTCAAACCCTAACAGCCCCAGCGTGCGTCCTATGTCTCTCGTGGCTCTGCTCACACTTCCCATGCCTTGCACGAGGCTGTCGATGTCCTTCCACCTCTCTGTACCACCCACTTCCTGTCCTCACGCAAAGGGTGATGGGAGACGGAGTCCGTTTTGTCCAGCATAGTCCACAATGTCTCCCTCTGGTGGCAGCAATAGTTCAATGCATCAGAATACAGTTTTAAAGCAGCGCTACACTAGTTACATATTATCAGGGTTATTCAGAGAGCGGTGAATAGCAGGAGAATGACTGGAGAATGGAAAATTCTAGGTCAAATTAGCCAAACCAGAAAAATTCTCCCATTTATCTCACTTTCCAAACCGGCTATTTTGACCTAGAATTTTCCATTCTCCAGTCATTCTCCTGCTTTTCACCGCTCTCTGAATAACCCTGTATGTAAGTGCTAGTGTCCTTTTAAAATGTGAGCAATCACTGGTATTTTTCCTAGATGTATGTATGTTTTTCCCCAGATGTACATTATGTATGTGTAACGGGGAGCCCCCTATAGGGTGATGGGGAGCCCCCAATCTGCAGAGATGAAGCCTTAAGGACAGGTATACAGCTTCCAGGGAACAAACCAAGATATTAACAGAAACTAGAAAGATCCCTAAGCCCTGACTGAGATCCTTGAAAGATGGTCTCGAAATACTAACTAGGCTAGGTCTGCAAGGTGAATAAAACATAAACCAGACAGACAATAAATGCAGGTATACAGATTCCAGGGAACAAACCAAGATATTTAAAGAAACTAGAAAGATCCCTAAGCCCTGACTGAGATCCTTGAAAGATGGTCTCGAAATACTAACTAGGCTAGGTCTGCAAGGTGAATAAAACATAAACCAGACAGACAATAAATGCAGGTATACAGATTCCAGGGAACAAACCAAGATATTTAAAGAAACTAGAAAGATCCCTAAGCCCTGACTGAGATCCTTGAAAGGTGGTCTCGAAATACTACCTAGGCTAGGTCTGCAAGGTGTATAAAACATAAACCAGACATACAAGGAAATGCAGGTATACACGGATCAATAAGCACGGTACAGTACAGGGGACAGACAGAAGAGAGATCCAAATACAAGAGCCAAAGGTCATACACGGAATATCATAACTTGAGGAGTCAGACAAGAGAGGGATCCTAAACACATGAGCCAGAGGTCATACACAGAATATCAAAGTAAACCAGCACACAGGGACTAGGCAAGAAAGACTATCCTGGTCCAAGGATCAAGGGGAATCCTGGTCGTACATATAGGGCAGAACAGGTCATGTGACCGCAGACCAATAAGCCCAACAGATGGCCTGCAGGCTGAAAACAAAAACAGGAATCCCTGCTACCACCAGCAGGGGGCAAGGCCGAGACGTGACAGTATGTTTCCTAGATGGATGTATGTCTGTTTCCTAGATGCATGTATGTATGTTTCCAAGATGTATGTATGTTTCCAAGATGTATGTATGTTTCCTAGATGTATGTCTGTTTCCTAGATGTCCAGACGCATGGAAAATCCTTTTCACTTCCTTTTTTGTTTCCTGCTTGATTCGGCAATGCGTCTCCACCAGCCTTTCAGGAAGCCTTACACTGACTATTCCACGTCCACTGGAAGACAATTCCATGTATCAACAGATGAGATAATGAAAACGTTGGATCAAAACCAGTGGGGAAATTGTAGAGTAGCCTTTATTAATTATTATACTATTATTAGTGCAGGTTTTGATTTTGGACCTTTAAAAAAAAAGTAAAAGAAATTTTGCCAAGACCTGACTACTCCCTGTTAAACGACGTCGCTCTGATTGCACTTTGGAATGATAATAACCTTAAACATTTCACATTGAGAAGGCAGACACAGTGCATTACAATGACTCACAGCAATTATTAGGAGCACTCCCACTCGGCACATCGTTTTATAAGGCACATTTCACTAATTGTTATGTTTCTGGGCTCTGAAACCATTCGCTACATTTCTTTTTTAGATAGGAAATTAAATATTGGATTTTTGCATCGCCCACACGAGATATCACACTGGAATCCAAGTTAACCTTCTATGAGTTAAAGTGGCGACAATCAGGAATGTGGCACAGTAAAATAAATCTATAATTTCATGTGTATTCGGGCAGCGACTGACTCAGCATTTTATTATTATTATTACACATCAATTTTCCGCAGCGTTGATGGATGTGGAACGGCTAGAAAGCGGTCAGCGTGTGTGCCAAAACCCATCTGATTAATGAAGCACAACACAGATTGGTATCTCCTGCAACAATGTCTTCTCTTGCTTTGGTTCCTGTAAATTAACTCGAGGAGGGACATAGACATCATGGCTTAAATTACATTATACAGGAATCGCAACAATAGATTTTCTTGTTTATAAAACAAACTGGTATGGGAGACACATGGCTGAGGATTGTGATACTGAGATAATAAGAATATAACATGTTTATAAACAAGGTATCTACCCATGAGTTAGCCTGATATGGCGCCGCCATTTTTCCCTTTTCGATTTATTTTTTCTAATTATACATTTCATCTGCTGGCAGTAGAACAACTTTAAAAAAAAAATGTCTGTATTTTTTTCCAATTAAATAACTCTGCTATCTATCACCATCCATTGATTAACACAAGGTCGTGCAAGTCTGAGAAACAAGCGGTGCATTGATATATGGGCGGATTGACATCGAGCTGATTAATATTTCATCTTAAACAGATATGTTGGTTTTCTAATCAGAAGAAATAAAAGAGAAGGAGGGTTTGTGGTCTTGACATGGGCTCCAGCAGACGAGTATTATTACACAGGCCAATAGGGACCATAAATAATGAATAAAACACTAAGGGCCCTATTACATTCTTCACACAAAAATGCTCGCACAACGCGTGAATTTGTTCGCCCAGCATTAAACGTTAACGCGCATAAATCAACGCTGGTATTACAATCCTCGCGCATTTTTTCATCTGCCGAGCGATAACGTGCGTAAAACGGACGCGCAAAAACGCGTGTGCAGAAATCAGTGTGCGGACTGTTTTTTTCACGCTATTCAGCCAATCAGAATTAAGAACCACAATTGTCTCACGTTAAGTTTTTGCGCCTGTCAAAGTCAATCTGCGCATATATGCTGCAGCAATAATAAATGTACACACAACTTCTCCATTTTATTGGTTTGGGTATGTGTAGAATGTGTAACTATACTTTGCTGCGTATTTTTTTTTGGGCTGGTGTATTTGGTTTCGGCAGGTTGATAGAATTTGCCATTAACACCAGCTTTTAGGAGTTGCTAAAATTATGTGCGCAAAGGCTGTGCGTTACAAACTGCGCATAGATTGTAATACCATCCGCATACCAGCGCACAAACGCATTTGCGCTCACAATGTTAAGTATATGACAGTAAGCTCGCGCAGCGTTCGCGCAGGTTCACCAGCGGTAGACGTATGCGCGTGTTTGTTGCACTGACATTGAAATATGATGTTCAGTGCAAAGGGGTTTACCCCTCGCGTTAATGTGTTTTTGCGCGGGCACAAATGTTTGCGCGAAGATTGTAATAGGGCCCTAAATATATATATATATACTGCCTGACCAAAAAGAAAGTCGCCACCTGAATTTAACTCAGCCAATAGGTGCTCGCCTTCCATTGGATAATTACTGCAGTGATTAATATGTTTCAGTAAAAAATGAGGTCATGTGACTCCCTGAATATACTGAATGAGCAGGTTTTTCCATCAATGGGTTTTTCTTCCCTGATGGCACAGCGGGCTTATTCCAAGATGGCAATGCCAGGATTCATCTGGCTCAAATTGTGCAAGAGTGGTTCAGGGAGCATGAGACATCATTTTCACACATGGATTGGCCACCGCACAGTCCAGACCTTAACCCCATTGAGTATCTTTGGGATAATGAGCTGGGGAAGACTTTACGCAGCGCAGCGACTCTCCCATCATCAACACAAGATCTTGGCCACAAATTAATGCCACTCTGGAGTCCGGACGCAAACAAAATGCAGTGACATCGCGTGAGCTTATCGAAATGATGCCACGGCGAATGCGTGCCGCAATCACAGCAAAAGGTGACACAACCAAATTTAGAGAGTGTAAATTTTTTATGAGCCAGACAGTTTATAAAATAATTTGGCAGAGACCATCAGCCTAATTATATGAGGACATAACAGGGAACTTTGTTTTCCAATAGAGTATCCCATTAAGTATTCTTCTTCAGTGACAGCTGGGTAATTTTGGTGTTATAGCATGAAAATGTCATAGGTTGGCGGCAGTCGCGGCAGTCGCGGCAGTCATAATTGTGCTCCGTCCTGTAAAGGTTTATTATATTCAGCTTAATTTAAAAATTCTTAGGTTTTACAGAATTACTCTTTGGTTTATTCGACATTTGTTTTTATTTTTGTCTCCGGCATCTATAAAATGATGTAAATAAAGTAAATACATAGGAGTTTTCAGCAACGCATAGAGGAGGATC
Source organism: Leptobrachium leishanense (assembly GCA_009667805.1). NCBI lineage: Eukaryota > Metazoa > Chordata > Amphibia > Anura > Megophryidae > Leptobrachium > Leptobrachium leishanense. Next base: position 31,140,175 of record CM019069.1, on the reverse strand, counting down.
ACATTTTTACTGATAATATACAGCAGAATGAATATTAAAACCAAAGTAAACATATGGAACGTTAAGCCGAATGAAATAGATGTGACAGTAAACAATGCGCTCTTTTATTCCTGCGCTGGGTTATTTCCTCTGCTCTCCCGAGACTGGGAGGATTGAGAAAATAAGAATATCTTGGATGTGATTCCAAAAATGTACTCAGAGTACAAAGAACATAAAAAAAAATGAAAAACCTAAACCATCAAGCCGGGGATAAAGAAGAAACATCTCACCAATGAGCGCTGGACAAGCGTATGGAGGGGGGGGGTGTTCGTTGGCCGGTGATTAATCATCCGAAGAGGGAATAGAAGCTGCAAGATTCTAGACGTGGGATCCACATCACTCCTCACCTGAACAAAATGATATGTGCTTTACAGAACGTTCAAAACAGCAGGACCAGCACTGAGAGAGTTTTCAATCGTCTTTTTGTTTGCATGTTTATATATATATATACTGTACTGTATATACAAAACTCCTCAATCTCCGCACCACTTTGTCTTAACCCTTTCCCACCGCACAACATACCATGTCCTTGAAGACGCGGGGCATACTGGTACGCCCTGCTGACTTCAATGGGCCGCCTCAGCCCCTCTCCTCAGAGAGACGGCCTGAACTTAGGCTGTCCCCGTGCAGCCAATGACGTGCGTTGTGCATTGGCTGCGTGGGCGGGCTGAATCAGAGTCCCGCGGCGGCACCTGGCGGTGAGGTGTGCCAGTGCGCTTTGCCAGTGTTAACCCCCTCCCAAAGGGTGCCACCCGTCATTAAGGGGTTAAGGTAATGTGCGGTGTGTATGAGTATCACAGAGCTCCACATATCCCGCCATATACACACACACAGTCACAAATCCACACACACACACACAGTCACAAATCCACACACACAGTCACACACACACACAGTCACAAATCCACACACAGTCACACACAGACACAAATCCACACACAGTCACACATCCACACACACAGTCACACATCCACACACACAGTCACACGTCCACACACACACAGTCACAAATCCACACACACAGTCACACACAGTCACAAATCCACACACACAGTCACACATCCACACACACAGTCACACGTCCACACACACACAGTCACACGTCCACACACCCAGTCACACATCCACACACACACAGTCACACATCCACACACACACAGTCACACGTCCACACACCCAGTCACACATCCACACACACACAGTCACACGTCCACACACCCAGTCACACATCCACACACACACAGTCACACGTCCACACACCCAGTCACACATCCACACACAGTCACACATCCCCACACAGTCACACATCCACACACAGTCACACATCCCCACACACACACACACAGTCTCACATCCACACAGGGCCGGCGCTAGACTATTTTGCGCCTTAGGCAAGACCAGCTACTTGCACCCCCCAAAAAAAAGAAAGCTCACATGGGTATATTTGCCCCAGATCTCACATGGATATCTGCCCCAGCTCACACATGGATATCTGCCCCAGCTCACACATGGATATCTGCCCCAGCTCACACATGGATATCTGCCCCAGCACACACATGGATATCTGCCCCAGCACACACATGGATATCTGCCCCAGCTCACACATGGATATCTGCCCCAGCACACACATGGATATCTGCCCCAGCTCACACATGGATATCTGCCCCAGCTCACACATGGATATCTGCCCCAGCTCACACATGGATATCTGCCCCAGCTCACACATGGATATCTGCCCCAGCTCTTACATGGGTATATTTGCCGCTCCAGCTCCGTCTCTCTCCCTCGGCACCTTCTCGTAGTCAGTCCCAATACATGCCGGCGTTGCTGCGTCAGCCACTGGCATCAAGGAGACGGAGGCGTGGACTTGGTGCTGGAAGCACCAAGTCCACGCCTCCATCTCCTTGACGCCGGCGGCGACACCGGCACATATTGGGGCTGGCTGCAGCACACAGCTGCCCCAGGCTGCCCCGCGGGCGGGCCCGGCTGCGCCCTAGGCAGGCACTGCTCTCTAGGCGGCCGCCTAGCTGGACTAGCGGCAGCGCCGGCCCTGCATCCACACACACACACAGTAACACATCCACTCACACACACAGTAACACATCCACTCACACACACACAGTCACACATCCACTCACAACACACAGTCACACATCCACTTACACATAGTCACACACACACACAGTCACTCATCCACATACTTAATCACACACCCCCTAAACAGGTCTAGCCGAGGCCCTGGCGGATGCGGGGCCTGTTCGAGAAAGGGGCCGGGTCTGGTCAAGTGTCCATGGAGTGTCCATCCGGCCCTGGGTGTGGCCTGGTATCTTATTTATGTACAACATGACTGGCATGTCTGCTGTTTCAGAACACAACTAATCCCTCGTAATCTGAAATTGATATAAAACATAATTAGAGAACACATTTTTAAGTGTTATCTTCCAATTAATCTCCCATTAGCGCTCCTTGTGGTCAGAAAAAGCTTCTCATATTCCGTTTTCCTGCCGTCACCCGATACCCTTCATTAAATACTGACGATTTATAACTTCGAGCGCAGTCAATGCAATTTTGATGCTTTTAACTGAAGATTTTTTTTATAATTATCATTGCACATATACGTAAAATGGACTAAAACCTCAATTACTGTAAATCTCAATGAGAGTCATTTTGTAATAGCCTCAAAAAGGCAAATCCTGATTTAATAACTAGTTATTATTGTAGTGGACATAATGAAACATATTTGTGATAGAAATAAATCGAATCAAAGCAATATATAAGAAATGTATCTCAGATTTTTACAGTATTTGAACCATAATAGCCCAACTCCATGGATTTGAGCAGTGGTCTCCATGCAGATCCCGCCCCATGTGGGGATACCCCGTCCAGGGCTGCCATCAGGGGGTGAGAGCCTATGACATGTTCAGGGGCCCTGTGGCTCCAGTGGGCCCTGTCCCTTATAAAACTCTGTGCAGCTTGTTTAAGGGACACAGCTGTAAGAGTCCCTCCATGCCACCCAGGACCGGCCCACCAAGATACCAGAAATTTACCCGGTGGACCGAGGCACCAAAGGCCATTTAGTATTGCCTGCACCAGATAGAGGTGCAGATCAACTGATCTCTCACCAGGGAAACTTGCTGGACCACCAGGGATTTAACCCACTCCCTGTAAATTAAGGTAAACAGAAGAGGAGGCAAAGGTCTCTATTACATTCTTTGCGCAAACGTTAACGCGTGCGCATAAACGCATTAACGTGAGGGGCAAAACCCTTCGCACTGAACGTCGTATTACAATGTCCAGGGGCGGACTGACCCATCGGGCACTCGGGCACTGCCCGAGGGCTCGCGGGTCAGTAGGGGCCCGGTTTGGGGCGACACACTGGGCCCCCACCGGTTTCCCTCTGCCTCTGTTAGAAATTAACAGGCAGCCAGCGGTGCACTGTAAAAACGCCGCGGTGGTGCCTGCGCCGCCCCCTCACGTGACGTGTCACGTGAGTGGGCAGCGCCAGTGCAACGTGCCTGCTCCAGTGTTAGACTGGGATGCAGGCACGCTACAGGCGCCACCGTGGCGTTTTCAGAGAACGCCGCTGGCTGAATATTAATTTCTAGTACAGAAGAAAACCATTGGGGACTTACTGTGTCGCCCCAAACCGGGCCCCTGCCGACCTGCATCCCAACAGAGCCGGTGAGAAACGGGGGGGATTCATAGCCATGTTTGAGCTACTGGGGCAATTCATATCCATGTTTGAGCTACTGGGGCAATTCATTACCATGTTTGAGCTACTGGGTGTCACGGTTCCCAGATCCCACCACGCAGTACTTAACACCCCACACTCCACAGAGCCCAGAAGCTACCAACAGAGTAGCCGTGAAAGATCTCTAACTGTCTGGTCCTTAGAATTGGCCAGGTAAACTAGCTAGACAGAAAGGGTTAACAACACAGGGAGTAGTCAGCCGAGCCAGAATCAGGAATACAGAGTTCAGAATGGTCAAATGGAATAGCCGGGTCAATATCAGAGCAGTGGCGTAGTACAAGAAAATGGTCTAGGGCAACAGAAGGCAGAATAGTCAGAAACAAGCAGAGGTCAATAACGGGTTAATTCAATATAGCAGTCAGGTACAAGGAGCTCAGGTATGGATAACCACGATCTGGCAACTGCTGAGAATACACTGAGGGTTTTTAAAGACCTTCACCAGGCCACGCCCCCCACTCAAGCCGCGCCTCATGCAGCCACCTCCCTGCCTGTCTCCATTTAAACCGGGCATTGGTCAGCGAGCAGCATCAGACATGCTGCCCTCAAGCACACAGGTAGGGCTGGAAGCTCCCAACGTTACACTGGGGCAATTCATATCCATGTTTGAGCTACTGGGGCAATTCATTACCATGTTTGAGCTTCTGGGGCAATTCATATCCACGTTTGAGTTACTGGGGCAATTCATATCCACGTTTGAGCTACTGGGGGCAGTATATATCCACGTTTGAGCTGCTGGGGGCAGTATATATCCACGTTTGAGCTGCTGGGGGCAGTATATATCCACGTGTGAGCTGCTGGGACAATAGATACCCATGTGTTGCGTTGTAGGGGATGGGTTGTTATGGGTGTGGCCTCCTGTGGGTGCAGAACAAGGGGGCTCCATGACCTCCTATTGCCGGAGGCCCCATTAGTTGTCAGTCCGCCCCTGACAATGTCCGCGCAAAAAATGCGCACTAACGTCTACCGCGGATTAACCTGCGCGAGCTTACTGTACTTAACATTGTGAGCGCAAATGCGTTTTTTGCGCTGGTATGCGGATGGTATTACAATCTATGCACAAAATTTAACGCACAGCGTTTGCGCGCATAATTTTAATGTCTTTGAAAAGCCGGTAGTAACGGCAAATCTGAACGTCCTGGCCGAACCCAAATACACCAGCCTGAAAAAAACAATACAGCAAAGTATAGTTACACATTCTACACATACCCAAACAATAAAATGGAGAAGTTGTGCGTGTTTTTTCTATTGCTGCAGCATATATGCACAGATTGACTTTGACAGGCGCAAAAATTTAACGGGAGACAATTGTGATTCTTAATCCTGATTGGCTGAATTGCATGAAAAAACAGTCCGCACACTAATTTCTGCACGCAACTTTGCTGCGCGCGCGTTTTTGCGCGTCCGTTTTACGCACGTTATTTTTTGATGGATGAAAAAATGCACGAGGATTGTAATACCAGCGTTGTTTTACTCGCGTTAAAGTTTAACGCAGAGCGCAAAAATTCCCGCGTTCTGCGTGCGTTTTTGCGTGAAGAATGTAATAGAGCCCAAAACATTTTATTTTTAATTAGTTTTTGAAATGGGCAACTGAAGAAAAGGGACTCCGGTCAGAGCTTTAGTAGGGGGCCCCGATAATTAGGATTGCAGCCCTGCCCCTCTACATTTAGCATTAGTAGCTCTATAAAGCCCTCGAAAGGATCGGGGATTAAAAGTACGCGTTGCTTACAAAATATGTAATTGCAACAATTTGTATTATGACATGATGTCAAACTCGTATATGATTGCGAGAATTTAAAATATCTGACTGATAATGCACGTATGGCTTTAATTATTTTCTGAGTCACTAACAAAACACAGACTTACAGGCTCCGTCTTAAAAAAAAAAAAAAAAATGATTATAATTGTAATTAGTGACCCCCTTCTTGAAAATGAGAAGTGAGAAAGTACTTGGCAGTGACAGGAAGATAAATAAATATAAGCTTCTTCCGAATCCCTGATTAGAATTAAGTTACTTAACTTTACATCATTAAATTAAAAATAATAATAATAATTAAAAAAAAAAATAGAAAAAATTATTTTGCAGGGTAAGTTTCCGTCAAAGATTTGAAATGAGTTATGCTTAACCCCTTCATGAACATCAACAACCAAAAGTATTACTCAATGTACGGAGAGACTCCCTAATTCGGCTTCCAAAGAAGTACATTTTTTTTTTCATTTTGCTTTTTATTGGTAAGAATTTTCATTGATTTAAAAAAACCAGAAAATGAATAGATTTTCCTCAGCCATGACCTAACGCAAGAGGAATGAGGAAAATTAGAAAACAGCCCTTTAACCCCTTCGCTACCCATTAATTTTGCATAAAACCACTGGCATGACCTAGTGGTTTTATGGGAAATCACTTTCCATTACCCACACAGTAACAACATACAGAAATGTATCAACTGTCTGTGGTCACTGTTGGTAAGCCCTATTTGACAGGCAGAGGGCTCCCTCTGCTGGCCAAAAAGTGTTACTACATGTATAATACAGCTTGGGCTCCGCGGTTTCTAGAAAAGAAAAACGACCTAAAGCTTTTCGGAGAATTTGAGCCCATCGGCTGTCAGCGCAATGCTTTGAGACTTTAAGGGCACATTCTGGAGCTCAGTTGCATTAAAAAAAGTCTGTGCTTTATTTCTTGTGAATAGAACATTTGTCAAGGCCTGGAACTCTCAATCCATTTAATTTGTTGGGGGATCGCAGCATTCCCAGTATCAGCAGCCGACCGATCTCTCATGCAAACCCTTGAAATCTGCTTGCAACGTGTTGGATGTATCTTCATCGGCCTCTTTGGTTTTATTTGGAGTCTGTAAGATGAAAAATGTGTGTTTGGTATTAATTCTCCCCATTTAGTGTGGTTCTAGGCGTGTGTCTTTGTTGGGGCTCACTCTGCGCTTGCAGAAAAATAAATCAGCCTCGGGGCATTCTTAACACAACACATAATGTTGTAGTAAAGGAAAGTATGCCTGACATCAATCCCTTTCGCTGTTCACCCAACATGTCAAGCAGACAGCATAATAGCACCCCCTACAGCTAATCCTAGGAATTGCAATACATTCTATTACAATACAGTATATATACAGTATATACCACCCTATGACGTAACATACCCTCCGAATTGTAATTTTGCTGGTCGTTTCCTTGGCATTTCCCCTTCCTGTTAGATGACATGTTAAAGTGCTTCCCTGCAGAATGCAGAGTTCATAAGCGACAGGGATGGAGTCCTATCCTCTTACCGTGGATGAATCTATAAGTGTTACAAAGTATAATCTTATTTATACAGTATATACTTACATATATACACTGCCTGGCCAAAATACCCATCCCCACCAGGATGTACAGTAACTCAGCCAATAGGTGCTCGCCTTCTATTGGATAATTACTGCGGTGATTAATATGTTTCAGTATAAAATGAGGTCATGTGACTCCCTGAATATACTGAATGAGCAGGTTTTTCCATCAATGGTTTTTTCTCCACTGATGGCACAGCGGGCATATTCCAAGATGGCAATGCCAGGATTCATCGGGCTCAAATTGTGCAAGAGTGGTTCAGGGAGCACGAGACATCATTTTCACACATGGATTGGCCACCGCACAGTCCAGACCTTAACCCCATTGAGAATCTTTGGGATAATGTGCTGGAGAAGACTTTACACAGCGCCGCGACTCTCCCATCATCAATACAAGATCTTGGCCACAAATTAATGCCATCGCATGAGCTTATCGAGACAATGCCATGGCGTATGTGTGCTACAAATTGGTACCAGCTGGGTGGAGTAGAGGTAACATCACTGCTCTATAACCGCAGAGACACAGGTTTGATCTTGGCAAGAGCACCTCTCCAGTAAGTGTCGTTGGGCAAGACACCCAACGGTACATACTCGCCACCCAAGACATACTTGAAAACGAGAGAAATCTCAATGTATCCTTCCTGGTAAAATCCTTTCTCAAAAAAAAAAAAAAAAAATCACAGCAAAAGGCGACACGACAAAATATTACAGTGTGACTTTGACTACTTCTTTTTTGGCTAGGCGGTGTATATATATATATATATATGTACTCATAAATACATGGTGGATCTGGGGACCCTAATAGCTAACATTTGCTCCAAAATACTAAGGGCTAAATTACATACAGGGTTATTCAGAGAGCGGTGAAAAGCAGGAGAATGACTGGAGAATGAAAAATTCTAGGTCAAAATAGCCAAACCAGAAAAATTCACCCTTTCATCTCACTTTCCAAATCGGCTATTTTGACCTAGAATTTTTCATTCTCCAGTCATTCTCCTGCTTTTCACCGCTCTCTGAATAACCCTGATAGTGATCGCTAGCATTAGCGTTTGGATGAGTATCTGTTATCGCAGGATAAGTGACTTTATCATATGCCCCCATATTACATTCCTGACGCTAAACCCGTGAAAAATCCGTTAGCGCATCGGTGATTGTGTTAGCTTGCACAAGCTTCCTGTTCTTTGCGCCTCCTATACTTAACATGGGGAGCGCAATCAGTAATTAGCGTTTCGATAAATAAGGTATTGCATAGTGCTAGCGCTAATTACCGCACCGATGGGTTAAACAATATATTAGCGACACCTAAAAGCTGGTGCTAACTGATTGCGGTTCTGCAGAATCATTCAGCACCCCCTAAAACCCACCCAATAAATCCAATACTCACCTCTCATCCCGCGGTAAGAATAGTGGTCCAATCCGCCGCTTCTCCTGGCCGGGAGCAGAGTGAGACTGGAGACAAATAGTTCCCAGTCTCCCTCTGTGATCACTCCGCAGGCGCAGGTTTGCCCCCGTTAGCATCCCCCAATTTTACCGTTACCTATGGAATTTAGCCCTAATATTTTTACATAATAAAAAGGACGAGGTGGAATATACTGGTTCAAGTGTCACAATATACCTTGCTACATGTTCCTTCCAGTGACGCACTTTGTATAAATGCTTCTCGTTACATCTCTTAAATCTGTTTTAATTCTAAAGAAATATACCAATCTTTCGTTACACACATTTAAACTGCATCTATTATCTCTCCCCGGCACATTTGTCGATATTAGCTGCAGCGAGGTTTTTCACTCAAGGCCGTGTGACTGCGTGTGGCGTTACCGCAAAGATAACGGTTTCCGTGTGTGGATTGGATTTTTTATAAAATCCACAGTACAGGGCTGAATTGCAGACCTGCAGCATGAATTTTTCATATCTGACCTCATTAAAAGTTGGCACCTAATAACCCTACCGTCCGTTGCTCATGCTATGATGACAGGCCCTGATTACATGTTAATTCGGCTGTCGCTGTGATGTAGCCGGGTCAGCTGACACATATGGCGACATATGCAACTTTTCAAGAATAATGTCTGTGGCGATAATCAATGTTTACACCCATACATTTTTATTTGTCCTCTGCTCGCTCCTTATTAATATCTGTATATTTTTGGAGATATATCACATACAGGGTTATTCAAAGAGAATCGAAAAGTCACCGCATGTTCGGCGACTTTTCGTTCTCTTCAATTCGGTGCAAATCGGCTTTCCCATTTCGGCAACCCTGCGGTGTATTCAGTAAGCACCACAGGGTCCCCAAATTGCAGGGAAAGGTCGCCGCAAACCCGCCGAAACCTCAGCGCAAAACGCGGGGCAAACGCACACCGAAACCCGCAAAAACATCTTGATTAACCCGCCGAAAATGCCGGAAAAACCCAAGCAGGAGCCGATCACACGCAGCGAAGCCGCCGGAAAAAGCCGACACCGCAGATGAATGGAGTGAATAAATTAAAAAAACAGTTTGCTTGAATGTTTGAAAAGTCAAACGCTGTTTGCAAAGAAACTACTGAGCGAAAATGTCTGAAATTTACATATAAGATCCAATGAATGATAATAAAAAGGGCTGTTACAGAAAAAAGAAGTAAAGTTAAAAAAAACTTTTAAAGAAATCTGAGTTTTTTTAAAAAGAAATCCCAAAAAATCCTTAAAATATCCTACAAAATCTATAAATAAAGAGACTCTTTACTGCAGAATTTTATAACCAACGGTTTATTAGATATTGAATTAAAACGGAAATATTTTTAACATTGACGCCTATGGGATTCTCCTGAATAAACTTGCCGAATGAAACCACCGAATGGCAGGGCAATTCGGCAACTTTTCACTCTGGTTTTTGTTCTCTGAATAGCCGCAGCTGAATTGCTTCTCTATGGGGATTCACTGCCTTCGAACAGGCACCGAACAGGCACCGTATGTGCAGGCAATTCGTCAGGATTTGGCGAATTGCCTGCTCTCTGGATAGCCGAATGGCCAAGAAAGGTAACTGATCGCTGATTTTCAGCGTTTCGGTTCCCTTTCGGCAGCCATTCGGATCTCTTTGAATAACCCTGTATGTCTTTTTTTAAATTAAGAAAATATACTAAAAATAAAGTAACAAAATGAGGTAAACGGAGTAGTTTAGGGCCATGTTTCTACAGAACTAAATTTTGACACGAGCAGCTGGTGCCTGATATGATTATATCCATATCAAGATGCTAGGTAAGAACCGTCAGGCTGTAGATAGGGGGTCAGCCACTTCAGCCCTCCATGATGTTTTGGAACTGCATCTCCCATGATGCTCAGCCAACCTAAAGAGTGCCTGTGCATAATTGAGAAATTTTGGGCACTATTCCCAAGTGAACGATAACTGTAACGTTTGGATGAATAAGTTGTAACGTCTGGATAAGTGACTTTAACCCATTCCCCCCATATTACTTTCCTAACACTAAACCCATAAAAAATCACTTAGCGCATCGGTGATTGCGCTAGCTTGCGCGAGCTTACTGTACTTTGCGCATCCTATACTTACCATGGGCAGTGCAATCACTAACTAGCGTTTCAATAAGTAAGGTATTACAAAGTCCTAACGCTAATTACCGCAGCCAATTACACGCAAGCCAAAATGTTAGTGATACCTAAAAGCTGGTGTAGCGCTCACTCCCGGAGGAGCCGCTGAATTTAAACCTCGGGTCAGTCTCCCCGCACTAGGGGATAAATATACACCAGCACCGTTGTGGATTTTATACGTTATATAGTTTACTGATTTCAAATAAACTGGCATATATAAAGCAGCACGGTATACATAAATATTTACAGAAGTTCGTAATGCGAGAAACGCGCAGCGGAAAAGAAAAATGAATATTAACCCCTTTGTTGTTGGAATGTGAGTCCCGTACAGGTTGTGTCCCAAAAAGGTGTACGTGTATGCGTGTGTTGGTACCCGGGTACAAGATTCAACTGGCCAGTGAACGATTTAATTATGTCTTCGACTAGTCACGTTGGGGCCCTGTAGGTTTAGACAAACTTGCGGCGTGCTTTATTATTTTACTGTGGCCGGGAAGGCCTCTCACCCATCCGCCAGATACTCTGCGCTCTGCCCGACCCAGGACGTCTCTCCGCTCGACCCGACTGGGACTCTGTGCCACCGGATCTGCTTGTCTTGCTTGTCCGTTTCTGTCACAAGATGCTCAGCTCACTGTCTGCACTCCCACTAGATCATCGCGGTCTCCTCACTGGGGGTCCTTCAGCAACTCTGTATCTTTGTATACTTTGCAGCGGTGGATTACTAGGTCTCTGGCAAGTAGTGTGAACCGATCTCTAGCTCCGCAAGGCCGCACCTGCGCTCCGGCCTGGTCACGATCGTTGTCTGTCTCACGCTCGTCTTGCTCTCTTCACTCCTCGGCACGCTCTGGGTTTCCTCCGAAAGAGGCTGCGGATGTAAGTCTCTTCTCCCCACCCACTTCCTGTTCCCACCGCAAAGCATGCTGAAGAACGTAGTCCCATTGTCCAGTGTCTCTTACATTGCGCTTGTCTCCCTCTGGTGGGCAAAAATAAGTACTACAGCAACAGTGTTTTAAACCAGCGCTACACTGGTGTTAAATGATTCTGCTTTTGCAAAATCATTTTGCACCCCTTAAACCCCCCAATAAATCCAATACTCACCTCTCATCCCGTAGCAAGAACGGTGGACTGATTCGCCGCTTCTTGTCACCGGGAGCAGAGTGAGACTGGGAACAAATAGTTCCCAGTCTCCCTCTGCGATCACTCCGCAGCACTGTGCAATCAATCACGCAGGGCTCACAGCCCAGAAGCGCAAATTTCCATAGAGTCCTATGGACTCCAGGAGGTGATACTTGTGGCAGTGCTGAAGAGCAACTGTGATTATCCCAGCGGTTAGCGCTGCGTTCCTTGGGCAAGGTGCCGAGATAGCGCCTGCCCCAGAATCTCATGCTAAAATGTGGACGCTACATGGAACCTGCAGGCACAGATTTTACAGATTTTAGCGATAACTAGGGAACAGAGCCTTTTAGGTATGTACCATGAGGCTGTAGCCCGGGGGTCAGCCACCTTGGCCTTCTAGATGTTTTGAAACTACATCTCCCATGATGCTCAGCCAACCTAAAGAGTGCCTGAGCATTATGGAAGACTTTAGGGGCTCTATTAAATTCTTCGCGCAAACGTTAACACGTGCGCAAAAACGCATTAACGCGAGGGGATAAACCCTTTGCGCAGAACGTCGTATTACAATATCCGCACCAAAAAATGCACATTAACGTCTGCCGCGGGTGAAACTGCGCGAACCCTTTGAGAGCGTAATGTATTGCACGTCCTATACTTATCATTGTGAGCGCAAATGCGTTTGTGCGCTGGTGCGCGCATGGTATTACAATCTATGCGCAGTTTGTAATGCACAGCCTTTGCGCGCATAATTTTAGCAACTCCTAAAAGCTGGTGGTAACGGCAAATCTGAACGTTCTGGCCGAAACCAAATACACCAGCCCAAAAATAAATACGCAGCAACGTATAGTTACACATTCTACACATACCCAAACAATAAAATGGAGAAGTTGTGCGTGTTTTTATTATTGCTGCAGCATATATACTCAGATTGATTTTGACAGGCGCAAAAACTGAATGGGAGACAATTGTGGTTCTTAATTCTGATTGGCTGAATCGCGTTAAAAAACAGTCTGCACACCGATTTCTGCGTGCAATGTTAATGCGTGTGCGTTTTTGCACATCTTTTTTACTCGCGTTATTTTTTGACGGATGGAAAAATGTGCATGGATTGTAATACCAGCGATATTTTTTGTGCGTTAACGTTTAACGCTTTGTGCAAAAAAAATAGTGCTGCGTGTGCGCTTTTGCGCGATGAATTTAATAGAACCCCAGGTTTGTAGCGAGAGGCTGTAGACCAGGGGTCAGCCACCTTGGCCCTCCAGATGTTTTAGAACTACTTCTCCCATAATGCACAGCCAGCCTAAAGAGTGCCTAAGCACCAAGGGAAAAGGAGTTCCAAAAGATCTGAAGAGCCAAGGTTGCTGACCCCTTGCTGTAGACAGTGGAAGTTTTTCATACCTGTTCCAAAAACTGACGTTAGAAAGCAGTTTGCTTCATGCGAGAAGGTATCAGAAGGATACAGTGCCTGGTTTTTGTACCAGGAATATGATGTTGTTTCAATGGTTTTGCAGAGGTCACCTTGGCAGCAGCATAAATGTTTCCATGTGGCAATAACACCAACAGGAATGTGTCCGGGTCAAAGCAGAGCAGGCTCACGGGGAATAATTAGCCCGTATAATTTATAATTAAGTGGGCCGAGACGAAGCGCAAATAAATCAGCGAACCTTGAAGATTAGAAATGATTGGTTTTCTGATTTATTACAACAATTACAGGTTATTTTTTCACGCTTTCATTGTGAATGTAATGATTGAGAAATAAGAAACAGGAAACATGTTGCCAGGATAGAGGGTTGGTAATGGTTTTACCAGAAACACGGCGTCACGAAAAAATGTATTTATATTCGGTCAAGCTGGCAAAGAAATGTTCAAACAATACCAGCCCATCCAAACAGCTGCATGCGGTGACAAGCACAGCTTATACCATACTGCCACCTAGTGGTAATCACTATTTTCTGCATTGTCACATTGATTTGCCTCTGTGAACGTGGGATTCCCTTAAAAAATATTTTTGAAATTCTCATTTAAAAGCATAGTGAAACACAGCATATTGCTACGGATATTTTAATGTTGTACATCTCCTCTGTAATACCCAACATGTAATACTGTGAGTTTTACTGCTGTGGAGCTCTGTGATACTGTCATACCCAGAGCATATTACTGTAAGATTTATTGCTGTGGATCTCTGTGATACACTCATACACACCGTACATTGCCGCAAGGTTTTTTTTCTGTGCAGCTCTGGATACTATCATCCCTAGAGCACATTACTGTGAGTGTTATTGCTGTGGAGCTCTGGATACTATCATCCCCAGAGCACATCACTGTGAGTTTTGTTGCTGTGGAGCTCTGTGATACGCTCATACAAACTGCACATTTCTGTGAATTGTATTGCTTTGGAGTTCTGTGATACACTCATACACACCGTACATTGCTGTGAGTTTTTTCTGTGGAGTTCTGGATAATATCACCCCCAGAGCACATTACTGTGAACTTTATTGCTGTGGCTCTCTGGATACTATCATCCCCAGAGCACATTACTGTGAACTTTATTGCTGTGGAGCTCTGGATACTATCATCCCCAGAGCACATTACTGTAAACTTTATTGCTGTGGAGCTCTGGATACTATCATCCCCAGAGCACATTACTGGGAGCTTTTTTGCTGTAGAGCTCTGGATACTATCATCCCCAGAGCACATTACTGTGAGTTTTATTGCTTCTCAAAGAATAGGAGGTTTAAAGGGATACTCTATTGAAAAACATAGCTCCTTTTTTGCCCTTAAATAAATGAGCAGAAATTGCTGACATCCTCTGCCCAATTCATTCTTTGTGTAGCATAGGAACTGAAAATTGCAACCACTATGGACTTATGCAATTTACGTACATATGTTCCATAGCGCCTGCGCAAAACGATGGATCAGAGCTGTTCGCGCATGTGCGGATCCGATCCATCTCTGAGACAACTCGTTGCAGCGGTCGGTCTCAGAGATTGTGGCGTCGGCAAACTCTCTGCGTGCTGACGTCACTAGGGACCGATCTCATGTTGAATTTCCCAGCTGCTGGTGACAGTGGGAGGTGTAGACTAAACTCCTCCACTTCACACAGTGATATTTCCAGATCGGGGCAGGAGGGGGGGGCACTCCTCCCATCCTGACCACTTTAAAACAATAAAGTGGTCTGGATGAGTAAAGTGTCCCTTTAAATGTAAGGTAACAGTAACCTGCTGTATTGGATTTCATGCTAAACATGGAACAGCAGAAGAGCCACAGACCTTTAAGAGCGGAGCAGTTATAGTTAACCGCTCATCCATAAATGCTCACCTGGAATCGGACACATGACCTGCCATAGCTTGAATTTCCCTCACTGGATTCCCAGACTTTTATTGTGATTGCAATGATGGCAATTAGTGAATAACCCCCCATAATCTATTTACCTATTTACAACCAAACTGCTCCTTAATTCTCTTTATATCTTTCACAACATCTGGTGGATACTGAGCCCAGGGTGGATGGAAGTAAAACTGTGCTTTTATTCACTCAAAGTAAAAAGTACACCAAGGCAGGGCTACGTCTGTAGTCTGTCTCTCTACAGCCAACAACACACTCCGCCCGCCGGCTGCTTGGAGGATAGGCGGCCCATTGAAGTCAGCGGGGCGTACCTGATAAACCCTGGCCTGCGTCTTCAAGGCCCACCCACCGCGAGGACGGCATAAAACGTCCTGCAGCGGGAAAGGGTTAAAGGAACAATCTACTCAACCTGGCCACTATCAGGGTTATTCAGAGAGAGGTGAAAAGCAGGAGAATGACTGGAGAATGGATATTTTGACCTAGAATTTTCCAAACCAGAAAAATTCTCCCTTTCATCCCACTTTCCAAATCGGCTATTTTGACCTAGAATTTTCCATTCTCCAGTCATTCCCCTGCTTTTCACCTCTCTTTGAATAACCCCGTAAATCTTTTTGAAGTGGTTAGGGTGTGAGAAGTGCCCCCTCTTCTCGCCCCCCCCCCTAACTCATTAAAAGCTGGGTGTAGTGGAGGAGTTTCTCATCGCCACATCAGGGGAATTTGAATTTTCCAGCTGCCGGTTACTACTGAAGTCACCACAAAGCGTCACTATCTTCTGACACCAATCACTTGTGTAACGATCGGTCTCAGACAGCAGCTCCGATCCATCGTTCTGCGCAGGCGCTATGGGAATTTGCGTATGTAAAGTTTACAAGTCCCGTTGCGTAATTTGCGTTTCCTACACTGCGCAAGTAGCACAGGATGTGTAAATTGTGTAAAACAGCCTCAAGGACTTCTGGATTGAGGGGTCCCTGGGCCAAAGAGGAGCTGGGCGGAGCGAGGGGTGTAAAATTAGGCTAAATAAAAAAATTGATTATTGTACAGAGGCTGTCAGCGACCTCTGCCCAATTATTCAAGGGCAAAGAAGGTTAACTCCAAAACCTCCCAGAATGTCCCCTTTATGGGGGGGGGGGGGTTAAGGATTCCTTTGCCTGCTCTCCTCCCTTGGGATCATCATGTCCACAAACTGCAGTGGGAGCACCTTGGCTGTCAGGTACATCAGTGCAGTGTCCAATAGTTGCTGTTGTTATTGCAGGTACCCGTGATGCTCCACGTCCAGCACGTGACCATGAAAGTGAGGGCGCATCACATTACGCGTCAGTTTATACATTAACTATTTCTTGTGTTTATGTCTGAGGAATCCCAGAGGGAGGGAAGTCCTGGCGGAAGCCGGGAGCTACTGAAAGCCTCCTCACACCCCATTATTGCCCTTAATGTAGGGAAAAGCCCCACAGAGAAATCACTTCCGGGAAACAGCTCTACGGCTATTCGTCCGCCTGCCTGTCGCTGTAAACTCTCTTCCAATCCCGATGTCCTTTCACCCGGAAGAACGGGCTGTCACGATGCCTGCCTGGCGAATCAGCGGTGGCGTTACAAAAAATAGGGCGTAATGCGGTGACCTGAGCCAATCGGAGGTGAAGTGTCATCATCATCCAGCGACAGAGTTTTTCAGAAGGACTCGGCTGGTGGTCTCTGCCTCCTCAGAGGCCCTGGTCAGGTAGGCATGAGCCCTGAGCCCCTATCACCTGTCAGTGACCTGAAATCAGCCTGATACAGACAGACAGACAGCCAGGCGCAGCCCCTCCCAGGAAATCATGTATTCGTTATCTATTGGTGTCTCCATGTTATTCTCATTGCTTCATGATGAGCGTAGTATGAAGAGGTCTGCCCTGGTACAGTGTGAAGCATTGACCTGTTAAAGCCAGTGAACGCACTAGGGCAGCACGTTTCATGTGCCTCCTATCAGCTCGCAGCTAGGTTTGCCAGATCAACCTTGTTTACCTGGACACTTATTCCTATTTCATGCAGAGGGGGAGCACAGGGAAAAGTGCTGCCCTGAAATATGTATAACTCATGCTGCAGGAAGGAAATCAAGGCAGGTCACCTGGGATTCCTTACCTGCAGCATATGCATATACGTGCAGCGGGGTACCATATTTTTTTTTCATGCCAAGCCCCTCAGCATGAATAAATTATATTTTCCCAGGTAAACAAGGCTGAACTGAAAACCCTACGCATAGCCGAATGTGAGTCCAGAAGCATGTTTGTGTTTACCTACTGACATTAATCCTGTTTGTTTACAAATGTTAATGATATTTCTACTGCCTGACATTGCTTTTAAGGCTCGGGTTAGACGAGCGCAGTGATCACGTCCGTGTTGCCGCACATTTTAACATCCGTGGTAGCATACACTTATGATCAATAGAGACACATGCACAGAAGTGCGGACGCAAGTTAGGCAAGAACGTAAAACCGCCAGAACGGACGTGCGAAGTTCGCAACGTCCGCATATCTTCGTGTGTGAGTGATGAAACGTAGTCAGACGGACTGCATTTATACGTCCAGCATTTTTGACGGACAAAATGTTTTTTCATATTTTTTATTTCCCATCTACAGCAGTCAAAAAAAATGTCAGTCACAAAAACGGACCGTGTGGTCACTACTTTGTCATCAGTCAGAAAGTACGTCCGTTGTGCACGGACGCACAGTCCGCACAGAATGTGCTCGTCTGACACTAGCCTAAGGCCGGGTGCACACTAGCATTTTCTTATGTGCACTAGCGTGCGTTCTGACGCTTTTTATTTCGTCCGTTGTAGCATATAATTACGCGGATAGAGAAGAACACATGCAGAACGCGAGCTGAAGATGTCCGTCATGGAAACACCAAGGCTTTTGCACTAGGATTGATGCCGTATAAACAACGTTGGACGCGTGCTGAACCTCAAATGAGCGCGCCTGCGTCAAAATTAGCTCCTCGTCTGGCGTCTACCAATCTCTTCCGTCATAAAGTGCTTCCTTTTTAATCCACGCTAGTGTGCACCCGGCCTAAACGGATTTTATGCCCCTGCAAAGCGTGTCATTTTTCCAGGGTGCGCACCTCTTCTCCCCAACGCGGTGTTAATACACACGTATGCACGCTCTCTTATTCGCATTTAGCTAATACGATTGCGGCATACTATAGACTTACTTGCTGATTGGCGCCCAGAGCGCAAGTTTAGGTGTATAACAAATCCTAAATAAAGGTTCAGGGTAAAGATTATTTTTTAAACATTGCTCACAAGTTGATATTTATAAAGGGGCACATTTGTTGCCGTGACAATTCTATTTTAGATAAAGAATATTAAAAATTGCGTTTTATATAACACCCCATGTCTTCCCTTTTTTTTGTTTCAGGTACAAATATAAAACTGGAATATCAACGCCGGCTATGGCCAATGTGAGTGATTGCTGCGTGCTGACGGATTTGTTTTCTGAAGCAGGAGTTGCACAAATGCATGATTTTATTAGCTAATGCATTGTGATAATTTTTTTGAGCGATATATACATATATATATCAGTCTCAAACATTTAATTTTATTGCTTTCATGCAGTGATGTTTTTGGTTGTGTGTTTTTCTTCTAGGTGCTCTGTAGCAGAGCCAGACTGGTGACGTATCTCCCCGGGTTCTGTTCTTTGATAAGAAGGGTTCAGAGTGTCCGACCCTTCTCTGCTGCTGGATCCTCAGGTTCTGATGAGCCTTTTATAGCTGCTGCACCTCCAGACCTAAGTAAGGCAAAAATCAAACCTTAAACTTGCATCAGTGCTGGCAGAATGTGAAGTCTAGCACTGTTGCAATATAAATGCACACAAGGCTTAAAAAATAATTACGGCTTGAAGTATCACGATTTGTGTTGGTAAAGTGATGGAGAATATGGTGGTGTAGCCATGTCATACAGGAATAATGACCTCTCTAAGTTGTAGAACGTGCAGTGCTTAGTTATTAATACACACTCTTAAGCTAAAGCCTACATTATGCTATAAAAATATGTACACCGTCTTCTGTCCGCATTTGGCCAGCACCTCACGTAGCATTCACATAGGAGCTGTGGCTTCTCTTGACATGAATGTATGTTCTTTTGTGTTTTGGCTATAGCGCCTTCTAAAACGTAAATGTTTTGATATACTCTTTAGTACGTCTGGCATATGACAAACGTGTGACAGACTACTTGTAACGAATCCCCTATCCCAACACGCAGAACACGTCACAACCTGAACTGCCAGTCTTTAGAGCAGCCGGTAAATTATTATTATTGTCATCATTTATATAGCGCCAACAGTTTCCGCAGCGCTTTACAATAACCAAAGGAATGAGATAAACGGACATGGAAACAAGAGGTGTAGAGGGTCCTGCTCATAGGAGCTTACAGTCTAACTAATGGATGAACATGCAGAAAACACAGGTCACAGAAAAAGCCAGAGTCCTAGACCAGAGAGGGAAGTTGTACAAGCCAAGGGTCGGTACACAGGCTTAAATAATACACAAGAGGTGGCAAAGCTCAGAATAGTCGAGAGGTAAGCCAAGGTTGGTACATGGGGTTAATAATACACAGGAGCAAGAACACACTATAGAAACCACAACAGGGCGCCTTGACAAAGTGAATCACTGCATTCAAACTTGGCCCGCGAGAGCTGGCAATATAAACTGGTCTCTGGCAAGCGTCCAGCGAAGTAGACGTTGCCGGAGGCGCCAGGAGTCTAAGGCCGGGTGCACACGGGACGTTTTCTTTAACGCACATTGTCACGACCACTACGCGCGCTGCTGCGAAAGACGCCGGGTTAAGCCGCTCACTATCTATCTATATCTATCCTAGACCCAGATAATCACGTGCGCTTATCTACCCGTCCCGGCCACACTTTCTCTCACAACAGGCACGTAGAGCGCGATCTACTGATCCCAGGATTGCAACGCAGTACAAGTCTTCTCTTGAAGCGGGTAATGACTACGTCTCCCACAATCCCTGGGATCACTTTCCTACTCTATTAGTAACGCTGCCACCAGTCCTCATGGACACTACGCGCGTCGCAACGGGAGGGGCGCAGGGCTTAAGCAACCGCACTATCTGCCTACCCTAGACTCGGACAGTGACTACAGATCCCACAATTCCCCGCCGTCTCCTGACGACCGCAACTCACAATTTCTTATATATAACCGAACTTAAAGCAAATGGCAATACTCCCAATCTCTAGAAGCAGGAACATAAATACGATTTGTTTGTTTTTGATATAGAGAAATCACAGTGCATTGTTACAGGAAAAATTATAACTAGAATAAATCAAAGAAAAGGGTTAACCACAGAGCAATTACTTACGAAGAACTAATCAGTAAGCTAGCATCGATGTTCGCCTGGAGGTAGGAACATGGACCGATCAGTCCTCTTTCGAAGGTACCCCAAATGATCAGCCAAAGCACATGGCCAGTTTTCAGAATTTATACACTTCTTGTTCCTTCCAATCCCCACCCCAAATGGCCCGGCCTCCAGCACAACATATCCCAGAGTTCCCTTTTTCCGAGCATGCTCAGTAGGCCTGTCATTAATCTTTAATTGCCCAAAGGTGTCCACCCCCCCCCCCCCAGGGATCAAGGATGTGCTTCCTGTCTTTGAAGATAGGGTCTAATTCTTGGTGCCTGGCTGGCTCCCAAGGTGTGATTAATATGTCAAGGTACAAAAGACATTCCATTTTACAGCTACATGTTATATCCTCCCCCTAAGGAAAGCTAACCATTTTAATTACCTTTTACCACTCACCCTCAACAGCTGTGGACATAGGGATACGCTTCCCAAATGGTCAGACACAAATATGAATATATATGGAGGAGATATGTATAAACAGGCAGACACATATATACAGGCAGACCCTTATATAGATAGAAATACAGATCTAATCTGTCACACACATTACGTACGTTAAAGAAAACCGGTGTCGCACTTGACGCCCGCCCACCCCCCCCCCCTCCATAGGAGGATCGCGGAGCTCCGTTGACACACATCCTAGCGCATCGACAGTGATGATGCGCTAGGATTTGCGTCAACGGGGCTCCGCGATCCTCCTATGGAGGGGGAGTGGCGGGGCGTCGAGTGCGACGCCAGTTTTCTTTAATGCACGTAATGTGCATTAAAACGTCCCGTGTGCCCCCGGCCTCAATTGTCTCACCGCTCTACTGGCTCATCCCTGATGGTGACTCTAACTGATGGAACCGTTTATTTAGTTAATGTCGGAGGAAAATGTTTTCATCTTCACATATGTTTTTTTTATTAAATATAACGTTTCTTCCCCAGTTCCTAGAACCATATGGCCGGATGAGGCAATGGGACCATTTGGACCACAAGATCAAAGGTTTCAGCTTCCTGGTAATGTAGGCTTTGATGCCCACGTAAATGGGGTAGAGCCTCATAGAAGAATCCCAGTTCATAGAAATCTCCCGGATCTTTTGTCTGAACCTGACCCAAGTGAAAGGCATGAGTTCGTAATGGCGCAGTGTTTAAATGAGTTCCAGGTAAGAATGTGTCGACAATCCTAGTATTACACAAGAATGTGTAGCTGGAACGACAAACTGAATACATGACTTACTGCGTCAAGTCAGGAAATCATTTGTATGATGTCACTAAATTACACTGAACCTGTACTAGGTAGGTCCCCTCTTGTGACAATATCCCATTGGGAGTGGATATCGCATTGGTCTTAAAAATCAATATAATATCTCATCCTTTTGAAGTAACGCAGTCTGTACATGCCTCGTTCCGGCACTGGGCGCCACCATGCTTGTCCTCAGTGGGTAGAGTCGTAAAAGGGCCATTGTGTAGCACTGTGATATTGACTAGGGTTGCACAGATACCGATACTAGTATCGGTGCCGATACCGGGTACTGCAGGAGTACTTGGTACTCGTGCAGTACCCCCGATATTTTCCCCGATACCGGAAGCCAGCATTGAGCCGGCTTGCTGGCATCCGAGAGGCTGGGGCGGGACCATGTGATCGCGGCTGGGGCCTTCCAACGAGCGCACGCGCAGAAACTTTCCCGGCGTCGCTCAGGAAGGTAAGTATGAACACAGTGAGCAGCTGCAGGGCCTGTCCGAATGCCGATAGAGCATTTGGACAGGCACCTGGAGCTCTCCGCGATGATATTTACCTTCCTGGGCGACGCCGGGAAAGTTTCCGCGCGTGCGCTCGTTGGAAGGCCGCGATCACATGGTCCCACGTGGTCGCTGCTGGGGGCCTTCCAACGAGCGTACGCACAAAGACTTTCCCGGCATCGCCCAGGAAGGTAAGTATCATCGCGGAGAGCTCCAGGTGAGCTGAGGGGGGGGGATCCATGTGTGAGCTGAGGGGGGGGGGGGATCCATGTGTGAGCTGAGGGGGGGGGGGGATCCATGTGTGAGCTGAGGGGGGGGGGGATCCATGTGTGAGCTGAGGGGGGGGGATCCATGTGTGAGCTGAGGGGGGGGGGATCCATGTGTGAGCTGAGGGGGGGGGGATCCATGTGTGAGCTGAGGGGGGGGGATCCATGTGTGAGCTGAGGGGGGGGGGATCCATGTGTGAGCTGGGGGGGATCCATGTGTGAGCTGAGGGGGGGGGATCCATGTGTGAGCTGAGGGGGGGGGATCCATGTGTGAGCTGAGGGGGGGGGGTCCATGTGTGAGCTGGGGGGGGATCCATGTGTGAGCTGGGGGGGATCCATGTGTGAGCTGGGGGGGGGGGATCCATGTGTGAGCTGGGGGGGGGGGTCCATGTGTGAGCTGGGGGGGGGGGTCCATGTGTGAGCTGGGGGGGATCCATGTGTGAGCTGGGGGGAATCCATGTGTGAGCAGGGGGGGGGAATCCATGTGTGAGCTGGGGGGGGGAATCCATGTGTGAGCTGGGGGGGGGGAATCCATGTGTGAGCTGGGGGGGGGGAATCCATGTGTGAGCTGGGGGGGGGGAATCCATGTGTGAGCTGGGGGGGGGGAATCCATGTGTGAGCTGGGGGGGGGGAATCCATGTGTGAGCTGGGGGGGGGGGGGGAATCCATGTGTGAGCTGGGGGGGGGGAATCCATGTGTGAGCTGGGGGGGAAATCCCATGAGCTGGGGCAGTATCCCATGAGCCGGGGCAGTATATATATATATATATCTCTTGGGTGGATATATACATGTGAGCTGGGGGCATTTTTATATGGTCTGTTCTTATTGGAAAGCGGTCACATGACATTTAAAAAGTACTCACCGATACTCTTCTTTAAAGTGGTATCGGTGCATCCCTAATATTGACATTTATCGCTGCGCCAACCTGCAGTCGGATTTGAGTAGTGAATGGAGCATTTTCCTGCAGGAAGGCTTTCCAGCTCACAGCTGTCACTCACCCAGGTGGCATGCCCCTAAAAGTGAGTACTACCAAAACTTTCACAGGGATTTACTCCATTTCCTGTGCTAACACAGAGTATAATTCCCGGGCAAATTAAAATTTGAGGCGTGATTGAAGCACTGTAAGGGGTCTATTCGCAAAGCACAGAAAGTGAACGCAATTTCATCGACTACGGTAAATTCTCATTTTATTGAAATAATCACTCCATTTGTCTGAAAATGGAGTCACTGAAGCGTTATCGGACGTCTGCAAAAAACATCAAATTCGCCTTTGCAAATTCTACGGAAGTATATAAAAAGTCTCTTATTCTCCTAATAGGTTAAATTAAAAAAAGTATTGCATCTTAAAAGGTGTCTAAATAATTAAAGGCCCTATAAAAAAATATCTCCTTTAAAAAAATACAAAATGGTCTTTAAAAAAAAAAAAAATGTTTTTTAAAAACGGATATTCCATTTATTAAATTGAAATGTATTCGATTCACCTGTTTTAAACCTTTCGAATTGAAACACTGACAGTCGGGTCATTTCAGTGCAATTCGGCGTTCTATGAATAGACTAATCGATTTTAGTTTTAAACGGTACAATTTTCGTGCTGCCGAATTGCCCGTATTTTGCTGTCAGTTCTCCTGTATTTGGCGAATTGACAACTTTTGTGAATAGACAAACTGCCCTGAAATTGCACCTGTGGTGAAATTCAGAGCTTAACCTAGAGGGCATTTGTAGCAATGCAGAGGAAGGGGCTGATGCAGAGCGAAAGCTAATTTTAACCCCTTTTCACTGCTGAGCCATTTCACATCTTAAAAAAACACATTTTTCTATTTTTGTATTGTTATTATTTTTTTTTCTCTTTACTTTAAACATGGTCATGTTTGGTATCATTGGAAAGTCCATGCTCTGGCCTTTCACCCTGCTAGCTGAAAACAGTCGTGAGATATTGGGGTTTGTTTGAACCCCAATATCTCCCATCTCCACCCCCTGTCTTTCCTTAGGAGTCAATGAGGACGTTCCCCACATGTCCTCAGCAGTGAAAGGGTTAAACAAACCAATCAGCCCTTCATTTATTCCAGCATATATATTAGTAGCGACTCTTATCTGCAATACAAATGATTTTATTTAATTTTTTAAATTGGAAACTATAGCTCTGAATGTTGTAATAATTCTCACACGCTTCTCTCGTTTTATAATGAACGGATGTGCTGTTTTGAGACGGCTCGCGTGACATGTAACACTTACCCTATAACTCAAGATGGAAATGCAGGATAGTTACCGTAGTTTTGAAACCTCCCAATACAATGCATAATTACAGGTGAAACTCGAAAAATTAGAATATGGTTCAAAAGTTCATTTATTTCAGTAATGCAACTTAAAAGGTGAAACTAATATGAGACTCATTACATGCAAAGCAAGATAGTTCAAGCCGTGGTTTGTCATAATTGTGATTGATTATGGTTACAGCTCATGAAAACCCCAAATCCACAATCTCAGAAAATTTGAATATTGTGAAAAGGTGCAATATTCTAGGCTCAAAGTGTCCCACTCTAATCAGCTAATTAAGCCATAACACCTGCAAAAGGTTCCGGAGCCTTTAAATGGTCTCTCAGTCTGGTTCAGTAGGAATCACAATCATGGGCAAGCTGGCATGGAACAAGGAAACCTAACTGGAGCCATCTTCCTTGATTTTTGTCAACGCCTTTGACACCGTAGACCATGGCATCTTGTTAAAAACACTTAGACTCTGGTATTTGTGATTGCACGCTAACCTGGTTTCAATCATATGTATCTGATCGGTCACAATATGTGTTCATTTCTGGCAGCTCCTCCCTCCCTGTCACTTGCGGTTTACCCCAAGGCTCAATACTCGGCCCCCTGCTATTTACAATATTCATAAATGATCTGCCCAATGTCTGCAAAGCCTCAACTGTACACATGTACGCAGACGACACTGTAATCTATACCTGCAAACCAGATCTCCCGCAGCTGGAGGCCGTACTGCAAGAACAATTCACAGAGGTAGAAAAGTGGATCAAACATTTCTTAAATACTGACAAAACGGTAACGATGCTCTTTGGAACAGCACCTAAACTACACAAATTGCAAACACCCCATCTATGTGTCAGGACAATCAAATGGCACGCTGACCACAGTCACTTCTCTCAAATACCTAGGTATGTAGTTAGACCCAAATCTATCCTTTGTCCCCCACATCGAAAAACTCTCATCCAAACTTTACCCCAAACTAGGTGCCCTGTACAGAACAAATCCTGCCTGAGCCCCACGGTAAGAAAGATTGTACAACAAATGCTTATGCCAGCTATTGGAGATGTAGTGTATGCAGCGGCCCCGCAAACACACCTTCAGAAACTTACCACATTGTAGCGCAAAGCGGCAGCATGAGTTATACAATGTAACTACATAACCCTCCATTGTGACATGTTAAAAGAACTAAACTGTCTGTCGCTGGAATCTAGACGCACCCTTCACCTTTCCAACCTGGTGTTTAAGAGCTTTTCTGGGAAGCTACCACCCAACCTGAATAGGTTGCTTCCTCCAGCAGTTCCCTCATCCTTTAACCTCCGATCCAGGACCAGCACCTTACTTGCAATACCACAGTGGCTCGATCCTCATTTTGCTACAGTGCACTACAATTATGGAAGAACCTCCCAGACGCCATCAAATCTTCACCCAGTCTAAAGTCACTCGAGCTCCCTATTAACATACCTCAATACGGAATGCACCTGTAAACATGTAACATAGTGAATATTTCCTACATATTTATTTTCTGTTAATCCTGTATATTTGTGTGGTTTCTTTTTTTTTTAATATCTTGCATTGTATTACTTTGTATTTCTGTAACAACTGTAACTTTTTTAATGTTCTTGAACCCATGACATACTTGAAAACGAGAGAAACCTCAATGTATCCTTCCTGGTAAAATCCTTTATAAATAAAATAAATAAATGGGAAAGACTGCTGACCTGACAGTTGTGCAGGAAACCATCATTGACCCCCTCCATAAGGAGGGAAAGCCTCAAAAGGTAATTACAAAAGAAGTTGGATGTTCCCAAAGTGCTGTATCAAAGCACATTAATAGAAAGTTATGTGGAAGGAAAAAGTGTGGAAGAAAAAGGTGCACAAGCAGCAGGGATGACCTCAGCCTGGAGAGGATTGTCAGGAACAGTGGTGTATTTAGGTTTTGTGCTGCCCTAGGCCTGACTAAACTCGTGCACCCCCTAATTTAAATTTGACGCACCCCTTCCTGTCAAGGGCACACCTCTTCCTGGTTAATCCCCACCCTTCCTCTTTAAGCTCCACGTTTTCCTCTTAGAGCTCCGCCTTTTCCTCTCTTTATATTAAAAGTGGATACCAAGTGCCTACTTGTATATTTTGTATACCATTACAAATGTATCTATTGAGATAAAGAAAATTATGAAATGTTTAAATTCAAGCATTTTTACAAAGAACAACCACGCATGTCAAGTAAACGGGATCACAACCGCTCTAATTGGTTGACCAATAAAATCCACAGAAACATGCACTGCATATGAGCGTATCACAGAGCTGCACAGCAATAAAACTCACAGTAATGTGCAGTGTGTATGAGCGTATCCCAGAGCTCCAGGGCAATAAAACTCACAGTAATATGCAGTGTGCATCAGAATTCACAGCAATAAAACTCACAGCAATGCAATGTGTGGTGTGTGTCAGCGTATCAGAATCCACAGCAATAAAACTCCCAGCAAACCGATTGTATATGAGCACACAGCAATTATGCTGTGGAGCCATCTTGTCAACAGTGGGGTGCCACTGCCAGAGGGTGCACTGTAGCTTTGATTCCCTTCCCGGTGGGTGTTCAGTCCAGAATAGAGTCTGTGTTAACGAAAGGGCGGGCAGCTGCGCGCGTGCGTTTCACGTGGTTCAGCCAGTCATGTGGTACTGAGACTCAGTGAAATGCCCTGATGTTCGGTGGTTTCAATCAGCAGGTTTATTCAGGCGAACCCCATAGGTTTCAATGTTAAAAATATTCCCGTTTTTATGCAATATCTAATAAATCATTATTTTAATCTGCAGTAAAAAGGCTTTACTTATTGATTTTTCTTTAGTACCTTTTAGTCATTTTTCAGGGGTTTTTTGGGCAAAATTCCCCCCCCCCTTTTTTAAATAGCGTTTTCTTTTTTCTGTAACAGAACTTTTTATTATCAATCATAGGATCTTATATGTAAATTCCAGACATTTTCGTTCAGTAGTTCTTTTGAAAACAGTAGGCCACGGGTTTGCGGTGGCAGCATTCAGCGGCCGACTCCATGCACTTTGGGGACCCTGCGGTGAATGGTGAATTCACTGCAGGGTGGGGAAATTTTATTCTCCTAAGTGCAGGGAACTACAGAACACCAAAAAGTTGGCGTCATTTCGGTGCTCTGTGAGTAACCCATTTAGTGGTGAGGTTTTTTGCTGCCCCCTGGAAAGTGAAATTGAAAGTGTAAATTAGTGAAATCTCAATGTATCCTTCCTGGTAAAATACTTTGCAAAAGTAAAAAAAAATTTCCTTTTTTTAGGGGTGGGGCCACCCAGTGCGGGCCGCCGCCCCCTGGAAAGTGCCGCCCTGGGCCTAGTCGGCCTAGGCCAAAATACACCAGTGGTCAGGAAAATGCCATTCAAAAGTGTTGGGGACTTTCACAAGGAGTTGACTGAGGCTGGAGTCAGTGCATCAAGAGCCACCACCCACAGACGGATCCTGGACATGGGCTTCAAATGTCGTATTCCTCTTGTCAAGCCGCTCCTGAACAACTAACAACACCAGAAGCGTCTTACCTGGGCTAAAGAAAAACAGACCTGGTCTGTTGCTCAGTGGTCCAAAGTCCTCTTTTCTGATGAGAGCAACTTCTGCATCTCATTTGGAAACCAAGGACCCAAAATAGGGAGGAAGAATGGAGAGGCACACACTGCAAGATGCTTGAAGTCCAGTGTGAAGTTTCCACAGTCTGTGTTGATTTCATGTCATCTGCTGGTGTTGGTCCACTGTGCTTCATTAAGTCCAGGGTCAGCGCAGCCGTCTAGCAGGAGATTTTGGAGCACTTCATGCTTCCTTCCGCAGACGAGCTTTATGGGGATGCGGACTTCATTTTCCAGCAGGACTTGGCACCTGCCCACACTGCCAAAAGCACCAAAACCTGGTTCAATGACCTGGGATTACTGTGCTTGATTGGCAGCAAACTCGCCTGACCTGAACCACATAGAGAATCTATGGGGCAATGCCAAGAGAAAGATGAGAGACATGAGACCGAACAATGCAGAAGAGCTGAAGGTAGCTATTGAAGCATCCTGGTCTTCCATAACACCTCAGCAGTGCCACAGGCTGATAGCTTCCATTGCCGCATTGAGGCAGTAATTGCTACAAAAGGAGCCCAAACCAAGTACTGAGTACATCTGCAGCTTATACTTTTCAGAGGTCCCATATTGTTCTATGTACAATCCTTGTTTAATTGATTGCATGTAATATTCTAATTTTCTGAGATTGTGGATTTGGGGTTTTCATCTCATATATTAGTTTCACCTCTTAAATTGCGTTACTGAAATAAATGAACTTTTGCACGACATTCTAATTTTTCGAGTTTCACCTGTATTTGTGGAAACTCAGGTTTTTTTTTTTTTTCTCTGTCAGCTGGTGAGAGGCACTCACTCCCTCCCTGTGTGACGGGGATGCTGGGACAGCTGCTTTCCTCCCTTTCTGTGTGACTGCCAGGGGGGAGGTGAGGTGCTGGGACGGGTGGCTCACAAACTCACTCCCTGTGTGAAAGGCAGGTGGAGGGGGGGGGCTGGGACAGGCGGGAGCTTCACTCAGCAACAGGAGCAGAGAGGGACTGGAGCCTCCATGCAGGGACACCTGGGAGGTATGTAATGGCCTCCTGAGAGTCTGATCCTTCCTCTCTTAACAGAGCTAGAGCTGCACAGTAATAAACCTCCCAGCAATGAGTCTGTAAACTCCTATAAGTGCTGCAAGAAATTGCTCGCTGTAAATCAGACACTTTGCTATAAATGGCATTTTATTCACATAAATGGCTCCTATGAGCCGGGCGCTCTCTGTTCCTGTAGATTGGAAGCTCCTGTGAGCCGGGCGCTCTCTGTTCCTGTAGATTGGAAGCTCCTGTGAGCCGGGCGCTCTCTGCTCCTGTAGATTGGAAGCTCCTGTGAGCCGGGCGCTCTCTGCTCCTGTAGATTGGATGCTCCTGTGAGCCGGGCGCTCTCTGCTCCTGTAGATTGGATGCTCCTGTGAGCCGGGCGCTCTCTGCTCCTCTAGATTGGATGCTCCTGTGAGCCGGGCGCTCTCTGCTACTGTAGATTGGAAGCTCCTGTGAGCCGGGCGCTCTCTGCTCCTGTAGATTGGAAGCTCCTGTGAGCCGGGCGCTCTCTGCTCCTGTAGATTGGAAGCTCCTGTGAGCCGGGCGCTCTCTGTTCCTGTAGATTGGAAGCTCCTGTGAGCCGGGCGCTCTCTGCTCCTCTAGATTGGATGCTCCTGTGAGCCGGGCGCTCTCTGCTCCTGTAGATTGAATGCTCCTATGAGCCGGGCGCTCTCTGCTCCTCTAGATTGGAAGCTCCTGTGAGCCGGGCGCTCTCTGCTCCTGTAGATTGGATGCTCCTGTGAGCCGGGCGCTCTCTGCTCCTGTAGATTGGAAGCTCCTGTGAGCCG
Source organism: Leptobrachium leishanense (assembly GCA_009667805.1). Lineage (NCBI taxonomy): Eukaryota > Metazoa > Chordata > Amphibia > Anura > Megophryidae > Leptobrachium > Leptobrachium leishanense. The sequence goes on along the minus strand of CM019069.1, from coordinate 31,109,964 downwards.
GGCGCTCTCTGTTCCTGTAGATTGGAAGCTCCTGTGAGCCGGGCGCTCTCTGCTACTGTAGATTGGAAGCTCCTGTGAGCCGGGCGCTCTCTGTTCCTGTAGATTGGAAGCTCCTGTGAGCCGGGCGCTCTCTGTTCCTGTAGATTGGAAGCTCCTGTGAGCCGGGCGCTCTCTGCTCCTGTAGATTGGAAGCTCCTGTGACCCGGGCGCTCTCTGTTCCTGTAGATTGGAAGCTCCTGTGAGCCGGGCGCTCTCTGTTCCTGTAGATTGGAAGCTCCTGTGAGCCGGGCGCTCTCTGCTCCTGTAGATTGGAAGCTCCTGTGAGCCGGCAGTGTTCCAAACTTGTAAATTTGCCTCTGTCCTTAAGGTTTGTTAATAAAGGAGTATTTATTAGGAAATGAAAAATAGTCATAATCAGTTTTTCCCTGGGCGTGACAACCCCCCCCCCCCCCGCCTATATTTCCAGAAAAAAAACCACAGTAAACTTCTCTGAATTTCTTTCCAGGGTAGCGAAGCTTCACCTCAACAGCCACAAATAAATAGCATGGAAAGCTATTTTGAACATGCAAAGGTGGAATGTGCCGTGCAAGCATGTCCAGAGCTGCTGAAAAGAGGTACTTGCAGTGTGTACGGCCGTATTCCATCTGAGCCGTTTAATGGCCAGATTAATCTGCGGCTCATAAGTAACGGCTGCTGTATTTGTTAAATCATTGTGACGAGTCAAAACGTTGCTATTTAAATGTACCCCAATAAACCTGCTTGCGGAGAAAATACTGGAGTGGCCATTTCTTTGTCCATGTGGCCCTTGGATTTGTCAGGCATCCTTCTAATAAATTCTATTTCACTGCAGATTTTGGATCGATGTTTCCAGAGCTCCCAAGCAATGATCTGATGGTAATGACCATAACACAGAAAACTACAAATGACATGACCACCTGGAGTGAAGAGGTGGAAAGTGAGAGGGAGCTGCTGTTAGAAAAGGTACTGTACTTGCGTATTATTATATGCAAATTTATAACCAATAGAATTCTGTAATTTATTTTATTTTGTGTATAATATTTTACACAATCGTTCTTAACCTGGAATAAGTGTAAAGATGTAATGCACCCTACACGTTCTGCACTGCTGATACAATTAAAACACTGGCCTGTAGAAATTTGTTTACTTTAAGCAGAATGGAGAAGCTTTTGTGTCCCAGGGTATAGGTAATTTACTTTAGTATGCGCAAACCTTATATTCCTCACCCTGCACTGCACAGGGTAGAATTGTTTGATTTCTCTGTGCAATTTTATTATGCAACGATAAAATGGATATACACTATATTGCCAAAAGTATTCGCTCACCCATCCAAATAATCAGAATCAGGTGTTCCAATCACTTCCATGTCCACAGGTGTATAAAATAAAGCACCTAGGCATGCAGACTGTTTTTACAAACATTTGTGAAAGATTGGGTCGGACTCGGGAGCTCAGTGAATTCCAGCGTGGAACTGTGATAGGATGCCACCTGTGCAACAAATCCAGTCGTGAAATTTCCTCGCTCCTAAATATTCCAGTCACCTGTCAGCTGTATTATAAGAACGTGGAAGTGTTTGGGAACGACAGCAACTCAGCCACAAAGTGGTAGGCCACATAAACTGACGGAGCGGGGTCAGCGGATGCTGAGGCGCATAGTGCGACGAGGTCACCAACTTTCTGCAGAGTCAATCGCTACAGACCTCCAAACTTCATGTGGCCTTCAGATTAGCTCAAGAACAGTGCGCAGAGAGCTTCATGGAATGGGTTTCCATGGCCGAGCAGCTGCATCCAAGCCATACATCACCAAGTGCTATGCAAAGCGTTGGATGCAGTGGTGTAAAGCACGCCGCCACTGGACTCTAGAGAAGTGGAGACGCGTTCTCTGAAGTGATGAATCGTGCTTCTCCATCTGGCAATCTGATGGGCGAGTCTGGGTTTGGCGGTTGCCAGGAGAACGGTACTTGTCTAACTGCATTGTGCCAAGTGTAATGTTTGGTGGAGGGGGGATTATGGTGTGGGGTTGTTTTTCAGGAGCTGGGCTTGGCCCCTTAGTTCCAGTGAAAGGAACTCTGAATCCTTCGGTATACCAAGACATTTTGGACAATTCCATGCTCCCAACTTTGTGGGAACAGTTTGGAGCTGGCCCCTTCCTCTTCCAACATGACTGAACCAGTGCACAAAGCAAGGTCCATAAAGACATGATGACAGAGTCTGGTGTGGATGAACTTGACTGGCCGGCACAGAGTCCTGACCTCAACCCGATAGAACACCTTTGGGATGAATTAGAGCGGAGACTGAGAGCCAGGCCTTCTCGTCCAACATCAGTGTGTGACCTCACAAATGCGCTTCTGGAAGAATGGTCAAAAATTCCCATAAACACACTCCTAAACCTTGTGGACAGCCTTCCCAGAAGAGTTGAAGCTGTTATAGCTGCAAAGAGTGGATTTACGTCATATTGAACCCTATGGATTGTCACTTAAGTTCATATGCGAGTCAAGGCAGGTGAGCGAATACTTTTGGCAATATAGTGTATCCTTTTTTTTCTCCTATTACTGAGCGCTGTGGATCCTGTAGTACTGGTTATGAAAATGTCACATCACAGGATACGTCACACCCTTGAATTTAGCTCATCTATAGGATAGAATATGTACATGTTATATTGTTTAAAGATCTCCAAAAATAAAGGTATATGGGGCAGATTGTTTCCATGCAGGTCAGCATCACTCATGTAGTAGAATAAGCATTAAACATATACCAATAAGCCATGTTTCAAAATAGAACTAAAAAACATAGGTCCGTAAAGTAATCATTAAAATGAAAGAAAAATACATCTGTTTTTCGCACATTCTCTTCTACTGATTTAATGTAATATCGGCTTCTCTCTCTGATACAATATATAATTTCTTCTAAATGTTTGCCGTTTCACTTCCCTGTCTATATCTTGGAAAGGTTGAAGTTATATAAATGGTAATCTGTATGCACGGGTGATGGGGACTGATCCCACTGGTATTTTATTGTAGCAGCGTCAGTGGCGACTCTAGGAACAATATTTAGGGGGGGCAAAGAAGATACCGCATTCAAAACTGGGGGGGCACTAATAATTTTCACCACTAAATCATACCACCGAATAAAACTAAGGGCCCTATCACCTGGTGTGAGCTAAAATACCATCACTAAAGGAAAAGTTTAGCACTAGTCGCTAAAACTTACAGGGTTATTCAGAGAGCGTGAAAAGCAGGAGAATGACTGGAGAATGGAATATTCTAGGTCAAAATAGCCAAACCAGAAAAATTCTCCCTTTCATCTCACTTTCCAAATCGACTATTTTGACCTAGAATTTTTCCTTCTCCAGTCATTCTCCTGCTTTTCACGCTCTCTGAATAACCCTGTTAGTGCCTGACGATCTACTAACAGATCACCTTTCCACGGTAGTCCATGAACAAGGTCGTTTGGCGCACGCTAGGAAAACTCTAAGGCTAAGGTCAGACGAAAGCAGTTTTAACGTGCGTTTAGCCGCACGAAATCACGGCCGTGCTAGCAGCAAATGACGTCCAATGCCGGGGAACATACGACGAACGGCCGCACGAAAGTTCGTCCGTGCAACGCAAGTGGCAAACGAACGCATTTTTTCGAGAACGTCAAACCGCTAGTACTGCCGTACAGAGTGCGCTGCGTCCGCATAGCGGCGTGTGTGCGTGATTGGGAGACGTCAGACGCTGCACACGTCCGGCCAACATAACTTCCAGATGCAAAAAGGGTTTTATTGATGATCCGTACAAAATCACGGACGAGAATGCGCATCGTATGACCGCTATCGCGTATTCCGTGAAAAAACACGTCCGTTCGAACGTACTTCTTCACGGACAACGTGAAAAATGCGTTCGTCTGACCCTAGCCTAAGACCCGGGCTGAGACCCAGCGCTAATGCAGTTGTATACAGGATAGAACTGTTGTTTTTTGTTTGTTTTTTTTTTTTTGGGCCATACCTATCCCCCGCCCTCCCAAGCTTGAATATGAACACATACAGTGAATAAACTCTCACCCCTGCATTATTAAAATCCTCCAAGGTGGCCGTATCCTCCATGTTTTGATGCACACATATATTAAGGCTGATGGGCATTGCATGATAAATGCCTCCCAGCAGCATGTAGAATCATTACACTGCATTTAACAGATCCAAAAGGAAGGCCAGGTGAGCCACTAACTTCCCTGCTGCAGCATATAAATAACACAGGTTTCAGGGCAAGACTTATGTGTCCCTTTAAACTTGGTCCACACGGTCACCCTAATAATCACCCGCTTACATACTATGAATATCCCCCAGCATAAAATGTTTAAAATTAGGCAATATATTAGAATTAGGATATATGTGGATAAAGGATACATTTATAATGGAGCCAACTGCAACGACAATGCAGACAAGATCCATTGCTATGGTGTATGGGGCCAAGAGAACAACTGTGCTGCATTCCTTTCAATTGCCTGTTAATTTTGGGCAAGGATCTGTTTTTTCTGTTTTTTTTGGAGTTAGCACCAGGGTTGAGCAGTAGGTAAAATATTGCAATTAGCGCTGGCACCAAGTGATCTGTTAGCTGCAAAAGGGCTAGAGATCTCTTGCGCTAGCCATGTTAAGTAAAGGACACAGAAAGCTCGCGGTACAAATCGCTAATAGCAACACGCAAAGTGATTTTTTTTTTTTTTCTTTCTTCTATATGTATATGTGTATATATACAGTTGTGTTCAAAATTTTTCAACCCCCACTGAAATTGAGTGTTTTGGCCAGTTTGACATTGATTTTGATCATTCAGTCATCTTGCTTACAATTAAATCAAAGAGGCACGTGTAGGTCAGACAAATATAACATAACATTTATAATGAAATAACCACAAATGTCTTTTCTGTGCTCACATCATTATCAGTTTTATTCAACCCCCAAGTGACATTCAATCTTAGTACAACATCCTTTTACAGTTATAACAGCTTTTAAACGTGAAGCATAGCTTGACACAAGTGTCTTGCAGCGATCTACGGGTATCTTCGCCCATTCGTCATGGGCAAAAGCCTCCAGTTCAGTCACATTCTTAGGCTTGCGCACTGCAACTGCTTTCTTTAAGTCCCACCAGAGGTTCTCAATCGGATTTAAGTCAGGTGACTGCGATGGCCACTCCAAAATGTTCCAGCCTTTAATCTGCAACCATGCTCTAGTGCAGTGGTCCCCAACCCTGGTCCTCAGGGCCCACTAACAGGCCAGATTTTGCAGATCACCATGGGGAAAAGCAGACTGAATCCTGCAATCACTGAGCAGCAAATCATAACACCTGTGCTGTGCTTCAGATATCTGGCAAACCTGGCCTGTTAGTGGGCCCTGAGGACCAGGGTTGGGGACCACTGCTCTAGTGGACTTGGAGGTATGCTTGGGATCATTGTCCTGTTGAAAGGTCCAACGTCTCCCAAGCCTCAGGTTTGTGACGGACTGCATCACATTGTCATCCAATATCTCCTGGTACTGAAGAGAATTCATGGTACCTTGCACACGCTGAAGCTTCCCTGTACCTGCAGAAGCAAAACAGCCCCAAAGCATGATTGACCCCCCACCATGCTTCACAGTAGGCAAGGTGTTCTTTTCTTCATAGGCCTTGTTCTTCCTCCTCCAAACATAGCGTTGATCCATGGGCCCAAACAGTTCTAATTTTGTTTCATCAGTCCACAGAACACTATCCCAAAACTTCTGTGGTTTGTCCACATGACTTTTGGCATACTGCAGTCGACTCTTCTTATTCTTTGGAGACAGCAAGGGGGTGCGCCTGGGAGTTCTGGTATGGAGGCCTTCATTACGCAGTGTGCGCCGTATTGTCTGAGCTGAAACTTCAGTACCCACAATCGGACAAATCTTTTCTCAGTTCCTCAGCAGTCACACGGGGACTTTTCTCCACTCTACGCTTCAGGTAGCGCACAGCAGTCGAAGTCAGCATCTTCTTTCTGCCACGACCAGGTAGCGTTTCAACATTGCCCTTTGGCTTGAATTTGCGAATGATGCTTCCTATGGTCTCTCTTGGTATGTTTAACATGTTTGCAATCTTCTTATAGCCATTGCCCTTCCTGTGAAGAGTAATCACCTCTTCTCTTGTCTTCCTGGACCATTCTCTTGACTTCACCATGTTTGTAACCACACCAGTAAATGTCTAGAAGGAGCTGAGTATCACAGTCATTTTAAAGCTGCCTAATGGTGCTTATTATGCTTTATTGCTGCTCCGTGACATCCACAGGTGTTTTCAATACCTGAATGAAAACACTTGAATGAACCTCTGTTCTTCAGAGTGGTAGTCTTTAAGGGGTTGAATAATTGTGTCAATGAAGAATTCACAAAAGAAACATTTACTACTGTATTACAAAACCAATTGATGTCATTTTAGTTGCATATGGTTCTTTAAAAAGTCCTTGTAGGATTTCATTCTGAATACAATTACAAATGTCACTAAATTCCCTAAAACCCTTTACAGCATTGGGGGTTGAATAATTTTGAACACAACTGTGTATATATATATAATGTGATGCAATGATACCTTTTCGTTGTACCTGATACTTAAATTCAATATTTTATTTGCCGCAATTCGGCAGTTTTCGCTGTCTGTCTGATTGCTGCTTCAGCGACTCCGCATTTAGCAAATTACGGTGACCATTCGCTAAATAGGAAATTCACTATATTTTTGGCGAAATTAATTCCCCGACATGTGACAAAAAGCAGAGGATCTAGAAATGAATAGACCCTTTAGATTCTAACTTCCATAGTAACCCCTAAAATGCCATAAACCCAGGGAAATGCAATAAAAATAATAAACAATGTGGCACTTAGCCTACCCATTAACCCCTAAAATGCCATTAATCAAGGTGAGGCATGTAACCTACCCATTAACCCTTACAATGCCATTAATCAAGGAAAAAATAAAATGTATACTGTTAAGGATGAAGCCTACCCATTAACCCTTAATATACAACTAAACCAAGGCAAAAACTAACGTAATACACAATGTAATGTATAGTCTGAACATTAACCTCATCCCTGCTGAGCCATTTCAACTCTGTGAAAATGTTTAAGTGCCTGTTATTATTTAATGTTTTATGACTTTTACTTCAAACTGAATATGGTCATGTTGGGTATCATTGGAAAGGCCAGAATCTGCCCTAACCACCGACACCTAGATCGTCCAGATACGATGCACAGGGACGGAGATGCATCGGTCTGAATAAGTGGAGGAAGCTGGATGCAGATTTTTTGGTGGGGGCAAGGAATAACCTAGGGGGGGGGGGCAATTGCCCACCCCCTTGCCCCCCTGTAGAGTCGCATATGAGTGGCGTTGGTGAAGTTTGCATTGTTTACATTTTTGCTATATATTACGCACACTTCCCATATTCAGCCAGCACTCAGGTTTTCTGAACAGTATTAGGCTGGCCGTCCACTGGGCCCGTAGTCGGACGACTGACATCTGACTATGGACAACTTTATTGAACGATCCGGGTCGTCTACTGGAAGCTAATATGGACGACCCAGATCGACCGATGGGAAGAACGCCAAAGATATGAAGACATTAAAGCTCCTTCAGCACCAGGGACAGCACCAGAGTTCTCTTCATGTGTTCGGCAGTGTTTTTTTTTTGTTTTTTTTCTGTTTTGCGGCGAAGGGAAAAAAACTGCTTTTCTATAAAAAAAAAAGACTCCAATTTAAAAATATCTATAAATGGGCTTTTTGCTGCAAATGAAAAGCGTAAACGGTTGAATTGAATAGAATCGGAAATATTATTTTACATTGAATCCTATGGGATTCGCCTGTCGAACTGAATCACTTTTCTATGGGACAATTTCCCTGTTTCCGATCGGCGGTTTAACTATACAATTCATTATTTATTTTTTTTCATGTAAATTGTACCAGATCGTGCCGACTTCATCTGACAAATCCCATTCAAATGGGAAAGATCGCTTGTCTGTATTCACACAAAGTCGTCTGAAGTCATCTGATGGAAGTCAGTGGCAGAGGGTTGATTCTCCGTTGTTGTGGGATTGGTCGGACGATGACGGCCAATCGCAGAAATACAGACCAAGTGGACGGCCAGCCTTTAATTTTATTCCAATTGTATAAAGTTTAGTGCGGTTCAGAAGACCCAGGAGTGCTGACTGAATATGGGAAGTGTGTATTATGTGGAGCTGAGCACCACACATTGAGGTGCAGGAAGTACAGTTTTGTGATTTTTGTTTGTTTTCTTTTTTCTGAGAAATAAAGTGGTGACCTCTTGCTGCTTGGATCAGTATTTAATTCTCTCCAAAAGCCTTGCCAGCACACCCCAATAATCCTCACAAGGGGTTAATGGATGCAACGTGAGCCTGGGTTCTCTCTCCAGTACAGGATACGAAATCCAACAATAGAAGTAATGGCTCAGCTTGAGCAAGGCCTAGTATTCAGGTAAAACATCACTCCAAGGAGAGGGTCAGCGACTTTAGCTCTTTGAATGTTTTAGCACTACACATCCCATGATGCTCCACTACTCCTTAGATTGACCGAGCTCCAAGGGAGATGTAGTTGCAAATCATCTGCAGGGCCATGGTCGCTGATACCTGCCTGTTGAGGTGGTTGGGTCAGAGTCTGTACAGACTTTTAAAAAACGACTGGATGACTTCCTGCAGACACAGAATATTAAGGGTTATAATATTTAATATGTGGGTAAAAGCTTCTTGATCCAAGGAGAAATCTGACGCCATTCTGGGGTCAAGAAGGAATTTTTTCCCGGTATGTTGCATATTTCAGACTGGGTTTTTTGCCTTCTTTTGTATCAACAGCAGTAGGTTATGTGGGAGAGGCTGAACCCGATGGACGCATGTCTTTTTTCAGCCTATATAACTATGTAACTATGTAACTGTCCTAAAGGAATCATTGAAAGAGCATCTGCGCCGCTTCTCCTGCTCCGGTTGTAATTTTCATTCATGAAACAATGGCGTTTGTTGCAACAGTTATTTTCGCTTGTTTTTGCAGCTTAAGTAAACGCTGGCGCTCTTTCAACAACCCCCCCAAGTTGTGCCGGCTGGGTGGAGTAGAGGTAACATCACTGCTCTGCGTGGAGAGAGCCTGTGGAGACACAGGTTCGATCCCAGCAAGAGCACTTCTCCAGTAAGTGTCCTTGGGCAAGACACCTAACGGTACATACTCGCCACCCAGGACATACTTGAAAATTAAGAGAAATCTCAATGTATCCTTCCTGGTAAAATCCTAATAACTCAACAACCTGTGGAGCGTCTCTTCGCATTATTCTGTCGTTGGATTTCATTCAGACTGTTTCTGGACACGAGGCCTGCGACGCCACGTGCAGCAATATCACTGGGTTCTATTCCAAAAATACACAGTAGGTGGCGCCACCCGTCCTAATACAGAGACTTTTACAATTTTAAGATAAATGCAGATGCTCTTCATGCTGAATTTTTTTTGAGCCAGACGTACTCCCATTATTGGGCCAGCAACAAACCCCAGCAATTATTCCAGCAGCAAAAAGCAATTTGCAGCATCAGCAAGTATGTCGGCGGTGCAGCTTGGGGTTTTGTCGTTGCTGGCAGCACCCGGTCTCACGCGTTTGTCACGGTCTGCTGGGTTTTTGCGGCTGTAATGCGGTCTAATTGCGCCCTAATTGTTGTATTCCCTGGCTGTGCATAGCCCTGTCACTTTCAATATAATTTTAAAGTCCCCGTGAGAGCTGACCCCTCTCCCCCCGCCCGTACCTATGTGTTTGACACGGGGTGGCGAGAAATAAAAATGGTCTTTGCGTTTATTTTTCTTTTATCTCCTTTTTTTTATTTTATTTTAAATGTAGAAACGATATGATGGTCTAAAGCAGTGATTCCCAAACATGTCCTCAGGACCCTCTAACAGGCCAGGTTTTAAGGATCACCTTGGGGAAATGCAGACTGAATCCTGCAATCACTGACCTGCAAATCATGTCACCTGCGCTGTGCTTCACATATCCTGCAAACCTGGCGCGTCAGCGGGCCCTGAGGACAGGTTTGAGAAACGCTGGTCTAAAGGCAGGCATAACAGAACGACTGTTTATTGATTTAAAGTGAACACTAGAATTCTATACTGAAACTAAACATTGCCATAACGCAAAGGCCATACAATAAATCTCCGTACGTGACTGCTGTGCCTTTTTGTAGCACACCCACAATCCCATGCAAAAGATACAAATCACCACAAGCTGCATGGACAACCTTTTTTTTTTTTTTTTTCCGCTTTCTAACCGTATTTCAGTGTTACCTGTAATTCAAAGTAAACTGTTTTAGTTGAAAGCATTGAAGGGGTTATTCACTAATGACAGATTGTGCCTCCTCCCCCCCCCCCCTCAAAAAAAAGGTGCTTGGTAGTGAAGGGGTTAAGGCAGAGTTTTACAATTCCATGCAAAGGTTTGTCCAGCCCTGTCTTAAAAGAGGTTTGATACAAAGGTGTTTTACAAACCACAGGTTTCTACATGGGGGTGTTTGGTTGGAATATCTTTTACCCACATATTCAGTGTTTTCTTTTCTATATGTATTCCTGCTCATCTTTCAGTAGGTTTAATGTAATAATTATTTTTTATTATTATTTATTTATTTTTTTACTAAATTGTGTGGCTTTTTCATCATTTTGTTTTTGAAACGTATCCGCATTCTCGTGTAGCCATGTCCATGGATTGTATGCATTTAAAATTTAATGCATGGGGGGGGGGGTAACAAAACAATGGGACAAACACAAGGCAGAACGAGGGGAAGAAAGGCACATTTAAATGATAATTGTCTCTTGTACACTGACCTGTATTCACAGACGATGCTCATATTGTGGGGTTTTTTTCTTCCTTTTTTAGTTTATGAATGGTGCTAAAGAAATTTGCTACGCTTTGAGGGGAGAAGGTTATTGGGCAGATTTCATTGACCCGTCATCAGGACTAGCGGTAAGTGACATGTAGAATAAGAGGACTGAAGACATTCACGGCATTTCTGTGTTGCGAAGTGGTGTTCTCAAATAAACTATTACAGTGATGTGTAATAAAGGTTCAACTTCACTGTGATATGATTTTATTTGATTGCATGACTTTTAGAATTTATACCTTTTTTTTTTGGGACAATCCTATATATGTCCCACTGTTTTCTATAGTGTATTTATTTGAATACTTTATTCTGTAGGAGTTTTTTTTTTTGTTTATATATCACTATAGGCGCCCAATTTATTATTTATTTTTTTTTATTATTTTTTTTCCGCATTACTTTTGGTGGCGACCTGCTGATTAGTAAACCCAATTCTCTTAACAATGAGCCATGCATTGAACAGACTCTTTCACTTAGCTGGGATCACTATCCCTGTCCCACCTCAGAGATATTGGAGCTTCAAACCCTTTTGATGCATTGTGGAACGTTTTAGGGCCAAAACATCTGGGAAGTCCAGGATGGTGATGCCTGCTTTAAAAGAGAAAAGTATTTATTGCATGAACTAATCCTTTCACTGGAGGGGTTATTCACCAAGCACACATTGCACTACCGTGCACTTTGGCAATTCCATTTCACCGACCCTTCGGTGAATTCACTATTCACCGCAGGACACCGAAGATGGAGATGCCGAACTGCAGGGGGGGGACCGGAACTCGCCTATTCTCCTTTTTAAAGGTGTTTAAACCGATAATGTATTTAAAGGCATCTGAATAATAAAAAAGGTCCTTTTTAAAAAAATAATCAAAAGGTCGGTTACAGAATAAAAAAAATTGGGAATCAAAAATTTTGTCTTAAAAAAAAAAAAAAGTTTTGCTAAAAAAATGGTTTTTTTTTTTTATACTTTACATTGAATACTATGGGATTCGCTTGTTTAAACCTGACGAACTGAATCACCGAAAATCAGGTAATTTCTCCGACACTTCAATGCAGTTCGGCGTTCTGTGAATAGATGTAAATAACCATTACTTCTCTGTGGGACGCTGACGCTGAAGTTCACCGAATTGCAGTGAACTGCACCGTATTTCACTGTCAATTCCCCAGTATTTGGTGAATAGAGTATAATGAGTAGTCCTGATTATAACATAATACAGTTGTTTCTTGGTATGCGTCCTGTAAGAGGAGGTACATCATTCAAACACTGTGTATTACATGTGTTTTAATATTGATCTTTTTTATTTTTAGTTTTTTGGATCTTACACGAACAACACCCTCTTTGAGACCGATGAACGTTACCGTCACCTTGGATTTCGCGTTGAAGACCTGGGATGCTGTAAAGTAATTTGGCACCGTGTCTGGGGCGCGCACGTCTTCGTAGGAAGTATCTTTACCAATGCTCCATCAGACAGTCCCATCATGAGAAAACTGGGAGAAAACTAAATGTGCAAAAAACCTGCAGGTGGCGATTGACGTCGCCTGCCGGAATACTTGAATACTCGATAATTTGTCTCCTCTCCAAAGCTCAGAGGAGGACACTGTTTCTCGTTAAACGAAGCATGTGCATTTATATATATATATGAAGATAACTATTTATATTTAAGATTAAAAGAACCTCAATCCTCACACGTGATCTATTCAATATCTGTGAATTATTTTTTTCTGATCTGGTTCTCGTTACAGGAATTTGCAGAGCTTGTTCTTTGGGGTTTTTATTGGCCACCTGGATGGTTGTTTTTAAATAAAAAACCTTTTTTTTCCCAGGCTACCTTGTAGTGTTTTTTGTGGTTTCTTTTCCCTTTTTATATATTTTTGCATTTCGCCTTTGTATGATCGTTCAATGTATCTCACCCCTTTCTACGGTTGAACAAATACTGTGGCAGGACAGACGTCCCTCCGTTCAATCTGTGCGCCTGATTGGCTGAAGTCGGCACGCATATGCAGTGCTTCCAAAAACCTCCGCTTGCAGATGTTGCTGGATTGAGTGGAACACAAACTGCACTATCTCTTTTTAAGGAGATACTTTATTACAGGGCTCAGAATGTCAAGTCCCGAGCTACTAACCAGGCCATAAGCGTTACTCGCTACCAGTTTCCCCATCTAACCCCTACCCTGCCCTTAACTCCGCCCCTAAACACACCCTCTTAAAGTCTTATGAAATGACATGTATTTATTTTTGTAACTTTATTCTGAATATTTAACATTAATACCCAGACATCAGACCCCCAGATACATGTATACCCAGACATCAGACCTCAGTGTGAGCAGAGTTCGTCGAGGCAGGGAAGCTCCTCTCCACTCCATGCCAGTGACAGAGGTGCTGGGTCAGGGAAGGCAGCTGCTCTCCCGCGTCTGTCACTGGCAGGGGGATGGAGAGGAGCGTAGATAAAACGGCCCAAAGACCCCTGTGCCTCCTGCAATGAGTTGTTGTCGTCCACCCCAGGTTGCTTGGTGGCCAGGAGCAGCTGCCTTTTTCTGACCCAGCGCGTCACTGGAAAGGGGACTGGGCAGCAGTCGGCCGGCATGCCCTCTCTGACATCAGCTGGGCCTATAATAAAAAACACTGCTGCCACTGGAATATGCAGCGCAGGCAGCACAAAATGATCATGCTGCCTGCGTGTGCACTCGCCCTCACTTAATTTCCACTCGTCAAATACGAACAGGCGAGTGGAAGTGTTGAGCCCTGCTCTATGATAAAATGTTATCATTTTTTGCCCTTAATTGGGCAGCTGCTGATGACAACCTCTGCCCAATTATATATTTATAGTTTTAGTGTGGGGTGATTTTTACTCACATTTTGTCCCTTGCCGTACACAGCGCTCCTTTAGCTCAGGGACTCCAGAATCCGGACGTCCCTGAAGCTTTTCTGTGCAATTTGCGTTCCTATGCCATTTTCTGAAAGTAAGAACCGCAAACCGCAGCGATACAGGACTTGGACACTTTATATCCATCAGCTGCCTCTGAGACCGATCGCTACAGTGAGGGTGACGTTGGCATGAACTTGCGTGATGACATCACTAGTGACCGGCATCCAGGAAATTCAAAAATCCTGGCTGCAGGTGATGCTGGGTGGGATGGAGGAAACTCTTCCGCTTCCCCCAGTGATAAAACTACACCTGAGGAGGGGGAGCTCCTCATACCCGGACTACTTAATAAAAGCTAAAGTGATCCGGATGAGTCGAGTGTCCTTTTTAAGATAGGGAGCCCTCACATTGAAGTTTAAGACGTTTTTACGGTATCCAACACCTGATGGAATGTCACAGACAAAGTGCACCCGGGCAGTACAGGTGCATGTTTAAACTTTACTTCATATATGTGCTTTTAAATATTCTCTGCATATTTCAGCTACACCGCTTCTATTGGAGTAGAATATGGTCTGGATTTTTCTTTAAATCATCATAATATCAGCTAAAACATACCTGGGCGCCTCCAGGTTCAGTTTAGGACCAAAGCAGTGAGACAGGCGTCCGTCTAGAGAGGACGCTTTGTGAAAGGAGTCTTTATCTGAATGCGTAGATCAGAATAAAAAAAGGAGTCTTTTAGAATAGGAGGTCAGAGGTCTTTCTCCGGGGAGAGAGGGCTCCCTTTCTTGTCTGCCATCTTTGATTTCGGCGCGTCTTTTTCTTTCTCTCTCTTTAATAATTAAGGTGTCAGTCAACGCGAGATATCTTAGGTAATAGTGCTCTAAATGGCGTGCTTGTAATTTTAGATCAGCTGACCCACGACAGGTGGGGTCTCCGAGCCTTTCATGTCCTTCAGATCTATCACAAAAAAAGTGGGTTAAACACCAGCCTTACAATATCTCCTTTGTTTTTGATGCTTCCCCCCCCCCTCTTTGTCAATCACTTCCACAAAATCAAAAATCTGTTCTATCTGAATTCTGTTGCATAAATTTAAGATGTCTTTTATGTTGGATTGCTTTTGTTGTTTGTTTTTTTTTGTTTGTGTTTTCTTTCTCCGCACTCTTTCTCGTTCGTTTATTCTAAATATTCTTTCTGGAGGGCGGCCGGTCACTATTTTCCTTTTCTGCTAAAGTATGCAGTCCGAATGTCTTTGACATCCTTACAATGATTTAAAGGGCCACTACCACCAAAAAAATGAAATGTCCTTATTGTGTTTATTTCATGTTGCTGATCTCTTACATGAGCTTTGTTTTTCTTTAGTTTATTTAAGAAAAAATATTTTCCTCCTATATAAGGGTTATTCAGAGAGCGACATTTCGGTGCTCCCTCGTTCCCCGCACTTCGGGGCATCAAAGTTCCACACCCTGCAATGTCTTCAGCATTAACCACAGGGTCCCCGGAGTGCAGGGAAAACCTGCCAAAAAAACGCCAGAAAAACCACACTGGAAAAAGCCAATGAGCCGCCGATCACAGCACAGAACAGCTGCTGGAAAAAGCTGACAAGCTGACGAACAGGGTAAAAAAAAAGTACGCTTGAGAGTTTGAAAATTGAAACGCTGTTTGCAAAAAAATATTACTGCACGAAAATGTCTGAAATTTAAATATAAGATCCAATGAATGATAATAAAAAGATCTGTTGCAGAAAAATGAAAAAATTATTTAAAAAAAAAAAAAAAATTCCGAAAAATGCCTGAAAGATCCTTAAAAAAAAATCTATAAATAGACCTTTTTACTGCAGAATAAAATAATAAACGGTTTATTAGGTATTGGAGTAAAACAGAAATTTTTTAACATTGAAACCTGAATAAATCCGTCGAATGAAACCACAGAACAGCAGGGCACTTCGGCAACCTTTCTCTGCTGTTCGGTGTCTGACTAGATTAACCATTGCTTCTCTATGGGGTATTTCACTGCCCTCGAACAGGCACCATACTTGCAGGCAGTTCGCCAAAATGTGGGGAACTGCCTGCTCTCTGAATAGCCGAATGGCCCCGAAATGTCGCCGTACGCTGAAATTCAGTGTCAGGTTACATTTCAGCAATATTTCAGCCTCTCTGAATAACCCCTTATGTGTCACTGGGTGCATCCATTGTGTGATATTTTCTGTTGTACACTGTCCCCCCCCCCCCCGTGTCTTTCCATCACTTGCTCCTCACTGTGTGGCTTTGGCCACTGAATGGGTCGATCACGGACTCACATAGTTGCATTGTGTGGGATGTATTCAAAGAACATCACCGGGAGGCAGAATAGAAGCTTTTAAAGTTTCAAAGCTTCCTCTAAATATCTTTCAGCAGCCATCTCTTAGGTAGCCTGGACATCACAATAGATCCCATGCAGCCTCATCTAAACATAAACTCCTTCACTCCATTAACTGTTAAATACTGTAGATTAAATAATATACAGCCATAAAGTAAAACTTTTGCACAGATTTTTGTAAATGTTGCATCATGGGAAAAATCAAGAAAATGAAAACGAGATAAAAAAACCCACCTTAATTTTATTTCTCCTTTTTTTAAGTGCAATTACTTCAAGTAAAGACAAAAACCCAGCAGCATGTGTTTTATATTTAATGCACAAGTAACCTAGTTCTAGTTACAGCTTATGTAAGCGGCAGTGTCCCTTTAACTCGAGTAAAATCACAATGATCTGGAGGTAGATTTTATTGTTTTTTACTCTTCATATCTGCTGTACAAAGAGTAACCTGACATGATCATTTTTTATTGATAAATCGGAGTTACTCTTTGCATAGCAGATATGACAGACGGCAGCAACAGGTGGATCTCTGAGAACGTTAGTGATATCAAGTATTCGTATATACAGAAAGACATTCCCAATTTTATATCTGAGGTATAGCAGTAATTAAATAAGCCTCTTACATTATGAGTGTGAGTTTTAATGCTTTTTTTTATAGTCGTGTTGTGCAAGAGAAAACCTTTTTTTTTAAACAAAAAAACGTATTATACAGAGGCTACAAACGAGTCCGTTGTATCACAGGGATATAATAATTATAAAAATAAAAATGTATCATGTTAGTAGGATATTACCCATCTCATGTATAAAACATAAGAAAAAAAGGTGTCATCTACGCTCATTCCCATTACGCTTTGGTTTCTTTTAATGGCCACTAAGAGTGTAAGCTCATCTGCCAACGTCAAGGCACCTCTAGTGAAGGTGAGTCCTATCCAAAAAAATGAAGTCACAGGCTGCCGTGTAGCAAACCATAACTGCTCACACTGATTTTCAGTCATGAGGTAGACTG
Organism: Leptobrachium leishanense; assembly: GCA_009667805.1. Classification (NCBI taxonomy): domain Eukaryota; kingdom Metazoa; phylum Chordata; class Amphibia; order Anura; family Megophryidae; genus Leptobrachium; species Leptobrachium leishanense. The sequence goes on along the minus strand of CM019069.1, from coordinate 31,092,856 downwards.
GTGGGCTTTTATTTATGCCTCCCCCCCCCCCCAGAAACAAATCCACCTACAGGAATATAATAATTAAAAAAAATAAAAATGTTAGTAGGATATTACCCATCTCACCCCACAGAATCACATGATTACTTATAGCCAGTCAGTGCAGAAATCCGCAGTATGCCAGTGCGATACTCAGTGATTGGCTACGTATTAACGGGCCATTCGTTGGGTGAGAGTGTTGCAATATGTGGCATGAGTGTAGCCAGGAAGCCATTGCTGCAAATCGATGTACTGTTGGAGCCATATAACTGATTGTGTAGAAGAAAAACCGTTTCGCTCCTATCCCCTATCAGAGCGGCTGCGTAGTGTCCAGCCTGCTTCATGTATAAAACAACAAGAAATTTTTTTGTCATTTGCCACTGAAGCGGGCTGGATACTTCTGGTCTACGCAGCCGCCCTGATAGGGGATAGGAGCGAAACTGTTTTTTCTGCACATATGTATATTTTGTTGTGTACCCAGCCAGGTCATTGTTGCTGCTGCCTCTTTCCATGTTTTTCTTTTTATTCCCAAAGTGGAAATGTTCCTGGTGAGGGCATAAATATAAACCCACCTCCAGTCTCTCTCGTGGCTGAGAAGCAACATGAGGACATGTAGTTGCTTAGACAGCAGCTCTTGGTTTCATTAGATTTGGACCCACCTGACCAGCGGTGCCGTGACGTGGCAGGTGGGCTTACGCTTTAATGACCATTCAAGTAAACCAAAACCTCTGTGTTTTGTTTTGCATGGAGCTACAGGGGTGAGCGCAAATGGCAACCTTTTTTTTCTATATAACAGATTTTCATAAAATAAAGGTGTTTTTTTTTTTTTTGTTCCCCTGCAGGCTCTGTATTGCTATAGCTCTGGTTTTACATCTTGGGAAATTTACTCAACTGAAAAAAAAAATGTCCAAATGATTTCACAGCAGAAAAAAATAAACTAATTTTATCAATCCATGGTACGGTGTGGGGTTTGCTGGATTTCAATATGACGTCCCAACTACAGATCTTATGTCAAAGCCACGTCCTTAAAGGGACACAGTCTCAATCTTTTCTGAGTGTTCATGTTGTTGTGAGCTCACTGCTCACTCTCCCCCTCTGAGGGCTGATTCAGCCATCCATATGCAGGGGCTTAGCCCCTGCCCAGAACCTCAACTCAGTTTTTCAGGGCTTGGAGTACTTTGGGTACCAGCCCCAACCAATGGAATCAGAGCCTTCCTGCGTGGAGAGCCACTGGATTGACTGGAGCACCTAGCCTTCCTGCAGTCATGCTGAGCTGAAAGCATGTCATATCCTGCAGAGCTCAGAGGGAGCCCAGTGCTGGACTTAGAGTTTTTAAAGGAAGCTAAAGGATTAAAACAGGAGAGGGAGTGCGGAGTAGTTCATTTTCAATCCCATTATTTCCTACCCCCACCCTGTTTTAACCCTATAGTATCCCTGTAGTGACCCCAATGGAGACTTTAACTGTTCTCTGGATCATGGAAAGGTTACAGTATATAGCGTCAACAGATTCCGCAGCACTTTACAATGGGGAAGCACATACGTGAGACCTAATAAATAATGATACATGAGGAAGACACGGCCCTGCCCATAAAATAATTGTTCTGCTAATAGAGCAGGTTATACAAGTGCTCAGCCAGATATCCCCGTGAGCTGACAATCTAAGGGGCAAAGGTAAGTAAAACAAAAGGGAGCAGGGGGAGTGTGGAGTTGGTGACCAAAAAGGACAGTGCTTCTCCAGTCCTCAAGTCCCACAGGCCAGATTTTACAGATCGCCTTGCAGAAATGCAGACTGAATCCTGCAATCACTGAGCAACAAATCTTATCACCTGTACTGTATGTCAGATATCCTGCAAACCTGGCCTGTTAGGGGCACCTGAAGACAGGTTTGGGAAACAATGAGATAGAATATAGCAGGGATTTCATGGGAAAGACCAAAAACCTGGATTTGTTAAGGGTTATCATCACGAGTGAGAAGTGGGAGCAGCTGGGAGGGAGAGCTGTAGGATTAGGACAGGGACTGGGTGGGTGTGCAGATTGTAACGTGGAGGAGCTGGGAGGATGACTGTGCATTATTTGATTGCTCGTTACTTCTTTCCTGGTTCCCCTATCAGTGTCCCGGGGATCACGAGCAGGGCCAGTTTATCATGTTGCGACGTGAAACAACCACAAGACCTCTGTTTTTCTGATTAAACCAGCAAAAGGGCTTTTTCCGGTTAACACAAAGTATAATATAAGCACCGTGCGGCCACATGTTAAAGTATTTATTCACCGGTAAAAGCGTCTCTAAGCTCCGCATTACCTGCAGTCACTATGCTTTCATTTGATGGAAACCATTATCTCCTCGAAGCGGGCGGGAGATTACAGATATATAGAGATTTACACCGATGGGTTCTTTCGCCTGTTTGGAAGAAGAAGAAAAAAAAACTTTATTGGAGTTTTAAGTTTGCAACAAAACTGCAATTCTCATAGTCGGAGTCTAAAGGAAATTTAACACGGAGGTAAAAGGTTTGGAGAGATAGGGCAAGCGGCTTATTCAGGAGGGTTGCCATTGGAGATGGAGCTATGAACAGTGAGCTCTGTGTCTGAGAGATATAGTTATTTTCAAATTAGGCTAACGTGCTCATCTAATCTGATTTTACGCTTGTGTTATCGATCTCCCGGTCTTTCTTTTGATTAAAGGTAAGCTCCTAGGTTTTATCTAGTGTTTTTTTTTTTTTATTTACACTGTATTAGAGCGGAGTAGCAGAACGCAACCGTCTACATTGTGTCAGCGTGTGTTTGTGAAGGCACATCTGCCATGAGAACTAGTCTGAGAGTTAAAGGGACACTGTGACGGGACGGCCGCCACTACGCCGTAGCGCAGTAGAACCGTTCAAGTGTTTATTTATTTGTGTGTTATAAAAATAAGGGCTAACGAACTTTTAATAAGTACCCCAATGTGATTTTCCCTGTTGTTCCCCTGTTCTCCGCTCATTCAGAGCCCCAGAAAGTTCACCAGTCTATAAGTGCCCCGAGCCGCCGCTAATTATGCCTGCCCAGCCGCCCAACCTTGTCCGCCTTGCCCCGCGGAGCGGTACCACGTGGAAGAGCGCTTCTTGGCCAGTGTGCCCCCTAAAATAGGTTCTATTGGGGGTGTGAATTGCGGGTCGGAGCGCCATGGGAACCCCGAGAACCGACCAGCGGTCCTCGGCCTGGAGCGCGGCTGAAATGGTGACTCTTGCTCGGGTACAGCCGCCGAGCTTCCACCCTCCACCGCTTGGGTCCCCATGGTCCGATCAGGGCGCTTTTTGGAGTAAAACAGCCCAGGGGCCCGAGCTACATGGCTGTACCCAAAGTGTGCCGCCGCTCCAAGGGGATCACCCCCAAAACCAACGTAACCCCAAAGTCAGGCTGAAAGCCGCAGGGGGGCCACGAGACAAGGGATGCGCTCACACCACAGGAGTGGCTCTGTGAGGGGGCTAGACGAGCTGGCGCCGAGCCCCAAGATAAGGGCTGCGCCCAGCCGGGGGGGCCCCAGGTTATCAAAGGGAAATTGGGCAATGGCTCTGGGCAGTGGCAGAAATCACCCCGGGAGGGCTGAGGGCGGGCCAGGGGAGAACAATGCCTTTTTCCCCCATAAATACGCTGTGTTCCCCATGCAAAATAAATCACTCTTGTTTGAACCTTTACTCCTGCCTCGGCTAGTAATTGGGGATAACAGGGCTTTGGGAACCGGGATGCTTCAAGGACCTCTCTACAGCGCTGCAACCTCGGGGTATCCTACGAGGACCAGCGGCACCTCGCTACCACACTACTGACCTCCAGGTGTACTCGGCGCTGACGGCGGATCTACTCACCCCGAGTAGCGGGATCCGTCACAGACACTAACATAGGCTGTAACTAGATTACTTGTGCATTACAAGCAATAGCACATTATAAAGCACATTATAACGCACATGCTGCTGGTTTTTTTTATTTGTTTGAAGTAATTGCATGGAAAAAGAAAAAATAAAGTAAAATTTTTTATTTCCTGTTTCCATTTTGTGGATTTTTACCATGATGCAACATTTACCAAAATCGTAAACTTTATAGCTGTGGTATAGGATAAAACAGCAGTGAAGAGGCAACGGGGTGGGGGAGAGAATTTTTATACAAGGCTGCAGGGGATTTACTGTGTTGTCTACGCTACCGGAGATAAAAGATGGCATCTGAATGAGATATGATAGTGGGCTTAAATCACTATAATCGTCCCCCTTGTGATGTCATTTGCATGCATCCCACACATATGTAATCCTTATCAGGAATTGCACACGCCAGCTATTACTATTGTCACAATGCAAAATATTGGGATCATCTTAGGACTGTGTTGTGATGAGCGCCAAACCACTGACCTAGGGTTCTCAAAATGGGTCAGCATTATAAGGTATTTAGAAATTCCTCCCCATAGTGTGACATTGAGGCTCTAGTGTGATTGAGAGATATAATGAGCCACGCTATGGAATAGTGCACGAGTCAGCAGCCGTGACTCTCCAGATGTTTTGAAACTACGCCTCCCATGAGGCTCAGCCGTGCCTTAGTTAGCTGACTGTCATTAGAAATTAGGGATGTGCGTTTCGGAATTTCCGCGAAATTTCCCGATTCGTGCATTCGGATTCGGCCGATTTTCCGAAAATTTTCGGATCCGAAAACGGCAGATCCGAGCACATTTCCGAGCCGAAACAAAAACTTTTTCGGAATTTTCGAATGGACTAGAAATGTGTAAAATCGAAATTAATTTTCGTTCCATTCGTGATTTCGGCTCCATTCCTGATTTCGGTTCCATTTCAGTAATTTCGGACATCGTTTTTTTCGGTTATATCGCTGATTCTGTAATTTTGTTTCATTCCCATCTCAATGTATCCTTCTTGTAAAACCAGAGAAATCTCAATGTATCCTTCTTGTAAAACATGAGAAATCTCAATGTATCCTTCCCGGGAAACCAGAGAAATCTCAATGTATCCTTCCCAGGAAACCAGAGAAATCTCAATGTATCCTTCTTGTAAAACCAGAGAAATCTCAATGTATCCTTCCCGGGAACCAGAGAAATCTCAATGTATCCTTCTTGTAAAACATGAGAAATCTCAATGTATCCTTCCCGGAAAACATGAGAAATCTCAATGTATCCTTCCCAGGAAACCAGAGAAATCTCAATGTATCCTTCTTGTAAAACATGAGAAATCTCAATGTATCCTTCTTGTAAAACCAGAGAAATCTCAATGTATCCTTCCCGGAAAACATGAGAAATCTCAATGTATCCTTCCCAGGAAACCAGAGAAATCTCAATGTATCCTTCTTGTAAAACCAGAGAAATCTCAATGTATCCTTCCCGGAAAACATGAGAAGTCTCAATGTATCCTTCTTGTAAAACCAGAGAAATCTCAATGTATCCTTCCCGGAAAACATGAGAAATCTCAATGTATCCTTCCCAGGAAACCAGAGAAATCTCAATGTATCCTTCTTGTAAAACATGAGAAATCTCAATGTATCCTTCCCGGAAAACATGAGAAATCTCAATGTATCCTTCCCGGGAAACCAGAGAAATCTCAATGTATCCTTCTTGTAAAACATGAGAAATCTCAATGTATCCTTCCTGGGAAACATGAGAAATCTCAATGTATCCTTCTTGTAAAACATGAGAAATTGTATTGTATCTACAGAAATATCGGATCCGAAAAACCATTAGTTTACGTCAAAACGAATAGACACTTTGAAACGAGGAGAAAAGACATTCCGAAAAACACGAAAATTTCCAAACTCAAGAAAAAAAGTCGATGCGAAAAACGAACCGAAACGAACCGAACCGAAACGGAAATCGGTCGAAACGAGCCAAACCGAAAATTTACAAAATCCGAACGAACCGAACAAAAAAAAAAATCGGTGCACAAGTCTATTAGAAATATAGTTCCAAAACATCTGGAGGGCCAAGGCTGCCGACTCCTGGAACAGAGTGACTTGGCAGGTCTGTAACTTGAACTGTCGTCTGTTTGTGGGTGCAATCAAACCCATAGCCATGTGAGAGGCCGGATATACTAAGTTTGCCAGTGTTCTTTCTGCGATTTTTTATTTTTAATATTTTTATATTCTAGATGCTATATTTTTCTAAACATTTGTAAAGAAAGAAAATCGAAATAAACGCAAGTCCCATTTGTCGAAAAATTCTTTAAATGGTATATGAAATATTTTTCTGCTTTAACTAGGAGAAAGCAAAGAAATACACGGGCAAATAAATAAATAAACCAGCTGTTGAGTTTAAATCAACATAAATGTGCGTCTATATAATAAAAAAGGTCCTTTAAAAAAATAATAAAAAGGTCTGTTACAGAATAAAGATTCCATTTTTGTTTTTTCAAAGCCGTTATCTAAAAAAAGTACAAAAAAAGGTCTTTAAAAATTAACAAGAATAAATGGTCTTTAATTTTTTTTATTATTTTTTTTTTAAGAAAAGGCCGATTTGGAGGTTAGTGCACAACCCCTTTAGTGTTTATTATCAATGAAATGCTGAAAAGTAAGGAAACTCTAAATTAAATTTCATCAACCCATTGGGATATACAGTATGTATGTGTGTGTGTATGTACATACCTAAGAGTAAAGGGTTTTCATTTTTTTATGAATTAGGACATTTGGGAGGCTGTGTAATATTATACTTTTTTTTTAATCTTTATAGAATGGCAATTTGTACAAAAGTTATAAACCGACAAGATTAGCACCAAGCTGGCATCGGAGGCTCTTTGTATGTAATTCCAGCCTCATAATCCTATTACCGTTTCCTGTGTTTGGACATGAAATGATACCGATATACGTGTGCATCCTTTCAAATAGCGCCCACCTCCTCGTGCGTGACCGTGTCTTACAGGATATCGGGAAAGCTTGTTGACTTTCAGTATTAATTAATGGATTGTGATGATATCGTTTTCTTCCCGATAAATATTTTGAGAATCGCTTCCGACAGGCTTTTGATGAAAACAAGCGATGTAATTTAACGTATCGCCTACTAATTAAAACACTGACAATATTTTGACATGTCTATGTATAAACATATAGATACACGTATGTTACTTCTTAAATAAAAAAAATCAAGCAATTCAATGCTACAGGTGGGTAAACAAGCTCCTTAAAACCATTTTATTGATACCCATTTATACTTGAAAAATTAACCAATGCCAAGTGTTTTTTTTTTACGCGTATATGTATTTAAAGGGACACTACCACTTACATAAAATAAGGACATTAATGTCATTTTTTTGGCGATAGGGCCCTTTAAAGCATTTGCCAGGGTGGAACAGATAGTGATTATATATGGGAACACCAAAAATTTTAAATCGATACATTTAAAGACTCCTAATGTTACATTTATCTATTCATCTAGCAAATCAGAAAACTAAGGTATATATTAGTAAACAATATGTGATGGATTTTATTTGAAGAGACACTCAGGGGCTAAAATTGAAGGAGGGAAATGGAGGAGATAAATATTGAGGAATAAAAGGATACTCTATTAAAATAATTACCCCCCCCCCCTTTTTGTGCTGTACTTGTACAGTTAGGTCTGTATATATTTGGGCACTGGCACAATTTTAGTTTTTTAGGTATTTACCAAAACATATTAAAGCTAGGGATGTGCGTTTCGGGTTTCGGAATTTCGGAATTTTCACGAAATTTCCCGATTCGTGTTTTCGGATGCGGCAGAATTTCCGAAAATTTTTAGATCCGAAAATGGCAGATCCGAAAAGTTTTCCGAGCCGAAACGAAATATTTTCGGAATTTTCGAATGGACTTGAAATGTGTCAAATCGAAATGTATTGCTTTGAAACGAGGAGAACAGACGTTCCGAGAAAACGAAAATTTCCGAAATTACGAAAAGTCGATACAAAAAACGAGCTAAGTGACACGAAAATACGAAAAACGGTCGATATTCCGAAAACATGTACAATTCCGAAAAACGAAAATTTCCGAAATCACGAAAAGTCGATCCAAAAAACGAGCTAAGTGACACGAAAATACGAAAAATGGTCGATATTCCGAAAAAATGTACACGAAAAACGAATCGAGCCGAACCGAATCGAAACAGAAATCGGTCGAAACGAGCCGAATCGAAAAGTTTAAAAATCTGAAAAATCAAACCGAATCGAACCGAAAAAAAAATCGGTGCACAAGCCTAATTAAAGCTATATATATATATAATGGATATGGGCTGAAAGTGCACACTCTGAGGTTTCATTTGAGGTTATGTACATCCAAATTGGAGGAAGGGTTTAGGAAATACAACTGTTAAGAGCAGCCATCCCCCCCCCCTTTTTCAAGGGACCAAAAGTAATTGGACAATTGAATCAAAAGCTGTTTCGTGGACGGGTGTGGCTACTCAATGGCTATTTCTTCAACAATTAAACAGGTAGAAGGTCTGGAGTTGATTCTAAGTGTGGTATTTGCATTTGGAATCTATTGCTGTGAACCTACATCATGCGTTCAAAGGAGCTGTCCATGCAAGAGAAGCAGGACATTGTAAGGCTTCAAAAACAATTCCATCAGAGAGAGATAGCAGCAACATTAGGAGCGACCAAATCAACATTTTGGGACATTCTGTGGAAAGAAGAACGCACTGGTGAGCTCAGCAACATAAAAAGGGCTGGACGTCCACAGAAGACATCAGTGGTGGATGATCACAGGATCCTCTCTATGGTAAAGGAAAAACCCATTCACAACATCCAGACAAGTGCAGGACACTCTCCAGGAGATGGGCGTAACATTGTCAAAGTCTACAATCAAGAGAAGACTTCACAAGAGCAAATACAGAGGGTTCACCACAAGGTTCAAACCATTCATAAGCCTGAAGAATAGAAAAGCCATATTAGACTTTGCAAAAAAACATCTAAAAAAAGCCAGATCAGTTCTTTTAAAAGCATTCGATGGACAAATGAAACCAAGATTATTCTGTACCAGAATGACGGGAAGAAAAGAGTGTGGAGAAGTATTGGAACAGCTCGTGATCCAAAGAATACAATGTCATCTGTAAAACATGATGGAGACAGTGTGATGGCATGGGCATGCATGGCTTCCAGTGGCACTGGGTCATTGGTGTTTATTGATGATGTGATGGACAGAAGCAGCCGGATGAATTCAGCAGTGTTTAGAGATATACTGTCAGCCCAGATTCAGCCAAATGCAGCAAAGTTGATTGGACAGCGCTTCACAGTACATATGGACAATGATCATAAACACACAGCAGAAGCTCAAGCAACCCAGTGTGAGGATATCAACCTTACCGTCTCTCCAGCCCCCGAGACAGCACCTCTGGCAGACCTTCGGGCCGTCTCGATACAGTGCCCTGGATCATCGACACCTCTTGACGGGACTGCAGATGCCTCCGGTGGACAGGAATCCTCACTCATGCGCAGAGTCCCGAGCAGCCTTATGGGCATGGAGAGATGTCAGTGCAGGCGAATGACATCAGATCCCACCAGCTGCCTAATAGAACGCCCTATAAAGAAGACGCTGATGGGGTAAGTCCTCGTTCAAATATTCCTATTGAACTGAGCAAACTACCCTGTATCCTGCAAACTAAAATACTGATTCCCTTAGCTTTGACCCCCTGCTTTGAATATCGACCTCGTATAGAACTCTACCTACCCTCGACCTGATTTCCTTCGACGACTCTCTCTAAATCATATTGCCTAAGATACACGAATATATACTGCTCCTTCTGCTGAGAATATTTCTTCATACCAAATTATTTCCTACGAACCTGACTCCACTGGTACCAGCATACAGGTAGCGTTTCATATATCATTCCTCCTGGCTCTGGTACTTGCTACGTACAGGCAAGAATACTGCACAGTGGTTCCTCATATCCCTCCGTGAGTACATTACGGCTAAAAGACTTCCCTGACACCCAGGAGTCTTTGAAGGAAAAGACGTGGAATATTCTGCAATGGCCGAGTCGATCACCTGATCTCAACCCAATTGAGCAGCATTTCACTTGCTGAGGGCAAAACTAAAGGCATCAACACCCACAAACAAAGAACAACTGAAGACAACTGCAGTTAGAGCATGGCAAAGCATCAGAAAGGAGGAAACCAAGTCTCTGGTAATGTCCACGGGTTCCAGACTTCAGGCAGTCATTTCCAATAAAGGATTCTCAACAAAATATTAAAAATTAACATTTTATATATGATTATATTCATTTGTCCAATTACATTTGAGCCCCTGAAAATGAGGGGACTGTGTTTAAAAATGGTTGCAGTTCCGAAGATTTATACTTGATTTTTATGTTCAACCCCTTGAATTAAACCTGAAAGTCTGCGCTTCAAATTCATTTGGATTGATTCATTTTAACTTTATTCTGGTGGCAGACAGAGCGAAAAGTATGAAAACTGTGCCGTGTCCAGATATATATGGACCTAACTGTATATGGTATTTGTTATTTGGACCTTGTGTGGTCTTTCTTATCTCTCCATTGTGTATGTGACCCTTATATTATCTTTGCTGAAAAGGTATGTGCCTGGGGCAATAAATCATCTCATCAACAGACTTTGGAAAATATTAAATAAGCATCAGAAAAATTATCCTGACTCTGGATTAGAGGCAAAAAAAACTGATGTACGCGCGCCACTGACCCAACACCCGAGTGCCTCTAACGACAAGCATCCACTTCCTACTTAAGAAACTTTACACCCAACAAATGCTTTTTCCTCCCAAAAAAAGAACAGTTGTATATAGTGGTCTGTATCACTCTGTGTGTATCACTCTGTGTGTATCTAACAGCCTTCTTCAGACTGATCGCTACGAGAGCCGGTTCCACATCAGATGACGTTCTTCGCATTTAATCGCTTGTTCCACTTCAGAGACATTGTGGTCTGTATGAGTGTTAATTCCTGACAAAGATCACACTGTGTGATATAATGATACAATGACCAGCCTGCACGCAAACCACTTGTCCTTCCATGGAAGGTTGTGAGTCATTGCCGCTTAGCCAGACATGACATACAGTATATCTCTCGCGCGTCTCCACTTGGGGACAGGGAAAAGTGCGTATCTAAGAAAGTTAGGTCAAAATAGTTGATGTTGCAAATCAAACTTTGACTGAACGTTGAAGCAGAAAGACACTTACAATTGGATAGTAACGTAAGCCCAAAAATATATGTGCTTAAATAAAATAAATACACTCACAAGATATAACACTACCTTCTTCTAAATCTGATCCAGAAGCGCAATCTGCTGTGTTCCATCAGCGACCATTCACAGGGGTAAAAATACATAAAAAACACTCATGCTTAATATGTTCCTCCAAAAATGATGCTCTTTAAAGTGTACCCGTCGTCTGTTATAGAGATTTTTGATATGTGTTTTGTTGTAGCTTAAACCTTTTTATTTTACAACTTCCAGTGGAGTTTCGTGAGTTTTTTGTAGCTCCTAATCTGCCTGCTCTTCTCATGGAGGTGGTCATGCTTTTTGCTTCCACTCTTTTGTATGAGGGATTTAACATCTAAACTGTGTTATTGACAGTTCGGTCCGGGATAACACGGGGAGGGGGGATTCAGATAGCAAGGATGCTTCTAATATTAACTCTGAAAGGCTGAAAGGTTTTTATTCCCTCCACTCCACTGCTTAGTTGCATTGCAAACAATCATAACCAGACACACAAACACACACACACATATATTTATACATACCTCACCTTTACCCCAAAAAGCTATATATATATATATTCTGCATGGGGAATTACGTAGGGAAGGGTTAACAGGGGAACCTTACTGAGCATCCAGCACATACTTGAAAACGAGAGAAATCTCAAAGTATCCTTCCTGGTAAAATACTTTATAAATTAATAAATGCATATCTACCTGTTCAGAAGATCTGTGGTTCATTTGGGAATTCTGTAGGAATATTTAGTTCAGTGGCAGCTCTGAGGGGGAGTGTCTCCTGCTGTGTGCAGAGGCATAAATCCTTCCCTGGGGTAACACATCATGCGGCATGCCGCAGCACTGACAGCAAACAGGAAGCTTAAAGAGATGGGTTTACAAGGGTTTTCTTTAAAAAAAACTCTCCATCTGTCTGCAGTTTTGGCTAACACAATATTGAGGCAGATTTGGGAGATATTTCAAAATAACGAACGCTGTTTCGGGTATTATTAGTGTACTTTAACCCCTTAAGGACCAAGGGTTTTTAAAGTCAATGCATTTATGACGTAACAGTTACATCATTGGTTCTTAAGGGGTTAATAAGTACAGTTTAGTAAAGTACAATTATGCAGCTTAATTTGCCATTCCATGTATGTTTCCCTCTATGGCCTTTTGAAATATGTGCATTATGCATAGCAGCTGCATTAATGTACAGGGGAGATGGGGCGCCACTTCCATAGCCTTTCCATGGCTCATAGGTCGTTCCATGGCCCTCACTAATGGTTACAGAACTGGACAACGTGGCACTGCTCTGAAATGGAAAATAGAATAACAATAGGCAGGCAGAGAGTTTAGAGCGATACAGTATAAAGCTGACACTTTCTAGGATTAGTTGGTAAAAAATAGCGTTAAATATCTAATATTGATTTAACTCCTTTCTCCTTTTTTTCCTATTTATTATCGCAAAGGTTCACGTCCCGCAACACGCCCTGACAAAGTCAATTTTGACCTCACTCTGCATAGTATCTGTTAATTCACTTATTTGTGGAGCAGAGAACGAGACAAAGACACTTTGTGTGGGAAGGCGGGAGATCAATGGGAAACCATAGAAAATAGACAAATGACCAAATGACTCAGAAACAAGAAAACAGTATTTCCTTCAGCAAACACGACGGAATAGTTTAGCCCAGAGGAGCCGAGCATCACCTCCCCCTACATTGTTGTTTGACTACAACTCCTATAGAGAGGTTTGCTTGCTGTAGTATTACCCAGAGCCGCTGCTTTGGGTTCCACTGTCTACGGGTGGCGCCATATTGCTGCCAAGTCCTGAGCAGGTTGGGCTCTTTTGACTGTTACGACTCTTGGCTGTCGACCCTGACGGATCTGATTCTACAACATCTGGAGGTTATAGTTTGACAGGCATTAATCCTTTTGGGTGTTTCTAAACATTTTGAGTATCCAGAGAAGGTTTCTGATGTCTGTGCCTGTACCTAGACTGGCATTAACAATTAACTCTTTGGTTTCTTGGTTTTGCTACAAAACTCCGAGCTGACCATTCTCGGGGTGTTAAAGGGACACCCTGCTCATCCTGACGACTTTATTGATTAAAAATGGTCAAGATGTGAGGAGTGCCCCCCTTTCCCCCTTCCCCTCCCTGTTGCCCCTATCTAGTGATATTGCGGGGTGAAGTGGAGGAGTTTCCACCACCCCATCCAGGGCTCCTCCGCTTCTCCTGGATGCAAGCAGAGTGAGACTGGAGCCCAGCAGCGCAACCTTCCTTTGAGTCCTACGGACTCCATGAGGTGATACTCTTGGAGGCGCGGAATTGCTACAGCGAGTATCAATGAGGGTAGAGCTTTTTTTCGGGGCAAGGTGCGGAGGTAGCGCCTGCCCCGGAATATAATGCTAAAATGGGGACACTACAGGAAAACCTGCAGGGAATATGGCCCACTGTGCCACCAGCAGGCGGGATTTGGAATTTCTCGGCTGCCGGTCACCAGACCAGTCACTAGTGGCATCAGCACGCACAGATTATGCCGACATCACCCTCTCTAATAAATAAATAAAAAGACGGTTTGCTGAAAAATGAAAACTATAATATTGTTTTACATTGATTCCAATGGGATTCGCCTGTTTAAACCTGTCGAACGGAACCACCGAAAATCTGGGCATTTCACTGACACTTCGGTGCTGTTCGGTGTTCTCTGAATAGATTAACCATTACTTCACTATGGGACAATTTTGCTGCCACCGAAGATCGACAATCTGAGGGTGAACTGCACTGTATTTTGCTGTCAGTTCGTCAGTATTTGGTGAATTGACAGTTTAGTGAATAGACGAATTGCCGCGTACGGGGAAATTCACTGTTCGGTGCAATTCGGTGGCAAGTTCGTTGCTTTCTGAATAACCCCATAGAGCAGGGATCTCAAACTCTGGCCGCCCAGTTGTTTCTGAACTACAACTCCCATGATTCTCTGACCACCCATTGTATTAAAATAATTCTGGGAATTGTATGAAATTAACATCAGGGGGGCCAGAGTTTGAGATACCTGCCCTAGAGAGTCTGGTGGCCACTGGCTAGTGGTGGTTGTCATCTATCGCTTTCACTCCCAGCTGACAAATCATCTGACATCCAGTAGATCCAGAGGTCAAGATAATTCTCGGACCTCGAGATGATCAAACTACAGGAAAAAGATATGTGGAAAAGCAGGTCCAAAAGCTTACATTTAGATGGGGAAGACGCCAACCATTAAATACGCCATACTTATTAATTTGTGTTTTTTGGGAAGTTCTATCAGGAAGGGACGAGAATTCCTTCACGACATCCACATTGAATTACCCAATTCTGCGTTTTTCTTGCACCAAGAGCGCGGCCCCGGCTGTGATGAATGGGTCATGGCGGTATGGCTGCCTGCTTACAATTGAAAACATATTTGTTAAAACATCAGTTCTTTATGTTTCGTTTGAGGAGAGTGCTGCGGGGAAGGGAGGAGGGTGACAGGAACCATTAAATAGGTGTCAGAAGATAAAGCTATGGCTGTGTAGAGGTCACATTCCTCTTTTGAAGAACCTCATTGCAAGTGAAAATATGTTTTTGCGTCAATAGAAAAAAAATACTTTTCCAAAAATGTAGAATTAGCCACCAAAGTGTTAAGGGGTCATTCACAGAGCACCCACATGCCGCCGACATTTCAGTGCTCTGTTGTTCGCCACACTTCGGGGAATCGAATTTCTCCATCCGTCAGTGAATTCAGCATTCACCGCAGGGTCCACGAAGTGCAGCGAATCAGCCGCCGAATGCCGCAGCCAACCCGCTGCAAATCCGCCGGCTGCTGCTGCAAACCCGCCACCGCCAACCCGCCGGACATCCTCCGCTGCAAAAAAGCCGGACAGACGCCAAATGCAGCTGCCGACCAGCCGCAGAAGAAAGCCGACAAGCTGCTGGATGGATAAAAAAAACAAAACCAAAAGAAAAAACAATAGAATTGCAACATTGTTTGCAAAAAAACTACTGAACAAAAATGTCTGGAATTTACATATAAGATCCTATGAATGATAATAAAAATGGTGATAACTTCCCATAGACACGCATTCACAATGAGTTTTCTCATTCCATTATTCCTCTCAAGTGCATATTAGCATGTATGTATCAGCCCCCGTAGCCGACCAAGCATGACGTTCATATCAAGTTATGCACTTGAGAGGAAAAATGGAATGAGAGAACCCATTGCGGACACGCGTCTATGGAAAGTTATCACCATTTCCTACCAGTTAAGTAGTGAATTCGCTGGCAAACTTAGAACTGCTGTGTTTACCAATATCCTCTAAATTGTTGCTTCATCCATTGACCTTAGAGGCTACTTATCAAGTGGTGCTCCTGCAATTGATTACTGCTACGCGGCTGATACCAGGTAATGCTCCGTAAATAAAGGAGTTAAAACGATTGGCTACTATGCTGTGGGAACCACCTATGACAAGACTAAGTTATATATTATGATCCCTATAAGTGACATAAAAATAATAAATTCAGTGTCTTTAAAAGGAGGTGATGTTTCCCACAATTTTATTCCTGCTGGAGTTTTGTTGGTGTCTGACCTGTAGCAAATAGTGGCATAGGTGCTCTGATGGGGAATTGGATTTTATGTTGGGCATTGGGCGCCCCACTATTTATTCAAGTTACAGTTACAAGCATTTATAAAGCGCCAACAGATTCCTTAGCGCTGTACAATGGGAGAGACAGAAAAACGAATATACATACACGTTACACACACACACCGAACAGTAGGAGGGAGGACCCTGCTCGAGAGCTTATGTAAGTTATGTCAAAATAAGGTAACCCATTAAAATAAACCAGGTACCCCATAAACATACACTAATAAATGTTAAATTATGAAGTAAACTAATGGCATTTCTATTAAACCACCAGTAGATGGCAGCAGTGAAAAGCCTGAATGATGAGCATGTGTTCATGTAAGATGTTTCCCTTAGCAGAGGGAACCAAAAGAGCAGAGGTTTCGTTCCTGGTAGGAACAAATATCAAGTGCAAACCTACCAGAACTGAAGTCATGCGTTGTGTCATTGCAGAAAACGTTTAAATAAAAGCACTTCTGGTTTCACCCTGCCCGCTCCCTTCACACATTGGAATTATTGACCATACTTTCAGGATATGTGCAACACTTACAATCTAAAAGGAGAGGGTTGACACAGTAGGTGAGGGTACCTGGAGTATGTGAAGTAGCGCATGCATGTGGGCTGGGTGGGAAGATGGAGCAAGAGATGTACAGTGGGGATTATGGAGTGAGATGATAGGCTTCTCTAAAGTAATGGGTTTTTAGCGGCGTCTTGAAGGACTGGAGAGACAGGGAGAGTCTGATGTTGTGGGGGAGGGAATTCCACAGAAAGGGGGCAACTCGGGAGAACTCCTGAAGGCGGGAGTTGGGGGTGCGAGTACGAGGAGCAGATAGCATCAGATCATTGGCAGAGCAAAGTGGCTGGGACGGGATGTACCTGCTAATAAGGGAGGAGATGTAGGCAGCGGCGCGAGAGTAGAGAGCTTTGTATGTGAGCACCAATATTTTGAATTGGATTCTAAAGGAAGCCGGGAGCCAGTGTAGAGATTGACATAGGGGTGAGGTGTGAGAGGTGCGGGAGGTGAGGTAGATGAGTTTGGCACAGGCATTCATAACAGACTGCAGAGGGATAATCTGGGACCTCTTAAAGCCAGAGAGAAAGAGGTTACAGTAGTGAAGGCGGGAGATAATAAGAGCTTGGATGAATATTTTAGTAGAGTCCTGGTTATGAAAGGAGCGGACGCGCGCAATGGTTTTTAGGTGGAAGTAGCACGATTTGGTGCGGTTTTAAAACAAAGTTATGTGACGCACTACATTCTATGGGGTTTCAATAGCACAATTCAAGATGATTGTTGGTTTAATTCATTGTCTAGGCTAATTCTGACCAGCAAGGGTGGAGTATATCCACTCAGGGTGGTCCAGTTTTTATGGCCCTCCAGATGTTTCAGAACTACAACTCCCAAGACACATGTGTGTGCTTTATCTACATCCCTCGTTGACACAGTATCCTGTAGATTGGTGAAAAACCATTCCACGCAAACCCATGACCCGTGAGATATTTGCCATTGTTTTACACGAAAACTACAAAACTGTACATTTTCTTTTATTATTTAACTTGTTTCTCAAAGAAAGGTTTTTCGTTTTTTCTCCACATATGTTTATTTTGCTTTTGTTGGGTAAGCCGACAGCTCTGGGAAGTTTTTTGTTTTCTTTTTTTTTGTGTTAGAAATTCCATGACGGTGCTAACAGGTAACATGAGCCCACATAACCGCTCGGCAAATATCATTTATTTCCTGGTGAGAAAAGTAAAAATCGTTTATGTACAATAAGCCCTTGACTGGCGCTTATAAAGGTAATTAACATGAGAAAATGTTTTACACTTTGGAAACCGCCCACTGACAACGAATGAAGCGATGTTCAGCGCTTTGTGACGGAATCCCTCGCTCAGTGATCCTGTGTTTACAGCATTAGATTTATTTCACTGCCTTAATGGGGTCAGGGGGAGGAAAACCCTGTGATTTAGAGGCAATTTACTCTATAAAGACAGGTATAAGCAGAAATATGGTATTATTTACACATTCTGGGCTCAAAGTGGGTACGTTGTACAGGGAACCCTTTAATTTATGTTATTACATATTGCAGACATTTTATTTATTTATTTATTTATAAAGGATTTTACCAGGAAGGATACATTGAGATTTCTCTCGTTTTCAAGTATGTCCTGGGTTCAAGAACATTGAAGTGTTACAGTTACAGAAATACAAAGTAATACAATGCAAGATGTTAAAAAACAACACAAATATACAGATTAACTGAAAAATATGTAGGAAATATAGTCACTAGGTTACATGTTTACAGGTGCATTCTGTATATAGTCACTATGTTACATGTTTACAGGTGCATTCTGTATATAGTCACTATGTTACATGTTTACAGGTGCATTCTGTATATAGTCACTATGTTACATGTTTACAGGTGCATTCTGTATATAGTCACTATGTTACATGTTTACAGGTGCATTCTGTATTGAGGTATGTTAGTAAGGAGCTTTTGAGCGACTTAAGACTGGGGGAAGATTTGATGGTGTCTGGGAGGTTATTCCATATTTGTGGTGCTCTGTAGGAAAATGAGGACCGAGCCACTGTCTTTTTGTATTGTGGTATAGCAAGTAAGGTGATGGTCCTGGATCGGAGGTTATAGGATGAGGGAGCTGCTGGGGGAAGCAGTCTATTCAGGTAGGGTGGCAGCTTCCCAGAGATGCTCTTAAACACCAGGCTGGAAAGGTGAAGGGTGCGTCTGGATTCCAGCGATGGCCAGTTTTAGCTCTTTTAACATGTCACAATGGTGGGTCATGTAGTTACATTGTAGCGCAAAGCGGCACAATGAGTTATACAATGTAGTAAGTTTATGAAGGTGCGTTTGCGGGGCAGCTGCATACACTACATCTCCGTAATGACATGTTGGTAACTCTTGCTTTTTAGTGCTCATGCTTTTTTTAGTACCGTCCACCATCTTGAATTAAGGATTGTACACATGCTTTTTGAGTACCGCCATCTTGAAATAAGGAACGTACGCATGCTTTTTGAGTACTGCCATCTTGAAATAAGGGGCATGCGAATTCTTTTTGAGTTCTGCCATCTTGAATTGAGGGATGTCTGTTCATAGGAAGCAGATGAGACTCACATGTCAGTGGGTCCGGGGGTGCTTAAGGGGCCCAGAAAAAGGAGTTCTTACCCCAACTGACCCCATGCTGTTAGTAGCCCTGCATGCCCTGTACGGTGCTTGCATGCATCACTCGCTGTGGATCCAGCCGCACATACTTCCGAAGTAATGAATTGATTTCATAAGAATCACAATGGAAATGAAAAACAATATATAACGAATCAATTTGTTTCAATTCGCTAAAACGAATCGATTCGTTATTATGTTTCACTGCGGCGGAATGATTGACAGTATCCAGAACCAATCACTGCATTACTTGGTTTGAAAAAGTTAATAGTGCTTGGCCAATCAGCGTACATTTGTGCATAGGAATCATTCATTCAATGGTTCACTATGAGACAATATCGGCGGCAGCGAAATTGTCCCATATAGAATCATTAAAAGAATGATTCTCTATGTACCGATCGCCGAAGTGTGCCGAAGTGCGGCGAAACAGTACATTAACCCTAGGTTTTAACCACCATTTCTAACGCTAATCTAACACTAAATGTGCAGGATTTATTCATTTTTTAACTATTCGAATCTACCTGAAATTACGAAAAACAAAACTAAATTACGAAACGTCAGTTGAACGAATTCCGTTTCAGATGAAACTTCTTTGTTGGCTATGCACACCTCTAACACACGCCGGTGATTGCAGCAGGAAGGGAATCACAGCTCTCCTGCCGCAATCTCCTTCCTCTCAGACATTAGATTCTCCTGGTTTCTGAAATACAGAAGAACCTGAAATCCATAATGCTCAGGGTCCCGCGAATTCGGGATAAGGGGTGCTTCACTTGTACTTAGAATAAAAGGAGAAGAGTGCATTGTAACTTTTTGCGGCGCTTGCATTAAAGGCTCTAGGCGTGACATGAAATTGCCGTGCCATCATTACATTAAGGTAGATGATAGGTCCAATTAAAACGACTCCCGTGCACGCTACCTGTGTAAACCAGCATTAAATTATTATTTACATCATACACACCTGCTTTAAATGCTGCCTGGCTGACATGTCGTTCATTTTGATCTTCTTCCCTTTAATGTGGTGGATCAGTGCTCCGTATTATTATTATTTGGCCTTTTTTAAATTCAGAATAAAAACTACAATTTCAAGGCAGTTCCTAATCCGTGTTTATGCCCTTCGCGTAACCCCACGACTACAGACACAACTTCAAAAACAGCCCCTTTAGTAGCCGGTAACAAATCCGAAACGCAGGTTAATCCGTTAATGGGAGCTCTCCGTGCTCAGACACTTTTAGCGACCGCACAGACCAAAATATGTCATTGTAAAGCAGCTTTTCCAGTTCCGAAGGGCTGAGCAGCACGTCTTTTCTTTTCTTGCTTTGTTTTGTTTTTTTGTTTTGTTTTTTTTAGATTCTCCTAAAGCACAAAAAAGAAGCAACATTTTTTAAATAATTACTAAACTGAGGCGTTAGCGAGGAACGGGAATCCGTCAGGTATTTCAAATTAATATTTTATTAACGATTCCATCTATAGCGCCCATCCTGCCACTGCGCTGTGAATTTGGAGTGGGCACCTAGGTTCATTATTTAATAAAAAAAATATATAGAAAGCTTCTAACTCCTTCCTGCCTCATTTCAGACTTAGGGCCATATTATAATCCTAACGCTAAAACGGGGACGCTAAGGAGGATAATGTGCACCTGCAGGTTTCTCCTTAGCGTCCTCGTTTTAGTGTGATATTACGGTGTAGGCTCTAATCCAGCAGCCTGCACCGTAACACGGCGCTAAGCCTCAGGATGCTCGCGGCAGGGCTAAGCGCCGACGCGAGCATCCCCTCCATGGAGTCCATAGGACTCCTTTGAAGGTAACGCTGCCGGTCACATGACCTCTAGGATCTCGCCACACATGATCCGGCAGGTCAGCGTAGTGATCCGCAGAGGGAGACTGGGGACTTTTTTCCCCCAGTCTCTCACTGCTCCTGGCGGCCAGAAGAGGCGGTTGGAGCCACTGTTTTCGCTGTAGGATGGAAGATAATCATCTGATTTTGGGGGAGGGATTTTTGACTGGTGCTGACGGATTCCGCAGAAGCGCCTGCACCGTAATATCATGCTAAAACAGGAACGCTAAGGAGAAATCTGCCGGTGCAGGTTTTTTTCCTTTGCGTCTCCATTTTTGCGTTAGGATCGTAATATATCCCTGTGTCTTTTACCCTGGCTATTCCTGACGAACCCGCTCTGTGTATCGATATAGGCGTACAGCTGACTACCTCTCCTGGTACTAAGACCCCTGTTATCCCAACCAAGTATCTCATTGTATTTTGGTATCTGTTAACCCTTACTGGGTACGTGTCGTGCTGCTCACTGAATATAGTTAACTTTGCCGACCACCTAAAGATCAGAAGGGTAGATATAATACTGTGTATAGGGACCAGCATCATAGACCCAAGGGGGATTCATGACACACAGTGGTTCCCAACTCTGGTCTTCAGGGCCCACTAACAGGCCAGATTTTGCAGATCACCTTTGGGAAATGCAGACTGAATCCTGCAATCACTGAGCAGCAAATCATATCACCTGTGCGGTGCTTCAGATATCTGGCAAACCTGGCCTGTTAGAGGGACCTGAGGACCAGAGTTGGGGACCACTAACACATGAAAATGTAAAAAGGTTAAATTGCACAGAATAGAGTATATGTAAGAGTATCACCACTCCGGGGTTTCCTGTCAACCGGAGCTGCTGGTTCCTTTCCACTTTCCACATCCTCCCGAATATGGGACGGAATAGGAGGACTGCCATCATATTTCTTGGGCCGCTTACTGGCCCACTGGTATGGGGTCCCCTTCCTTCAGCTGCCCATTTCAGTAAACTAATTAAAAATGACATATTTAGCCTCCTCTCCTGCCTTATGAATTTTACAGGGAGTGCCCGAAATCCTTGGGGGTCTGTCCAGCAAGGGGATAAACCTTGTGTAGACCATACACCTGGTGTAGACCATACTAATCTCTCGCTCAATTATGAGTCAGAGTGCTTTTACCAACCCTGGTACAGCGGGAAATATGTTACTATCTTGGTGGGTCAGTCCTAGGGGGATAGACGAGCTGCACAGTGTTGGGCAAGATCAGGGCCCCCTATAGCCACTGGGCCCCTGAACATGTCAACCTGTCACCCCCTGATGGAAGCCCCGGGGAAGAGGGTGGTCTCTGTGAAGAAATCGACGGAACTCCCGGGTGCAGGAAATGAAAAAATCCTTTATTCCATAAAAACCGCTGAGACTTATAACTCTAGTGTATATAGCTCAACGTATTTTATATAGATTTCATCAGGAGAATTCAGAAAGCAGTAAAAAAATACATGCGCAAATAAATTAAAACATATTAACAGATCTACCTCCCCACAGTCCTAATAAATGTGTCCCAAGCCATGGTAGGGGTCTCAGTTATTAGGACTGTGGGGAGGGGTAGATCTGTTTATATGTTTTAATGTACTTGTGCATTTATTTTTTACAGCTTTATTAATGCTCCTTATGAATTCCATATAAAATACACAAAACCTGTTGCGCTATATACACTAGAGTTCTATGTATCATCGGTTTTCATGGAGTAAAGGATTTTTTTTACTTTTCTGTACCCCGGGGTTCCATTGTTTTCTTCGTGGACTCGACCTTCTTCAGTCCCATATTCAGGAGGACGTGGAACGTGAAGAGCGACCAGCAGTTCCGGCTTAGAGGAAATCTTGGAGAGGCAATATTCTTAAATATGGTTAAAATGCACAGGATAGTATATGTATGTCTAGTGTGTGAGCAGACACGCACTGTTGCGATTCTTTGTTCATTGTAGTTGTTCCTTTATATTTCTTCTCTTTTTCTGATCGTTTGTGGAAGTGGACCAGGACTCTCAGGGGGAAAATCCTTTTTTTAAGATTAGTTTTTCATTGTATTCTATTATTTGGTTTATTCGTCATAATATAATAGAAATATATATATATATATATATATATATATATATATAACCATTCAGCCTCAATCCAGCCAAAGGACTGTTTATGTTATATGATAAATTATAGGATGTTTGAAAGCTTGTTTTAGGGGAGGGGATTAAGACAAAGGTAACGCAAAGGCTTCCCTGGGTACCGATAAGACAAGGATATACAAACACCGCAACCAGGTAAGATGAATATGCAGCCAGCCTCAAAAGCCATTAGTTACTCACTGGATATAAAAGAAGGCGGCCATTTTGTGTCTGTGAAGGCCCTTATCTGAAATATGTCAAGAGCAGTTATCTCAAGGGATAACAAGGCTTGAGTTGACAGGTACAAACAAGATTATACTCAGCGAGCCCTTTACCTCTCACTTGGCCCCATTATTGTGAATTCTACTATGTTTTATATCTCACTCGAGATAACCGCTCTCCTGCTATCTCTTTTGTGGTCTGCTCTGCAAACAGACATGGCCGTCCTTTGTGACTCGTGAGTAATATGGAGGGAGAGTAAATTGCAGTATAGTTAAAAAAATATAGATAAGACACATTCAGTGTTATGCAGGAATTGTTGGAACTGCTTAGAGAATTGCTTATTTAAGCCCTTATGGTCCAAGCTACAAAAATAGCCAAAATGGAGTTTATTTGTTTTGACTCCCACCTTCTATTTCTCCACCCTCCTACTCCATATCGTATATACCTCCAATTCATCCAGCCCACTCCTGCTAAACCTTGCAAAATATGTGTCTTTCTCCATACAGCAGTCAAATCATCCACAAGCACCCTCCGGATTCCTTCATTTTTCCACTCTGAAGTTTTACCCTCCCACCCAGTCCTTGTCCTTTTCTTTTTGCTCTTTTTTTTTTTGAGAACGTATTTTACCAGGAAGGATACATTGAGATTTCTCTAGTTTTTCAAGTATGTCCTGGGTAGCGAGTATGTACTGTTAGGTGTCTTGCCCAAGGACACTTATTGGAGAGGTACTCGTCGGGATCGAACCCATGTCTCTACAGGCACTCTCCACGCAGAGCAGTGATGTTACCTCTACTCCACCCAGCCGGCTTCCAATTCTCTCTATGATTATCCTTGCCAAGCCCAAGCTTCTTGTTCATCCCCCTGAAATCCCTGCTATATACTTTCTGGCCACCAGATCCAAACTCCCCCTGCTCCTATTCGCTTCACACACAACTCCCCCTGCTCTTATTTGTTTCACATACATTAGTCCCTTAGATGAGTGGTTCCCAACCGCGGTCTTCAAGTCCCCCTAACAGGGCAGGTTTTAAGGATCACCTTGGGGAAATGCAGACTGAATCCTGCAATCACTGAGCAGCCAATCATATCAATTGTGCTGTGCTTCAGATATCTGCAAACCTGGCCTGTTGGGGGGACTTGAGGACCGCGGTTGGGAACAACTGCCTTCGATTGTAAGCTCACAGGATGTCTAGTTGAACACCTGTATAAAGTTCTTCTTGAATCCATATTGAAACTTAGAGATCTCCTTGGATCATATATAGAACTATTAATAATTCACAAACCTGTGCTATACTAGAACCATTTAAATCACTGAATTTTATGATTTCCGGAAGACATACAAGCAAGGAGGCCATATACCAAATCAAGCTGAACTACCTCTCCAGGCAGATACTTCCATATCTTTACTACTCTTAACAACCGTTTTTTTCTACTGTAAGTGAAATCTCCTTTTTAAGTCTCAATTGGTGTCTTGCGGTTTGTACAGTCCTATCAATAAACAGGGTAGCACAGAACTGCTCTGACTAAGCGCAAGTGGGAAAGTGAATTTTTAGATTTTTTGAAAATCCCTGTAAAGTGCAGATGCAGGATGTTACTCTAATTTCCACATACAGGCATTATGCCACATACAGATGTGATTTTTATATACTATTGGGATTTTTTGGAAGCTGCATTGCTAATAATCTCATTATGATCACTATGAATCCCCTTAATCAGGAGTTCCCACTGTTTTATTATTCACCTGCATCACATTTACTGTAGTTGGCACAAAGGCCCTTTTTCCCCCCTGTATGCTGATAATGCAAACCCCGTGTGACATTGTCCGAGATAAAGGACACCATCTAGCGTTTAGAACCTTTCATTTTAACAAAATTTTTGTAAAGAAAGTTAGCACAGGATTTTTTGTTCTGAGATTTCAAAAATTTATGTAAATTTGCTCATTTTAAACTTTTCTCGTGTTGGTTTTAACAAGATTTTCGTAAAG
The DNA here is from genome assembly GCA_009667805.1 of Leptobrachium leishanense. Taxonomy (NCBI): domain Eukaryota; kingdom Metazoa; phylum Chordata; class Amphibia; order Anura; family Megophryidae; genus Leptobrachium; species Leptobrachium leishanense. The sequence goes on along the minus strand of CM019069.1, from coordinate 31,067,762 downwards.
AAATTTTGCACAGAATTTTTTCTGAGGTTTTCAAAAAATTTAAATAATGTAAATTTGCTCACTTTAAAATTTCCTTGCGTAATACAAGAAAATTTTAAAATGAGCAAATTTACATTATTGTAATTTTTGGAAATCCCAGAACAAAAAATTCTGTGCAAAATTTCTATTGTACCCTGTATTGAATGGTTAATTTCACAGGTTTCAAATAAATGTTGTGATAAAAACATTTTTAACGAAAAGTGCTTGGTAGTGAAGCGGTAAACGCCGCACGGTTGACTGCCTGACTACCAATCAGACATTTATTACAGGAATTAATACGTTTAAAAGAAATATATTTCAATACACATTTTTATTTACAAAGATAATATGAAAGCGTACAAAACAGCATCATTTATTTACAATATTTACAGTTTATGAAACAAATAAATACCTGTTTTTTACATTAGGCAAATAATGCAACTGTATTACAGTTTATTTATTTACAATCCTGTGTTTTATCCCCCTAGTTACACAAAGACGTTCAAAACACAGAGCGTGTACACCATATTTAGCATCCTAGAAAGGCAGCACGTTGCAAGGTTTGCTGGGGTCCATTAAGCCAACAATTTTATTTATTTTTGTAGCTAGAGAAGTATTTGTGAGGAAGAGTTTCCCAGCGGCAGATGTGAAAGTTGCATATGGCGACAGTATGGATTTAGCTTCTCGAGCACGTCTTTTGGTCTTCCATAGGCTGCGAAGCATCACTGCAATAAAGTGGCACAAAAGCCACCTCCTCTCCTTTGCCAAGAACCACGCACTTATCATACACCTTACACCTGTGTGTGCACATGTCAGGCCTCAAAATTTCCACTCGCCTGCTCGCATTTGGCGAGTGGAAATTACATGAGGGCGAGAGTGAGAATGCAGACGCAGGCAAGGCAGGATAGGGGTTAGGTGGGGCAACTAGTAGCGAGTAACTCTTAAGTCTTAAGGCCTGGCTAGTAGTTTGGGACTTGAAATTTTGAGCCATGGATATCTCATATATCATATTTGTGGTCAGGGACAAAAGTCATAGCTTATAAAGTCATGGAACGTTTAAAAATGCAAGTCGGTTGAGGTGTGCCGGAAACGATGGTTGGGTTAAGCCTGTAATTAGAGAAAAGAGGGACAGCCGGAGTTTGAAGAATTGGAAGTAAACGAAGATAGAGAAGGGAGAGCTGGGAAGGGAAGCTTAGCTGATAGGGTTAGCTCTCCCACAACTTCAGGCCTCCACCAAACATACACATCTACAGGTTGAACACGCATTTCAGAGTCCAGGAGAATCCGATGTTTTAGAGGAAGGTATTACAGTAGGAGATCCACAATCCCCATCTTGCTGCAGCCGCCAATGTGTACACATGCTGGGAGCGCTGTGCTGGGTTTCTCTGCGGACATGCTGCATAGAGCCAGTCTGACTCCGGGCAGCATGTCATACGCTGGGGCTGCCCAGAAACTCCTAGTGTGTGTTGCGCTCTGCTGCAGTGCTCAGGAGTCGCTCTCCCGAGCAGCAGGACCCAATTCGGAATTGATAAATCCAGAAGTCACTGAAAATTCAGTACTTCAGATTTCCGAATTAGGGGTGCCCAACAAATATTCCTTAAGCCTGCGTCGACATGTCTGATACCCTGTCCTAAAGTGCTTTATAATCGCTAACGTTTTTTTTCTAATTTGGATGCTAGGGGGCAAATAAATGTGACTGTTACTGTGCAAATATAAAAGTGAGAATCCAAACAAATAAAAAAACGTTTTTCTGTTCATTTTACTGTTTGTTGCATTTTGCTGTTCAGGTCACTTGCTATAAATACATCATATGCCTTATTTTAAAGTCAGACCCCCATAACACCTGCTAATTTCAATCAAATCATCTGTAATTTGACCCGAGCCCTCAAACTAGTGGCACAGAAATACACCAGACAGCTCCAAGTATAAAATATGTAACAGCACTCCCCCAAAATCGATTTCCATCGTCTAGGAGTACAAGGAAGCAGGGGTCAGGTGTCACAATTAACAGCAAAATTAAGCAATTGTGATGTAATAAATATTTTACAGTATTGAACATGTCGGGAAATTAGTTTATAGTCTCTTATTTTTATATTGTTTATAATTTTTTCTAGTTACAGGGCGTATATTATAAAATCATACAGGGTTATCCAAAGAGATCCGAATTGCTTGAGAAAGGTAACCGAACGCTGAAAATCAGCGTTCGGTTACCTTGCCTGACCATTCGGCTATCCAGAGAGCAGACAGTTCGCCAAATCCTGGCGAATTGCCTGAACATACGGTGCCTGTTCGGTCCCTGTTCGAGGGCAGTGAAATCCCCATGAAAAAGCACTGCTTCGGCTATTCAGAAACACAAACCAGCAGTGAAGGTCCCCTAATGCCCTGCCATTCGGTGGTTAATTCGGCAAATTTTTCAGGAGAATCCCATAGGCTTCAATGTTAAAAATATTCCCGTTTTAATTCAATATCATAAACCGTTCATTATAAAATTCTGCAGCAAAAAGTCTCTTTATTTATAGATTTTTAGGATACTTTAAGCATTTTTCTGTTTTTTTTTGTTTTTTTTAAAAGTCCGATTTTTTTTTTAATTTTTTTCAGTTTACTTATTTTTTTTGTAACAGCCCTCTTTATTATCATTCCCTGGATCTCCTGTGAAATTTCAGACATGTTCGCTCAGTAGTTTCTTTGCAAACAGCGTTTCATTTTCCCAGATTCATACAAATGGTTTTGCTAATTTATTCACTGCCTCCTCTATGTCACAGCTGCTTCGGCTCTGTGTGATTCGGCTCCTGTTCGGCTTTTTCGAACGTTAATCCAGATGTTTTTGCTTGTTTTCAGCGTGCATTCGGTTAGTTTTCGTCAGGTTTGCGGCAGCTTTTCCCTGCTATTCTGGGACCCTGTGGTGCTTGCTGAATACACCGCAGGGTCACCGAAATGGGATCGGCAAAAGGAACCGAATTGAAGAGAACGAAAAGTCACCGAACGTGCGGTGACTTTTCGAATCTCTTTGGATAACCCTGATAGCAAAACCTGCAAAACAAATGGTATGACTCGCTGTTCGATTACCTAGGCTGCCACGGGTTTATTATATATATATCTCACTGTTTATTATTTTCACTTTTATCTATTCTTTTTTTTGGCGAGAGGAAATTAGGCTATAATTTTAGAACGCCGGTGATGGACAACACAGAATTAAGTCATGCACTCTCTATGGCAACATGCCTGTCGTACACTTATCCACGTGAACGTGGAAAATCTTTCCAAAGCCCCTCAGTAATGGGGTTTATTCCTCAAATTGACAATTTTGTCATGCCAGAAAATGCAGGCATGGCTGAATCAGGGTTGCCATCAAAAATCTTGGGGCCTCATATGGAACCACTGGTCGGGCCCCGTTCCCTCAGCTGGCACTTTCCATAAACTAAGTAAAAATAAAATATTTCACCTCCTATTCTGTTTACCTAATTTTACAGGTAAAGGGATAAATCCCTGGTGAATAAAAAGCGTTTCCTGGTGGGCGAGCGATCACTCTAAACCTCAACCTAGTGCTCACCATACTAATCTTTCCCTCAGTGATTAGCCAGAGAGACCGATTGGGATACTAAGAAAATTTCCCGGCGGGCCGCAGCATCTGTGGCCAGTCTCACTGGCTTGTGTCTTACCAGCCCCGGATGCTGTGGCCTACCGGGATATTTCTTGGTATCCCGATAGGTGTCTCCATACCACCCTGGATCGACCTTACATTTGTGGCACTTCGACAAGCTACACGGGGTTTGGTAAGGGCCATGTTCAGGACCCCCTTGAGCCAATGGGCCCCTGAACATCTCACGGATTGTGATGGCAGCCCTGGGAAGAATACATAAAGCTGCCTGTCACTAGGGCTTGTAGGGACTTACTTGGATCTGCCTCTCTGTCTCAACCACACCTGAAGGGAGAGCAGCTCCTCCGGTGCTACGGAGCACTGGCCCGAGAGGCACATGCCCACCTGCCCCCAGCCTTGCCTTCACCTGTGGACAAATAACGAAGGAAAAATAACAACTGTTGGATTTTTTTTATCTTTTAAGTCTTGCTGCTTCAACATAAAATGTAAAACTCCCCTTAGTAATTTTCCACAGTAAACTCTGTATAAACCCCTACGTGCATCCAGTTCTTGCTAAATCAGGAGTGACTAAGGACATTTTGACACGGTGCCACCATGTTTGCTTTGAACTAGCTCCCCTATGATATCCTCAGGCAGGGCTCACGCTTTTAAAAGGCAGTTTAATTGCCAATAAATCACTTTAATTATGTTGTTTTAGCTGTAATATACACATATTGTATGTGAAACCCTTTTATATACGCAGCAGCATTCATAGTAACACTTAATTACTACAGAATAAGTGCTTACTATATTGTGTGTAATATATAGTAGTTTTCTGCATTGGTGACATTTGGTATCGAGGTGATAAACCGGCTGCGAAAAACATCTTACTCTGAGGCTAGGGTCAGACGAGCGTCTTTCCAGAGCGGAAGGAACGTCTGTGAGAGTGGACATTCCTTCCACTCGACGCCTGCCTGGCCACCTCCTATGGAGGATCGCGTTTGCAGCCCCGTCAACGAGCATCCTAGCGCAATGACGGGGAGGCTTTGATAACGGACGCTTGTTGCATGCACATTTCGTGTGCGCGCACAAGCGTGTGACCGGCCCCGTTGCAGCGTCACAACGCTGCGAAGGACGCAGATAAGCACGTCAGTACGGGCGCACAGTGTGCTCGTCTGACGGCAGCCTGAGACAGACGTGTGTTTTGAACTCTACCTGTTCCTCGAAGATCTTCTCATTGCACCGAGAATTTTTTTCGCATAAATAAAAAATAAAATAAAAAACTCTGCTCCAAATTAAAGCTTTAAATCAGTATTCTTTCCGTTATTCTGCGTTTCTTGCACAACAATCCGCACATATTTTTTTACACGTCGAGGGTAAATCAGCATATCAGTATTATTATCTTACAAACCACGACTTTTTGTAATATCAATGTACGATCCAGATCCGAGACGGCAAAACTTGGCACCGCAGGTGCAGGAGAATGACCCACTAAAACATCTCCGCAGTGCGTTGGGTGGGTGGCTAGGAATGATGTGAGACGTAGTCGATGGCATGTGGAATGCAGGATGCTGATGGGCTCCATTGGGCTTTAGATTTTTCAATCCATGATGTCGCTATATCATCGGCAAAGAGGGAATAACGCTCCGAGTCCCTTATTGTATGCGAAGCCTTTTTCTTACGTCGCTAAAAGGCACGACAAAAATAAAGATGACAGAAGGCTTATGGTCCATACTGAATGTCTTTTCGCACTGCTCCGCGCAGACGGTGAAAACACTGCGTCGCTTTCATTTCTCGGTAATGGCAAATTGCAGATGTTTCCTTCGCAGCAGGTAGTGCAAATCTGTCAGGAGAAAATATATAAAATATGAGTACATGACATTTTCTACTTGATCAGGGACGCAATAAGTCCTTGAAAGGCCTCTCCGATATAATTTTTTTCTTTTACTCGTGGTCCGGTGCATCACTGCTATGAAAGTAGCGTTGCCACATTGCCCATGGTTTCCTGGACGCATAATTTATTCATGTTAAAGGGTAAGGCGTGAGAAATGCAACCCTGCAGCAAGTAGAATCCATATGGTGAAGGTAAGAAATAAATAAAAAAAAATCCCAGGTGACCTGCCATGATTTCCTTCCTGCAGCATCTGAATTATACATGTTGCAGGGCAGCACTTTTCGCTGGGCTCTCCCTCTGTATGAAATAGTAATATGTGTCCAGGAAAACATGGCCGATCTGGCAATCATATCCGGAAGGTGGAGAGTGTATCTGCTGGTTCATACATTTCTCACATGAGGTGTGTGCACCCAGGAGTTCACTTCCCATTTCTTGGAGCACAGACCTGCTGGACCACCGTGGAAAAAACAAAACACAGTCCCGGTTTTAGTTTGCTTTCCTGGGTACTGGACATCTATTTTCCCTTAGTGGAACTTCCCCATGGTTTGGCAAACAGGGCAAAGTGAAGTCCCTGGCACCCACCTCCTAAGCTGGCCTTGCTTTTAACCAAACCTAAATCATATGTATATATGCCATGGCACGGCCTGTGCACGAGTTACCTCATCACTGCAAGGTTTAACATGTCTGAAACGATACCTGGGGATGTTTTCAAAATCCAGTTACATCACCTGAAACTGACAGAAACCTAAAGTGAACCCCTCACCTGGGATCTTCTGTACATAAATCACTTTAATGCCACACTACAAACAGAATGTTATTATTGTTTTGTCTAAGCCAGTTATGGAAATAACAGCTCTTTAATATTCTTCGTGGAGGCAGCCATATTGGATTTCTGTGATGTTTTTGAGCTCTGAGTGCTTATTGCCACCTTCTTAGGCTGGTGTTAGACGAGCATTTTTAAGAGCAGAAGGAACGTCCGTGAGAGTGGACAATCCTTCCACTCGACGCCCGTCTGGCCATCTTGCTGAGCGCAGTTAGTGCGCTCAGCGCTACAAGGCTCGATCCTCCTATGGAGGATCACACTTTGCAGCCCCCTTGAACACACATCCTAGTGCTTCGGCGGCGAGGCTTGCTGCACGCCTGCAACGCGGCCACTGTCGCGCGTGCAACAGCATGTGGCCGGCTCTGTCGCAGTGTCACAACTCTGCAACAGACGCTGGATGGCACGTCAGTATAGAATATCTGTTAGATCTGATGAATAAAACTTATAGATTGGTCATGGTAGCTAACGTGTACCTTTAAACCTCATCTACATTCAGCGCTCCTAGCTGCAACCTAATAAAGACCGTATAGCATTGTGTTTTGAGCGTACAAACTGGGAGTATTTTCAATATCTTAAGGATAGGGAACAGGAGTAGCAAAGGATAAAAAAAAAAATCTAAATACCTATAAAAGGGAGACTTTATTAAAGCATATAGCGGTAAAAAAACCCAAAAAAAACCACAACCTTCAAATAAACTTAAACGACATTTGATATATTTCCTGTGTCCTAGTTAAAGATGTGACATTTTGTTGTATTATTGGTTGGGCCATCACTGAGGAAGGACCCCCCCATCTCATCATTATCGTGTAAAGCAGCACAAGACAATATATATTTAGAATACAACAAATATACACTGCCTGGCCAAAAAAAACCTCTTATGATCTGTAGTTGATCAGTCCATCAGGTCCCTGGTTCAGCAACATTATCAGGGTTATTCAAAGAGATTCGAAAAGTCACCGCACGTTCGGTGACTTTTTGTTCTCTTCAATTCGGTTCTTTTTGCCGATCCCATTTCGGCGACCCTGCGGTGTATTCAGCAAACAGCACAGGGTCCCCGATTTGCAGGGAAAAGCTGCCGCAAACCTGACGAAAACGAACCGCAAAACCCATCGAATGGGTAAAGAGACTCTTTACTGCAGAATTTTATAATGAACGGTTTATTAGATATTGAATTAAAACAGGAATATTTTTAACATTGAAGTCTATGGGATTCCCCTGGATAAACCTGTCGAATTAAACCACCGAATGGCAGGGCATTTCGGGAACCTTTCACTGCTTGTTTGTGTTCTCTGAATAGACGAAGCAGTGCTTCTCTATGGCGATTCACTGCCCTCGAACAGGCACCATATGTGCAGGCAATTCACCAGGATTTGGCGAATTGCCTGCTCTCTGGATAGCCGAATGGCCAGGAAAGGTAACCGAACGCTGATTTTCAGCGTTTGGTTACCTTCCTCAAGCAATTCGGAGCTCTTTGAATAACCCTGTATGTGCCCAAAAAATGAGGTCATGTGACTCCCTGAATATACTGAATGAGCTGTTTTTTCCGTCAATGGGTTTTTTCTCCCCTGATGGCACAGCGGGCATATTCCAAGATGGCAATGCCAGGATTCATTGGGCTCAAATTGTGCAAGAGTGGTTGAGGGAGCATGAGACATCATTTCCACACATGGATTGGCCACCGCACAGTCCAGACCTTAACCCCATTGAGGTTAATCTTTGGGATAATGTGCTGGAGAAGACTTTACGCAGCGCTGCGGCTCTCCCATCATCAACACAAGATCTTGGCCACAAATTAATGCCACTCTGGGCACGAATAAATGCTGTGACATTGCATGAGCTTATCGACACAATGCCACGGCGAATGCGTGCCGCAATCACAGCAAAAGGCGACACAACAAAATATTACAGTGCGTGACTTTTATTTTTGGCCAGGCGGTGTATACGGCATTCTCATCCCAAGTCTTTCCGACCTAAAGTTTACGTTATTTTCTACCCGTCATATGCACCATATTCCTCATCTTTGGAAGCAGTCAACCGTAATGAAAGTACATATACACTTTCACAGTATTCATATACTATAAAACCCTAACACGCATTATATGCATACACATATTGAATATTACGTGCCTTTTGGCCTCTGTACTTTGATTCCTGGCATCCAGCTTCCAGACAATGCTCGAGAGAAGCACAACGCTTGGTCACCAGCACACTTTCTCCTGAGGAATCCATGATGTGCTGAGTGTAGCAGTATCTGGAGTCTACAAAACACAAAGTAAAACGACATTTTTATATATTGCCTAGCTAGCATAATACAGTATATGAACACAACATCAATACAATACACCATGGAAATTAAATTATTCACTCTACAGCAGTGGTTCCCAACCCTGGTCCTCCAGTCTCCCCAACAGGCCAGGTTTGCAGATATGTGAAGCACAGCACAGGTGATATAATTTGCTGCTCAGTGATTGCAGGATTCAGTCTGCATTTCCCCAAGGTAATCCTTAAAACCTGGCCTGTTGGGGGTACTTTAATACCAAGGTTTGGAGACCACTGCCCTACAGCAACAAAAACAATCATAAAGATTTCAGTTTATATATTATTCAGCACCCTTTACTCCAAACTTTCAGGCCCGTGTCAGACGAGCACAGCGCTCACGTCCGTGTTGACGCACATTTGTACGTCCGTGGCAGCATAGCATTCTGACCAATGGAGCCCCACACACGAAGTACGTCCGCACGGAAGTGCAGACGCATGACGGACGTGGCAAACGGACGAAGGTTAGGCAAGAATGTAAATCCGCTAGAACTGAGGTGCGGAGTGCACCACGTCCGCATATCTTCGTGTGTGAGTGATGGAACGAAGTCAGACGGACTGCATTTATACATCCAGCATTTTTTACGGACAAAATGGTTTTTCATTTCCCATCTACATCCGTCAAAAATAACGTCAGTCACAAAAACGGACCGTGTGGACACTACTGCGTCTTCCGTCAGAACGTGCGTCCGTACTGCATGGACGCACAGTCTGTAGAAAATGCGCTCGTCTGATTCTAGCCTTAGAGTTCTATAAATAATATACCAACAAAACAGAGAGAAAGAAGAACTTCCTCAAACAGACATCAGGAAGCTGAATTGTAAAACATAACTTTTATTGGTTAGAATAATAGGGACGAACAAACACATAAAAAACATATACACAATAGAGAGCTGAGATTGGACGTATTTAGGCTTTGCAGATGTAGCAGCGAGATACGGTCTAGATTTGCACACTTGGCTTTGATGTTAACTACAACCCATCAAGGAGTATTAACATAAGAGGCCGCATTAATATATAAATTGAAACTTGCATCCGCAGCAGAGAATTAAACTGGGCCAGTGGCGTAACTAGAAACCTGAGGGCCCCGGTGCAAGAATCCATGACGGCCACCCCCCAAAAAAAATATCCATATTTTAACTTTTTTTTTTTTTCTTTAAATGTTACAGCCAAGTGCGGTAAACGCAGGGGCGGACTGGGCCGGGGGGCAGGGTGGCAAGCGTCCCCCGGGCTGCCGCAATGCGCGCCCGGTGCGACACACATCTCTGCTGGCACATTGAGCGGCTGCTAGACCTCCTTGCTGGTCGGCCGGCCGACATAGCCAGCCACCCAGCAAGGCAGTTTTAGTCACCTAAAGAGGGAGGGAGGGCAGCCGGCGAGATGCTATCAGTGGTGCCGGCTGCTTCTGATTACGTCACAGGGAGCGCCCACACACATGCGGCCTGGGATTAAGGCGCGTGTGTGGGCTAGATCCTCCCTGTGACAGGACGTGCATCTCCCTCCCAGCTCCTGCGGCCAGCACGCGACAGTCACCAGGCCACTGCCAGCCATGAGGTATGCGGGGGTGGGGGCGGAGAATGCATTAATTGGTTTGGGGGGGGGTAAGAAAATTTATGAATATGGAATGCTGGGGGTGAATTAATTTGGAATGCTGGGGGGGTGAACTAATTTGGAATGCTGGGGCTGGGGGGGTGAATTAATTTGGAATGCTGGGGCTGGGGGGGTGAATTAATTTGGAATGCTGGGGCTGGGGGGTGAATTAATTTGGAATGCTGGGGCTGGGAGGGGGTGAATTAATTTGGAATGCTGGGGCTGGGAGGGGGTGAATTAATTTGGAATGCTGAGGCTGGGGGGGTGAATTAATTAGGAATGCTGGGGTGAATTAATTTGGAATGCTGGGGCTGGGGGTGAAATTGGAATGCTGGGGGTGAATTAATTTGGAATGCTGAGGCTGAGGTGGTGAAATAATTTGGAATGCTGGAACTGGGGGGTGAATTAATTTGGAATGCTGGGGCTGGGGGGGTGCTGTGGCAATATATATCCATGTGAGCTGGGGCAAATATATCCATGTGTGAGGTGGGGCAATACATCCATGTGTGAGCTGAAGCAATATATCCATGTGAGCTGGTGGCAATATTTCCATGTGTGAGCTGGGGGCAATATTTCCATGTTTGAGCTGTTGGGGGCAATATATTTCCATGTTTGAGCTGCTGGGGGCAATATATTTCCATGTTTGAGCTGCTGGGGGCAATATATTTCCATGTTTGAGCTGCTGGGGCAATATATATATATCCATGTTTGAGCTGCTGGGGCAATATATATATCCATGTTTGAGCTGGTGGGGGCCACTATATCCATGTGTGAGGTGGGGGCCACTATATCCATGTGTGAGGTGGGGGCAATATTTCCATGTGTGAGCTGGGGGCAATATTTCCATGTTTGAGCTGCTGGGGCAATATATTTCCATGTTTGAGCTGCTGGGGGCAATATATTTCCATGTGTGAGCTGCTGGGGGCAATAGATCTAATGTGTGAGCTGCTGGGGCAATATATATATCCATGTTTGAGCTGCTGGGGCAATATATATATCCATGTTTGAGCTGGTGGGGGCCACTATATCCATGTGTGAGGTGGGGGCCACTTTATCCATGTGTGAGGTGGGGGCCACTATATCCATGTGTGAGGTGGGGCAATATACCCATGTGTGAGGTGGGGCAATATACCCATGTGGGGTGTGTATGAGTGAGTTTTATTGCTGTGGAGCTCTGTGATACGCTCATCCACACGGCACATTACTGTGAGTTTTATTGCTGTGGAGCTCTGATACGCTCATACACACCGCACATTACTGTATCACAGAGCTCTACAGCAATACAACTCACTGTAATGTGCGCTGTGTATGAGAGTAAGTTATATTGCTGCGGAGCTCTGTGATAACGCTCATAAACAAAGGGCCTGAGTTGCTGCACTATGGGCCTCTGGGTCATACTTGCCACCTGGGCCAAAAGTTGCCAGTCAGCCCCTGGGTAAATGTTACAGCCAAGTGCGGCAAATGTTACAGCCAAGTGCGGCAAATGTTACAGCCAAGTGCGGCAAATGTTACAGCCAAGTGCAACAAATGTTACAGCCAAGTGCGGCAAATGTTACAGCCAAGTGCGGCAAATGTTACAACCAAGTGCAGCAAATGTTACAGCCAAGTGCGGCAAATGTTACAGCCAAGTGCGGCAAATGTTACAGCCAAGTGTGGAAAACAGAACAAACAGGATCAGCCTGAATCTCAAACGGAATGCAATTGGCATGGTAGACACAGCCCCCCCCCGTAATGCAGGAGCCAGGAGGCCACCTTATTGAAAGGGCTCCCCCCCGTATTGCAGGCCACCTTATTGAAAGCCCCCTCCAGTAACGCAGGCTGAGCTGAGGCCACCATACTCAAGGGCCCCCCACAGTACTCAAGGCCCCCCACGGAACTCATGGGCCCAGCCCCCACGGTAATGCAGGCCTGGCTGCCATATTGGTATTGAGACCCCCCCCAATTTGATTTTGAACATAATTACCTGAGTCAGGTGGCGTGCTGCTGATGCTGAAAAAAATTATGATGTCATGTGATGTGTGGCCTCAGGAGAGACAGTGACTGTCACGGGCAGAGTCTGCTGCAGCAGTGCAGTGGTGGCGCCAGGCCCAGGTGAATGAAGTGTGGATTAGAATCGGAATGTGACCGGGTCGGCTCAGAGTGGGTGAGTGGGAGTCAAGCACTGGGACAATCAGTGACTGTCACGGCCAGGGCACGCCACGGGAGTCTGCTGCTGCGATGTGGTGGGTCACGGGTGCCAGACAGACTGACAGTCAGTGACAGTGTGACTGTGAGCCTGCCATATAGGACTGGAGACGCCCGGAGAGGAAGCGTTCCTGGCGCGAGGAAGAGAACTTCCGGCCACGCATTAATTCCAGGCCGGCCCGCTCGCTCGACGCTCATTGTCTCCTTGGCCGCACCCACACACACACATGGACACACGTGCGGGCGGAGGCAGAGCAGGCGAGCAGGGAGAGGGGGACGGGGAGGAACATAATCATCAGGATGACGAGGCTCATCGGAACGTGCCGATCGCGGGTGGTGCAAAAAATAGTGCGCTGGTCGAAATTAGCCGCGAACTTCTCCCCAAACGAGTGGGCCCCCTCAAGTGGCGGAATTGCCAGGGCCCAGTCGCAGTTGCGACCGCTGCGACCCTGGTAGTTCCGCCACTGAACTGGGCGTAGCATTCAAAATTTCAAAGAGAGAAGCATAGCAATCAAAACGGCGATCTATAGAGAAATGCCACAAAACATAATTAAGGAATACTAGCTCATGCACACTATCATAAGCTACATGTCCTATAAACTTGCTTGCTAAAATGCACAATAGATACCATGTATGTAATAAGTAGCAATGACCATCAATCATGAAGCTGCTAAATGACACCAATCCACATTTCTTGCCTCCTAACTCAAGCTCAAAGACATATTAAAAACAGACTCAACACAAACGTGTGTTTCGCCGATCACCACATCGGCTTCATCAGGAGTAAAAGTAAATCTAACAGCGCTATTCACTTCCCTGTATATATTGCGGCGGACCCTAGTCACATGACTGGAAATAGCCAATCGTTCTCCATCAGGAAGCAAGAACATACATCGGGCATAATACTGCAACAAGCTTGAAAATGACCTATCAACTGAATGAAGGGTCATCTGACTGCCTACAACCAATCAGTTTATGGAATTTTGTTAGGATAATAATAGTAACAGCCAGGATAGCTCGACTAGAGGCCCATCAGTTCAACGAATTACAAAAAACTCATCACCATGCTTGGTCTGCCATAACGCATACTACGCTACACATAACCCCATTAGGCGGATGGAAATGGTAGCCCTTATTGAACGCTATAGATGAATTATAGACATATCAATTTGAAGACGCAATTGGTCTCAAAAAAAGGGAGCAAAAATGCAGATAACTCAATGAGACATGAGAATGACATGATTGATGAATATGGGTCAATTGCTACAATTCTAGGTCAAAATAGCCACACCAGAAAAATTCTCCCATTTAAGGCTGGGGTCAGACTAGCGAATTTTTAACGTGCGTTTAGGCGCACTTAATCACGGTCGCACTAGCAGCAAATGACGGGCAATGACGGCCAATATACGAAGTACGGTCGCACGAAAGTCCGGCTGCGCAACGCAAGTGGAAAATGAACGCATTTTTTCGAGAACGCAGAACCGCTAGTACGGACATACAGAGTGCGCTGCGTCCACTAGCGGCGTGTGTGCGTGATTTGGAGACGTCAGACCCTGCTCATGTCCAGTCAACATAACGTCCAGACACCCGAAGTTTCCTGGTTTGGATCCGTAAAAAAATCACGCACAAAAATGCACATCGTATGACCGTTTTCGCGCATTCCGTGAAAGAATATGGCAATGCGTTCGGACGCACTTTTTGACGGTCGCTGCGAAAAATGCGTTAGTCTGACCCTAGCCTTATCTCACTTTCCAAATTGGCTATTTGGTCCAGATTGTTCTCTTTTCCTGCCATTCTCCTGGTTTTCACCTTTCTCTGAACAACCCTGAGAGAGAGGTGAAAGCCAGGAGAACTGGCAGGAGAAGAGAACAATCTAGACCAAATAGCCAATTTGGAAAGTGAGCTAAATGGGAGAATTTTTCTGGTTTGGCTATTTTGACCTAGAATTTTCACTTCTCCAGTTATTCTCCTGCTTTTCACCGCTCTCTGAATAACCCTGTGAATGTTTAATCCCGAGGTGAAAAATAACATTGCTTTAGATGTTATTTCGAATTTTTTTTCAAACACCAGTTAAATGCAGCATATTAGGAAGTTTTAGGAGGGAAATTAATTCTCAAATCTCAATCAAAAGCAGACACCACCCCACCCCCTCAGTACCTCAGTATAGTGTGCAATGTATCAAATTGATTACCAGACTAAAAACACCTGGTGTTATGCCCGTTTGTGAACAGAGGTCATTTAGAGTTGAGAATCTTTCCACGTACACATTAGTTTTTAATTCAATATCTAATAAACCGTTGCTTATAATATTCTGCAGTAAAGAGTCTCTTTATTTCTAGATTTCTTAGTATTTTTTTAAGCATTTTCTATACTTTTTTCAAAATTTCCTTTTTTTTTTTTCGAACTCGAACCGAACACACCCAAAAAGTTCGAAGTTCGCGAACTTTTGAACTGCCAAAGTTCGGGCCGAACTCCGAACCGTCCGAACCCGAACAGCTCATCCCTATTCAGCATCCTGATGTCCGTTTGAGGAAGTTCTTCTTTCTCTCTGTTTTGTTGGTATATAGCTTATCAGGTTTAATCCTTTATCAGGGTGTTCACCTTGATTCCTATTGTGTCTATATGAGGTGGGGTGACTGTTGCTTTCATCTACTTTTTTGTGGGTGTTTTCTTTCTCTCTTGGAATTCTATAAATAATAGTAAATACGGAGCTAAAAATCCTTTATATTTTGTCAATAATAATGTTATGGTTTTCATCTTAAAGCACCATGGGAATGTATTATAAAATAAATATGCGCATTGGGTGTTTGGTTCTCTTCTTTTAAACCAAATCCCCCCCCCCCCCGTGTAGTGTTTGAGTTAAGAATTAATGCAAGGTAACCTGAGACAGGAAGGAATTAATCCGACCAGGGAGAAACAAAATATTTTCATATCGAGCAGCTGAAGACTGACCAGGAAACCACCAAACTGACCCGAAGGATTTCCCTGCGTGTTTGAAGATTCCCAGCAATGAATAACTAATGGCTCCCATGAGAGCAGGTAACAAAACAAGAATTGGTTACACTTTAACAAGTGACAGAACCTTTTCCTGTTAAGGACATTAAAGGAATTATTTAAAGTGACATCGATTTGGTGATTCTTATGTTATTTAGTTCTTTGTATGTTTTTTTTCAACAATGAATTCACCATGGTGCCTTGGTACATACACTATATTGCCAAAAGTATTCGCTCGCCTGCCTTGACTCGCATACGAACTTTAAGTGACATCACATTCCTAATCCATAGGGTTCAATATGACGTCGGTCCACCTTTTGCAGCTATAACAGCTTCATCTCTTCTGGGAAGGCTGTCCACAAGGTTTAGGAGTGTGTTTATGGGAATTTTTCACCATTCTTCCAGAAGCGCATTTGTGAGGTCACACACTGATGTTGGCGAGAAGGCCTGGCTCTCAGTCTCCGCTCTAATTCATCCCAAAGGTGTTCTATCGGGTTGAGGTCAGGACGCTGTGCAGGCCAGTCAAGTTCATCCACACCAGACTCTGTCATCATGTCTTTATGGACCTTGCTTTCAAATCGTGTATTTGGGACAGCGCATGCGCAAAATGGCCGCGCTTCAAGGGAATGCCCTGCACCATTGTGGAACGCGGAAGAGGGTGTGACGCATGCGCAAGATGGCGGCGCACACCGGAAAATAACTCTTGGAACCGATTGTAATCATGTGGGGACAATTTAGTTCATTTAAAAGGGTATATATACCCTTACATTGCAAATATTTGTTGATACCAGCTGAGGAAGCGGCTTTACAGCAGCGAAACGCGTCCTGGGGCCATATATTATGGTTTGTTTTTATATATTCTTTTAATAAATCTATTAAAGGCTTCAAATTGGTTCCACACTGTTTTTTTTCTTTGATTTTTCCTCCTCAAAAAATCCATGGGCACTTCCACCTGAGCTTTGGACGCTCCAACTCATGTAAGTTTCCAATTAGCATAAGAGAGATTTGCACCTATTTATCTGAAAGATTCACACTAGGAGAGCATGTATTTCTCTATTTTTCCCTTCATGATTCCACTCATAATGCGGTATTGAAGATTAACTACACGCAAGGTCGGGGTCACCTGTTTATTTATTTATAAAGGATTTTACCAGGAAGGATACATTGAGATTTAACAAGGAGGAAGAAAAATCACCCAAAGGCTAGGCTTGTGCACCGATTTTTTTTTCGGTTCGATTCGGTTAGATTTTTCAGATTTTTTAAATTTTCGATTCGGCTCGTTTCGACAGATTTCTGTTTCGATTCGGTTCGGCTCGATTCGTTTACATTTTTTTTTTCGGAATATCGACCATTTTTCGGATTTTCGTGTCACTTAGCTCGTTTTTTGTATCGACTTTTCGTGATTTCGGAAATTTTGGTTTTTCGGGAATTGTACATGTTTTCGGAATATCGACCATTTTTCGTATTTTCGTGTCACTTTGCTCGTTTTTTGTATCGACTTTTCGTAATTTCGGAAATTTTCGTTTTTCCGGAATGTCTGTTCTCGTTTCAAAGCAATAAAATTTCCATTTGACACATTTCAAGTCCATTCGAAAATTCCGAAAATATTTCGTTTCGGCTCGGAAATTTTTTCGGATCTAAAAATTTTCGGACATTCGGCCGCATCCGAAAACACGAATCAGGAAATTTCGTGAAAATTCCGAAATCCGAAACCCACATCCCTACCAAAGGCGAGGTCCCACTCTGAGCCGGTGATAGGGCTCTACTCTTGTGAGTGGATTTCATACATAGTACAACGTCTACCTTTTTCATTGGAATATTGCATTATTATTTTTTTATTTGCTTCTCTTTCAAATCACATGTTGTGCTACGGACCTATGTGAGACACCTGGACTCCATAGCAAATTCATTTTGCGCTTACCAGATCCGTTACAATTTGCTTGATTTTATACACCTGTGGCCATGGAAGTGATTGGAACAACTGATTCTGATTATTTGGATGGGTGAGCGAATACTTTTGGCAATATAGTGTATCAATGTCCTCATTAATAAAGAAATGCCAATTAAATAAAATAATTAAATAAGTCGTTTTTGCTTTATTTATTTATAAAATATTTTACCAGGAAGGATACATTGAGATTTCTCTCATTTTCAAGTATGTCATAGAGAGCAGAACACAAATCGGATTATTGTGCAACTGCAAAAAAAAAAAAAAAAATGAACTCAGCTATTCTTTTAATAGGTGTTTAAAACAATAAACATGCATTTAAATGTGAGTCAATAAAAAAAGAATATAAAAGGTCTGTTAGAGTTTAAAAAAAAGCCTTTAAAATAATTGGGGATCAAACATTTTTCCAAATAAAAAAAAAATATATATATATATATGTTACAAAAAAATAAAGGAGACGGTTTTCTTGATATGAAAAGAATCAACGGTTGAAATAAAATATATATAAATAATGAAAAAATTTTTTTTATTACATTGAATCCTATGAGATTGGGCAGTTTAAACTTGTCGAACTGAATCACGGCAAATCAGAGCATTTCACTGACATGTCAATGCAGTTGGGCGTTCTTTGAAAAGATTAACCATTACTTCTCTAAGGGACAATTTCGCTGCCACAGAAGATTGACGATCTGCTCCGCATTTCACTGTCAATTCAACAGTATTTGACAAATTGTCAATTTAGTAACCATTAAGCAACATACGGTGAAATTCTCCATTCGGTGCAATTCGGTGGCAAGTTTGTTGTTTAGCGAATAACCCCTAAAGAAACATGCTCTGAATTATTATGAACTGGATTTAAAGCGTTTTGCACAGTAAACAAAACGATACAAACAGAAAAATCAATGCTGCAATCTCAAATTTTATACCAAAATATCAGAATACAAGGGGAGGTCCAAAAGCGAGGTTTCAATTAATGAGATAATGACGTTAACTCTTTTTTTTATTATATATTTTTTTAAAAGACAGACCAATCCTTCCAAACTTCTAAAAAAAAATGTATACCCCCCTGGAAGATCATGAAGATAAAAGGTGACTCAAGAAGTGGCTGGGCAAATTCTCTAACAATTTAATTTCCCTGCGAAACATTACTTTGAAGACCTAGTCAAAACCCATCTTGGTGGTGATGAAGCCCCAAGTCTCCAGGAGGTCCACAAGTGGCTTAGCAGATTCAAGTCTGACATCTGTGATGAAGCAAGAGAGGGACGCCCCCACATGTCTACTACAGGCGAGACCATGGTGACCAAGGTGATGGTACTTCTGGATCAGGAACCGCAAACCATTCTCAAAAAGCTTGTTCGACATTTCATTTCATGCTGAGTATTCTTGATCACGAGTTGGACTTGACCAAGAAGTGCGCCCGTGTGTTCCGCGTTTGTTAAAACGCAGAGAAAAAAAAAAGAGATTGCCAAAACGTTTCCTTGTCTTGTTCGGAGAGGGGAATTTTGCCAACTTTAAGGCAATAGTCACTGGAGATGAAGCTTTGTTGACGAAATATGATATTTGGGGGTGTTTTGAGAAGTGGGTACACAGCTTGGAAAACAAAAATGCATGGAGATCGGCAGCGATAGTGATGAGAAATGCTGAATAAACAAGCTTTCTTTGTAGAAAAAAAAATGGGAGTTTGCTATATATTTTCGACCTTATTTTTGGACCTTTCCTCGTATGACGGTTATAATAACTCTGCCATTCCTCCATCTCTGCTAGTTCTGCCATTCCTCCATCTCTGCTAGTTCTGCCATTCCTCCATCTCTGCTAGTTCTGCCATTCCTCCATCTCTGCTAGTTCTGCCATTCCTCCATCTCTGCTAGTTCTGCCATTCCTCCATCTCTGCTAGTTCTGCCATTCCTCCATCTCTGCTAGTTCTGCCATTCCTCCATCTCTGCTACTTCTGCCATTCCTCCATCTCTGCTACTTCTGCCATTCCTCCATCTCTGCTAGTTCTGCCATTCCTCCATCTCTGCTAGTTCTGCCATTCCTCCATCTCTGCTAGTTCTGCCATTCCTCCATCTCTGCTACTTCTGCCATTCCTCCATCTCTGCTACTTCTGCCATTCCTCCATCTCTGCTAGTTCTGCCATTCCTCCATCTCTGCTAGTTCTGCCATTCCTCCATCTCTGCTAGTTCTGCAATTCCTCCATCTCTGCTAGTTCTGCCATTCCTCCATCTCTGCTAGTTCTGCCATTCCTCCATCTCTGCTACTTCTGCCATTCCTCCATCTCTGCTACTTCTGCCATTCCTCCATCTCTGCTAGTTCTGCCATTCCTCCATCTCTGCTAGTTCTGCCATTCCTCATCTCTGCTAGTTCTGCCATTCCTCCATCTCTGCTACTTCTGCCATTCCTCCATCTCTGCTAGTTCTGCCATTCCTCCATCTCTGCTAGTTCTGCCATTCCTCCATCTCTGCTAGTTCTGCCATTCCTCCATCTCTGCTAGTTCTGCCATTCCTCCATCTCTGCTAGTTCTGCCATTCCTCCATCTCTGCTAGTTCTGCTAGTTGCTTTTCAGGTACATTTTAAACATAAGCTCTGGGTCCTTTACCAGCAGCTTACTGGCACTAATGGCTGCAAGATACATTCAGGGTTATACAAAGAGAATCGAAAAGTCACTGCACGTTCGGTGACTTTTCGTTCTCTTCTATTTGGTGTGATTTGGCGACCCATTTCAGCGACCCTACTGGGACCACAGGGCCGTCGTAATGCAGGAAAAAAGTCGCCGCAAACCCGACAAAACACTCACCGCAAAACCCGGCGAAGGCACGCCGAAACCCGCAAAAACATCTGGATTAACCCTGCCGAACACGCCGGAGAAACCCGAGCAGCCGCCTATCACAGAGCAGAGCAGCCGCTGGAAAAACCCGACACCGCAGACGAATGGAGTGAAAAAAAAAAAACGTACGCTTGAATGATTGAAAAGTGAAACGCTGTTTGCAAAGAAACTACTGAGAAAAATTGTCTGAAATTTACACATGAGGTCCAGGGAATGATAATAAAAAGGGCTGTTACAGAAAAAAGAAAAAAACTATTTAAAAAAAATTCACAAACAAATCCCGAAAAAAGCCTAAAAGATCCTAAAAAAATCTAAAAACAAAGAGACTCTTTACTGCAGATTAAAATAATAAATGGTTTATTAGATATTGAATTAAAACGGGAATATTTTTAACATTGAAGCCTATGGAATTCGCCTGAATAAATCTGCCGCATGAAACCACTGAATGGCAGGGCAATTCGGCAACTTTTCTGTGCTGTTTTGTGTTCTCTGAATAGACGAAGCATTGCTTCTCTATGGGGGTTTCACTGCCCTCGAACAGGCACCGAACAGGCACCGTATGTGCAGGCAATTCGCCAACATTTGGCAAACAGCCTGCTCTCTGGATAGTCGAATGTCCAGGAAAGGTAACCGAACGCTGATTTTCACTGTTAGGTTACCTTTCGGCCACAATTTGGAGCTCTTTGAATAACCCTCTTATCTCTGCTTTGTGCTGCTGCTAGATAGAATTCCACCTTTCATTGAATATGTTTTTTTTTAAAAAAAAAAAGAATTCCTCCTTTTATCTTGGGAAAAATCGCATTTAAAATCTATCATTATTGGGATAGTCTTCATTATGCAGTTACATAAAACAGAGAAGCAGATTGTTAGGGATATTTAAAAGCAGACATACGGTATTTTAAGGTTCAAGCTACCTGCCTTACTAATGCTTCGGATTAATGATCTCCTCATTCAGCGTGCTTGCGCTTTAAACAATAAGTCGATGAAAGATAATAGATCACTGGTAAGTGTCCAGCTTGACGTTGAAAGTTGCCTTAAAGGTCATTGGATAATGGTTTGTCTGCAAGTCACAAGGCGTCAGTAGTACTGCATAGCCTGGAGCAGGTCGAATGATCTACAAAAAGCTGAACATACGCAAAAGAAAACAGACCCAAATACCCCCATTTAAAAATAAATAATAATAATGTATGACGAAAAAATAAAATAATAATAAATGGATAACTAAAATATTAATAATAATGGATGACTAAAAATAAATAATAAATGGATGACTAAAATATTAATAATAATGTATAGCTAAAAATAAATAATAATAGAGGATTAAAAAATAAATAAATAAATAATAATGTATGAGGAAAAAATAAATAACAATAAATGGATGACTAAAATATTAAAAATAATGTAGGACTAAAAATAAATAAATAATAACAATGGATGACAAAAAATAATAATAAATGACAAAAAAAAGTGTAATTTTGAAACGCACATTATAAACATTTAAATATAAAAGAAAGTTTCATAAAACATAAGTATAATTATAATATGGATCCCTGCTCACATGGAACGGCATTCTTGCCACCAGTCCTGGGGCTCGCAGGCCAGTCCCAAAATGGGATGTAGAAAGATGTAGCTTAAGGGATAACTACAACATGATGATCAGAATGACTCTTTCTCAGGGGTCAAGTCCAACATGAGTGCCTGGGAACACAGTTCCTTCACTTTTATAGCAGGGGGAACTTAGCACTGTATTTAGCTGGCAATTCGTCAATATTTATGCAATTTCAGAGCCAATTCGGCACTCTTTGAACAGTCCCTTAAGACATAAAAGTGGACTCAAAGCCCAATATATATCTATCTATAATGAATATAATACAAGGCAAAAAGTCCAAAGATTTGAGTAAAATAATAAACATTATTTCGTCGAATTAAAACTGTCTGGTTGACCTTTCAGCTCACCTATGGAGCTTTCATCGAGGCACCTAAACACTCTTTGTCTTTGGGGTGTTTAAGTGTCCTGATGACAGCTCCTTAGACGAGATGAAACGTTGACCAGAACTTTTAATTTGAAATAAAGTTTATTATTTTACTCAAGTCCTTGGAGTGCTGGCCTTATTATCCTGTATTGAACATTGGCTGAGCACTAGACATTGGATTACTACGCTAGTCTGGGAGTGCAGGAGTTACCTCAACGGACTATTTAATTATTATTATTATTTTAAGATTACATTCCCACGAGAATCTGGAACTGCTGCAAAGTGCTGGTAAAGGTTTCAAGGTGTTACAGAATCTCTGGCTTCCGTCACTTCCCGGGGGAAATCTACAGATATCTAAATATACATATACACATCCTCAAACGGAAGGTGGAGGAGCTCAAGGTCTCTAACATCCACCAGCTCCGTTATGTCGTCATGGAGGAGTGGAAGAGGACTCCATCGGCAACCTGTCAAGCTCTGGTGACCTCCATGCCCAAGAGGGTTAAGGCAGTGCTGGAAAAAAATGGCGGCGACACAAAATATTGACACTTTGGGCCCAATTTGGAGATTTTCTCTTCTCTTGTAGTCGCTTTTGTTGGCAGCGGTTTAGACATTAATGTCTGTGTGTGTTGAGTTATTTTGAGGGGACAGTAAATTTACAGTTACATGAGCTGTACACTCACTGCTTTACATTGTAACAAAGTGTCATTTCTTCAGTGTTGTCACATGAGAAGATAATAAAATATTTACAAAAATCTGAGGGGGTGTACTCACTTCTGTGAGATACTGTATATGTTATAAAATTATGTGCCCAAACTAGGAGATGCACTCCCGTTGAAAATTTTTTACTTTATTAGTATTTACGAGAGGACTCCATTGAAGATCGAGATGAATGAATTAATATATTTATTACTACATAGCTTATTACATTTTTTTATTCGTTGATTACTTAAATCCCTGTTGAATTTGGATCATCAGGAGGTGATTATATATGCGATATTAACTATTGATGTACAAGTATATATATATTTTTTATATTTTTATTTTTATTTTTATTTTTTTTAGTTATTATTTTTTCCTTTTGCTTGTTCCTGTTGAGTTTCTTTGACATTATGCTGATAATTATGTAGTAAGTTCTCACGGAGGATTAATGTTCTAATGTGCTTAGGGTATCGTAATCGAGTCTGTCTTGTATACGCCGGTTTTGATATCTTTAATATATTGCTTTCTTATAGATGTCCATTGCGCATGCGCCAGTTATCCTGGGTGCATGCGCTTGGTCTCCTTGTCAACACCAGACGCTCGTGACGTGTATCATGTGCAGCATCTGGTGAGGCTACGGCGGCCACCATTATCGGATACAGGTGTGTCACTTAACTTGCGTGTAGGATTGGTTCTCCCGAGTCATTGTGATGTATATATACTGGGTACATACACATATACTTTATCCCTTAATAAAGACCTTAGTCGTCGAAACGTTGGGATCCTTGGCTCCGTTCTCCTGTTTACACTCTCTCCAAGTGCCGGGTAATTTATGGTGTTAATTGGTTGTATTTTGAGTATGTTCTTCCCTTTGAAGGGTTTAGGCTGGGTTCACACCTAAGCGTTTTACAGCGCGCTCCTGCGCGCTGTAAAACGCGTAAACATGAAATCCCATGATTGCCTATGTGGGCATGTCACACCTAAGCATTTTAAAGCGCGCAGGAACGCGCTTTAAAACGGCCGACGCAAAAAGAAGTCCGGGAGCTTCTTTTCGGCATATAGCCGCGCGTTCGCGGCCATATCATAGCCGCGAACGCGCTGCAACGCATGTTCGCGCGTTTTTTTGTATGCGCGAACGCGTGTAAAAAAAACGCAGGCATTGCGCTACGCCGTGGTGTGAACCCAGCCAGATTATTTCGCTGGTGGACTTTGTTCATTTTCTGTTTATCCATGTGTATGCATCATATTTTATTTTATTTTATTTTATGATTGTGATACTAATAAAGTTTCATTTTTTCAACGCGAGTGCATCTCCTAGTTTGATTACATTGATTGTTGGAGGTTTGGGAAGCCTTGATTTGGAGGTCGCACCTTCTCTTTATTCAGTGTGCGGACTACTGCTTTTTCAGACTATAATATGATGTGCCGCAATGTGACCGTGGCCACTACGGATTTCTAAAAGCTGCTGTCCTTGAGTGTCACACGGCAAACTGAACAAGCTGGAACATATATTCGCCTCTTCAGAAAACCCAGACTGAGAAACCCGGAGTGAGGAGTGACAAGCGGCAGGCAGCTATTGAATCACCGCAGCTGTCACGATGCAGGCGATGGGGAGGGAACACGTCGTAACAGCAAAAAAATCCCCAAAAGCAGAAAGCAATTAAATAAAAGGAAACTAATGACCTGTAGATAACGTACACTTTGACAACCAGCTCCGAAAACGTTCCCTTTCACCAAGGGGCAAATGTAGGAAACTGTACGTGGCGGTCAACAGGTGGGACTGTCAGTAACTGATTTATGTTGCTTTCATAGAGTTAATCAGACAGGTAATTATTACCTGCCATATATATATATAGGTTTTAAAAAGTGCCAATTTATTTTACAGCGCTGTACAACAGTAAACCTCCCACGTATCCTTATTTAAGAGAGACAGTAATTATTTTGGGCACAAATCTCCTTTTTAATCCTAATATCCCATGGTTCTTCTGTATGTTTGGAATGTTGGGGTTCTAGAAGACCTTAACTTGCTTTTTCATTGGAATAGATTGAAAAACAATCATTAACATATCAAAATTGGTGTGCCCGCTAAAGAGAAACTAAAACTGTGAAAATTCTCTCCCGTCCCTCTGTAAAACAAGCTGCAGATAGCAGCCCCAAACCTCACTGTAACAAAAAATTCAAAATGTTTACTGCTGCATTACATTTGCCAGGGAGAGGGCAGAATACAGGGAGAGCCCTGGGGTCATTCACTGCTGTACAGGAATAACATTCAGGGGTGATAATGAGTGAAATCCCTGTACAGTACAGATACAATGTGTTGCTGTAATTGCCATACACAGGCATTATGCAGCACATACAGATACAAGGTGTTACTATAATTGCCATACACAGGCATCATGCAGCACATACAGATACAAGGTGTTGCTATATTTGTCATACACAGGCATTATGCAGCACATACAGATACAAGGTGTTGCTGTAATAGCCATACACAGGCATTATGCAGCACATACAGAAACAAGGTGTTACTGTAATTTCCATACACAGGCATTATACAGCACATACAGATACAGGGTGTTACTGTAATTGCCATACACAGGCATTATGCAGCACATACAGATACAAGGTGTTACTGTAATTGCCATACACAGGCATTATGCAGCACATACAGATACAAGGTGTTGCTGTAATAGCCATACACAGGCATTATGCAGCACATACAGATACAAGGTGTTGCTGTAATTGCCATACACAGGCATTATGCAGCACATACAGATACAAGGTGTTGCTGTAATAGCCATACACAGGCATTATGCAGCACATACAGATAATGCATTGCTAATAATGTCATTATGAATGATCACTACAAACCCCCATAAGCAGAAGATCTGAACATTTTATTATCTCAGCATCACATTTACTGTATTTAATACAAAGGTTATTTCTGCCTGCCGGTAATGCAGACCCCGTGTGACATTGTGTAAGGTAAGGGACGTCATCTAGAGTTTAGAAACATTTCATCCCATAAATGTTTCTGTAAAGGATAAAACAAATACATGAACCAAAATAAAATGAGCAAATTTACATTATTTTACATTCTTAAAAGGGACAATACCACTTACATAAGCTGTAACTATGCTTGTGCATTACAAACAAAACCACCTTCTAAAATATATGCTGCTCTTTTTTTTCTTTATTTGAAATAATTTCATGTAAAAATAAAAAAATAAAACAAGGTTTTCATTTCTTGGTACCATTTTGTCTATTTTTCCCAGGATGTAACATTTACCAAAAGCTTTGCTTTGTTGCTCTTGTTTATTTAAACTACAGCATTTAACAGTTAATGAGGTGGAGGAGGTCTATTGTTCTTGAGGCTGAGAACGGAGATAAGAGCTGGCAGCTGAATGAGATAAAACAGGGATCTTAAACAGACTTCTAATCTACCCCCTGGTGATGTCCTTTGAATACATCCCACACAATATAATGATGTGAGCCAGTGACTGACCCATAGACTCCATTCTATGGGCAAAACTACACAGTGAGGAGCAAGTGATGTAAAGATACTAGGGGGTGGGGCAGTATACAACACAAAATATCACACAATGGATGCACCCAGTGACACATATAGAGTAAAATATTTTCTTAACTAAACATACAAGAGAAAAACAAAGCACATGTAAGATATCAGCCACATAAAACAAACACAATAAGGACATTTAATTTTTTTGTTTGTGGCGGCCCATTAACCATCTCAGATCAACATTTTCGGTGCCCAATTTCTATTTTACATTATATTTAATGTTAACCTCACATCTAGCGTTTGAAATAAATGTTACAATATTTTTTTTCAACAAAAAGCACTCGGTAGTGAGGGGATTAAGGCTGGGGTCAGACGAGCGTAGTGTTCACGTCCGTGATTGCGCCTAAAAGTACGTCCGTGATAGCATGAAAGTAAGTCCATTGGAGCCTGACACATGAAGTACGTCCGCACTGAACTGCGGACGCACAAGGGCCGCGGCAAACGGACGCAGGTTAGGCAAGAACGTAATACTGCTAGAACGGACGTGCGGAGTGCGCCACGTCCACAACGTCCGCATAGCTTTGTGTGTGAGTGATGGAGCGAGGTCAGACGGACTGCATTTATACGTCCAGCATTTTTGACGGACAGAATGTTTTTTCATTGTAATTTATTTTCCCCTCCTACATCCGTCAAAAAATAACTTCAGTGAAAAAACGGACTGTGTGGCCACTACTGCGTCATCCGTACTGACGATGTCCGTACTGCACGGACGTACAGTCCGTAGAAATCACGCTCGTCTGACCCCAGCCTTAGAGTTACTTGATTTTGCTCTAGATCTCTGTATCCTATTTCTTTTTATGACAAAATGCATAAACATGTACCGGCTGGGTGGAGTAGAGGTAACATCACTGCTCTAGAACCATGGAGACTGTGGGGACACAGGTTCGATCCTGGCCAGAGCACCTCTCCAGTAAGTGTCCTTGGGCAAGACACCTAACGGTACATACTCGCCACCCAGGACATACTTGAAAACGAGAAAAATCTCAATGTATCCTTCCTGGTAAAATCATTTCTCAAGAAAAAAAAACAAACAACATGTGTTGTTTATAGGACTCATCAGAATATTCATGGATACAAAGTAGCAAGCATATGCACACACACACACACACCACACACACACACACACACACTATCTGCGTCCCATTCCTCTCTTTCTGCTCGAGTTGGTCGTTTTGTTTTAATAACAGATTCCTCAATTAAAATTTGCATATTAAGGAAGGCGAGTTATTTTCCCATCAGGTATAATTAGAATAAACTTTGTCCAGGTGTGTGGAGTGTTCCAATATCCCACAAGACTGATGTTCCAAGAGTGCGTGTAAATCCCGAGATAAGATCTCCACCATTGGAATGAGCGGAACTATTTAAATCCCTATGTTTACCCAAAGGCCATCTTTTTATCTATAGGATTGAAACACAGGATCTCCAAATATTAATTCTGCTACTGTATCCAATAGTTTGACAGGCCTCAAGGGGTTTTTTATTTTAATTTTATGGCTAAACCGTGTATCACCATCATGATATACTACTATGTACTGGGGCACAAACAAATACTCAGCCCATTGAGACATGGCGCCCTATAGGAAGAATAAATTTAATTTAAAAAAAAATGCTAAAACTCCTCTACAAAGGGAGACTGTTTTATGTTTTGTAAGACTGGTCAAAAACTGCAACATTGTATAAAAAACAATTAACAGAATGTTTTGTGCAATTATTTACTGCTAATATAATAAATAGTTATGTGCATCAGGGTCAATTTGGTGAATTGTACGCCAAGGGGTTAACCTGAAAGAGTACCAGGGTAGGAAAACAGTATTCAAACTCCACTATTCTTTCTAAAAATTTAAATTTTTAAGCTATCAAAGCTTTTTTCTTTTTTGTAAACCGTTGGGTTTGTTTGTTTTCTTTAAACATCTATTATTGGTGGTACAGGTTCAAGGACAAAAGTACTGCTCAATGTCATAAGAAAGGCTGAACAAGTACAGAATTATTTATAACATGAAAAGAATATGAAAAAAGGTAAAAGTGGAGGAAGACCAGTGAAAATTGTAAATATTATGTAGAACAATAATTCTATAATTACAAAAAAAAATAGGATATAAAAGAATACAACACTATCAGGGTTATTCAGAGAGCGGTGAAAAGCAGGAGAATGACTGGAGAATGGAAAATTCTAGCAGGGTTATCCAAAGAGATCCGAATTGCTTGAGAAAGGTAACCGAATGCTGAAAATCAGCGTTCGGTTACCTTTCCTGGCCATTCGGCTATCCAGAGAGCAGGCAATTCGCCAAATCCTGGCGAATTGCCTGCACATACGGTGCCTGTTCGGTTCCTGTTCGAGGGCAGTGAAATCCCCATGAAAATGCACTGCTTCGGCTATTCAGAGAACACAAACCAGCAGTGAAAGGTTCCCGATATGCCCTGCCATTCGGTGGTTTCATTCGGCAAATTTATTCAGGAGAATCCCATAGGCTTCAATGTTAAAAATATTCCCGTTTTAATTCAATATCTAATAAACCGTTCATTATAAAATTCTGCAGCAAAAAGTCTCTGTATTTATAGATTTTTTAGGATACTTTAAGCATTTTTCAGATTTTTTTTTTTTTTTTTTAAAAAGTCCGATTTTTTTTTTTTTTTTTTCAGTTTACTTATTTTTTTTGTAACAACCCTCTTTATTATCATTCCCTGGACCTCCTGTGAAAATTTCAGACATTTTCGCTCAGTAGTTTCTTTGCAAACAGCGTTTCTTTTTCCCAGATTCATACAAATGGTTTTTCTAATTTATTCACTGCCTCCTCTACGTCACAGCCGCTTCGGCTCTGTGTGATTCGGCTCATGTTCGGCTCCTGTTCGGCTCCTGTTCGGCTTTTTCGAAGGTTAATCCAGATGTTTTTGCTTGTTTTCAGCATGCATTCGGTTAGTGTTCGTCAGGTTTTCGGCAGCTTTTCCCTGCAATTCGGGGACCCTGTGGTGTTTGCTGAATACACCGCAGGGTCACCGAAATGCAATCGGCAAAAGGAACCGAATTGAAGAGAACGAAAAGTCACCGAACGTGCGGTGACTTTTCGAATCTCTTTGGATAACCCTGTAGGTCAAAATAGCCGATTTGGAAAGTGAGAATTTTTCTGGTTTGGCTATTTTGACCTCGAATTTTTCATTCTCCAGTCATTCTCCTGCTTTTCACCTCTCTGAATAACCCTGTATGGGGATTATTCAAAAAGCACTGAAATTTCGGCTATATTGCGGTGCTTTGCACTTTGGTGCGCTTCAACGATACAATTTCGCCGACCATTTACAGCAGGGTCACCGTAGTGCACCGAAGATGGAATCGCCAAACACCGACCAACTGCAGAACAAAAAACCCCCAAAAAAACAGAACTCTCCTAATCGGTGTTTAAACTGATAAAAATGCATTAAAAAGTGTCCAATTAATAAAAAAAAGGTCCTCTAAAAAAAAAAAAAAAAAAAAAAAAATCTATTCCAGAATTTAAAGAAAAAAAAAAAACTTTTAAAAAAAATTGGGAAACAAAGATTTTGTAAAAAAAAAAAAAAAATACAAAAAAGGTGTTCTAAAAAAATTAAACTACAAAAAGGCTTTTTGCTAATAAAAAGGAAAAGCATAAACTCTTTTTTTAAAAAAAATAAAGTGTAAAATCTTATTTTTTTTACATTGAATCATATGGGATTCGCCTGTTTAAACCTGTTGAACTTAAACATCGGAAAGCAGGGCATTTCGCTTACATTTCGGTGCAGTTCGACGTTCTCTGAATACATTAACCATGACTACTCTATGGGATAATTTTGCAGCTGCCGAAGATCGCTGATCCGTGCAATTCGGTGGCAGGTTTGTCGCTTTGTGAATAACCCCTTATGTGACATGACATTGAGCCATAATTTCTAAAGAGATGCATCCAAAAAACTAAAATTGGGAGAGATCAGACATCCCCGTGAGTTTACAATCTAAGGGACTGGGGTAGGTGAGACAGATGTGAGCAGAGGGAATGTGAAGATGGTTAGCAGGGCTTGCATGGGAAGGACCAGAAGCCTTGGAGAGAAAAGTGGAGACAGCTGGAAAGGAGACCTGAAATTATGGACTGGGCCTGGGTGGATGGGACAGCAAGGGGTAAGAAGCAGTTCAGTCTGTGTGTCTGTGTGCTGTGGAGAGAGAATAAGCTTGAGAAAAACAGTGACTACTTAGAAGATAATAAATGCTACATATATTTCCTCACAAGTCCACTATTTCACCCATAATAATATTATTATTTTCATTTAAAAATCTGACGTTCAGAATTCATGTTCTGTCTAGTTTTATTTTCATTCCATGGAACGTCTGCTGTGCTGACCTTTATATTAAAAGGTGTTTAAACCTCGATCACCAAGTAACAGGGAAGAATTCACATAGAAAGATCTGGACTCGACCTAAAAAGAGCAGGGAACACGGGGAAAATAAATAAATAAAAGCAGAGGGCTCTCGCACATGCAGGCCTTTTGCAACTTAACTCGAAATGTTTTCTTTTGGCTTCAGCCCATGGGAGAAAAAAAAATACATGCGAACGGCAGCTATTGTGTCCTCACACTGACGGGCAGACACTTGGAATGGGCCAGTACTAGACAGAGATTCTTCAAAAGGGAAACGTTACACTTTAATGGTATCCCATATGAACGCCTAATGCGTCTACACTCCGAGCGCCTGGATCTCATGAAACATAAGAATCACGGAGTCTGATCAAGGCTTTTAAACGGATATCAAAATATCCCTCCCCCGCAGATTAAAGAATGATTTGGGTTCTATCTGATCTCCTCATATCTCCAATCAGCTCCTTTGCGCAGGTCTCAGGTTGAGTTATGAATGCTATGGCATTTGTTCACTAAAACAAGAACAAAAATGTTGTGATAAAGGAACTGCAAATTTTAGAACAAATCAATTATGTAGAGTCCATATAAGGTTTTTTTTGCTAGCTCAACACGTTAGGCTTAAAATCTGCCAATCCTTATCAAATTTCTAACAGTTCATTAGCCTGTATTAAATATTATTAAATATAAAGAATGATATAAATATAATCATTATTACAATTCTATAATATTAAATTATATGAAAATGATTTGAAAATATTTCTATATTTTTTATTAAATAAATATAATATTTTACAGTTTAGTAGCCTGTCTGAAATATATATTATATGAAAATATATATTAAATGTAATTTCTTATTTAACATTAAATATATTTTTAACAGTTTATTAGCCTGAAATACATATTATATTAAGTAAATTATATCAATATTTTTTATATATATATATAATATATATATATATATATATATATATATATATAAAATGTAATATATCCCATTTTTTATTATATTAAATACGATATTTTTACAATTTATTAGCCAGTCTGAAATACATATAAAATTTTATATATATTATATGAAAATATAATTTGAATATAATATATTTCTATTTTTTATTATATTCAATTTAATATGTTCTACAGTTCATTAGCCAGCCTCAAATATCAGCACAAAAAAATAAAGTTTAAATAAGCTTCACTTTAAAGCTCTATTGGGATATACAGGTGTGGTATTGTCCCAAAATAAAAAATAAAATATTAGAGATATATTAAAATTCCCAAATTATCTGTTTATCTCCATAACCCCCATGGTGACTACTACTGTATGTTAATTTGTTATATTAACAAATGAGAAAGCATTGCCTGTATATCGAGTGAACTATGTGCTGTTATTGGCTGTGTCTGCACACCATCTATGGACGCGTTAGTGCACACTACTTTTACTTTCATTTTTGTGCATCCACAATAAAAATTGTCAAATTAAAAAAAATACCACATTATGTCTAGTAAAATATCCTTGACCTATCATAAGTGGTATCGGAGGGATCATCGATAGTCCACGATTTCCTCATTTTTATTTGCAAAAAAGAATAATAACAAATTGTTATTTCTGTATGAAATTTTTTTGGCCACATGCAGGGCCAGAGTGACAATTAGGCAAAGTAGACACGTGTGTCCTGTGGTGGATACCTTTCTCTGTAAAAGTAAATATATATATATATATACGTATTTTTTTTTATTTGGACCTACTGTGTTGGGCATTTTTCGCTGTAAAAGTAAAACACATTTTTTTTAAGCCAAAATTTAAAAAAAATATATATTTTTTTTTTTACTTTAATCCCCACACAATTTTTTTCCCCTAGAGTGTTAGAGTGTGTAAGTCCACTGTGGTGGGTGCAGTCCTCTGTAAAACTAAAATAAGAATTTGTAAAAAGAAATAAAAAATAATTGTGAAATAATTAAATTCAAAATATGACAAATGTTTTATAAAAATTTGTAGTTTTGGGGGGAAGGGGGAGGCTACAGATTTTTGTGCCTATAGGCTCCTGAGAAGTAAATATGGCCCTGGACATTTCTATATCAAAGACCGAGCAGGAGCATTGGGTCTTTTTTCATTTAAATCACATTATTATTATTATTGTGACCCGATCTGGAGACATTTACAAAGTTAAAACGTAGCATTTTATAGGAGGTTACAGAGAGTGTGATAAGATACTGTGTAAAATCAGAACTAATACTACGATAGGACTGGAGAATCCCGGCCATGAGATTACAATCAGCATTTCTTTGACACAAACAGCACAAAGTGCGGAACAAAACTGCGCACGGCTAACAGTTTAACAGTGTTTTATAATGGTGGGTGGATGGATGGAGTAATTGAAGGTGACAGTAGAAAGGCATCAGGAGCAGAATACGGTCAGTTTAAAGTTAGAGAAGAGTAAGTAAAATGGCTAGAATGTAATAAAAGATGAATTCGGACAGATGGGGCATAACAGCAGCAAAAGGATAACGCTTGGTGGTGACAGGTTGGAATTCATAACCACCTTTAGGAATTAAACAGTGGGACTTTTTGGTCGACGCTCAGGATGTTTTGCAGCTGCTGGATTGAGAGATGGAATTACAGTGAATGATGTAAAGCAAGTCCCATGTACCACACCATAATCCTGATCAGGGGCCACTATGCTACTGTGTGACTATATCTATATGCCCCAAATTCCATCCATCCCAGGGACTTGCCCAACTACTACTCCTATTTATGGTTGGGCAAGATGTGTCTTGTGTAGCATCTTAATCCTCATCAGGGCCACTACTCTAGTGTGTAGACGTATTTTTAAGTTCCAAAATCAGTGTGTTTTAGTGACTTGCACGTCTTCAATCTGTATTCGGTGTTGGGTGATGGGTCTTTCCATACAAGTAGAGCATGCAAGGTGTTTCCAGTTGTGCATTTCTTGGCAGGCCTGCCCTATGGGTAGGGCAATGAGGGCGCATGTCCTGCGCCCTGAACTTCGGGGGGCCCTACATCACTGTCGACATCCGCCATGTGATAGAAAGTATCAGTAAACCCCAAGCACTGGCTGCTCTTATGTATCGAAGGACCAGAGTGAAGAGCTCCAAAGCAGGGGACTCCCACCACCAAGAAAGCAATGACATGCAGTGTTAATATGTCTATCTCTGGGGTGAAGTTGTCTTATCTGAGGGAGAGAGGGTGGTTATCTGGGAGAGAGAGGCGTGAGGGGTGTCTATTTGGGATGATCAGTGCGGGGCCAGGGTGTGTGTCTGTGTTTGAAAAAGGAGGCGTATAAGGAGGTATGGTGTTGAAAGTGTGGTCAGGGGCCCACAAAATGGTCTTACCCGCAAATGCTAGGGGTGTCCCTGTTCCTCAGTTTTCATCCGGTCACCGAGCGGACACAGATGGGGCGTGGGTTGCCTTCTCCAATTAGGAGATGTATTTTCCGAGCTTGCCGTTTTTGCCGCTATGAATCGATTGCTGCTCAGTTTAGATTGTGGCTTCTCACTTGGAACGTAACTTTAGAACCTACCAGACGAAAACGCTGCCACCGGATCCCCCATACTCTAGTGCACAAAGCAGGCTGGGACCTCTGCGTTTATTGCAGCATATCAAAGGCGAGGGTTTCACCTTGGTATAACCAAACCCCGTCTCACATGCACTGCTTGGTAACAATACCGATAGGGGATACGGCTTGGCTTTCCCCTCAATCCACAATTGTTATTTTTTTTTGTAGCACGTAAAGCTGTGCTTCATAGACACATAGTGAAGGAATCGAATTAGCAGTCATATATAAAGGAATACAGAGTCTGAGCACTGAGTAATAGATTCCTCGTGGGTGGAACTCTGATCATCACCAGACATGGTCCATTGAGTAAAGAGCCTTCTGAATATACAAAGAATATTTAAAGACATCTTCACACCATATTCACCAATAAGATTATTTAGAGGCCCATAGCACCTCACATCCAAGAAAAAAAATACATAAATAATTAACTAGTAATTGACAGCAATTTGTGTTCTGTAGATCAAGGGAGATAATGTGGGGAGTGTGTGGCCCTGTGAGCCTGTGAAGGTGATTATCACCGACAGCTCAACAATGTATCACAAGGGGAATTCTTGATCTTTGAGTGATCTATACCTGTCAAAAATCACATTGACAGTCTGAGACATACTCACTAAGTACCGCAGTTCATGACAAAAACTAATGTGCCTACACCCACCCATAACCTGATGGAATAAACCATGGTAACCTGAGATGCCATGGTGCAGAGGGCAGCTTGAACCACTGCTTCTTCTGGCCACGAACAGCGGAGCACTGGGAACATTAAGTTCACATTGTTCTCGTGTGGATCAAGCAAGCTCTCACAGGATGTCACTGGGCTCAGTGGTGGCTCTGGAGTCAGTGAAGCTTTAGGCCAAGCTCAACATGAGGCCCTTCTTGATGTGCAAAAGTGTAGAAAATAACTCAAATTTGAATTAAGAAGGCCAATTCTGCTCGGTAAGACTTTGGCTGGGGTCAGACGAACGCAGTGCGAACGTGCGTTTAGCCGCACTTTATTACGGCCGTGGTAGCAGCAAATGACGTCCAACGCAGGCCCTCACACGAAGTACGGCCGCACGAAAGTTCAGCTGCATAACGCAAGCGGCAAACGAATGCATTTTTGCAAGAACGTTGAACCGCTAGTACTGACGTACAGAGTGCGCTGCGTCCGCATAGTGGCGTGTGTGCGTGATTAGGAGACGACAGACGCGGCTCATGTCCGGCCAACATAACGTCCAGACACCCAAAGTTTCCTGGTTTGGATCCGTAAAAAATCACAGCCGAAATTGCGCATCGTATGACCGCTATCGCGTCTTCTGTGAAAAAATGCCTTCGGACGCATCGATGCACTTTTTGTCGGTAGACGTGAAAAATGCGTTCATCTGACCCTAGCCTTTTACTTGAATGCAGGAGTGTATGTGTGTGGAGTAATTGTATAATCGCATTCTACATAAATTCATCATCATTTGAGGCCCCAGTGGTAGAGAGGCCTTAGGCGGCTGCCTATTTTACCTAATTATAGAGCCGCCTCTGACTAGGCTCCATGGTCTCCTATGGACTACAGGAGTGGATACGCACAAAGCCACCCACGGATAGCACCAGTGTCAGTATCAGTCAGCATCCAAAAAGAATATTCTGGCTCGAGTGGCTGATACACCACCGGAATAGGGAGGTTAATGGCGAGCTGCAAAGGGGAAAAGACTCACACAGCCTTTTGGCTATTTGCAGCTCCTCACTATGGGGTCATTTTCCATCTGTTCCATGGTTGGAAGATCGAAACACAATTCTATTACTACAGGGTCTAGTCACTGAACCATGTGCAAATCAATCTGCCGTACAAATGGAGCAAAACGAAAACACATTTTGATCTAAAATAACATTCTGCTCCTTCCCTGAATTTTGCCACCTGCAGGTCTAATCACCGAAAGGTGAAACTCTGGAGAACTTTTGGAGAAGTGATAATTCTAGGTCAAAATAGCCGATCTGGAAAGTGAGATAAATGGGAGAATTTCTCCGGTTTGGCTATTTTGACCTAGCATTTTCACTTCTCCAAAAGTTCTCCAGAGTTTCACCTTTCTCTGAATAACCCTGATAGATGGTCGTGTCTGTGTAATTCTAGCATAGAATTTTAATAATACACCTGTAGTGGGATAATGACAGAGAGAGATGAGAAGACTCTTCTACAAAAACTTCTACAAAAATTATAAGCAATGTATTAAATGTTCAATTACATAATATCAAGCTAAACGCATAGCTATACCGGCCTCAGGGCCACAACACCAGGGAACACACACATAGACGTACACAGTGAAAAGACCCATTATTACGCGAGCGTTAATGAGGTGATTTATGTATCTTGAGATGGACATATCCATTTTTCATTCCACTGTGTATTTTATTGTATTTTGGGGTAGATCACATCTGGAGACTGTCTCCTATCCCACATGAGTTCATCTGGACAAAATTCCCCATGTGGGACTGAAATACTGAGGATTTTAGTTTTTTTGTTTAATATACTTAGTAGTTTTAAGAAGTCGGATGAGTGCACAGTATTTCTATAGAATATAATCTCTTGGGGTCCTATTCCCTTCTTTGTGGACTATCTGCCTCCAGCTTTCCCCAAAGTGTCCCATATTACATGATATTCAGGGGCGGATTGACAACTTATGGCGCCCCCGGGCAATAGGAGGTCATGGGACCCCCTTGTTCTGCACCCACAGGAGGCCACACCCATAAAAATCCCACCCCCTACAACGCAACACCCACATGTACATTATTGTGCTAAAGAATTCATTTCTGAACTCCTAAAAATAACCTTTTTGAAAATCCACTTGGACCCAGCAGCGAATTGTGCCCCCCCCCCTCTCCATACTTACGGATGGCCACTGCACTGCTGCAGCAGCCATCACCCACTCATTGCAGCTAAGGCTGCGCCGCGGCACAGAAAGTCCCTGTGGAAAATGTGGGAAACTGCTGATCAGTTAAGGCTAGGGACAGATGAGCGCATTTTCTGCAGCCACCGTCAAAATGTACGTCGATGCGTGCGCACGCATTTTTTCACGGAATACGCTTAAGTGGTCAGACGATGCGCAATTCTGGACGTATTTCATGACGGTGGGGTAAAAAGAAGTCTAGGGAAATCCGGCTGTTTGAACGTTATGTTGGCCGCACACTAGCAGCGTCTGACGTCTCCTAATCACGCACACACGCTGCTATGCGGCCGCAGCGCACTTTGTACGTCAGTAGCAGCGGTTTCACGTTCTGATAAAAATGCGTTCATTTGCCGGTTGCGTGGTGTCGGCGCACTTTCGTACGCACGTACTGCGTATATTGGCCGTCATTGGCCGTTATGTGCTGCTACTGCCGCCGTGATTTAGTGCGTCTGCACGCGCGTTCCGACTGCCCCACTCTGACCCTAGCCTTAAGGCTAGGGTCAGATGAACGCATTTTTCGCGTCGTCCGTGAATAAGTGCGTTCGAATGAATGGACACATTTTTTCACGGAATACGCGATAGCGGTCATACGATGCGCATTTCCGTCCGTGATTTTGTACGGATCATCAATAAAACACTTTTTGCATCTGGACGTTATGTTGGCCGGATGTGTGCAGCGTCTGACGTCTCCTAAACACGCAGACACGCCTCTAGCGGACGCAGCGCACTCTGTACGTCAGCTCAGTACTAGCGGTATCACGTTCTCCAAAAAATGCGTTTGTTTGCCGCTTGCATTGCGCGGCCGCACTTTCGTGCGGCCGTACTTCGTATATTGCCCGTCATTGGCCGTCATTTGCTGCTACTACGGCCGTGATAAAGTGTAGCTGCACGCGCGTTCGCACTGCATTCGTCTGACCCTAGCCTAAAAGACACTGTACAATCCTGACACACTGCACATTACAGAGCTCCACAGCAATAAAACTCCCAGTAATGTGCAGAGTGTATGAGCGAATCAGAGCTGCACAGCAATAAAACCCACAGTAATGTGCAGCTCACATGGATATATATTGCCCCCAGAAGCTCACACATGAATATATATTGCCCCCACCAGCTCAAACATGGATATATACTGCCCCCCAGTAGCTAAACATGGATAAATACTGCCCCCAGTAGCTAAACATGGATAAATACTGCCCCCAGCACCTCAAACATGGATATATTTTGCCCCCAGCACCTCAAACATGAATATATATGGCCCCAGTAGCTCAAACATGGATCAATACTGCCCCAGCACCTCAAACATGGATATATATTGCCCCCAGTAGCTCAAACATGAATATATTTGCCCCCAGTAGCTCAAATATGAATATATTTGCCCCCGGTAGCTCAAACATGGAAATATACTGCCCCCAGTAGCTCACCATGAATATATTTGCCCCCAGTAGCTCAAACATTAATATATTTTCCCCCAGTAGCTCAAGCATGAATATATTTGCCCCAGCAGCTCAAACATGGATATATACTGCCCCAGTAGCTAAAACATGAATAGATTTGCCCCCAGTAGCTCAAACATGAATCTGTTTGCCCCCAGTAGATCAAACATGAATATATTTGCCCCCAGTAGCTCAAACATGAATATATTCTCCCCCATCGCCTCAAACATGGATATATATTGCCCCCCTCCCCCCATTGCTCACCAGCTCTGAGGTTTCCCTGTGATGATCAGTGCACTTAACAGGCAGCCAGCGGCGCACTCTGTAAATGCTGCGGTGGCACCTGCAGCGTGCCTGCATCCCAGTCTAAAACTGTAGCAGGCACGTTGCACTGGCGCCGCCACGGTGTTTACAGAGTGCGCCACTGGCTGCCTGTTAAGTGCACTGATCATCACAGGGAAACCGGCGGGGGCCCACTATGACGCCCCAAACCGGGCCCCTACTGACCCGCGGGTCCTCGGGCAGTGCCCGAGTGCCCGATGGGTCAGTCTGCCCCTGATGATATTCCAGGGCAGGCGCTAGCTGAGCACCTTGCCCTGGAACACAGAACTAACCACTGGGATACTCTGTTGGTAGCGCTTCCGTGCCACCGCGAGTTTCACCTCCTGGAGTCCATAGGACTCCATGGAGGGTTGCGTTTCCAGGCCACGAGCCCTGCACGATCTCGTAAGATCTAGATCAGCTGCTACTGATTTTAACCCAATAAGCAGGGGAAAAAAAACGCTATTTGCAGCTGCTTGCTAATATATCTGCAAATATATATATATAAAAAACCCATCTATCATGCCGTGGCATTGACTGAAGGGTTGTGTGTGAAAACATACCCAGGATGCAAAAAATGGGAAATTGCAGACATCATTTGCATGTCTTACCCAGAGTTCCTTG
This sequence comes from Leptobrachium leishanense, assembly GCA_009667805.1. Classification (NCBI taxonomy): domain Eukaryota; kingdom Metazoa; phylum Chordata; class Amphibia; order Anura; family Megophryidae; genus Leptobrachium; species Leptobrachium leishanense. The sequence goes on along the minus strand of CM019069.1, from coordinate 31,028,127 downwards.
CTACATATGGGGAATGTAGCACACGAGCTCTGTGATACAGTTCTTTGAATTGCTGTGATGTGTAAAGGACTTCTGCAATACTAAACTTTATTATTTGCAGTGTGGATGCTTTTATTCTCATTTTTTCTGCCCTCCACCACAACCTAAATAAGTACTGATTTACCCTACGGTCCAAGCATCAAACTACAACTGGTTATGCTGCTGATGAGGGTCCAATAAACCCAAAACAGCGCTGTCCTATGAGTGGCTTTGACCAGTTGCATAAACCTGATCTCTGCTAAATATGTCATCTAGTATGGCGTGGCATTGATTGAAGGTTTCGGTGTGAAAATAGACCCATGATGCACAAAATATGGGAAGTTGCAAACATCATTTTCATGTCTTACCCAGAGTTCTGTGCTACATATGGGGAATGAAGCACATGCGCTCTATGAATTGCTGTGACGACTTAGGCTAGGGTCAGACTAGCGCAGTTTTAACGTGCGTTTAGCCGCACAAAATCACGGCCGTACTAGCAGCAAATGACGTCCAATGCCGGGGAACATACGACGAACGGCCGCACGAAAGTTCGTCCGCGCAACGCAAGTGGCCAACGAACGCATTTTTTCGAGAACGTCAAACCGCTACTACTGATGTACAGAGTGCGCTGCGTCCGCATAGCGGCGTGTTTGCGTGATTAGGAGACGTCAGACGCTGCTAATGTCCGGCTAACATAACGTCCAGACGCAAAAAGTGTTTTATTGATGATCCGTACAAAATCACGGACGAAAAGGCGCATCGTATGACCGCTGTCGCGTATTCCGGGAAAAAATACGTACGTTCGTTCGACCGCACTTTTTCACGGACGACGTGAAAAATGCGTTCGTCTGACCCTAGCCTAAATGGTCTCTGCAATAATAAACTATATATATATTATCTCTGCTAGAAAGTCACAGTGCGGCATAGCATTGATTTTAGGGCTCTGTGCAATAACAGATCCAGGATGCATAAAAGTGAGACAGAGGTCATTTGCATATCCTACCCAGAATTCCTTGCTGCATATGGAGAATGTGGCACAGGAGCTCTGGGATGCAATTCATCAAAATGCTGTGATGTGCAAGTGGCTTCTGCAATAATAAACACACTTTTTATAGTGTGTAGGCTTTTTATCTCACCACAATCCTTGTAGATATATATATATATATATTATGCACGATAACATTTAAACACAGAATTTAGAGAATAGTCTACTGTCAAAAAGTGCGTCGCTGCGTCTGAACCATTTTTTCACGGAAGACGCGATAGTGGCCATACGATGCGCAATGTCGGCCGTATTTTTTGATGGAGCTATAAAAAACAAATGGACGTGATGTTGGCCAGAAATGTGCAGCGTCTGACGTCTCCTAATCACGCACACACGCCGCTATGCCGACGCAGCGCACTCTGTGCGTCAGTACCAGCAGTTCCACGTTCTCGAAAAAATGCATTTGTTTGCCGCTTGCGTTGCGCGGCCGAACTTCGTATATTGGCCGTCATTTGCTGCTACTACGGCCGTAATAAAGTGCGGCTCAACGCACGTTTGCACTGCGTTCGTCTGACCCCAGCCTTAGCCTGGTGACACCTTCCAGCACAAGCCATACTTGTACGCTTCATTCTAAGCGTTTTCTGTGCTCACAAAGCGTCTATCTGCCGTCATGGAAGAAAACATCAGCTTCAATCGATTTTAAATTACACTTGTCTATTGTTGACAGCAAAATTATGGTTTCGATAATGGAGTCGAAACCGGTTGTTAAATAAAAAGCTATTGAGGAGGATATGTATAATTTAAAGACAGTTCAAAGAACTCCTGGAAACGGTGCACAGCGACAAGTCCCGGGAAATAATTAAAGACTTTGTGTCAGCAGAGAAGGTTTCGGTGAAAAGATGATAGAACAGCTGCCGAGGGCCGGGGGGGGGGGTCAACCTAATAGCGATAGAGTCAATTGGATTATTCGCAAGTATATCTGAGGGTTTAGACTTCATGAATGCATCCCCCCCCCTTCCCTAAAAAAGCACATCACAAGGGACTGGAGACACGTGGAAAGATCAAGGTTAGCCGAGATCAAGGGTTCCAACTTCCTCAAGTCCCCCAAACAGGCCAGGTTTTAAGGATCACCTTGGGGAAATGCAGACTGAACCCTGCAATCACTGAGCAGCAAATCATGTCACCTGTGCTGTGCTTCAGATATCCTGCAAACCTGACCTATTAGGGGAACCTGAGGACCGCGGTTGGGAAACACTGTGCTAGAGAATGACGATGATCAAACAGAAAAAAAAAACCCACAGCAAAGATCATAAAGCCCTAAAACCTCAGAGATAAACATGTCGCTATACAGGAGTGGAATATTATTCATAAAGAATACATATTGTCAGATCTGAGAGACGCGATCATTCAGATCGGAGCGTGATTTGAGAGACAGCAGGAAACTTAGAGCCACAAAAGAGAAAATCCTGTTGTTTTAAGCAGGCGTAGCGCAGCGCTTAACAAATCCGCCTTTATTATTAGGTGCAACATTCTTTGTGTCACGGCCATTATGGGATTAAGGAACACGATTTAATGCGTGGTAACACTCACCTCTGGGGCAGTACAGATCTGGAGCCCATCGATTACATTCAAAATTATCAGCGGCGTTCTCACAGGTGAAACACTTAAAGCCCCCGGGGTATGGGGTTGCTAGAGAAAACAAAATAAAAAATAAACAAACAAAGTTATTAGGTAACAATGACACAGCAACAACTGACACTTAGACCACATTCACTCCAAGTCATCCAGGCTAGTACCTAAAAGGCCTCATAATTCCCGTACGTTGGCTGGGCTTTTAAACTTTAAAAATGTTGGCGATTTTATTTTTTGTTGTTATTTTTTTTTTCCAGTATTGCATTACATTTAAGTGGCAGTTTGGGTCTGCAAGATACAGCCAGCAATTACTTTCTTGTTGTGTTTTTTCTAGGAATGTTTGATTCGTTATTGTTCTATTAGATGCATTCTGCGTGCCATTTTCGTGTTAAATGATACCTTGCAGAGTCTCAGACCAGTGTATACATTTTGATTTGCCATTTAAAATTGCCAATACATTTTTTTTTATAAATATTCATTTTAAAATAATATTATTTTTATAAATTAATTAAATATTAATAATATTTAGATTAGGTAAAATATGCCCATGTTATTCTGTGACATCCTAAAACGTGTATTTTTTTTTTTTTTAAATAAAATAAAAAAATATCGTTTTTGTGATGTTAAATAGGATACATAAGGGGTTAATAGCGTTTTGAGTCATGTGACTGTCGCCTATGACATATTCAGTGACCGTGATCGAGGCAGGTAGGTCTCTCGGGAATGCGGCCTTTATGTGACTATGGGCTGGTGTATCCTGTTCTCTGATACTGTATCTGATACGGAATAAAGGGGGGATTGTGGAGGTTCCTGGGAGATGCGTGCCTCCGCCCCCCCACATGACTTCAAAGCCAGCAAGCAAAAGGGGTTGGGAACAGATGTTGTCACAGCTGTGCGAGTCTTGATCACAGACAAATAAAGCGCACAAATTCCAGCATAGCTACCTTAGACCCCTATAAAATGTATGAAAGGGTCTGGGAAACACAACGGAGAAACGCCAACAAAACACACATAACTGGCAGCGTAGCGTGGACTTGTGCTCAGGTCACAAGTGATTGTTGCGAGTCATGAAAGTTTGTCCTCAAGTAAATACTGCACTACAACAGATCTTACTCCACAGTAATAAAACTCACACTCATACACACACTGCACATAAATGTATCACAGAACTCCACAGCAATAAAACTCACAGTAATGTGCGGTGTATATGAGTGTATCACAGAGCACCACAGCAATAAAACTCACAGTAATGTGCAGTGTATATGAGTGTATCACAGCTCCACAGCAATAAAACTCACAGTAATGTGCAGTGTATCACAGAGCACCACATGAATATAACTCATAATGAGTGTATCACAGAGGTCCATAGCAATAAACCTCATGGTAATGTGCATTGTATATGAGCTTATCACAGAGCTCTACAGCAATAAAGCCCACAGTAAAGTGCGCTGTATATGAGCGAATCACAGAGCTCCACAGCAATAAAACTCACAGTAATGTGCAGTGTGTATGAATGTATCAGAGCTCTACAGCAATAAAACTCACACTCATACACACCGCATATTACTGTATCACAGAGCTCCACAGCAATAAAACTCACAGTAATGTGCGACGTGTATGAGCATATCACAGAGCTGCACAGCAATAAAACGGACAGTAATGTGCGCTGTGTATGAGTGTATCACAGAGCTCCACAGCAATAAAACTCACAGTAATGTGCAGTGTGTATGAATGTATCACAGAGCTCTACAGCAATAAAACTCACACTCATACACACCGCATATTACTGTATCACAGAGCTCCACAGCAATAAAACTCACAGTAATGTGCGACGTGTATGAGCATATCACAGAGCTGCACAGCAATAAAACGGACAGTAATGTGCGCTGTGTATGAGTGTATCACAGAGCTCAAGCAATAAAACTCACAGTAATGTGCAATGAATATATCAAATTCACAGCAAAATAAAGCGCGGTAATGTACATTGTGTATGAGTGTATAACAGAGCTAAAATAAACAAAAAGAAACCGTTTAGTATGTTCACTTTGTATAAAAAAAGCATATAACAGGCCTTACTTGAAGGGTAAAGGTGGATTATATCTTGTGCCGTGAAGTCTCTTGCTTGGAGCGTCTTACACCAGCCGGCTATGAGGCTAACCAGTAGGATCCAGGCCACGGCAGGCCACGTTTCCATGGCAGACTGTGAACCGAACCATTCAGCCGCGCATCAATCCATCCTAGTGCCTGAAGTGTAAGCGGCCTGAGAAGGAGGCAAACACATAGTATGTTCATGCATTAATGGTTTTCTAACCCAAAAACACAGAGTCACATAAACTCATATCCAAGCTTGCCCGCTGTCCATTGCAAGGATTTTTCCAAAAAGCTAACGTGCCCACAAAGAAGGAGGATGGCACCGTTTGTCAGTACAACCTGGTACTCACAAAATAATGGGAGGATGCACTAAACTAGGGACAGCAACCTACGAACTCCAAATGTTTTGGAACTACATTTCCCATGAGTCTCAGCCAACCAAGTTAGTTATTGAGCATCATGGGAGATGTAGTTCCAAAACACCTGAAGGGTAAATGTTACATGTTCATATTCACACCATAAATTAAAAGACACACAGGGTTATTCAGAGAGTGAAAAGCAGGAGAATGATTGGAGAATGGAAAATTCTAGGTCTAAATAGCCAAACCAGAAAAATTCTCCCTTTCATCTCCCTTTCCAAATTGGCTATTTTGACCTAGAATTTTTCATTCTCCAGACATTCTCCTGCTTTTCACGCTCTCTGAATAACCCTGACAGTCTTGGTCCGTTCCTTTTCTTTATTGTTCTATTGCTGATCCTTAAAGGGTTAATAGTGTGGCTAATAGTGTAAGGGATATTTTACATCATACCACATTGTATCGCTGGGCTGCATCAGCTCTCTCCCTTGTTTTTCTTTGCAACATTTTTGCAACTCCATGAAAAAAGAAACGCGTTTCTTTGTCATCAAGAAACACAACAGCATTCGCCGTGTTTGCCTCGGCTGGTATTTTCCTTGGCACGGTGTCACTGGATGTTTTTACAGATTCACCCCACCCAAACCAACCTGTAAAAACACAATAACTACCAAAAAGCAGAAAAACACAAGGTTCCTGGTTTTTGTAAAAACAATATGTAATTAGTTATTCTGGTGCTTTCCATCCTCTGATCCGGAACAAGAGCCGAAGATTAATAGTCTCATGGGGAAATGCAAAATTAAATACACAGCTATACACTATCAGGTCTATTCAAAGAAAAGTGAACCTCAGGAGAATTGGCAGGAGAAGTGAAAATTCTAGGTCAAAATAGCCAAACATTCTCCCATTTATCTCACTTTCCAGATCGGTTATTTGGTCTAGATTGTTCTCTTCTCCTGCCAGTTCTCCTGATTTTCACCTGTCTCTGAATAACCCTGTATATCTAAATAAATGAAAAGAACCGTGAGATGTCATGTTTTGAATGAGTCCGTAGTTTCATTCGGCGGGTATAAAAAGCAAGTAAATATGATATTTTTTCATATATTTACCTGCTTTTCTTTATTGGCATTTTCCACACCCGCCTCAGGAGACACACGGAGCTAACCAATCAGTGTGTATTCTGTGGAATACATAAAAAACAAACTGAGCATGTGCGACTGAGTTTCTCCTCCACCCTCCTGCACTGTGTGAGCTTAGGGGCTGCCATTGCAATCTGTAACCTTTTCACCCCCAGCTACTGCAGAGAGAGGGAAGGAAAGAAATCAAACACAGGGAGAAAAGACACAGCGGAGAGTGGGACAGCAAAAAAACAAAAGAGACAGCAAGAAAGGGTAAAGAGAGAAAGACCGCAAGAAAAGGTACAAAGACAGCATAATAAAGCAGAGGGCCAGCAAGAAAAGGAGCACAAGAAAAGGCACAGTGAGAGAGCAAGAAAAGGCACAGTGAGAGAGCAAGAAAAGGCACAGTGAGAGAGCAAGAAAAGGCACAGTGAGAGAGCAAGAAAAGGCACAGTGAGAGAGCAAGAAAAGGCACAGTGAGAGAGAGCAAGAAATGGCACAGTGAGAGAGCAAGAAAAGGCACAGTGAGAGAGAGCAAGAAAAGGCACAGTGAGAGAGAGCAAGAAAAGGCACAGTGAGAGAGAGCAAGAAATGGCACAGTGAGAGAGAGCAAGAAAAGGCACGGTGAGAGAGCAAGAAAAGGCACAGTGAGAGAGAGCAAGAAATGGCACAGTGAGAGAGAGCAAGAAAAGGCACGGTGAGAGAGCAAGAAAAGGCACAGTGAGAGAGCAAGAAAAGGCACAGTGAGAGAGAGCAAGAAATGGCACAGTGAGAGAGAGCAAGAAATGGCACAGTGAGAGAGAGCAAGAAAAGGCACGGTGAGAGAGCACAAGAAAAGGCACAGTGAGAGAGCAAGAAAAGGCACAGTGAGAGAGCACAAGAAAAGGCACAGTGAGAGAGCAAGAAAAGGCACAGTGAGAGAGCAAGAAAAGGCACAGTGAGCACAAGAAATGGCGCAGTGAGCACAAGAAATGGCACAGTGAGAGAGCGCAACAAATGGTGTAGCAAGAAAGAGAGTAAGAAATGGTGTAGTGAGAGAGTAAGAAAAGGCACAGTGAGTGAGAGCAAGAAATGGCACAGTTCGAGAGAGCACAAGAAATGGCGCAGTGAGAGCGCAAAAAATGGCGCAGTGAGAGAGCACAAGAAATGGCAAAGTGAGAGAGCACAAGAAATGGCGCAGTGAGAGAGCACAAGAAATGGCGCAGTGAGAGCGCAAGAAATGGCACAGTGAGAGAGGAAGAAAAGGCACAGTGAGAGAGCAAGAAAAGGCACAGTGAGAGAGCAAGAAAAGGCAGTGAGAGAGAGCAAGAAAAGGCACAGTGAGAGAGCAAGAAAAGGCACAGTGAGAGAGAGCAAGAAAAGGCACAGTGAGAGAGAGCAAGAAAAGGCACGGTGAGAGAGAAAAAAGGCAGTGAGAGAGCAAGGCAAGGCAGGTGAGAGAGGAAGAAAAGGCACAGTGAGAGAGCAAGAAAAAGAGCAGTGAGAGAGAACAGAGAAAGAGTGAAAAGAAGCAAAAAAGAGAAAGAACAGCGAGGACAAACAAGAGACAAGAAGAGAGAAAGAAACAGCCAAGTGTGAGAGACCGGTGCAAGAAAAGGCACAGAAGAAAAACACAGAGCGAAGAAAAGGCACGAGAAAAGGCAGGAGAGCAAGAAAAAAGACACAGAGTAAAGAGCAGTGAGAGAGAGCAAGAAAAGGCACAGTGAGAGAGCAAGAAAAGGCAGTGAGAGAGAGCAAGAAAAGGCACAGTGAGAGAGCAAGAAAAGGCACAGTGAGAGAGAGCAAGAAAAGGCACAGTGAGAGAGAGCAAGAAAAGGCACGGTGAGAGAGGAAGAAAAGGCACAGCGAGAGAGAGCAAGAAAAGGCACGGTGAGAGAGGAAGAAAAGGCACAGTGAGAGAGCAAGAAAAGGCACAGTGAGAGAGAGCAAGAAAAGGCACGGTGAGAGAGGAAGAAAAGGCACAGTGAGAGAGCAAGAAAAGGCACAGTGAGAGAGCAAGAAAAGGCACAGTGAGAGAGAGCAAGAAAAGGCAGTGAGAGAGAGCAAGAAAAGGCACAGTGAGAGAGAGCAAGAAAAGGCACAGTGAGAGAGAGCAAGAAAAGGCACAGCGAGAGAGAGCAAGAAAAGGCACAGTGAGAGAGAGCAAGAAAAGGCACAGCGAGAGAGGAAGAAAAGGCACAGCGAGAGAGAGCAAGAAAAGGCACAGTGAGAGAGAGCAAGAAAAGGCACAGTGAGAGAGAGCAAGAAAAGGCACAGCGAGAGAGGAAGAAAAGGCACAGCGAGAGAGAGCAAGAAAAGGCACGGTGAGAGAGGAAGAAAAGGCACAGTGAGAGAGAGCAAGAAAAGGCACAGTGAGAGAGAGCAAGAAAAGGCACAGCGAGAGAGGAAGAAAAGGCACAGTGAGAGAGAGCAAGAAAAGGCACAGCGAGAGAGGAAGAAAAGGCACAGTGAGAGAGAGCAAGAAAAGGCACAGTGAGAGAGCACAAGAAATGGCGCAGTGAGAGAGCGCAACAAATGGTGTAGCAAGAAAGAGAGCAAGAAATGGTGTAGTGAGAGAGTAAGAAAAGGCACAGTGAGTGAGAGCAAGAAATGGCATAGTTCGAGATAGCACAAGAAATGGTGCAGTGAGAGCGCAAGAAATGGCGCAGTGAGAGAGCACAAGAAATGGCGCAGTGAGAGAGCACAAGAAATGGTGCAGTGAGAGTGCAAGAAATGGCACAGTGAGAGCAAGAAAAGGCACAGTGAGAGAGAGCAAGAAAAGGCACAGTGAGAGAGCAAGAAAAGGCAGTGAGAGAGCACAAGAAATGGCACAGTGAGAGCACAAGAAATGGCGCAGTGAGCACAAGAAATGGCGCAGTGAGCACAAGAAATGGCACAGTGAGCGCGCAAGAAATGGCACAGTGAGCGAGCGCAACAAATGGTGTAGCAAGAAAGAGAGCAAGAAATGGTGTAGTGAGAGTGCAAGAAAAGGCACAGTGAGTGAGAGCAAGAAATGGCACAGTTAGAGAGAGCAAGAAATGGCGCAGTGAGAGAGCACAAGAAATGGCGTAGTGAGAGCGCAAGAAATGGCTCAGTGAGAGCGAAAGAAATGGCGCAGTGAGAGCGTGCAACAAATGGCGCAGTGAGAGTGCAACAAATGGCGCAGTGAGAGAGTGCAACAAATGGTGTAGCAAGAAAGAGAGAGCAGGAAATGGTGTAGCAAGAAAGAGAGAGCAAGAAATGGTGTAGCAAGAAAAAGAGAGCAAGAAATGGTGTAGCAAGAAAGAGAGAGCAAGAAATGGTGTAGCAAGAAAGAGAGCAAGAAATGGTGTAGTGAGAGAGAGCAAGAAATGGTGTAGTGAGAGAGTGCAAGAAAAGGCGCAGTGAGAGAGTGCAAGAAAAGGCGAGAGAAGGCAAGAAATGGCGCAGCAAGAAAGAGAGCGCACAGGAGAAAGCACAAGAAAGAGTGTGAGAGTGAGGGACCTGTGAGGGAGTTTGAGTGAGACAGTGAGTATTAGGGATGTGCGTTTCAGGTTTCGGAATTTTCACGAAATTTCCCGATTCGTGTATTCGGATGCGCCGAATTTCCGAAAATTTTTAGATCCGAAAATGGCAGATCCGAAAAGTTTTCCGAGCCGAAACGAAATATTTTCGGAATTGTCGAATGGACTTGAAATGTGTCAAATCGAAATTTATTGCTTTGAAACGAGGAGAACAGACGTTCCGAAAAAACGAAAATTTCCGAAGTTACGAAAAGTCGATACAAAAAACGAGCTAAGTGACACGAAAATACGAAAAATGGTCGATATTCGGAAAACATGTATAATTCCGAAAAACGAAAATTTCCGAAATTACGAAAAGCCGATACAAAAAACGAGCAAAGTGACACGAAAATACGAAAAATGGTTGATATTCCGAAAAAATATGTACACGAAAAACGAGTCGAGCCGAACCGAATCGAAACAGAAATCGGTCGAAACGAGCCGAAAAGTTTAAAAATCCGAAAAATCGAACCGAATCGAACCGAAAAAAAATCGGTGCACAAGCCTAGTGAGTATGTAAACAATGAAAGAGCACAAGTGAGAGTGTCAGCGGGTGAGAGAGCGTGAATGTGAGAGAGAGCGTAAATGTGTGAGAGCGTAAATGTGTGAGTGAGCGTGAGTGTGTGAGCGAGCGTGTGAGCGAGCGAGCGTGTGAGCGAGCGAGCGTGTGAGCGAGCGAGCGTGTGTGAGCGAGCGTGAGTGTGTGAGCGAGCGTGTGAGCGAGCGTGAGTGTGTGAGCGAGCGTGAGTGTGTGAGCGAGTGAGCGTGTGTGTTTTGTTTTCACAGTTGCAGAGATGCTAAGATTCAGTCTCCTCAGTCTCCTCAGTCTGAGGTCATGAATGTGCACAGCTTGTGCTAGTTCATGTGAAGCTTTGATGGGTGGGGTAGCGGGTAGGGAGGAGGCGGGGAATATACAGGAAGTGAGAGCTGAGGAAACACCCCTAGCTGAGGGGCGTGGCCATAGAAGATGAAATGACAGTTTAAAGCAAGAAAATCACACATTGTTTACACATTTTTAAAACTTTTTATTTATTCTAGTTTCTCTACAAGTATAAAAGTAATTTTTTTTGTTAAATTCTAGACACGCATGTCCCTTTAAAGGAACTCTCTAGGTTAAAACAGGGTGGGGGGGAACTGGAATGGGTAATTGTTAACCCATTCTAACCGCTAGATTCCTCCCATCCTTTGTGTTTTTAGTTGAACTGGCTTTTTAAACTCCCTTCTCCCTCCATGTTCTTCCATGCTTGGACAAAGGGGGCACGTGTACCCACTGCTCACGTAGCAGATCGTGTGCCTCTCAGTACCTCTGCATAGTGAGGCATTGGATGAGCAATTCTGCAAACCTTGTGCAGTGCTGATCAAAACCCAGAAGGCTATCCAGCAAGAGTTGATAGGCAACCTTCAGGTAGAAGGGCTTCTCTCTGCTTTGAAAGACATTGACAGACCTGGAGCAAATTATCAACGGTTACACTGGACTCCCCAGGACAATTAACCCCTTTACTCCCGAGATCGAGATAAGTCTGTTCTTCAAAAGGCACCATCAGGTGCCCGAAATCGCGTTATCTCAATCTGCAGAGGAGAAGGAAAAAAACAAATGAAATTAATGTGTTCCAAACAAAGTTCCTTTACATTTCTACTCCATAAGGTGCCCCTAAAGTTTTAGCTTCGTGGGCATGATGCCTGGAGGTGCTAACACTTTTTTAAAACCAGCAGGAGAATGTCATTGACTTTTCCCCCGGCTGATCATGTGTAGCGCTGTTTTAAGATATGTTGCTGCATTTACTTGGTTTGGCCACCAGAGGGAGACAGGCGCAATATGAACTATACTGGACACAATCGGAACTACAAATTCCATCGTGCTTTGCGAGAGAGACAGGAAGTGGGTGGGAGAGAGAGAAGGACATCCGCAGCCTCTACCGAAGGAGAGCCAGTGTGAGCCGAGCGACGAAAGGTAGAAGACACACGTGAGACTGTCAGGGATCGAGACAAGGCCAGAGAGCAGGCGCGGCCTAGCGGGTGCTGCTGATCAGAGACAGTGACTTGGCGGAGACCTATCTATAGATCGCTGAGAGGTTTTGCACAGAGACAGAGTTCAGGTTTGAACCCCGAGTAAGGAGACCGCGATGATCCACTGGGAGTGCAGGCGGTAGGCCGTAGTTCTCGTTGCGGAGATCAGACAAGCAGGAGAAGCGGATCCGGTGGCACAGAGTTCCAGTGTAATCCAGCGGAGAGACATCCTTGATCGGGCAGCGGAACAGATTGTCTAACGGATGGGTGAGAGGCCTTCCAGGCCCCAGTCTCAAGTTTAACGAAGCACGCTGCATTACTGTTTAAATCTACAGGGCCCCAACGTGACTAGTCGAAGATTCGCTCATTCCATTCACTGGCCAGTAGAATATAGTACCCGGGTACCTGAGTTCACACACACACCTTTTTGGGACATTACTTTCGCGGGACATACATTCCAGAAACGAAGGGGTTAAACTTTCCTTTTTGCCGCCGCGTGTTTTTTCCCGCATTACGAAAGTCCTGTCGTTCATATACCGTGTTAACATTATATATGCCACTTTATTGGGATCAGTAAAGTATATAATCTATAAAATCCACAACAGTGCTGGTGTATAATTATTCCCTAGTGCGGTGAGACTAACCCGAGGTTAAATTCAGCGGCTCCTCTGGGAGTGAGCGCTACACATGCATGGTTCCTATAGAGCTGCAGTATCTCCTTTTGGCCAGTAGATGGCGATACCTCCCTGCCAAATAGATTATTACAGTAAGGAATACACTGGGATTATTGCTGAATATTTCTTACTGCATAATTTAAAAAAAATTCACAAAAAAAAATCTCTGGTTCCTGACAGTGGGTTTTTTGGAATATCACTTGGTAGTGAAGGGGTTACATTTAATTAAACAGCCATGATGGCTAGAATGTCCATTTCAGTTTGTGTTTTTTTTATTTCAAGCATACTGATGAGTGAATCATTCTACTGATTGTATGACATTTTGGAGTAATGTAGAACTATTGGAATATTGTTCCCTGTCTGCAGCTGGGAATGGCTTTAAATTGCCTTTTTTGTCTATATTTTGGACCACCAGCGACATACTGTACCTCCCAGTATTCCAAATGACCAAAGATGAGGCTATTCGGCAGCTTTTGTTTTGCCCTGATAGATTTTCTGCCCGGGAGGGTTGTGTTTATTCATGTGAATAAAAATGTAGTTTAGAACAGGAGCAGAGCATCTTATTTACACCGTGTGATTTCTGACAACGTTAATTATTGTTTAGAGACTCATCGCTGGGAGTTTTATTGCTGTGCAGCTCTGTCATACACTCGCACACCCCAATTATATGGGAAAGCCCTCCATAATAGGGAAGCTTGGGAGGTATTCATCAAAGCCACGGATGCTTAATGAGATAGAGAAGGTTTTCCTGTTTATTAGGAACTGGACGCGCGCCTGGATGGCTGAGCCCTTTTTGTCAATATTTTTGTGAATCATCCTCGGTCATTTTCTGAAAGCTGGTTATCTGGGGAAACACACGGTGACAGTATTAGAACACAAATATACCCGACTACTCACCCATCCTGGCGCCAAACTGGCTCTGCCAACGGGTTCTTCTGAAGCCTTTACAGCAGGGACTCATACTCTGGTCCCCCGAGATGCCGATTGCCTACAATTCCCAGAATTCTTTGAATGCAACAGATGGCTAGAGAATCGCGGGAGGTGTAGTTCAGAAACATCTTGGGGGCCACAGCTTGAGACCCCTGCTTTACAGCATCCTATCAGCAAATGTGTGCCAAGGAGTCTGTTAGCGAGCGGGCAACGTCAGGGGGCTCTGTATGTTTTAGAGGCGGTGTGGCGCATAAAGCGGAATCAGGCGCTCGATGTCCAATACTTGGATAATTTATAATCCCCGCTGCTGAGTGGGCATTTTACATCGAAAAAACAAACATTGCCCTTGCTAGTTATGGGATTAGTGCGGCATTCTCCCGGAGCAGTAAATCTCGCGGCGCAGGACTCCCAGCGATGACACAATTGCTTGCTCGGCAGGCTTGGCTCGCCGGCGACATGGTGTCTTTGTTGCCAGGAGCTCAGTCAGCAGGAACAAAAGCCGACGAGCCTGTTTCATAGGCAGCCGGTGGCCACAATAACAAGCAGGCGACTTCCCCAGATATTAGGACGGTGAGCACTTAAACGGTTAAAGCCCCCAAAAACTCTCAACTCCCCCCTGATTTTAAGTGTTTAATAGCAGGTTTGGACTCATTAATAGACAAGATTGGGTAGGGGCTAATTTAGGCTCGGTGCTGTCCAAGAATCTCCAAATTCTGCCCCCGCGGCCCATATGCTATGAATTATCAGCACTCACGCTTTGAAACACACTTTTGGAAGGTGCCGCGGTGCCAGAAGATCCTCAGACATATGTTATATTAACCAGATAAGGAGCACTCTTTAAAAGGTATAAATATACAGGTTGTTATTATTATATTTTATTCCTGATGAAGGCTCTTGTTTGAGCCGAAACGTTGATTTTTTAATGATTTCCTAATAAAGCAAATGTTTTATATTTTCTAAGTCCGTGAGTGCTCCTTATCTAGTATATAATATATATAATATATATATAGACTATACGTGAAATATGGACGGCACTCACGGTCTTTGTCACAAGGTTTCTTGAATTTATTGTAGAAAAAGGGGGATCGACGTTTCAGTCCACTATCCGTGGACTTTCATCAGGATATGAAATATATATAGTTCGATAGGCCGTGTTAGTCCAGATGCTAAAATCACGAGTATAGCAGTACGTAGTGATACCTTTTATATTGGACTAACATTACATTGAAAGACAAGCTTTCGAGAGCAGATCCTCTCTTCCTCAGGTCTGGATACTTACTGATCAGTTCCTAGAATAGAACATTAGGACATTAAGGGTCACATGGGTGGGGGAATTAGATGTCGTAAAAAGTGAGGATCACACCCATGTGACCCTTAATTCTATTCTATTATAGGAACTGATCAGTAAGCATAAAGACCCGAGGAAGAGAGGATATACTCTCGAAAGCTTGTCTTTAAATGTAACGTTAGTCCAATAAATAAAGGTATCACTACGTACTGCTATACTCGTGATTTATATAATATATATATACTAGGTGTAAAGCCTGCCCAGAGGGCAGTCTATTGATAAGTGTGGTGCATTGTGCTTGGTTCTGTGCTCTGTGCCGTTTATTCTGTTGTGCTCGGCTCTGTGCCGTCTATGGTACTGTGCTCGGCTCTGTGCCGTCTATGGTACTGTGCTCGGCTCTGTGGCGTTTTTATTGTGCTCGGCTCTGTGGCGTTTTTATTGTGCTCGGCTCTGTGGCGTTTTTATTGTGCTCGGCTCTGTGGCGTTTATTCTGTTTTGCGTTTATACTGCCCCTGCTCATGGATATATGCCCCAACACGTGGATACTGCCCCAGCACGTGGATACTGCCCCAGCACGTGGATACTGCCCCAGCTCGTGGATACTGCCCCAGCACGTGGATATTGCCCCAGCACGTGGATGGATACTGCCCCAGCACGTGGATACTGCCCCAGCACGTGGATACTGCCCCAGCACGTGGATACTGCCCCAGCACGTGGATATTGCCCCAGCTCGTGGATATTGCCCCAGCACGTGGATATTGCCCCAGCACGTGGATACTGCCCAGCACGTGGATACTGCCCCAGCACGTGGATACTGCCCCAGCACGTGGATATTGCCCCAGCTCGTGGATATTGCCCCAGCACGTGGATATTGCCCCAGCTCGTGGATACTGCCGCAGCTCGTGGATATTGCCCCAGCACGTGGATACTGCCCCAGCACGTGGATACTGCCCCAGCACGTGGATACTGCCCCAGCACGTGGATACTGCCCCAGCTCGTGGATACTGCCCCAGCATGTGGATATTGCCCCAGCACGTGGATACTGCCCCAGCACGTGGATACTGCCCCAGCTTGTGGATATTGCCCCAGCACGTGGATACTGCCCCAGCTCGTGGATACTGCCCCAGCACGTGGATATTGCCCCAGCACGTGGATACTGCCCCAGCACGTGGATACTGCCCCAGCACGTGGATATTGCCCCAGCTCGTGGATACTGCCCCAGCATGTGGATATTGCCCCAGCACGTGGATACTGCCCAGCACGTGGATACTGCCCCAGCTTGTGGATATTGCCCCAGCACGTGGATACTGCCCCAGCACGTGGATATTGCCCCAGCTCGTGGATACTGCCCCAGCTCGTGGATACTGCCCCAGCTCGTGGATACTGCCCCAGCACGTAGATACTGCCGCAGCTCGTGGATATTGCCACAGCACGTGGATACTGCCCCAGCACGTGGATGGATACTGCCCCAGCACGTGGATACTGCCCCAGCACGTGGATATTGCCCCAGCACGTGGATATTGCCCCAGCACGTGGATACTGCCCCAGCACGTGGATACTGCCCCAGCATGTGGATATTGCCCCAGCACGTGGATACTGCCCCAGCACGTGGATACTGCCCCAGCACGTGGATACTGCCCCAGCTTGTGGATATTGCCCCAGCACGTGGATACTGCCCCAGCACGTGGATACTGCCCCAGCACGTGGATACTGCCCCAGCACGTGGATATTGCCCCAGCACGTGGATACTGCCCCAGCACGTGGATGGATACTGCCCCAGCACGTGGATGGATACTGCCCCAGCACGTGGATGGATACTGCCCCAGCACGTGGATGGATACTGCCCCAGCACGTGGATATTGGCCCCCCAGCTCGTGGATATACTCACCTACATCGGCCCTCCAGCGATGGCGGTCCCGCTTCCAGCGTTCTCTCTCTCTCTCTCTCCGTTGGTCGCCGGGATGACGTCACGAAAGCCTTTGACCCCCGGGGTCAAAGGCTTTCGTGACGTCATACCGGCGACCAACGGAGAGAGAAGACGCTGGAAGCGGGACCGCCATCGCTGGAGGAGCTAAGGGCCGATGTAGGTGAGTATGTGTAGGCAACATCCCCCTACATTGGCCCGGAGCCTCAGCGGTGGCTGTCGCAGGCTGCTCGGGCGGCCTCCAGGCTTAGGCGAGCCCCCGGCTCGGCTGGGCCTGTAGGCCCAAGCCAAGCCGGGGGCTCGCCTGAGCCTGGAGGCCGGCCGAGCAGCCTGCGACAGCCGGAGGACAGTCACCGCTGGAGCTCAGGGCTAATGTAGGTGAGTATGTGCTCTCCACACCCACCCTGCTTACTCGGCCGGTATCCAAGCTTAGGCGAGCCCCCGGCTTGGCGTGGGCCTAGAGGCCCAGCCGAGCCGGGGACTCGCCTGAGCCTGGAGGACGCCCGAGCATGCAACTCGACCGGCCTCCATGCTCAGGCGAGTCCCCGGCTCGGCAGGGCCTCTAGGCCCAAGCCAAGCCGGGGGCTCGCCTAAGCTTGGATACCGGCCGAGCAAGCAGGGTGTGTGTGTGTAGAGCACATACTCACCTACATCGGCCTCGAGTCCTCCACCGGTTCCACACATACTCACCTACATCGGCCCTTAGCTCCTCCAGCGATGGCGGTCCCGCTTCCAGCGTCCTCTCTCTCTCCGTTGCTCGCCAGGATGACGTCATGAAAGCCTTTGACCCCCGGGGTCAAAGGCTTTCGTGACGTCATTCCGGCGAACAACGGAGAGAGAGAGGATGCTGCAAGCGGGACCGCCATCGCTGGAGGAGCTAAGGGCCGATGTCGGTGAGTATGTGTTAGGCAACATCGGCCCTGAGCTCCAGCGGTGACCTCCTCCGGCTGTCGCTGGCTGCTCGGCGGCCTCTAGGCTTAGGCGAGTCCCCGGCTCGGCTGGGCCTGTAGGCCCAAGCCAAGCCGGGGGCTCGCCTGAACCTGGAGGCCCGCCTAGCAGCCTGCTCGGCCGGAGGAGGTCACCGCTGGAGCTCAGGGCCGATTTGGTGGAGTATGTTTTGGGAATTTAGGCCCTGAGCTCCAGCGGTGACCTCCTCCGGCTGTCGCTGGCTGCTCGGCGGGCCTCTAGGCTTAGGCGAGTCCCCGGCTCGGCTGGGCCTGTAGGCCCAAACCAAGCCGGGGGCTCGCCTGAGCCTGGAGGCCCGCCTAGCAGCCTGCTCGGCCGGAGGAGGTCACCGCTGGAGCTCAGGGCCGATTATGGGGACTATGTTTTGGGAACTTTGGCCCCGATCCTCCAGCGGTGACCGTCCTCCGGCTGTCGCTGGCTGCTCGGCGGGCCTCTAGGCTTAGGCGAGTCCCCGGCTCGGCTGGGCCTGTAGGCCCAAACCAAGCCGGGGGCTCGCCTGAGCCTGGAGGCCCGCCTAGCAGCCTGCTCGGCCGGAGGAGGTCACCGCTGGAGCTCAGGGCCGATTTGGTGGAGTATGTTTTGGGAATTTAGGCCCTGAGCTCCAGCGGTGACCTCCTCCGGCTGTCGCTGGCTGCTCGGCGGGCCTCTAGGCTTAGGCGAGTCCCCGGCTCGGCTGGGCCTGTAGGCCCAAGCCAAGCCGGGGGCTCGCCTGAACCTGGAGGCCCGCCTAGCAGCCTGCTCGGCCGAGGAGGTCACCGCTGGAGCTCAGAGCCGATTTGGTGGAGTATGTTTTGGGAATTTAGGCCCTGAGCTCCAGCGGTGACCTCCTCCGGCTGTCGCTGGCTGCTCGGCGGGCCTCTAGGCTTAGGCGAGTCCCCGGCTCGGCTGGGCCTGTAGGCCCAAACCAAGCCGGGGGCTCGCCTGAGCCTGGAGGCCCGCCGAGCAGCCAGCGGCAGCCGGAGGACGGTCACCGCTGGAGGATCGGGGCATCTGGCCGTGTAAACACACGGGTAGCTGCGCGCGGCTCGTGCCGTTTTTTTTTTTTACGCGGCCGGCACGCGCAGCTACCTGTGTGTTCTAACGGCCGCTTTCAAATGTCCGTCGCGCATGCGCAGTAGGGTTTTGGCGACGGACAGTTTTTAGCTTATCCTTTTATAGTATAGATACGTATCTTAGAGTTAGATCCACAAAAGGTGGCGTCTCCCGTCTTCACCAACTGTATACAATCATAATAAATAATATGAGGATTAGGGATGAGCCAACACTCCCCGAGTTCGGTTCGAAGCCGAACCCGAACTTTCCAAATGTTCTGATCCGAACCCGAACTTTCCAAATGTTCTGATCCGAACCCGAACTCGAACTCCATACAAGTCAATGGGGCTGAAAATTCGGTTTTTAGAGTGCCCTCCAAGAGGGCATATATGCTATATATTTGCCATAAAAGGTGTATGGGGGTCCGGGTAGTGCCCTGGGGGACAGGAAACAAGGACAAAAAGTTTAAAAAAAAACGTTTTTAAAGGGACAGTGAGTTTTCCATGAAATAAGGGTTAAAAATAAAAACAAAAAATTCCTTCAAATATCGTGCCTAGGAGGTCCCCATAACCTGCCCGTGAAGTGGCGGATTTCTAGGATGTATAGAAATATGTAAAAACCAAAAAATGACATTTCAAATGACAGTAAATGCTTTTCCTTTAATCTATCCATAAACAACTGCTTGGGGCAGCAGTCTGTATGAAAAGAGGAGACATTTTCGGACACACAGAAAAAGTTTACTGATTTTTTGGCGGTGAAAAGCAGGAGAATGACTGGAGAATGGAAAATTCTAGACCAAATAGCCGATTTGGAAAGTGAGAAAAATGGGAGAATTTTTCTGGTTTGGCTATTTTGACCTACAATTTTCTCAACAGTCATTCTCCTGAGTTTCACCTTTCTCTGAATAACCCTGTCAGGAGAGCGGTGTAGAGCAGGAGAATGACTGGAGAATGGAAAATTCTAGATCAAAATAGCCAAACCAGAAAAATTCTCCCATTTAGGCTAGGGTCAGACTAGCGAATTTTTAACATGCGTTTAGGCGCACTTAATCACGGCCGCACTAGCAGCAAATGATGGGCAATGACAGCCAATATACGAAGTACGGTCGCACGAAAGTCCGGCTGCGCAACGCAAGAGGAAAAAGGAACGCATTTTTTTTGAGAACGCAGAACCGCTAGTACGGACGTACAGAGTGCGCTGCGTCCACTAGCGGCGTGTGTGCGTGATTTGGAGACGTCAGACCCTGCTCATGTCCGGCCAACATAACGTCCAGACACCCAAAGTTTCCTGGTTTGGATCGTAAAAAATCAGGCACAAAAATGCGCATCGTATGACCGTTTTCGCGCAATCCGTGAAAAAATAAGGCAATACGTTCGGACGCACTTTTTGACGATCGCTGTGAAAAATGCGTTAGTCTGACCCTAGCCTTATCTCACTTTCCAAATCGGCTATTTGGTCCAGATTGTTCTCTTTTCCTGCCATTCTCCTGGTTTTCACCTTTCTCTGAACAACCCTGAGAGAGAGGTGAAAGCCAGGAGAACTGGCAGGAGAAGAGAACAATCTAGACCAAATAGCCAATTTGGAAAGTGAGTTAAATGGGAGAATTTTTCTGGTTTGGCTATTTTGACCTAGAATTTTCACTTCTCCAGTTATTCTCCTGCTTTTCACCACTCTCTGAATAACCCTGTGAATGTTTAATCCCGAGGTGAAAAATAACATTGCTTAAGGCTGGGGTCAGACGAGCGCAGTTATGACCTCCGTGTTGTGCGCACATTTGTACGTCCGTGGCAGCATAGCATTCTGACCAATGGAGCCCCACACACGAAGTACGTCCGCACGGAAGTGCGGATGCATGGCGGACGCAGCAAACGGACGCAGGTTGGGCAAGAACGTAATACTGCTAAAACGGACGTGCGGAGTGCGTCACGTCCGCAACGTCCGTGTAGCTTTGTGTGTGAGTGATGAAACGAGGTCAAATGGACTTCATTTATACGTCCAGCATTTGACGGACAGAATGTTTTTTCATTTTAATTTATTTTCCCTGGTACATCAGTCAAAAAATCCGTCAGTGAAAAAAACGGACTGTTTGGCCACTACCTTGTTGTCAGTCAGTAAGTACGTCCGTACAAAATGCGCTCATCTGACCCTAGCCTTAGATGTTATTTTGAATTTTTTTCAACCACCAGTTAACCACTTGGCTGCTATGGACGCACTCAGCGCGTCCAGCCAAGTGGCTCTCCTGTGCTATGGACGCGCTGAGCGGCAGCGCGATGACATCTAATTCAGGCGCCCTCCCCCCCCGCATGTGCGGAGGAAGCGCCTGAAAGGGAGGGGGGGGGGGAGGTCCTTCGGACCTCTCTCCCTCCCGATCGCCGGGGCAGAGGGTTAATCCAGGCACCGTTTGGAAGGGCACAGCCTGCCCTTCCAAATGGTGGCTGTGATTAACCCCTGGGGAGCCGGATCACGAATCGGCGCTGAAAAGCGCCGGATCGTGATCCTCTCCTGGAGCTGGCCGACATCTTGGATGTCGGCCAAGCCTCCAGGAACTCCCCCTGAGGACTGGCGTCATCGTGCATAGCACGATGACGCCAGTCCTGGAGTTAACCCCTAGCTGCCACCAATGGTGGAGATAGGGGGTTCATTGGAACCCCCTATCTCCCGATCTGTGGCAGCTAGGGGTTAATGTTTGATATCGTTGGATTGGCCAGAGCATGGCCTTTCCAAGGATACCAAACATGAGCATGAAAAATGTTTTTAAAAAAATAAAATAAAAAAATTCTAAAAAAAAATAAACAAGTTTTTGTTTAGTTTTTGTTTTGTTAATGCAGCAATATTGTTCCCATTTCAATTATAATGTGAACAATAATGCTGCACTAACGATTTTTGTATGCGGTGCGTTTGTTAAAAAAGCAAAATTTTACCAAAAAAATGTAACGAGACCCCCATTTCTAATTTTTTTAACAAGCGCACCCATACAAAATATAACCGCAAACGATCGCATGTTAAAATGTGAAAAAAAACACTTTACACATAAATAATTGAAAATTCTAATTTTATTGCATTTTTTGTTATAATATACAGACATGACATAACGTATACATATAATAATGACATATTATGAATCTGCCAAGTCTCCCGGAAAGAACGATATATAATATGTCTGGGTCATACATCAAAATATGGCTACAAACGCGGTTAAACATGATGAGCGAAAGCGGTAAAAATGACCTCAGCACAGAGGTGTGAAAAGCCTCAGCAGCGAAAGGGTTAAATGCAGCATATTAGGAAGTTTTAGGGAAATTAATTCTCAAATCTCAATCAGAAGCAGACACCACCCCACCCTCAGTATGGTGTACAATGTATCAAATTGATTACCAGACTAAAAACACCTGGTGTTATGCCCGTTTGTGAACAGAGGTCATTTAGAGTTGATAATCTTTTCACGTACACATTAGTTTTTAATTCAATATCTAATAAACCGTTGCTTATAATATTCTGCAGTAAAGAGTCTCTTTATTTCTAGATTTTATAGTATTTTTTTAAGCATTTTCTATACTTTTTTCAAAATTTCTTTTTTTTTTTTCGAACTCGAACCGAACACACCCAAAAAGTTCGAAATTCCCGAACTTTCGAACTGCCAAAGTTCGGGTCGAACTCCGAACCATCCGAACCCGAACAGCTCATCCCTAATGAGGATCACTCTATAGAGCAAAACAAAAACACATAGAGCAGTACAGCACGAGGACAGTGTAGCCAATAAAACCCCTGCTACTCCAAGATGCCAATATGGATTAGGCACATCATACAGAATACTCAGCCATCAGATGGTGCTGGGGGTCTTTGGATCCAACCTGACATAAAGAAGGAATCACAGGTTCGGAAACAGCTTGCAAAAATGATTTATAAATAAATAAAAATACTGCATATAAATGAAACGGCGATCTTTCTTAAATCAATATATATGGACAGTTTCCTTGATAAAATCACATGCTAGTGACGAAACGCGTTGACATTATATGTCCCAATTCTATTTATTTAATAAAAAAATAAATAAATTGCTGAATATAAATGAAATAGCGATATTTATTCATACATCATTTTTGCAAGCTGTTTCTGATCCTGTGATTCCTACTTTATGTCGGGTTGGATCCAAAAACCCTCAGCACCATCTGATGGCTGAGTATTCTGTTTGATGTGCCTAATCCATATTGGCATCTTGGAGTAGCAGGGGCTTTATTGGCTACACTGTCCTCGTGCTGTACTGCTCGAAGTGTTTCTGTTTTACTATAAATTTAGGGCTCTATTACGTTCTTCGCGCAAAAATGTGCGCGTGCGCAAAAACGCATTACCACGAGGGGAAAAACCCTTTGCGCTGACCGTCAAATTACGACGTTCGCGCACAAAATGCGCAATGCGCGTTAACGTCTAACGCGAGTTACCCTGCGCGAGCGAAAGTTCGTGCGCACATCCCATACATAACATTGTGAGCGCAAAATGCATTCGTGCTCTGGTACGCGGCTGGTATTACAATCGATGCGCAACTTTTTATGAACGATGTTTGCGCGCGTAATTCTAACGTCTTTGAAAAGCTGGTGGTAACTGCAAATCTGAACGTCCTGGCCGAAACGAAATACACCAGCACGAAAAAAAAAAATACAGCACAGTATAGTTACACATTCTACACATACCCAAACAGTAAAATGGAGAAGTTGTGCGTGTTTTTATTATTGCTGCAGCATATATGCTCAGATTGATTTTGACAGGCGCAAAAACTGAACGGGAGACAATTGTGGTTCTTAATTCTGATTGCCCATCGATTTCTGCGCGCAGCGTTAATTTGCGCGTCTTTTTTATGCACGACATTTTTTGATGGATGAAAAAATGCGCTCGGATCGTAATACCTGCGTTAATTTACGCGCGGTGACGTTTAACGCTGTACGCGAAAAAATACGAATTTGCGCAGAGACTCTAATAGAGCCCTTAGTCTCATGTATATTCCACATTCTTCCTTCATAATAGCTATACACCAGTGGCGTGCGCAGCCCGTTACATTAGGGTGTGCAGACATGGAATATTTATTAATTAAAAACTTATGTTTAGAAGATTTTGCACATTTTTCATTAGAAATAACAAGCCTGTAATTAGAGATACAATCAATCAGTTTTTATGCTTTTCATCATCTATCCATCCATATCCATCTATACCCCATATCGATCTCATATAGGTGTATAAAGTTCTACATTACTTTAAATTTTGTAAAACGTTTCATTAGAGGTGATGTGTGACCCCCTTGATCTCTGCCCTCGGTATGAATTTAATTTAGGGATCATTTTGCACAACGCATTTTCTTTTTTGCTCGGTATCGTGGGAAAGCTCTCAGGACACAGATTTTTTGACAGCTGGATTTGTCCCATTCTCTGACACCTCACTGTCCTCTGGACCTTCAGCAGTGAGTGTGACCAAGACCTCACAATCCAGCCTCAATTAAAGGCGCATAATGAAGGAGTCACGCACAATCAGCCGACAAATTAATCCCGGGTTAGAGAAACACTCGAGTCCAGTTTTTAATTGCTTAATCCGTACAGCGATCTGAACGGAGATCTGCGTCCCCATCACCTTCCCTCCATCCGAAACGCAATTCATTTGCAGGAATCAAATTAATTCCTCATGTCCTCACAGGGTTTAAAATAATTAATGTAAGCTGTCACAAGTGGGATTTTGTGAAGGAATTTGTTAAATTCAAACGCAAAGAGCCCCTCTTGGCTGGAGACTGGGTTTTGGCGCTCAGCTCCTTCCATTTACAACACAGAGAATTTATAGGAATAAAGACTATTAAAAAAAAAATTATATATATATATATTACGCACACACACACTGGAGCTAAATGGCAGAGTTTTCTTCTTCTTACTTCTTATTAACCCCTTCATTACCAAGCAGTTTTTGCACAAAACCACTGACAGGACCCAGTGGATTTATGGAAAACAATCAGGGTTATTCAGAGAGAGGTGAAAACCAGGAGGAATGACTGGAGAAGTGAAAATTCTAGGTCAAAATAGCCGATTTGGAAAGTGAGATAAATGGGAGAATTTTTCTGGTTTGGCTATTTTAACCTAGAATTTTCACTTCTCCAGCCATTCTCCTGGTTTTCACCTCTCTCTGAATAATCCTGAATGTTCCGTTGCAGACACAGTGTAAAAATGAATGTGCCCTTCTTTAAATACGTTTTAGAGACAAGAAGTTTATTTGATAGTCAGAGAGCTCCCCCTGCTGACCAAAGAGTACAACTACGTGTATACTAATACAGCTGGAGCAAGGTCATTCTAGTGTAAAAGAAGAACGGATCCCCAGGCTGTTCAAACAGCTTCAGCACCTTGGATGACAAGTCCAAGTTGCTGAAAATTTGGGGGCACATTCTGGAGCCCCTTTGCAAACGAATTTCATATGCAGTAAATTAAATTCAATTGCATTGTTCAAGAATGTGACCAGGTGTAGTTTACAAGCTCCGACAGGAGTTTATGAAAATCTGCTATACCATGGTAGTGAAAGGGTTAAAGCACACACACCATACTGATTGCTGGTCGTTGCCATTGTATTTCTCCTATAGGATGGTCCTTCAGATCTCAACGGACAGGTAAACATCAACAGCTCTGATTGGACCTCAGACCGCCAATACTGGTCCAATACTATTACCAAGATGCCAGCATCCTGTAGGCATGTATGACCGGTATGACTCAAACCAAGAACCTAAGCCCTCATTATTATTTTCCGTTTATTATAATTAATTCCAATAAATTGAATCCTCCAGATCCTAATTTTAGTTCATGACTTGAAGGGGAAAAAAAACAACAAGTAAGTGAAAGATGTCAAAATATCACACAATGGATGAACCCAGTGACACATGTAGAGGAAAATATCACACAATGGATGCACCCAGTGACACATATAGAGGAAAATATCACACAATGGATGCACCCAGTGACACATACAGAGTAAAATAGTTTCAAGAGAAAAACAAAGCACATGTAAGATATCAGCAACATGTCACATACCTCTGGCGCTCAGCAGCCTCCTCCACGCTGCTCGCTTGCCGAGCGCTGGATAAAATGCACGCTGGCGCCGATGACGTGCTGCCCGGTGGGGCGGGGGCACATTAACAAAGCACGCGATCTGGTATATAAGGCCATCAGTTAGCCCAGATCAGTGCGCTGTCGTGTTCTCACACTCCCACAGTGCTCCCAAGTGTTTCTGATTCAATTGATTGATTGTGTATGACCTCTGGCTTTGGAAAACAATTACTCTTGTGTATAGACCTCTGGCTTTGGAAAACAATTACTCGTGTGTATAGACCTCTGGCTTTGGAAAACAATTACTCTTTTGTATAGACCTCTGGCTTTTGGCAATCGACTACTCTTCTGTTTAGACCTCTGGTTCTGGTGATCCACTACTCCAGTGTTTTGTCATCGAGCTCTGCGTTATTGTATACAGATAGCTGCCATTTGTTTGTAATATATATATATATATATATATATATAAAATATACGCGCTTGTCTCAGTCTGTTCTCTACTTAGTCACTATAACCGAGCACTACAAGGATTATTAGGGGAATCCTGCGTACAGGGATCATATACCTATATCCATAGGGAATCGTGACACAACATCAAATAAACAAAATAAGGACATTTCATTTTTTGGTGGTAGTGGCCCTTTAATAGCATTATTCACATTTTGCCTTAATGAATAATGATGTACACAATGTTTTCTATCACTGTATTTTTTTTAATAATGATTTTAGCCATGGTACTGCTCATTCTACATAGATAAAAATTAAAATAACACTCATAATCGGTCAGATTTTCCACGGTGCTTTATTAATACACAGGACAATTGTTGAAAAGCGCTAAGAAAAAAAATAGTGTTAAGAAAAAATAAAAAATTGCATAATGCTTGTAATGAAAAGAGTTGATAATTACAGGTACGGAGTTAATCCCTGTCTTCTTTTTGCCCCTAGCAAATATTTCACTGTATTAATGGACAAGAGCCGTCCCCTAAGCCGTTTGCCTTCATTCACGGATTATTCTCGTGATTTCAGGTTGTACAAAGTCGTGGAATCCTGAAATGTAATAAACTTACCCAACATTCTACTTCACTCAGAAACAATACGATAATCCGCAAACACCCAGAGGTAGCGCGCCGCCTATAGAACTCCCAGAAGCCTTCTCAGGTTACCGCCGCCTCATCAAAGGTCGGTTAAATAATTTAATGTCAGCAGCTGCCGTTACAGTGACCCCTCGGATGGCTGGAAGATAAGGATCTTGTCCTCCACCTGGGGGTAGGTGAAATTTTTGAAGTGTCAAATGATTATGTTTTGTAATTAAACGGGATAGGGATTTCCATTTGTGCATTTTAAGGGCGTGAGGTGAACACCAAAAAGCTCTTCAAAAAAAGAAAAAAAAAATTATTCTGACTGTTTATAGGCTGCACAGATGTCAATGCACCCAGACTATATGACACATACAGGTCTATTCAAAGAAAGGTGAAACTCAGGAGAATGACGGGAGAAGTGAAAATTCTAGGTCAAAATGGCCAAACCAGAAAAATTCTCCCATTTATCTCACTTTCCAAATCGACTATTTGGTCTAGATTGCTCTCTTCTCCTCCCAGTTCTCCCGAGTTTCACCTTTCTCTGAATAACCCTGATCGTTCTTCGCCGTACCATATTCATTGAAATAGTGGGATAAGATGCTAGACTGGAGGTACATGTCATCCTTGAGAGTCTCCAGCTACTAAGGAACCTTGACTACATGTCCTATAAATTTAATAATTTATATAAAAATAGTAAAATTAGTAATAATTAAATATTAATTTAATTATTAAGCGCCAACACATTCTGCAGTGCTGTACAAAAGGTACAACGGGTAAAGAGAAGACGATTCTACAAAACACAAACACAAAAAAAAAAGGCAAGTCAATATTTCACCAACAGATACAGGAGGAATAGAGGGCCCTATTCCTGTGGAGACTATCAGGGTTATTCAGAGAGAGGTGAAAACCAGGAGAATGGCTGGAGAAGTGAAAATTCTAGGTCAAAATAGCCGATTTGGAAAGCGAGATAAATGGGAGAATTTTTCTGGTTTGGCTATTTTAACCTAGAATTTTCACTTCTCCAGTCATTCTCCTGTTTTTCACCTCTCTCTGATTAACCCTGTATATCTCTAAAATGTCGACTCCAGACAATTATTAAAATAATATTTAATTGCAATTAACATAAAGATGAAAAGGATTATATTAACATAATTGATATTAAAAAATATATATACTTTTTACTTTCCTAACTATTTTTTCAGGGAGGGGGCGGAATTCCGCTGGTGGAAGAGCCTAGCCGAGGCCTGGCCGGCCCTACGGTCCAGTCGAGGCACCTGCCCTTAGCCGTGTGGCCCAGGCGAGGCCCCAGTGGCTGATTGTGGGCCGTCCCAGACTCAGGGGCCCGGGTGCAACGGCACTCCTGGTAGTTACGCCCCTGGCTACATCTCCATAGATAACCTACAATGGAAAGTTATGCACAAATGTGGTCATTGCCGTGGAATCCAGTGGGGCATTTCTGCATTTTCTTCCTCTTTTAGAGCATTGCTCCAGAATCTGTCCCTGTAAATGACTCCTTTAAGGCAAACTTGGACCGCCAGATTTTTGTTTGAACCTACGTCTCCCATGATATTCAGGTCCTCCATTAGATTACTTGAGCTTCATGGGAAATGGAGTTCCAAAACCTCTGGAGGGCCTATGGTGCTGACCTCTGCCTTACGATCCTCGCAGGGTTCGGCTAGGCCTTAGCTTAGGGCAGCAGATCGGAGTGACGGCAGCCTGTTGCCCATTGGTTTAGTGGTGTAGTATATTAAGGGGGGGTGGATGTATAACAGAGCTGCAAAAGAAACAAAATTCCCCTCCGATCTGGTGAATATGCTGCGTGAAGTAAAGGAGTTTCCTCCACCCCAACCAGCAGACAGGATTTTTTAATATCACGGCACCAGAGAACGTGCCGACGTCACCCTCTGAAACCATCCGCTGCAGCAAGTGGCCTCAGAGAGGCAGCGATGGATTGGATCCGCGCATGCGCCTGCAGCTCTGGTCTATCGCTTTGCGCAGGTGCTACGGAACTTGCGTACGAAAAATGCACTGCGCAGTTTGCGGTTCCTGCCTTACACAAGTTGCGTAGCCTCGCAGAGACGTCTGGATTCGGAAGCCTCCGAGTCGAAGAGGAGGAGCTGCACGAGGCGCGGGAGGAAAGGGGCGTAAAATCATCAAAAATAAGTAAATAATTGACCAGAATTGTCAGCAGCATCTGCCCAGTTATATGAAGGTGACAAAAAGGAGGAGCTCTATTTTGGATGGAGTATCCCTTTAATTGATATCAGGTGGGAGGGGGCTGTGGAGTTTGGAGCGGCCAGGACAGCACCGAATCGAAATAACGCCCCTTCTGGATTTCCAGATCTGTTAGTGGTTACTGCAAGGACCTACTTGTGCCAAATGCAGATTTTTTTTGTGGTTTTGATCATAACAGAACAATCGTTTGTTTAATTGCTATATTTGTATCCTGTTGGCAATACATTTAACCACTTGTCTTGAAATCATATCGTGTTACTGGTTAATCCCTTCGTCGCGCGGTCCTGCGATGAATCGGAAAATTTAAAACGAAATCAGCAGCATTTTCGGCCGTTTTTCAATTCTGGAGTTCATTTAAATAAGGGCTTACTTCATTCAAGCTGATAAAAATTTTGCAGCAATAGTTTTTAATAGAAATTTCGACAATTCAATTAAAAAAAATTCGGTAGACTGACTTCCAAAAAAAACCCTCAAAATGCTGAAAGGAGATACTAATAGTATTTTAACCCCTTCACTGCCAAGTGATTTTCCAAAAAAGACATTGTCAGAAACCAGTGTCTTTTTCTAAAATCATTTCTAATAATTTTTACAGTAAAATAGTTATTACTGTAAATAACCTGTGTGGCCAGTAGATGGCGCCATGTACTGCCAAATTGAGTTACAGAGGCTTGAACAGCAGGATTATTTTTCTTTCTCCCTGCATTGACTGTTGAAAGCTTGATATTTCCCAGCATTCAGCAACTGATTTTACGAAATCCGTTGAAAACCAAATTGATTCGCAGGAAACAAATTTTATTTGCTTTTGGGCTGCACATCAGCAGGTCAAGATATCTTGCTATTGGGGCACCAGATGGTGCCTTTTGAAGCCCAAGATACACTATATTGCCAAAAGTATTCGCTCACCCATCCAAATAATCAGAATCAGGTGTTCCAATCACTTCCATGGCCACAGGTATATAGGATGTATAGGTGTAGGATGCCACCTGTGCAACAAATCCAGTCGTGAAATTTCCTCGCTCCTAAATATTCCACAGTCACCTGTCAGCTGTATTATAAGAACGTGGAAGTGTTTGGGAACGACAGCAACTCAGCCACGAAGTGGTAGGCCACGTAAACTGACGGAGCGGGGTCAGCGGATGCTGAGGCGCATAGTGCGAAGAGGTCAGTCAAACTTTCTGCAGAGTCCATCGTTACAGACCTCCAAACGTCATGTGGCCTTCAGATTAGCTCAAGAACAGTGCGCAGAGAGCTTCATGGAATGGGTTTCCATGGCCGAGCAGCTGCATCCAAGCCATACATCACCAAGTGCAATGCAAAGCACGGATGCAGTGGTGTAAAGCACGCCGCCACTGGACTCTAGAGAAGTGGAGACGTGTTCTCTGGAGTGACGAATCGCGCTTATCCAACTGGCAATCTGATGGACGAGACTGGGTTTGGCGGTTGCCAGGAGAACGGTACTTGTCTGACTGCATTGTGCCAAGTGTAAAGTTTGGTGGGGGATTATGGTGTGGGGTTGTTTTTCAGGAGCTGGGCTTGG
The DNA here is from genome assembly GCA_009667805.1 of Leptobrachium leishanense. NCBI lineage: Eukaryota > Metazoa > Chordata > Amphibia > Anura > Megophryidae > Leptobrachium > Leptobrachium leishanense. The sequence continues at coordinate 30,997,673 of CM019069.1, read as the reverse complement.
CCCCTTAGTTCCAGTGAAAGGAACTCTTAATGCTTCAGCATACCAAGACATTTTGGACAATTCCATGCTCCCAACTTTGTGGGAACAGTTTGGAGCTGGCCCCTTCCTCTTCCAACGTGACTGTGCACCAGTGCACAAAGCAAGGTCCATAAAGACATGATGACAGAGTCTGGTGTGGATGAACTTGACTGGCCTGGACAGAGTCCTGACCTCAACCCGATAGAACACCTTTGGGATGAATTAGAGAGGAGACTGAGAGCCAGGCCTTCTCATCCAACATCAGTGTGTGACCTCACAAATGCGCTTCTGGAAGAATGGTCAAAAATTCCCCTAAACCTTGTGGACAGCCTTCCCAGAAGAGTTGAAGCTGTTATAGCTGCAAAGGGTGGACCGACGTCATATTGAACCCTTTGGATTAGGAATGGGATGTCACTTAAATTCATATGCGAGTCAAGGCAGGTGAGCGAATACTTTTGGCAATATACAGGGTTATTCAAAGAGATTCGAAAAGTCACCGCACGTTCGGTGACTTTTCGTTCTCTTCAATTCGGTTTGTTTTGCCGATCGCATTTCGGTGACCCTGCGGTGTATTCAGCAAGCACCACAGGGTCCCCGAATTGCAGGGAAAGGCTGCCGCAAACCCGACGAAAACGAACCGTAAAACCCAGCGAATGCACGCCGAAAACCTGCAAAAACATCTGGATTAACCTGCCGAAAACCACAGAAAAACCCGAGCAGGAGCCGATCGCAGCCTTCGACACAGCAGAAGAGGCAGTGAATAAATTAACAAAACAGTTTGTATGAATGTGTGAAAGTGAAACATTGTTTGCAAAGAAACTACTGAGTGAAAATGTCTGAAATTTACATATGATGCAATGAATGATAATAAAGAGGGCTGTTACAGATATATAAGTAAACTTAAAAAAAAAAAATAGGACTTTTAAAAAAAAGAATTTCAGAAAAATTCTTAAAATATCCTAAAAAATCTATAAATAAAGAGACTCTTTACTAAAGAATTTTATAATGAACGGTTTATTAGATATTGAATTAAAACGGGAATATTTTTAACATTGAAGTCTATGGGATTCTCCTGAATAAACCTGCAGAATTAAACCACCGAATGGCAGGGCATTTCGGGAACCTTTCCCTGCTGGTTTGTGTTCTCTGAATAGCCGAAGCAGTGCTTTTTCATGGGGTTTTCACTGCCCTCGAACAGGCACCGAACAGGCACCGTATGTGCAGGCAATTCGCCAGGATTTGGCAAATTACCTGCTCTCTGAATAGCCGAATGGCCAGGAATTTCTCAAGCAATTCGGATCTCTTTGAATAACCCTGATAGTGTATCTCGGTCTTGCTAGTGAAGGGGTTAAGGAAGGGAACAATCAGACTGAAACCTTTTCCACAACATCAGATATTACAAATAGACGTGCCTAACCCCTTCACTACAAAGTGATTTTCCAAAAAAAAAAAAAAACATTGTCAGAAACCAGTGTTTTTTTGTAAAATACTTTTTAAATATAATTAATTAAAAATTTGTTTTTATTGTAAATAATGGCGCCATCTACTGCAAAATTGAGTTAAAGCCATCACAGCTGTTTTCGGGGTTTTTTCTCCCTGCATCGGCTGCTGAATGCTCGATATTTCAGAGCTTTGAGCAGTTTTCTTTAGCGATTAAAACCTTTTAGGGAGAATCTACTTCCATATCCTTGCAGAATGATATAACGCACGGACTGACGGTGCTCTGGTCTTACAAGCCGCGCTTTCTAATGGAAAAGCTGGTCAAACTGGCTCCCACACGTCTCTCTTTAGCTCTAAAGCATCTACAGAAATGTGTCAAACCCTGTATTGTAATGGTCCGTCCAGCATCTCTGGTGAGGACTGGGCTCTGTAACGACAGAATAATCCTATCCAAATTACTCCTAATTGCATCGCACGGACTTGTCATCGCCAAGTAGGTGTATGACCAGCTCATCGTGGGGAAGGTAGACATGAGTATTATGTGAGACGTGTGGATAGTTAAAGGGACAGTACCACTTACAGGAGCTGTAACTAGATTACTTGTGCATTACAACTAAAAACACCTTATAAAAACACATACTGCGGATTTGTTTTCTTTATTTTTCCTTTTTACATGCAATTACTTCAAACAAAATTCCCTACCATTTTGTTGCTTTTTCCCATGAGGCAACATTTGCCAAATTTTTTACTTCTGTGGTTTAGCCAATCTACAGTATTTAACAGTTTATGAAATGGAGGGGGAATGTTTAGATAAAGCTGCAGGGGGCTATTATTCTTCAGGATACTTGAGATAAGAGATGGCAGCTGAATGAGATGAGACAGGGATCTTAAAACAGGTCTAATCTACCACCCCCTGGTGATGTCCTTTGAATACAACCCACACAATACAATGATGTGAGTCTGTGACTGACCCATTCACTCCATTCTATGGCCAAAGCCACGGTGAAGAGCAAGTGATGGAAAGATACTGGGGTGACAGTTTACAGCACAAAATATGACACAATGGATGCGCCCAGTGACACAGAGGAAAATATCACACAATGGATGCACCCAGTGACACATATAGAGGAAAATATCACACAATGGATGCACCCAGTGACACAGAGGAAAATATCACACAATGGATGCACCCAGTGACACATAAAGGAAAATATCACACAATGGATGCGCCCAGTGACACAGAGGAAAATATCACACAATGGATGCACCCAGTGACACAGAGGAAAATATCACACAATGGATGCACCCAGTGACACATATAGAGGAAAATATTTTCTTAACTAAACATACAAGAGAAAAACAAAACACATGTAAGATATCAGCAACATAAAACAAACATAATAAGGACGTTGCAGTTTAGGCTAGGGTCAGACTGAGGCAGTGCGAACGCGCGTTCTGGCGCACTTAATCACGGCCGCACTAGCAGCAAATGACGGGCAATGACGGCCAATATACGAAGTACGGTCGCACAAAAGTCCGGCTGCGCAACGCAAGTGGAAAATGAACGCATTTTTTCGAGAACGTTAAACCACTAGTACTGACGTACAGAGTGCGCTGCGTCCGCTAGCGGCGTGTGTGCGTGATTTGGAGATGTCAGACGCTGCTAATGTCCGGCCAACATAACGTCCAGATGCAAGAAGTGTTTTATTGATGATCCGTACAAAATCACGGATGAAACTGCGCATCGTATGACCGCTATCGCGTACTCCGTGAAAAAATACGTCCATTCTTCGAACGCACATTTTCACGGACAACGTGAAAAATGCGTTAGTCTGACCCTAGCCTTAAAAGGCCACTACCACATAAAAAATAAAAGTTTTTGCATGGGGAAAAAATATCCAAATCTGTCCATTTCACCATTTTATTGTTATTTTGTCCATTTCACTGGCTTTTATTGTGGTTTACTTTCTTCTCAAGTCATTTTACTGGTTATTTTACAGATTTTCCTGACTTTACTATCAGGGTTATCCAAAGAGATTCGAAAAGTCACCGCACGTTCGGTGACTTTTCGTTCTCTTCAATTCGGTTCCTTTTGCCGATTGCATTTCGGTGACCCTGCGGTGTATTCAGCAAAGAGCACAGGGTCCCCGAATTGCAGGGAAAAGCTGACGAAAACCTGACGAAAACTAACCGAATGCATGCTGAAAACAAGCAAAAACATCTGGATTAACCTTCGAAGAGGAGCCGAACAGGAGCCGAACAGAAGCCGAATCACACAGAGCCGAAGCAGCTGTGACGTAGAGGAGGCAGTGAATAAATTAGAAAAACCATTTGTATGAATCTGGGAAAAAGAAACGCTGTTTGCAAAGAAACTACTGAGCGAAAATGTCTGAAATTTTCACAGGAGGTCCAGGGAATGATAATAAAGAGGGCTGTTACAAAAAAAATAAGCAAACTGAAAAAAAAAAAAAAAAAAAAAAATCGGACTTTAAAAAAAAAAAAAAAAAACCAGAAAAATGCTTAAAGTATCCTAAAAAATCTATAAATAAAGAGACTTTTTGCTGCAGAATTTTATAATGAACGGTTTATTAGATATTGAATTAAAACAGGAATATTTTTAACATTGAAGCCTATGGGATTCTCCTGAATAAACTTGCCGAATTAAACCACCGAATGGCAGGACATTAGGGGAACCTTTCACTGCTGGTTTGTGTTCTCTGAATAGACGAAGCAGTGCTTTTTTATGGGGATTTCACTGCCCTCGAACAGGCACCGAACAGGCACCGTATGTGCAGGCAATTTGCCAGGATTTGGCGAATTGCCTGCTCTCTGGATAGCCGAATGGCCAGGAAAGGTAACCGAACGATGATTTTCAGCGTTCGGTTACCTTTCACAAGCAATTCGGATCTCTTTGAATAACCCTGTATATATTCCTCTGATTAAGTTTCACACTGGCTGAGTCGAAATCATTGGGGGTCCACAAACTGCAAAACACTTCAGACTTTTAGATCATCAAGTTAGTATCGCTTGTTTCCAAATTGTCACTCGTTTACGCAGTGCTTTGTTTCGTGCTCACTGTCAGAACGCTTTTGATGAACGTGTAAGGCTTGATGTCATTAAGGTCCTTTCTGTAGGATAATCGAGAGCTTGAAAGAGGGAGACATGACTTTCCGAGGTCTCAGAGACCAGATTTATTTAATCAGGTTCTTCTGGTCTTTCTCGGCTTAATATTTCCCAGAATTCTCATCTGACCAACCAGGCTAATTATTCACAGGTCAGTTATTGCACGGGTTGACAGATCAGCCATGTTTTCCTGGACATGTAGAAGTTATCCATGTTGATTGGCAGTGAATGGAAAAAACGTCACCCTGCAGTATGTATAACTCATATGCTGCAGGTAAGAAATCAAAAAGGTATCCCAGGTGACCTGCCATAAGAATTATACATGTTACAGGGCAGCACTTTTCCCTGTGCTCCTCTCTGCATGAAATAACAACTAAGGGCTCTATTACATTCTTTGTGCAAAAACGCTGACACAGCGCGTTAAGGCTAGGGTCAGACTAACGCATTTTCGCGTTGTCTGTGAAAAGTGCGTTAGAACGAATGGTCGCATTTTTTCACGGAATACGCAATAGCGTTCATACGATGCGCCTTTTCGTCCGTGATTTTGTACGGATCATCAATAAAACCCTTTTTGTGTCTGGACGTTATGTTGGCCGGACATTAGCAGCGTCTGACGCCTCCTAATCACGCAAACACACCTCTAGCGGACGCAGCGCACTCTGTACGGCCATACTAGCGGTTTGACGTTCTAGAAAAAATGCGTTCGTTTGCCACTTGCGTTGCGCGGACGAACTTTCGTGCGGCCGTACTTCGTGTGTTCCCCGGCATTGGACGTCATTTGCTGCTAGCACGGCCGTGATTTCGTGCGTCTAAACGCACGTTAAAACTGCTTTCGTCTGACCCTAGCCTAATTTGTGCGCGAAGCGTTAACGCGCGTAAATTAAAGCTGGTATTACAATCCGAGCGCATTTTTTCATCCGTCAAAAAATAATGCGCGTAAAAAAGATGCGCAAAAACGTGCACGCATTAACGTTGAGCACAGAAATCGTTGTGCGGACTGTTTTTTCACGTGATTCCGCCAATCAGAATTAAGAACCACAATTGTCTCCCGTTCAGTTTTTGCACCTGTCAAAATCAATCTGTGTATATATGCTGCAGCAATAATAAAAACACGCACAACTTCTCCATTTTATTGTTTGGGTATGTGTAGAATGTGTAACTATACTTTGCTGTATTGGTTTTTTCGTGCTGGTGTATTTGGTTTCGGCCAGGACGTTCAAATTTGACGTTAACACCAGCTTTTAAAAGACGTTAAAATTATGTGCGCAAACGCTGTATGTTAAAATTTGCAGATAGATTGTAATACCACCCGCGTACCAGCGCACAAACGCATTTGCGCTCACAATGTTAAGTACAGGACGCGCAAAGTACATTACGCTCTCGCAGCGTTCGCGCAGGTTCAGCCGCGTTAAACATTAACGCGCATTTTTTGTGCGGATGTTGTAATACGACATTCAGCGCAAAGGGTTTTACCCCTCGCTTTAATGCGTTTTTGCGTACGCGTTAACGTTTGCGCGCAGAATGTAGTAGAGCCCTAAGTGTCCAGGAAACATGGCCGCCCTGGCAGCTCTAGCTCTATCTCTAGGATCATTAAGGTGGAATTTTTGAGACGCAGGTGATTTTTAAATTTGCAAAGAAATGATCAGAGGCCATACTGTAAAAAGTTAAAAACAAATAAAATATAAACCGAGAAAAGAAGAAAAAAATAAGTTTTATTTAAAATAATAAAAAAAAAAAAAAAAAGAAGGCTTGCTTGTAATTCACTTCCAGCACTGGTTTTACTCGCCGTCACATGTCGTGGAATTCTCAGCCGTAATAAATCCGGCTTCTGTCTCTACGTTATTATTTTTTTTCCTTTTTTATCTTTTTTTTCTGGTAAAATACGATTTTATTATATTTATTTATTTTTTGAGAGGTTGTGTTGGAGGAAAAAATCTTTTCATTCATTCCCTTCTTTTTGTTAGTTTTTTTTTTCCTTCTTGTCCTTGATGGACAGCGGCGGATCTCTCGACTCTGAATAATAATAGTCTTGATTTACTGATAAGTAGGAGTTTTTTTTGTCTTGGAGGAGGCTGTGAGAACCCGTCATTGTGTAGCCGGACTTGCTGGCCATCCTTGAAAAGGGGAAAATTAACATGTGAAAGAGCAGGCTCTTTTCTTCAGGAGTCGCCTACCTGTCATGTCGCTATAGTGGTCGCTCGGTGGCTTTTTATTCGGTCATCTCATGCTTGTTCGACTTCTGAAAAAATTTTGAGCAATTGATTGGGTACAGTTCTTTCATAGATGCGATTTTCTTTATCTGCTTTGTTATTTATTTTTTTGGTTCGAATAAAAATTTTTTTAAAAAAAAGAGAGAGGAGAGGATGGTCATAGATGACATCATGGGCCATGCCATTATGTTCTCATCACGGAGTGACAGACGACGAGAAAAAAAAATGCTGAATGCAGTTTAAGGCTAGGGTCAGACTGAGGCAGTGCGAACGCGCGTGCAGCCGCACTTTATCACGGCCGCACTAGCAGCAGATGCCGGGCAATGACGGCCAATATACGAAGTACGGTCGCACAAAAGTGCGGCCGCGCAACGCAAGCGGCAAACAAACGCATTTTTTCGAGAACGTGAAACCACTAGTACTGACGTACAGAGTGCGCTGCGTCCGCTAGCGGCGTGTGTGCGTGATTAGGAGACGTCAGACGCTGCTAATGTCCGGCCAACATAACGTCCAGACCCAAAAAGTGTTTTATTGATGATCCGTACAAAATCACGGATGAAACTGCGCATCGTATGACCGCTATCGCGTACTCCGTGAAAAAATACGTCCATTCGTTCGAACGCACTTTTTCACAGACAACGTGAAAAATGCGTTAGTCTGACCCTAGCCTAAGGCTAGGGTCAAACGAAAGCATTTTTACACGCGAACGTAAAAAAGTGCGTCCGAACGAATTGACGTATTTTTTCACGGAGTGCGCGAAAACGGTCATACGATGCGCATTTTTCGTGCGTGATTTTTTCAGATCGTCAATAAAACTCTTTTTGCGTCTGGACGTTATGTAGGCTGGACATTAGCAGTGTCTGACGTCTCCTAATCACGCAAACACGCCGCTATGCCGCAGCTGCGCACTCTGTACGTCCGTACTAGCGGTTCGGCGTTCTCGAAAAAATGCGTTCGTTTTCCACTTGCGTTGCGCGGCCGGACTTTCGTGCGACCGTACTTCGTATATTGGCCGTCATTGCCCGTCATCTGCTGCTAGTGCGGCCGTAATTATGTGCGCCAGAACGCACGTTAAAAGTGCGCTGGTCTGACCCCAGCCTTAACCTATAGAAAACATATGTTAAAGTATTCAGGACACGAGCCCCGCTCCAGCTTACAGCCGCGCTGTCAAATGTCATTTTATTTAAAACTGACCAATCTGAAAGCACTTTCTGGGGGGGGGGGGGTAAATAAAAACAGGCTTGAAAAAAACTGCTTTTGCAGCCGAAACATTGTTGCATTCTTATTGGATCTCAAGGAGAGCCTGATCACAATGTCTTTCCGTCCTTGCGTCGGTCACACCGCACTGTAACTATCGCGTCGAGTTTTGGTGATTTTTCAGTTGGCCAAACTGCGATTCCAAATCAGCAACCATCAGTGGGAGTTAAAATTTATTTACTCCATTGTACAATGATAAGGAATTTGTTGGTGCTTTATAAGGCTGGCGTCAGACGAGCGTCATTGGAGAGCAGAAGGAATGTCCGTGAGAGTAGACGTTCCTTCCACTCGACGCCCGTCTGGCCACCTCGCTGAGCGCACTCAGTGGAGAATGGAGGATCGCGCTTGCAGCCCCGTTAATGCGCATCCTAGCGCATTGATGGGGAGGCTTTGATAACGGACACTTGTTGCGTGCACATTTCTTGCGTGCGCACAAGCGTGTGACCGGCCCATTGCAGAATCATAATGCTGTGCCGGTAAGCACGTCAGTACGGGCGCACATAGTGCGTTCGTCTAACGCCGCCCTTAATACTTGTAACTGTAATTAAAGGGATGCTCTATTGAAAAATATAGTTCCCATTTTTTTCCTTTAAATATTTTTTTTGTTGTTGTCTATTTTTAGGGTATTTTACTTGCGGCTCTGCCCTGCGAGTTCGGCTCTCTTTGAATAACCCCTCTATTTTGAGGGGTCCAGTCCATGGAGACGGCAGGGGGGGGGCTATGTTTTTGCCAAGTGTGGGGGGTACCCTTCATGGATTCCCGCACCTGGGCCCTAAGGTTTCTAGATACGCTTCTGGATGTAGCCATGTCATGTCTTTTAGTCCAAGAGATACACAACCTCTGACACTCCAAATACCGGGGATGTCACCTCCTAACAAGAGGATGGCTAAGGCTAGGGACAGATGAGCGCATTTTCTGCGGCCACCGTCAAAATGTACGTCGATGCGTGCGCACGCATTTTTTCACGGAATACGCTTAAGTGGTCAGACGATGCGCAATTCTGGACGTATTTCATGACGATGGGGTGAAAAGAAGTCTAGGGAAATCCGGCTGTTTGAACGTTATGTTGGCCGCACACTAGCAGCGTCTGACATCTCCTAATCACGCACACACGCTGCTATGCGGCCGCAGCGCACTCTGTACGTCAGTACCAGCGGTTTAACGTTCTCGAAAAAATGCGTTCATTTTCCACTTGCGTTGCGCGGCCGGACTTTTGTGCGACCGTACTTCGTATATTGGCTGTCATTGCCCGGCATCTGCTGCTAGTGCGGCCGTGATTAAGTGCGCCAGAACGCGCGTTCGCACTGCCTCAGTCTGACCCTAGCCTTAGGGTTATGGGAACTGTAGTCAAAGGCAGAGGGAATTCCAGAGGCAGAGTACACGTGCTCAGTCGATCTAAAAAGACTGAATTTCTAGCAATTATAGGTGTTGGGTTCTCATTCTTTCCCTTAGGCTATAATCCATGAAATATATTGGTGTAGAAGGCCGGCGAATCACATCTGTCCCCTGCTTCCGGTATATATAACTATAGGGTATTCGAGCACAACAGGAAAAGTAAGGATCGGTTCTGATGAATCAGAAACATGATACTCCGCTGAGGAATTCAGAGTTTGCGCTGACATGACTCTAGGTTGTTTTTGTCAGTTCCTATCACTAGCTTTTCACAACCCGAAAGGTGCTCGTTAAAGGAACAGAGAATTCGGCAACAACCTAGGACACCAGCGTGTGCTGCCCCAGCGTCGGCTCAAATACAGTTTGTCGATGTTCTTCAAATGAGAGACACCGTTTATTTCCTGCCTGGATTTGCCGCATTCTGCAATTTCGTGGCCGATTGTAGATCAGTAAGTTTATCCATCGTGCAACTGGAACCACCAACCAAAGCCAACATGGAGTGATGGGCAAAGCTGTTGTCAGGTGCCCGACCAGACAAGGAGCCCCGGAAAACGACCAGGGAACAGCAAGCCTTACAGCCACAAAATTAAATCAGGGCGCTACCTCAAAATCAGTCTTTGGATACAATGACACAGAAACACAATGGCCGCCACAAAGCGGAATCGAGGCTACAGTTGTGGCATTCTTTGCACCTTGGCGCGATTTGACTTTTGATGGTCATCGTCTTTAGGTGGAGACGGAGTTTACATTCTGGGGATGATCCAAGTAAGGCTAGGGTCAAACGAACGCATTATTCGCAGCGACCGTCGAAAAGTGCGTCCGAACACATTGACGTATTTTTTCACGGAATGCGCGAAAATGGTCAGACGACGCGCATTTTCGCACGTGATTTTTTACGGATCATCAATAAAACACTTTTTGCGTCTGGACGTTATGTTGGCCGGACATTAGCAGCGTCTGACGTCTCCTAGTCATGCACACACGCCGCTATGCCGCCGCAGCGCACTCTGTACGTCAGTATTAGCGGTTCTGCGTGCTCGAAAAAATGTGTTCATTTTCCACTTGCATTGCGCGGCAGGACTTTCGTGTGGTCGTACCCACATCTTGGCCCAATTCCTGTTTAACTATATATTCTGGATAGTTTATTCACTACAGATGAGTGCTTGGACGCGTGACATTTTGGAAAGTTTCTACCAAATCAGAGGAGAGAAAAAAGCTCCAACTAATCATTTTAATCCCGTCGTAGCTTTTCGGCGGAGAGTGTTTCAGCACGTCCGTTGTAGCGCAGGTAACTGGTGTGCACACTGCGCCATGTGGCCCGCCCCATCGAAACATCACAATGCACCGTAGGACGTCAGGAGGCGGCTCAGTACACGCGCACTTAGTGATGAATGTGCATTACATGAAAAAACACTTAAGGGTTTATTCACAAAGCATCGAAATTTCATTGATTTTCGCTTCGGTGATTCCATTTCGCCAAAACTATGGTGAATTCGCTATTCAACGTATGGGTCAATGTAGTGTGACGAAGATGGAGTCGCTGAAGCCTCATGAAAAAGTTGACGAACATCGCCAAAGAGCAGTGAACTGGCCTTGGCCAAATCCATATAAAAATATATAAAAACAAACAAAACTGAACTCTCCTATTCTCCTAATAGGTGTTTAAACCAATAACAATAAAAATGCATTTAAATGTGTCTAAATATTAGACAAGGTCCTTTAAAAAAATAAAAAGGTCTGTTACAAAATAAAAATAAAAACACCTTTTAAAGAAAACTGGGAAACAAAAAAAATGTATCTAAAAAAAAAATACAAAAATGTGTTCTTAAAAAATAAAAAGATAACAAGGATTTTTTGCTGAAAATGAAAAGAATGGGTTTTTAAAAAGAAATTTTAAAAAATTATAGCTTTTTTACATTGAATCCTATGGGATTCGCCTGTTTAAACCTGTCACAGAAAATCAGGGCATTTCACTGACATGTCGGTGCATTTCGGCGTCCTGTGAATAGATTAACCATTACGTCTCTATGGGACAATTTCGCTGCCGCCGAAGATCACTGATCTGTGGCAAACTGCACCATATTTCGCTGTCAGTTCGCCAGCATTTGGCGAATTGACTGCTTTGTGAATAGACGAACTGCCACGAAATTGCACCGTATGGTGAAATTCAGCGTCAATAGCAAGTTTGGTGCTTCGTGAATAACCCCTTTATTAATCAGCTTATGATTATATCATGTGTAGTTATGCTTTTGTTGGATTATTTCTATTTGATATATATATATATATCATATTGTATACACAGGGGGCTCTATTACATTCTTCGTGCAAATGTTAACGCGTGCGCAAAAACGCATTAACGCGAGGAGCAAAACCCTTCGCGCAGAACGCAAAAAAATGCACGTTAAGGTCTACCGCGGGTGAACCTGCACGAACGCTGCGAGAGCGTAATGTACTTTGTGCGTCCTCTACTTAACATTGTGAGCGCAAAGGCGTTTGTGCGCTGGTACGCGGATGGTATTACAATCTTAGCACAAATTTTAACGGACAACGTTTGCGCGCATAATTTTAACGTCTTTGAAAATCTGGTGGTAACGGCAAATCTGAACGTTCTGGCCGAAACCAAATACACCAGCCCGAAAAAAAAATACAGCACAGTATAGTTACACATTCTACACATACCCAAACAATAAAATGGAGAAGTTGTGCGTGTTTTTTTTTTTTTTGATGCAGCATATATACTCAGATTGATTTTGACAGTCGCAAAAACTGAACAGGAGACAATTGTGGTTCTTAATACAGATTGGCTGAATTGCGTGAAAAAACAGTCCGCACACGGATTTCTGCGCGCAGCGTTAATGTGCACTCGTTTTTGTGCATCTTTTTTATGAGCGATATTTTTTGACGGATGAAAAAATGCACTCGGATCGTAATACCTGCGTTAATTTGCGCGCGTTAGGCTGGGGTCAGACCAGCGCACTTTTAACGTGCGTTCTGGCGCACTTAATCACGGCCGCACTAGCAGCAAATGACGGGCAATGACGGCCAATATACGAAGTACGGTCGCACGAAAGTCCGGCTGCGCAACGCAAGTGGAAAATTAACGCATTTTTTCGAGAACGCAGAACCGCTAGTACGGACGTACAGAGTGCGCTGCGCCCGCTAGCAGTGTGTGTGTGTGATTTGGAGACGTCAGACCCTGCTCGTGTCCGGCCAACATAACGTCCAGACGCAAAAAGTTTCCTGGTTTGGATCCGTAAAAAATCACGCACGAAAATGCGCATCGTATGACCGTTTTCGCGAATTCCGTGAAAAAAATACATCAATGCGTTCGGACGCACTTTTTTTACGTTCGCGTGTAAAAATACTTTCGTTTGACCCTAGCCTTAACGTTTAACACTGCTGCAAAAAAAATAGCACTGCGCGTGCGCTTTTGCGCAACGAATGTAATAGAGCCCAGTATATATATACACACACATATGTGCATTTGATGACGGTTGAGGCCAATGTCAGACGAACGCAGTCTGAGTGCACTCTGCGTGCATAACGGACGGACGGACGGATGTACTGACGGTAGCTACTGTAGACACCGCACGGTCCGGTTTTTTTTTGACGAATGTAGAAAAAAAAGGGGAAATATGAGAATCTAAATTAATTAAAATTAAAAGACAGATACAGTCAGCCAGACCAAAAAAATCTGAGTGTCAACGTGATGACGTCGCAAATGCACTGCATCTGCGTCGCATCATCACGCACACAGGACGCAGCGCACTCTGGGCGTCCGTCATAGCACTTTTACGTCAAGGCCTAAATGGCGTCCGTTGCCACCTGCATGGTGCGTGCGCAGTTCGGTGCGCACGTACTTCGTGTGTTGGTCTCTATTGATCACAAATCAATGCTATGACAGACGTTAAACTGTGCGGCGACACAGACGTGATGACTGCGTTCGTCCGACGCTAGCCTTAGAGATTTTGTACGTGCATAAACGGAGTGAGGTGAATGAGTGTGACAGAGATCTAGTGCGCAGTTTGTCGTTGTAAATAACAATTCTCTAAATTGGTCAATAAAGTATGAAAAGTGAGTAAGTGCAATAAAACGTCCTGTCTTTTGTTCCCTCTGCCTCTGGAGGCTACTAGTGAACAATAAAGTTCTGCTGCTTTAATGAATAGCTGTAGGTGTTGACGCTGCGCATAGGTAAGTAGATTTCTAGATAAGGGAAAGGTATAATTAGACAAAATGAGGTAACGGCACCTTCAGGCACAAAAAGATCTAAATCTGATTCACGAAAAGCACTGACGTAAAAAAAAAATATATATATATATAAAATTCAATTTAACTTTAGCCGGAAAAGTGTTGCGATTTTATAGTAGAATTAGGCTAGGGTCAGACGAGCGTGATTTCTACGGACTGTACGTCTGTGCACACGGACGTACGTCAGTACGGAAGACACAGTAGTGGCCACACAGTCCGTTTATTCACTGACGTATATTTTGACGGATGTAGGAGGAAAAATAAATTAAAAAGCAAAACCATTTTGTCCGTGAAAAATGCTGGACGTATAAATGCAGTCCGTCTGACCACGTTCCATCACTCACACACAAAGCTATGCAGACGTTGCGGACGCAGCGCACTTTGTGCGGCCATTCTAGGGGTTGTACGTTCTTGCCTGCCTTGCGTCCGTGGGCCGCGGCCGTTGTGCGTCCGCAGTTCATTGCGGACGTACTTCGTGTGTCGGGCTCCAATGGGCTTCCTTTCATGCTATCACGGACGTACTTTTAAGCGCAATCACGGACGTGAACACTACGCTCGTCTGACAGCAGCCTAAAATGTTAAAATGATAGCTCTTTTTTTTTTTTTTTTTTCAATTGCAAGGACAACATTTATTATCAAGCACATATTTCTTCAACAATCTGAGGGTATTAGGCTAGGGTCAGACGAAAGCAGTTTTAACGTGCGTTTAGCCGCACGAAATCACGGCCGCGCTAGCAGCAAATGACGTCCAATGCCGGGGAACACACGAAGAATGGCCGCACAAAAGTTCATCCACGCAACGCAAGTGGCAAACAAACGCATTTTGTCGAGAACATGAAACCACTAGTACGGTCGTACAGAGTGCGCTGCGCCCGCTAGCGGCGTGTGTGCGTGATTTGGAGATGTCAGACACTGCTAATGTCCGGCCAACATAACGTACAGATGCAAAAGTGTTTTATTGATGATCCGTGCAAAAACACGAACGCAAATGCGCATCGTATGACCGCTATCGCGTACGCCGTGAAAAAATGCGTCCATTCGTTCGAACGCACTTTTTCACAGACAACGCGAAAATGCGTTCGTCTGACCCTAGCCTTTATGTTTCATATAAAATAAAGTCTGAAGCACAAAACATTCAGAACTTTATGCTTTTATGACATTTAACCCAGGACAGTCCTTGGACAGACAGTGTAACCCTGCTACGAAAGAATACATAAACAGAGACTACACAACTTTGTATTGAAAACTTTAAATTCAAAACCTCAGAATTACACACAATCTTAAATATTTATAAAGAACTTTCATGAAACTAATTATTTTACAAGGCTAAATAGTTTATTCACTAAATAGTTTGCCAGGGCTGAGACAGTCACAGAAATGGTGGATATCCTTATCTCCGGTCCTTACATATTCAGGGCTCTATTACATTCTCCGCGCAAATCCGTACGCGCAGCGCAATTTTTTTGGCGCGCAGCGTTGAACGTTATCGTGTGTAAATTAACACAGGTATTACGATCCAAGCGCATTTTTTCAGCCGTCAAAAAAATATCACGCGAAAAAAGACGTACAAAGACGAGTGCAAATTAATGCTGCGCGCAGATATCGGTGGGCAGGTTGCTTTTTCACGCGATTCAGCCAATCAGAATTAAGAAACACGATTGTCTCCTGTTCAGTTTTTGCGCCTGTCAAAATCAATCTGAGTATATATGCCACAGCAATAAAAAAAATAAAAAAAAATAAAGCACACACAATTTCGTTTCGGCCAGAATGTTCAGATTTGCAGTTACCACCAGCTTTTCAGACGTTAAAATTATGCGCACAAACGTTGTCGTAAAAAGTTGCGCATAGATTGTAATACCAGCCGCGTACCAGCGCACAAACGCATTTGCGCTCACAATGTTAAGTATGGGATGCGCGCACAAACCTTCGCTTGCGCAGGGTAACTCGCGTTAGACGTTAACGTGCATTTTGTGCGCGATGTCGTAATTTGAGCTTTTCCCCTCGCGATAATGCGCACATTTTTGCGCGAAGAATGCAACAGAGCCCTCAGTCTCATCTGTCAGTGGGTCTTGAAAGAGTTCTGCTTACCTGAACGATCCTCCTTCTTTCTTTGCCTCCATGAACACTGCTCTGAATGTCAGGAGAGGCACATTCACACAGTGTTGCAGAAAATAGGCACTCCGTTACCTAAACGAGGTACTATGGGTGCGGAATATTGGCCATCGCCAGGATCAGGGAATGTCCGAAATTAGAAAAAGGACTTGCAGCTCCAAAAATAGATTTTCAATATTTACATCACCATCAACTGGATGGCAATGTTACCGCAGTTCAGGTCTTTATCAGTGCTTGATAAAATGATCTGAATGGTCAAAATGTTGCCGAGTTCATTTGATGGTGGAATATTGAAAATTCTTCTTCTGTTTTTTCTAATAGTCAATGAACATTCACCATTTTGCACTTACAACAATCAGGCTAGGGTCAGACGAGCGTGATTTCTACGGACGTACGTCAGTACGGAAGACACAGTAGTGGCCACACAGTCCGTTTATTCACTGATGTATATTTTGACGGATGTAGGAGGGAAAATAAATTAAAAAGCAAAACCATTTTGTCCGTGAAAAATGCTGGACATATAAATGCAGCCCGTCTGACCACGTTCCATCACTCACACACAAAGCTATGCAGACGTTGCGGACGCAGCGCACTTTGTGCGGCCGTTCTAGGGGTTGTACGTTCTTGCCTGCCTTGCGTCCGTTTGCCGCGGCCGTGGTGCGTCCGCAGTTCAGTGCGGACGTACTTTGTGTAACGGGCTCCAATGGGCTTTCTTTCATGCTATCACGGACGTACTTTTAGGCGCAATCACGGATGTGAACACTACGCTCGTCTGACCCCAGCCTAAGGCAGCAGCACCTCTAGCCTATAAATGAATGCCTATAAAGCATTGGTCGTATTGGCCCTTTTAGGTTTATGGGACTCCTCTGTATTAACAGTACAGTGTAGTTTTATTATTTACCTCAGCAGTGTGAAAGAATTCTAAAATAATACCATGTCATATTTGCATAGAATATACACATTAATGTCTATTAATGTCAATAGGGACGGAGGTGACTTTTACTTTGATCATTACAAGATCCTGGTCCATTAGATCCATTGTGATCAAAACAACTTATTTGCTAAACATTTCACTAAAATGCATGGATTATTTTTACTAAACTTGCCATATAAGGCTAGGGTCAGACTAACGCATCTTTCGCGTTGTCCGTGAAAAAGTGCGTTCGAATGAATGGACGTATTTTTTCACGGAATACGCGATAGCGGTCATACGATGCGCATTTCCGTCCGTGATTTTGTACGGATCATCAATAAAACACTTTTTGTGTCTGGACGTTATGTTGGCCGGACATTAGCAGTGTCTGACGTCTCCCAATCACGCACACACGCCGCTATGCGGACGCAGCGCACTCTGTACGTCCGTACTAGAGGTTTGACGTTCTCGAAAAAATGCGTTCGTTTGCCACTTGCGTTGCGCAGCTGCACTTTCGTGCGGCCGTTCTTCATATGCTGCCCGGCATTGGACGTCATTTGCTGCTAGCACGGCCGTGATTTAGTGCGGCTAAACGCACGTTAAAACTGCTTTCGTCTGACCTTAGCCTTAGAACCAAGGTATCCATTACATACACAGCCGCAGAGCTAGGGGTTACCTGTCTTTTGCATATACTGCTGGTTTAGCCTACATATATAAAATGATATATTCCTCTGTTTTACAGTGAAATTACCAACATTACTTGTTGTGATTAGATAATGCATAACATAGGAAGCAGCAATCGAAGAAAGCATAAGCTTTCATACCAGCAGTCGATAATAAGAACATCTATACATACCCCAGTATCCCATTTAAGCTCACCAAACAAAAAAACATAAAAAGGTCGGACTCCTCTGAGTAAGAAAAGGCCTCAATCCCCAATTATCACAGATTAATTGTTCAAAACGCTTTAAGTGCTTCAGAATTATTAAGGTTTGTTGTAGTTTGCATTTACCGGGTGTCAGGGGGGGGGCATAAGGTGCAACGGGTAAGGCTGGGGTCAGACCAGCGCACTTTTAACGTGCGTTCTGGCGCACATAATTACGGCCACACTAGCAGCAGATGACGGGCAATGACGGACAATATACGATGTACGGCCGCACAAAAGTCGGGCCGTGCAACGCAAGTGGAATTTGAACGCATTTTTCTGAGAACGCTGAACCGCTAGTACTGACGTATTGAGTGCGCAGCTGCGGCATAGCGGCGTGTGTGCGTGATTAGGAGATGTCAGACGCTGCTAATGTCCGGCCTACATAACGTCCAGACGCAAAAAGAGTTTTATTGACGATCCGTACAAAATCACGCCCGAAAATGTGCGTCGTCTGACCGTTTTTGCGCATTCCGTGAAAAAATACGTCAATGCGTTCGGACGCACTTTTTCACGTTCGCGGGGAAAAATGCTTTCGTCTGACCCTAGCCTTAAAAGAGAAATCCTGCATTGAGAAAGGGAAAAAGAAACAAACCCCAAAAAACATTCTGTACATGCTTTCCTTTGTGAATGTTTATTATAAAAGGAAAAGAAATGAGCCTGCCTTCTAACAAAAACCTAAAATAGTTGCAGCAAGCAATCGACCGGGAAGAAACATAAATTGAAACAAAATTAAGAAAAAACAAGCTGTGAGTAGGCTCTAATAAAATCTGTAGAAATCATGCAAGAAACAGAACAGGAAAAAAAATGATATCTCTTAATTAAAAATAAATTAAATTTAAATATAATTGATGAATGGACTAAATCCTAAAATAATTTTTAAATCAGGGTGTTTGGCGTGACCATTGAGGACAGGGTATGTAATAAAAGGGTAGGTGACCACTTCCAACCCCTTGTATGATTATGAATATAAATGTGGCAGCTAGGGATGTATGACACAGGGATTATTTCACTAAACTGGGATTTATGCAGAAAAAAAAAAAAAAAGCGGATAAAGAGATGCTCTTTCCAGTTATAATATTTCAGCATCAGATTTGGAATTTTTCTCCCAATTTTGGAATTTTTAATACCCATTATTAAAAGGCATTGTTGTATATAAAATTAATAATAATAATAAAAAAAAACAATAATTCCTTTCCCTAAAACCTTACCATAGAACTGAACAATGAACTTCTGCATGGATTATTTTCTGGTAATTTTAAAAAGAAAACATAAGAACAATTTTCATTTTAAAATAAATTTAAAAAACAATTAATAATAATAAAAATAATATTATATATTTTATTATAGTTTTTTTTTTATATATAAAATCACTCAGGGGTTCATGTAATCATAAAGTAGACAATAGCGCATTGATAAACAGCTTGGAAAATAGGGGAATACAGTTTGAGTTTTGAAACGTGAATCTCTGATCACTCAATGTACCCCAAAACCACTTTGTCTTTTGTAGTTCTTGCCGTGATTTGGACCACGCTCAGTCAGCCCTCATGTCACCCCCATAAATGGCATTTTTCAGAAAGACTTTTTGCAAGACAACGAGATATTTGCAGACCACACAGAGTTTATCCGGACATCTGCGGCGAGACAGAGATACAAGAAGAAAACCATGTTCTTGCATCAACTGTTAAAATAATGATGGAAAAGACTTTTTTGGAAGACACAAAGTCCCCGGGCGAAATAGCTCAAATGAATTGCTTTCTCATAGCAGACACTCGCCCCATAGGGGTATGAGGGCTGCAAAGAACCACACACGCTACCGTCCATCAATGACATCTCGAACGACCAAATGGTGTGCGATATGAAAGGGATCAGCTGACACATATACAGTATATATATATATATACACATATATATATATATATACACATATATATATACACATATATATATATACACATACATACACTGTATATCTCCTATGAGCCTGGAGACGACGAAGACACAGACAGACACACACACATTAAAACTAAACCCAAAATTGTACAAAATAGACTGAATTAGCAATTTTAGGGCTTGATGGACAAATTGGAAACATTGCCAAACTCAGCTATTTTTCTGAATTTGATAAATGTTGCTATTTATCAACAATGCTTAGATTTTATAATGTTTTTAAAGATATTATTATATTATCAATATTATTAATATTATATAACTATTTTTAATTCAACAGAAGTCTTGAAATTCGCACGTGTGAATAAAGATGCATTTTTATATTAGTATTTTAACTTTTTTCAAAATATATTAATATAATTTACGGTGTTTTATGGAAATATTATGCCAGTGGTAATTATGCAGCAAAATGGAAAATATTGGCGCTGGAATCAGCCATTGGTATTTAGAATGATGTTCGTCCACTGTAAACGAAGAGGACCTTGACATCTAACAGGTTGTGGGTTGTCCACGGTGTGTCCGCAGATGGCTGGTAAGACCTATAAATGCACGGAATGTTCTGCCACATGTTGTGTAGGTACCCCTATAGCAAAATTTTGAATAGATATAACTCTATATACACTGCCTGGCCAAAATAAAAATACTCACCTGTATGTAACTCAGCCAATAGGTGCTCGCCTTCCATTGGATAATTACTGCAGTGATTAATATGTTTCAGCATAAAATGAGGTCATGTGACTCCCTGAATATACTGAATGAGCAGGTTTTTCCATCAATGGGTTTTTTCTTCCCTGATGGCACAGCGGGCATATTCCAAGATGGTAATGCCAAGATTCATCGGGCTCAAATTGTGCAAGAGTGGTTCAGGAAGCATGAGACATCATTTTCACACATGGATTGGCCACCGCACAGTCCAGACCTTATCCCCATTGAGGTTAATCTTTGGGATCATGTGCTGGAGAAGACTTTACGCAGCGCTGCGACTCTCCCATCATCAATACAAGATCTTGGCCACAAATTAATGCCACTCTGGACACAGATAAATGCTGTGACATTGCGTGAGCTTATCGACACGATGCCGCGGCGAATGTGTGCCGCAATCACAGCAAAAGACGACACAACCAAATATTACAGTGTGTGACTTATTTTTTGGCCAGGTGGTATATTAGAAGGTTGTCGTATGTGAATTTTGTGGGGTTTTGTGCGGGTTTTTTAGCAGATCAGGTCTCTTACGCACCTGGCAGTGTTGTGTGCATTTTCTTTCTATAGCGTGGTAGCTTTGTTACGTTTCGTCGCCATCAGATAATTGAACGCATTTGGGGAGGGCAGCAGAACAATCCCGGCACTGAAAGCCTGACATGTGGCGCACACAAAGAAAACATACATCCAGGGATTTTAATGAGATTAAAGACATGTGAGGGGAGAAATGTACATGCGTGGTTATCACGGCGCTGCATGCGGCAGGCCCGATAACATGATAGTTTGTGTCTCTGCGACACAATCCAGAGCCGGGCACAGGACGCAGCAAGCTGATACTTTGTTTGATGGAAAGTCTTTCACGAAGTAACTCAGCCGTGTTTAAACCCCGCATGAAAGAATGAAAAAGAATAACCACTTCAGAGACCGAATCAATTCATTCATAAACTTCTCAGCGAGGTTTCCTAAAGAGGCCACTTCAACGTAACCCACCGAATGCCAGAGGCTTCACAATAAACGGCGCGCACTCCCCTCTCGCTCACACCTGCCCCGAACCATGTTTATCTAAAGCCGGCAGCATGCTCCCTGACCGTGTGGGTCATGTATAAATAATAGGGATAATTCGAACTGGTCGCGATGGCAATTTTCCCATCGATTTTGTCTGTCTTTTATGGCCTGGCTTCTGCAACCCCATATGTTCATTGCTAAGCATGTCTAATACGAGACCTGTGAGTCCATAGGCCCATATACCTGTAATCCTCACTGTGGGCCTGCGTATCTGTACACTAGTCTATCCTTATGTCTGTATCTGTAAAGATGTCCATCTGTCCATAGGCCTATCAGTGCACAGGCTTGGAAGTGCATAGGCCTATGTTTCTATAATCTTGATTAGGCCTGCATATCTGCAAAACTGTCTATCCTAATGTCTGTATCTGTAAAGCTGTCCATCTTCAAGTACATCTGTCCACAGGTCTGTCAGTCCAGGGGCTTGGTGGTCCATCAAACTGTCTTTCTTTATGCCGGTGTTTCTGTAAATTTGTCCATGAGCCTGCCAGTCCACAGACTTGTCTATCTGTAAGTCTGTGTATCCATTGGCCTGTGTATCTGTAAGCCTGTGTATCCATTGGCCTGTGTATCTGTAAGCCTGTGTATCTGTAAGCCTGTGTATCTGTAAGCCTGTGTATCTGTAAGCCTGTGTATCTGTAAGCCTGTGTATCCATTGGCCTGTGTATCCATTGGCCTGTGTATCTGTAAGCCTGTGTATCCATTGGCCTGTGTATCCGTAAGCCTGTGTATCCATTGGCCTGTGTATCCGTAAGCCTGTGTATCTGTAAACCTGTGTATCCGTAAACCTGTGTATCTGTAAACCTGTGTATCTGTAAGCCTGTGTATCTGTAAACCTGTCTGTCCGCGGGATTGTCTGTCTCTCAACACACAGGCTCACAAGTCTGTAGGCCTGTCTATCTGCAAGTCTGTATGTCTGTATGACTCCATGCTGCACTCCCTGCAAGTTTATTTATCTTTTAGACCAGATACATTGAAAAAGATGCAGATCTCTAACCTTACAAAGTGATACAAGTCATGCACAGGTTTCAAATGCCATATTTACAACCTGATAGATGAAGGAAGTAATATATAAAAGATACGGAAGGTCCTGGACAAAGTCACATTCAGGTTCCTATCAGTGGAGAAAACTCCTTGGACGTATAAGGACCCTTAAATTGTTAATAGATCTATGTAAAAGGAGGGATACAATCTAAAAACCCAATTGCCAGACGGTGGAGGAAACGGCTTATTCCGTTTATAAATCATATCCACTTACAATAAGTGTTGCCAGTAAAACATTTTCCTCCGCCCCGTCCTTTCCGCCCGCCCCGTCCTTTCCGTCCGCCCCGTCCTTTCCAAGTGGTCACAATGTTAACCCAGATTGCAGAATACATTGTATCCTCTGTGCTCTCAGTGCCACAGGGTCAAGCATCGCTCATATATTGGGGTCAAGTCTAACAAAAATAAGTGTGACGAACCATCAAGATCCCCCCCACACTCGACTTGGCCCCTTGCTCTTCCATCTCGAATCACAAGTGTCTAAATTAACCCCCATGCGACGTATAGCTACATAAATATATTTATAATCAGATACCTAGAGAGCCGGTTCCATCAGAGCCACAGTATCATTAAAGAGTGAGCGGGTAACTATAATGTAGCGTTTCCATGCATTAATCCTCTGTAATATTCCAGGTCGAGCTGCACATGTATGTTTACACTTCATATACTTTGTATACACTTCATATAGGAAGCATAAATGTAGCGACGCAGAGTAACAAGGGATGTCCACATGCACGATTTTCATTTTTGGAGATGAGTTTTTGTTGTTTTTTTTATTAACTTTTTAAATCTACTTTTTCACCCTGAATGACAAAAGATGATGTTACCCCTTATCTTGTAATATTAAAAGAGTAGAAACATAGGCAGGATTTCATAGATTAAATGACAAAACAATCGTATCTGGATATTTATAAGGACTTTCATGTTAAATTTTTCTAATGGGTTTTGCAGTGAATGTACAAACAATAATGAATGATATATACAGGGTTATTCAGAGAGCGGTGAAAAGCAGGAGAATGACTGGAGAATGAAAAATTCTAGGTCAAAATAGCCGATTTGGAAAGTGAGATGAAAGGGAGAATTTTTCTGATTTGGCTATGTTGACCTAGAATTTTTCATTCTCCAGTCATTCTCCTGCTTTTCACCGCTCTCTGAATAACCCTGATAGTGGTTTTTTTTTTTTAAAAGAATAAATATGATTTTGTGACTCTGTCCTACATACTGCACCCCAGGCAGAAATATCCTACTGGAAAGAAGATCTGTAATGTACTAGGTGTCCCCTGTGTCGCCAGATCGGCCATGTTTTCCTGGACATGTATAATTTACTCATGTTGATGAGCAGTGCGGAAAAAAGCAACCCTGCAGCATGTATAACTCAAACGCTACAGGTAAGAAAACACAGGAATCCCAGGTGACCTGCCTGGATTTCCTTCTTGCAGCATATGGATTATACATGTTGCAGGGCAGCACTTTTCCTTCTGCTCTCCTCTGCATGAAATAGTAATACGTGTCCAGGAAAACATGGCCGATCTGACAACCCTTCTCCTACATCCATACGTTCCCTTATTCGGCTGCCAGGATGCAGCTATAAAGTTTGGCCTGCCACATTTGCTGTAAAGGGAGACTTAGGCCGGCGTCAAACGAGCGCAGTGATCACGTCCGTGTCGGCGCACAATTTTATGTCCGTCATAGCATAGAATCATGATCAATAGAGACCCACACACAAAGTACGTGCGCACCGAACTGCGCACGCAAAACGCACTTGGCAAACTGACGCAAGTTAGGCAAGAACGTAAAACCACTAGACGAACGCGCAGAGTGCGCCACCTCCGCGTAGTGTTGTGTGTGAGTGATGAGTGAGATGTCAGACGCAGCGCATTTGCAACGCCAGCACCTTGACGCACACAATGGCTTTTCATATCCTTTAAGTTTTTATAATTTTTCATATTAATTTTATTTCCCATAATTCCCTTTTTTTTCTACATCCGTCAACAAAAACGGACCGTGTGGTGTCTACAGTATCTTCCGTCAGTACGTCTGTCCATCGTGCACGCACGCAGAGTGCGCTCAGACTGCGTTCGTCTGACATTAGCCTAAACCGTACACATCAGGAGGGCAGATGGAAAAAAACAGTAAGTTATTCAATAAGCGTTGAAGTTGCCACCGAATTGCACCATACGGTGCAATTTAGTGGCTGTTTGTCTATTCAGAAAGCTGTCGAACAGAAATACTGGCGAATTGACAGCGAAAAATGGCGCAATTCGCCTCAGATCTCCGCAACCTTCGGTAGCAGTGAAAGTGTCCCATAAAGACATAATGGTTAATCTATTCAGAGAACGCCGAACTGGACCAAAATGTCAGTGAAATGCCCTGATTTTCGGTGGTTTTGTTCGTCAAGCGAATCCATCCCATTGAATTCAATGTAAAAAAAAATATTGTTTATATTATCTTTTTACTCAACGGTTTATTCTTTTCATTTGTAGCAAAAAGCCTTATTATTTAATTTTTAAAATATTTTTTTCTGGATTTTTAGGTGAAATTTTTGATTCACATTTTTTTTTTATTTTGTTTTTCTTTATTCTGTAACAGACCGTTTTTTATTATTTTTATAGGAAATTTTTTATTATTACTCTATGTATTTTTATAGGTTTAAACGCCTCTTAAAGACTAGCTTCTTTTTTTTCCCCCTGCAGTTTGGCGGTTCCCGTTCGGCGCACTTCAGGGACCCTGCGGTGAATACTGAATTCGCCGCAGGGTCGGCGAATTGGAATTATTTTTGTGCAGGGTATATGAAAGCACTGGAGCATAGGGGAAGATACAGCGAATAGAGCTTTAGGAGCCGAGTTTGATTTTGCATCGTAAAATACCAAACAAACCTTTACTTACATATACATATCATTAAGACAAAAAAAGGTCAACTTGGAGCAGCCCCCATGATATTTATGAGGCACTTTATAAATTCACCATGAATTGGCTGTTATTCTTAGACCCTAGATTAACCGGCTGCCCGAATAAAACAAATTCCTGGAGGAAATGCATGAATTAAAGGCATACATGTCAATGAAGTGAATTGGAACGCGTTGGTTAATCGCCCGCGTTCTATTAGCATCTCGTTACTTGATACAGTCTCCCTTACAGTCAACATAAACTCTGCACAATAAGCAGGGATCCTCTGTAAGCCTCTGCATGGATTTAATTAGGTTCAGCACCAAATAAATCTTCTAATTATGATCTTCGCTGGAAAATCCGACAGTCTAAATCCGTACACGTCGCACTCAGGGACAACATAATTGCATCGCGCTACGAGTGACAGTCAAGGCCGAAAATTAAAATCAAGTCCCCGGCTTTTGTTCCAGTTTTGTCTAAACTTGTATTATCTCTCGCCATTGTGTCTGCTCTGCGAACACTCAGTGATTTGTACAAATACATTATCGCTGCAATTAATAACATGGACAGGAGACATTTATTTTGCTTATTCCGCCCCGGAGTTTTCTCGTCTTCTAAAGGGGTTATCCACTAAACTCTGAATTTGCCCCAACGGTTAATTTCACAATTCGGTGCAATTTCAGGCCAATCCGACTATTTACCAAGCTGACAATTTGCCATATACAGGCAAAATGACAGCGAAATACAGCGCAATTCGCCAGCACCACAACTGTCCCATAGAAGACTATCAGGGTTATTCAAAGAGAGGTGAAAAGCAGGTGAATGACTGGAGAATGAAAAATTCTAGGTCAAAATATCCAAACCAGAAAATTTCTCCCTTTCATCTCACTTTCCAAATCGGCTATTTTGACCTAGAATATTCCATTCTCCAGTCATTCTCCTGCTTTCCACCGCTCTCTGAATAACCCTGTATCATGTCTTGTATTCACGGAATGCTGAATTACACCGGAATTCTGATTTCCAGTGTTTCAGTTCAGCAAGTTTTAAAAAGGCGAATCCCATAGGTTTAAAATGGGAAAGAGTAATAGATTTTTTCTTTATAAAGACCGTTTATTCTTTTTATTTGTTTTCCAAAAACACTTTCTGCTTTTATTTATTTTTTTTAAAGACCTTTTTGGTTATTTTTTACAACACTTTTTTAAAAGACTTTTTTTATTTCGTAGCAGACCTTTGAGTTATTTTTTTTAAAGGACCTCTTTATTGTTTAGACCCATTTTAATACACTTTTTATGATTGCAACTCCTATTAGCAGAAGAGACATTTTTTTTCTTCTACCAATTCGGCGGTTTTCGACGACGTCCGATAACAGTTTAAAATAAAAATTTAAAAAAATACAAAAAGGTTTTCTAAAAAAAAATTTAAAAATGACAAGGCTTGTTGCTGAAAATGAAAAGAATAAATGATTTTTTTAAAAAATAAAAATTATTTGATATTTTTACATTGAATTCTATGGGATTTTTAAACCTGTCGAACTGAATCACAGAAAATCAGGGCATTTCGCCGTCACTTTGGTGCAGTTCGGCAATCTGTGAATAGATTAAACATTACTTCTCTATGGGACAATTTCCCTGCCGCTGAAGATCGCCGATCTGCGGTGAACTGCATCATAATTCGCTGTCAATTCGCCAGTATTTTGGGGGGGGGGAAACAGGACTCTGCTACTCTTCGAATAGGTGTTTAAAACAATAAAAATGCTTTAAAATGTAAATAATAAAAAAGTCCAATAAAAAATAATAAAAAGGTCTGTTGTTACAGAATTTTTTTTAAAAAAATTGGGAATCAAAAATGTTGTCTAAAACATACAAAAATGTTTCAAAAATAAATAAATAAGACGGTTTTCTGGAAAAAGGAAAGAATAAATGGTTGAATAAAAAAGAAATAAAAACAATATTTTTTTTTTTACATTGAATCCTATGAGATTTGCCTGTTTAAACTTGCCGAACAGAACCACTGAAAATGAGGGCATATCGCTGACACTTTGGTGCAGTTCGGCGTTCTTTGAATAGATTAACCATTACTTCTCTATGGGATGATTTCGCTGCCGCAGACGGCTGCTGTTCTGCGGCAATCTGCACTGTATTTTGCTGTCAATTCGCCAGTATTCGGCAAATTGACAGTTTAGTGAATATACTAACTGCCACAAACTTACACCATATGGTGAAATTCACCATTTGGAGCAGTTTGGTGGCAAGTTTGCCGCTCTATGATTAACCCCTTATAGTTAACTGTGCTTCAGATACAATGTCATTGGCCTCATTGCAGCTCCTAATGGGTAGATGACCAATACCTGCTGTCCACAGCACCTGCTCACTGGTCTATATTAGTTTATTTCAGTTTAATTGTGTTATTTATCATTACTGTTGCCATTTATTCACGTGTCAGTGTGCCATGTGTCAGTGTGCCACCCAAGACGCTGCAAATTTAGCCTTCACCTAGTGTGCCACCCCTATCCTTTTAGATTGTAAGCTCTTGAGCAGGGTCCTCTCTCCCACTGTACTGTGTGTTGAACCTGTATCTATATTTGTTGTTCTGCCTCCTATTGTACAGCGCTATGGAACTTGTTAGCGCTTTATAAAAACTTGTAACTGTAACTGGAGAATTGTAAATTTTAGGACAAAATATCAGAATTCTAACGTTTTTCCTCTCAGATATTTTGTCGTTTCACAATTCTTCATCCCGTTGTCACTTGTTAGGAGGATACGATTGTTTTATTTTTGGAAATATTCAAAATGCGTAATTTCTTTCATCACCTGATGGACAAGTCGTGAGAACGGACAATATGTAGCGATGCAAGGGTTGCCCGAACGGTGACTTTTTGTTCTCTTCAATTCGGCGCTATTTAGCGATCCCATTTCGGCGACCCTGCGGTGTATACAGCAAGCACCACAGGGCCATCATAGTGCAGGGAAAGGTCACCGCAAACACCCTGAAAACTAACCGCAAAACCCGGCGAATGCACACCGAAACCCGCAAAAACATCTGGATTAACCCTGCCGAAAATGCCGGAAAAACCCGAGCGGGAGCCGATCAAACGCAGCGCAGCCGCTGGAAAAAGCCGACACCGCAGACGAATGGAGTGAATAAATTAGGAAAACAGTTTGCTTGAATGTTTGAAAAGTGAAACGCTGTTTGCAAAGAAACTACTGAGTGAAAATGTCTGGAATTTACATATAAGATCCAATGAATGATAATAAAAAGGGCTGTTACAGAAAAAAAGATAAATGTCAGATTTTTTTTATTTTTTTTTTAAATATAAAATCCCGAAAAATGCTTAAAATATCCTAAAAAAATCTATAAATAAAGAGACTCTTTACTGCAGAATATTATAATGAACGGTTTATTAGATATTGAATTAAAACGGGAATATTTTTAACATTGAAGCCTATGGGATTCTCCTGAATAAATCTGCCGCATGAAACCACCGAATGGCAGGGCATTAGGGGAACCTTTCACTGCTGGTTTGTGTTCTCTGAATAGTCGAAGCAGTGCTTTTTCATGGGGATTTCACTGCCCTCGAACAGGCATCGAACAGGCACCGTATGTGCAGGCAATTCGCCAGGATTTGTCGAATTGCCTGCTCTCTGAATAGCCGAATGGCCAGGAAAGGTAACCGAACGCTGAATTTCAGCGTTAGGTTAACTTTCGGCAGCCATTCAGATCTCTTTGAATAACCATGATAATTTATCCGTGCCAATGGGCAGCGCATGAAAAATACCACCCTGCAGTGTGTATGATCCATACGCTGCAGGTAAGTAATCAAAAAAAGAATCCGGGGTGACCTGCCTCGATTTCCTTCCTGCAGCATATGAATTATACATGTTGCAGGGCAGCATGAAATAGCAATGTGTCCAGGAAAACATGGCCGTACTGGCATCCCTAAGCGGTGCTAAGGGTAACCCCAGCCGTGTTCTAAAAGCTATAGGTTACGCAATGTTTGAAAGGAGTTGAAACGCCTTATCAATATTAGCTTAACGAACAAGCGACACATATTGACACAATACAGTTACGCCACCAATGGGACGCCGAGGAACAAAACGTGCTCCGACAACGGCGAACTTTGCTTTATTCTAAAGGGAACAAATGAGGAGTTTATTCACTAAACAGGAGCTGCTGAAGCAGACATGCTGGAGGGAAAAAATCCCAATTCATCACCGGATTGCTGAATGAAGTCAGTACAGAGGGTGGTGTTAAGAGCGACAGCAGAGCGCTGAGTACACAGAGGAACCCTGCAAACATCTACAGTCAGCGCCAGAGGGGTAAGCAAGACACTCCCTGCCAGCCAGGACGCATTGCATGAAATAAACACAGCAGATTTCTCTGCAGAGAAGCTAGGACTGGAGAATTGGAACGTATGGAAGTCTTGCTTATAGTAGGGGTTTATTCGCTAAATAGTGAACGGATGTAAAATTGTACGGGAGCCAATTAAGGCTGGGGTCAGACGAACGCAGTGCGAACATGCGTTTAGCCGCACTTTATTACGGCCATGGTAGCAGCAAATGACGTCCAACGCAGGCCCACACACGAAGTACGGCCGCGCAACACAACCGGCAAACGAATGCATTTTCGTAAGAACGTCGAACCGCTAGTACGGACGTACAGAGTGCGCTGCGGCGGCGTGTGTGCGTGATTAGGAGACGTCAGACGCTGCTCATGTCCGGCCAACATAACGTCCAGACACCCAAAGTTTCCTGGTTTGGATCCGTACAAAATCACGGGCGTAATTGCGCATCGTATGACCGCTATCGCGTATTCCGTGAGAAAGTACGCCCATGCGTTTGGACGCCCTTTTTTCCATACGATGCGAAAAATGCGTTCGTCTGACCCTAGCCTTAACATCAACATTTTCAAATTTGCAATTTCTGGCTCCGTGCAAACTATGTTTAGGTCTAAGGCTAGGGTCAGACTAACACATTTTTCGCGTTGTCTGTGAAAAAGTGCGTTCGAACGAATGGACGCATTTTTTCACGGAATACGCGATAGCGGTCATACGATGCGCCTTTTCGTCCGTGATTTTGTACGGATCATCAATAAAACACTTTTTGTGTCTGGACGTTATGTTGGCCGGACATTAGCAGCGTCTGACGTCTCCCAATCACGCACACACGCCACTAGCGGACGCAGCGCACTCTGTACGTCCGTACTAGAGGTTTGACGTTCTAGAAAAAATGCGTTCGTTTGTCACTTGCGTTGCGCGGACGAACTTTCGTGCGGCCGTACTTCGTGTGTTCCCCGACATTGGACGTCATTTGCTGCTAGCACGGCCGTGATTTCGTGCGTCTAAACGCACGTTAAAACTGTTTTCGTCTGACCCTAGCCTAAAATGAACAAATTCTCCATCTAGTTACAATACATCTCCTGTGACACACAAGGGGTTAAGCACGTCCCAGCGAAATGAGAACTGATCCGACTAGCCAGTTCCTAGGATTTGGCTCAGCAGCAGGGTTGCTGGATCGGCCATGGTTTCCTGGACACATTGTTTCATGCAGAGTGAGAGTACAGGGAAAAAGTTCTGCCCTGCAACATGTAGAATTCATATGCTGCAGGAAGGAAATCAAGGCAGGTCATCTGGGATTCCTTTTTCAGTGCTTACCTGCAGCGTATGGATTCTACATGCTGTGGGGTGGTATTTTTCATGCATTGCCCATCAACATGAATAAATTATAGGTGTCCAGGAAAACATGGCCGATCTGGCGACCCTACTCCGGAGCCACAAAGCTCTGACAAACCTGCAAATTAGGGTTACAGATCAGCCATGTTTTCCTGGACACCTAAAATCATGCTGATGGGCATTGCATGAAAAATGCCACCCAGTAGCATGTAGAATCCATATGCTACAGGTAAGCATTCAAAAATGAATCCTAGATGACCTGTGTTGACTTCCATCCTGCAGCGTATGAATGATACATGTTGCAGGGCAGCACTTTTCCCTGTGCTCCCCTCTGCATG
Source organism: Leptobrachium leishanense (assembly GCA_009667805.1). Classification (NCBI taxonomy): domain Eukaryota; kingdom Metazoa; phylum Chordata; class Amphibia; order Anura; family Megophryidae; genus Leptobrachium; species Leptobrachium leishanense. The sequence continues at coordinate 30,966,391 of CM019069.1, read as the reverse complement.
AAACCGTAATGTGTGTCCAGGAAAACCAGGTCCATCTGGCAACCCTATGGCTTTGCTGCTGCTCGGTGGGGTAGGTTATGAGCACTATGCAAGAGGGGTTTATTAACTAAACAGCGAATTGCAAAGTTAACTGTAGAACCTAGACCAAATAGTTGAATTTGATCATTTCTCCCAACACCTTTTAGTACTTTATTACTCATTATTATTTATTTTCATTGCACCAGCATATACTGCAGCGCCGTAGAAGGGTCACAATAAACAAGACATCGATGGGCAGAGACATGAGGTAGAGATGCCCTCCCTGCTCCCTGAAGAGCTAACATTCTAAAAGACAAGAGGGTGGAGACAACCAGACATTCATTGTAGTGTTCGCTCTGATGTGGTTGGAGAATGCACTATTTTGGCATAAGGTTGGTATATTTAATTTTTCGAGTCTTTAATCAACGCCATTAAATAAACCGCAACTTTATAAGATAAAATGTTATCTTTTACTCAGTAACGACTATTTATTTAAATGTTGGGGGTTTATCCGCTAAGGAGCGAGTTGATAGACAAACCTCAGGCCCAGATAAAGGATTCGGAATGGTTTTCTTGCTCATCCATTAAGCTTTTCCTTTTTTTTTTAATAGTATTCTAAATCCAAACAGAAAATCGAAACAATGTAAATATATCCAGTGCGTCATACAGCGCCGAGAATCCTTCTTCCTTGTAAACTACAAACGTCTGCTGGGCGAGTATCCAGGGCCCAGGCGGGTGCTTTACTGCCAGGGTAAATCAAGCATCATACACAAGCTTCACATCTCACAATGGTGTATATATCAGCGTGCAATGGTGCACCGGCAAACGTTTCAGCGCCGCGACAACACCACCTATAGAGTCAATAAGCTATACTTTCACAACGTTCTATTATCTGCATGGGACGTGCTGTTTGTATGGTGTTATAGGCTCCGCACAGCAGCGCTTGCTACACCTCTTGTTTGTGACGTCTGAATATTTGTAATTTTTGCATATTTTTTTTTTTTATTAAATTCCACATTTTATATTGTAAATACGTGGCCCGGAAAGGTTTAATATATAGGTTTTTGTTATTTTCTTATTAAAATACAACAATTGTACTAAATAAAAGGTTTATTTTGGTGGGATATCTGCCTGTTCAGTAACCCCACAAATAAAGGACGCAAATAATAAAAACAAATATATAGAAATTGTGTTTTCTGAGAATAATAGTAAATTCAGTGCCAGATCCTCCTGCATTCAAAGTGCCGAAAACCTTTTACAGGTGAGCAAAACCCATGTGGCTTTTACTGGCTGTCAAAGGGTTAAAACACGAATGCGTTTACATTGTCTCTTGTTGGTTAATAAGTCAAATGACGCGTGTAATCTGTGTGTGTGTGTGTGTGTGTATATATATATATATATATATTATATATATATATATACACATATCTCTCTCAAACACATAGTACGGTAGGTCCTAATCATATTACGCCAGTCTATATAAAATGAACCAGAAATTAAAAAAAAAAAACACACAAAATAAAGGCCGAAAAGGCTCTGAAAAAACTGGCTTTTTTAAAAATAAAAAAATAATTTTTGTAACTGACATTTTTTTTTTTTTTATTGTGGTTATTGCAGAAGTGCAATAAAAATAAATAAAAAAAGGAGGGGAATACAAAAAGAAGCACCCGAAAACAATAATCATATCTAAAAAGGACAAAAGAAGTTATACAAAAAATATTAAATCAATGTGTCGACTTTTAATAGAAATATTTCCTTAATTTCAAAAGTGTCTGAATTAGGTCAAATGTTGGATATTTTAGAAATCTATTTATTTGTTTTGTTTGCTTATTTATGTTTGTTTTTTTTAAAAAAATATTCCTTTTTTTTTTTAGGCCCTGCTGGCTGTGGATCATCAGTAAGTCTGTCTGTATGTCTTTCTGACACATGGGTGACAGGGAAATATCCTGTATACGTCTACAAGCTGTAGTAAGTAATATGATAATGTTGCGTGGTAGATATTCTGTTTTTGGCGTTACGTCAGGCTGCATAAGTTTAAACATGTCTATATCATGCAAAAACAAAAAGAGGGGGAAATAAAACAGGGGTATGAGATAGTGGCAGGTGCTGGGTGCCAGGAAGCACAGGCCAAAAATATGTCTGCACCCCATGCAAAGTAATAATCTATCATGTCATGCATTACATAATATTGTAGTGGCGCAGTACATGATAATATTGAATTACTGTGTTACTTCGCATCTCTAAGCTTATCTGAGAAGGGCCTCTACATCCCCTCTGTAGCTTTTCTATAATAAAGGTTATCGTTACGGTTTTACTTCTGCACTTTATACTGTGAAAAATATTCTAAAAATTTTAAATTGAAATTTAAAAAAAAAAAAAAAAAAGTTAAGCAAAACTGAAACCAGAAATCCAATATAATATTTTTTTTCTCCCTTTTTTTTGGGTTAAAATTTACAGTTACACATTTTCATAAAGCGCTAATAAGTTCTGTATCTTATTTCCAAACTCTTAAAATTCCCAGTTTAGTGGATAATCCCTCCTTCTGTTTACAATAGTTTCCAAAGAACTGCTCCTTAAATTTACCATCACAGAACAAAGTTACCTATAAAAGGTGATTGTAAAGCATGTGTCATCCCTCTGTAATCCCCCTCCTCACTAACTGTCACTGATCAGACACAACACCTAATAAAACAGAACAATGTAACTCTCCTGCAGCATCAGATCTGTGACCCCCTCCTCACTGTGACTACACCAGCCACATCTGCTGCTGCCTGAACTTTCCTGGGGAATAAATCAGGTCTTGTTTTGCAGCAATGGAGAGAAGTTCCCAAACAGGACCCAACCAGATCTCTGCAGAAATAAATGCAAAGCAAGCACAACACACACAAAATCATTCCTGGTGCAGGAGGTGATGGCAGATGTGGCACACTCACCTTGGCAAGCCATGTCCCTCAGCCTCAAGGTGTCCAGCAATGGTCTCCCACCATGTATCCTATGGCCAATGGTAAAAAGGGCTGCTGCAAAGCTGAGATCCAAGCAAAGCCAGAGCTCCTGTCCCTCTGAATACATTAATAGACACAACAGGACTTTCTGCTCCTGCAAGGCTAGCACATCCCATCCAGGCACAGTGGGGTGGAGGAACTCAGCAAAGCTTCACAGCCATAGGTTTACAGGGACAATTAGCAGCCTGTCCTCATTCCCTGAGAGCAGAGGGAGGGGGAGATCAGCACAGGTCTCCCTGCACTACTTGCATTGAGGCCATGGGTGCAGCACTAAGCAAGCAAGGCGCTGCTACAAGTATCCACTTCTTACACCCAGTGTCACCACCAGTGGAGAGAAGACAGACCTTCCATCATCCAGTTTATAGACATGCGAGTAAATATTATTATTTATTTAGCCAAACCTATGTCTCATGTTTGTACTCTTCCCCCCCCCCCCTTTGTACAGCGCTGCGGATCTTGTTAGCGCTTTATAAAAACGTGTAACTGTAAGCTCTGACAACGCAATGTCATCAAACTCTCTTTTAGTCTGCTCTCTGGACTATGTGGGTGATTTCTAATATAAATCTTTGTTATCGGAGGTCACTCAAGTTCTAAAAAATGGTGCAGGAGCACGGCAAAAGGGTAATTCGGTAAGGGCCAAACTTGGCACCGAGCGGTGAATTTCACCATACGGTGCAATTTCACGGTGTTTCGTCTATTCAGAGAGCTGTCAATTCTCCAAATACAGGCGAATTGCCAGGGAAACACAGTGCAGATCGCCGGAATTCGGTAGCAGTGAAATTCCCCATAGAGAAGTAATGGTTAATCTACTCACAGAACACCGACATGTTGGCAAAATAATGCCCAGATTTTCATTAGTTCAGGTTTAAACTGGCAAATGCCATAGGATCAATGTAAAATAAATTACCTTTTATTTATTTTTGCTTTATTCTTTCAGTTTCAGCAAAAAGCCTTTTTTATTATCTTTTAGGTATTGTTCTGGGGTGTTTTTTTTTTTTTTGTTTTTTTTTTATTATTCTAAAAAGGCTTTTTTATAGGACCTTTTTTATTATTTCCACACATTTTCATGTATTAATTGTTTAAGGCTAGGGTCAGACTGAGGCAGTGCGAACGCGCGTGCAGCCGCACTTAATCACGGCCGCACTAGCAGCAGATGCCAGGCTGACGGCCAATATACGAGTACGGTCGCACAAAGTCCGCTGCGCAACGCAAGTGGAAAATGAACGCATTTTTTCGAGAGACGTGAAACCGCAGTACTGACGTACAGAGTGCGCTGCGTCCGCTAGCGGCGTGTGTGCGTGATTAGGAGACGTCAGACGCTGCTAATGTCCGGCCAACATAACGTCCAGACACAAAAAGTGTTTTATTGATGATCGTACAAAATACGGACGAAAATGCGCATAGTATGACCACTATCACGTATTCTGTGAAAAAATGCGTCCATTCGTTCGAACGCACTTTTTCACAGACAACATAAAAATGCGTTCGTCTGACCCTAGCCTTAGGCTATGGTCAGACGAACGCATTCTGTGCGGACTGTGCATCTGTGCAAAACGGACGTACTTTCTGACTGATGACAAGGTAGTGGCCGCATGGTCCATTTTTGTGACTGATGTTTTTTTTGACTGATGTAGAAGGGAAAATAAATTAATATGAAAAACATTTTGTCCGTCAAAAAATGCAGTCCGGCTGACCATGTTCCATCACTCACACACAAAGCTATGCGGACGTTGCGGACGCAGCGCACTCTGTGCGTCTGTTCTAGCGGATTTACGTTCTTGCCTAACTTGCGTCCGTTTGCCGCGTCCGTTATGCGTCCGCAGTTCGGTGCGGACATACTTTGTGTGTGTGGGACTCCATTGGTCATAATTCTTTGCTATATCGGACGTACAAATGTGTGGCAACACGGACGTGATCAGTGCGCTCGTCTGACAAGGGCCTAAAACACCTTTTAATTTTTCTTTTTTAAAAATCAGATCTAAAAGGTAGATGCTTCTTCTTCAAACGTTTTGGGGAGTATAATACGCTGGTTCTTCAAGGGTTAAGTTCCTATTTTGTGATGAAGTGTACACATGGGGGAAAGAAAGGGAGTTGTGCTCACAAAAGGAAAAATTAAGAAAATTCTGAAAGTGGTGCAATCGCTATGGTAACCAGTGGAATGTTTGTCCTGACAGCTGTACGTTCAGAATGTCTCCCTATTTTGTGTTACAGATACCTTGGTTAAAAACCCTCCTATTCACACCGAGCTGGTGCACAAACTGTTTTCTTCTTAGGATTCCTGTATGTTTTCTCAAAGAGATTTATTATTCTTTGATGGAAGCATTTCCTAAGAAAAATTTACTTTACTTTTGGCCTAATTTTGCAATTCAGCTTGAGCTACATTTGGAGATTGCTTATAAATGATCTATCAAAAAAACTAATATATACGGTGTATATACTGTGTGTGTGTGTGTGTGTGTGTGTGTATGTATAATATATATATATATATATAATAATCACAGCCTGGCCATAAAAACTCGAACATTCTACTATTTGGTTGTGTCGCATTTTGCTTCCGGCGCACATTGTCTCGATAAATGCTGCGACATTGCATGAGCTTATTTCATCCAGAGTGGCATTAATTTGTGGCCAAGATCTTGTATTGATGATGGGAGAGACGCGGCACTGCGTAAAGTCTTCTCCAGCACATTATCCCAAAGATTAACCTTAATGGGGTTAAGGTCTGGACTGTGCGGCGGCCAATCCATGTGTGAAAATGATTCTCATTAGTGTTCTCACCCATATGGGTTTCACCCGGCATGTACGGGTTTGTGAGGAGTTTAGCCCCATACATGCATATGTTCGGGACTAGGCACATTAATTAGGAAACCAGGGCTGCAGGAGGTATCAGTCGCCCGGCGAGAAGAAGGGGTGGAGCGCACCGCCCTTTTCACAGCGGTATGGGATTTAATTGGGGAGGGGGGTCAGGTGAGCGTTTTTATATGACTTTGCATTTGCAGGATCATTTTACACCAGCTTTTAGGAGACGTCGTCATTTTTTTTCTCAGTGAAATACCATCTCTCGGCTGGAAGCGCAGGATACTTTCCACGCAGAGGTTACAATTAAAATCTGCCATAAGTATAGGAGACGTTAATGTAAAGTAACCTCGCGCAGGGTAACGGCTACATGCGAGCTGGAAGCTCAGCTTGCGGTAACTAGGGAATATTACTCATAAGGAGAAGTTGTGTACTGAGGCAGTGGCGGCCCTAGAGGTAGCGAGGACTTGGGCATCTCTGAACTGCGAGGCTGTATTATTGTGCAAAAATACAGTAATTAACCCAAAAGGCTATAATTTAATGGGTGCTCAGACAGAGAAATACTGACTATTGGCAGATTGTTGTGTTCATGTATTTGTGTGCTACATCAGCATTCACATGACAGTGTGCGTACTGAAAATTCATACAAACCCCATCATGCAAGGCCCTTGTTAGACTGATGTCTTAGGCAGCCACCTGTTTGACCTAATTCTAGAGACACAACTTTTTACCCTTGGCTTAATGTGATCATTTAATTGTATTCTTAGGCCCACGTCAGACAAACGCATTTTTTGCGTCCGTCTGACCGCACTGTTTGTTGTCTGTTGTAGCTTTTCAAAGGCGTCAATAGAGAACAACACACAAAGCACGTGCGCACATTTTCACGCACGCACAACGCATGTTGCAACGGACGCCAAAATGGCATCAACGTGAAAAAGCTACAACGGATGTAGAGAAACAACTGCATAGTTTGTTTTTTTTCTTCTCCACATCAGTCAAAATTAACTGATACTATCTCATCCGTTAAAAAGTACGTCCGTACCTGTGCACAGTCAATGCGCTCGTCTGACCCCAGCCTAACTCTGCACTTGACATTCTACATCTCGGCAGTCCAATTTCCGAATTTAAAGGTCGTCTCAACCTGAAGACCAAAAAAGATGATAGAGAAAATAGAGATTATATACACAGGTGAAACTCGAAAAATTTGAATATGGTGCAAAAGTTCATTTATTTCAGTAATGCAACTTAAAAGGTGAGACTAATATATGAGACTCATTACATGCAAAGCAAGATAGTTCAAGCCGTGATTTGTCAGAATTGTGATGATTATGGTTACAGCTCATGAAAACCCCAAATCCACAATCTCAGAAAATTAGAATATTCCATGCAATCAATAAAAAAAGGATTGTACATAGAACAATATGGGACCTCTGAAAAGTATAAGCTGCAGATGTACTCAGTACTTGGTTTGGGCCCCTTTTGCAGCAATTACTGCCTCAATGCGGCAATGTGGCATGGAAGCTATCAGCCTGTGGCACTGCTGAGGTGTTATGGAAGACCAGGATGCTTCAATAGCGGCCTTCAGCTCTTCTGCATTGTTCGGTCTCATGTCTCTCATCTTTCTCTTGGCAATGCCCCATAGATTCTCTATGGGGTTCAGGTCAGGCGAGTTTGCTGCCAATCAAGCACAGTAATCCCAGGTCATTGAACCAGGTTTTGGTGCTTTTGGCAGTGTGGGCAGGTGCCACGTCCTGCTGGAAAATGAAGGCCGCATCCCCATAAAGCTCGTCTGCGGAAGGAAGCATGAAGTGCTCCCAAATCTCCAGGTAGACGGCTGCACTGACCCTGGACTTAATGAAGCACAGTGGACCAACACCAGCAGATGACATGGCTCCTCAAATCAACACAGACTGTGGAAACTTCACACTGGACTTCAAGCATCTTGCAGTGTGTGCCTTTCCATTCTTCCTCCATACTCTGGCTCCTTGGTTTCCAAATGAGATGCAAAAGTTGCTCTCATCAGAAAAGAGGACTTTGGACCACTGAGCAACAGACCAGGTCTGTTTTTCTTTAGCACAGGTAAGACGCTTCTGATGTTGTTTGTTGTTCAGGAGCAGCTTGACAAGAGGAATACGACATTTGAAGCCCATGTCCAGGATCCGTCTGTGTGTGGTGGCTCTTGATGCACTGACTCCAGCCTCAGTCCACTCCTTGTGAAAGTCCCCAACACTTTTGAATGGCCTTTTCCTGACAATCCTCTCCAGGCTGCGGTCATCTCTGCTGCTTCTGCACCTTTTTCTTCCACACTTTTCCCTTCCACATAACTTTCTATTAATGTGCTTTAATACAGCACTTTGGGAACATCCAACTTCTTTTGCAATGACCTTTTGAGGTTTCCCTCCTTATGGACGGTGTCCATGATGGTTTTCTGCACAACTGTCAGGTCAGCAGTCTTTCCCATGATTGTGATTCCTACTGAACCAGACTGAGAGACCATTTAAAGGCTCAGGAACCCTTTGCAGGTGTTATGGCTTAATTAGCTGATTAGAGTGGGACACTTTGAGCCTAGAATATATTGCACCTTTTCACAATATTCTAATTTTCTGTGATTGTGGATTTGGGGTTTTCATGAGCTGTAACCATAATCATCACAATTCTGACAAATCACGGCTTGAAATATCTTGCTTTTCATGTAATGAGAGTCTCCTATATTAGTTTCACCTTTTAAGTTGCATTACTGAAATCATAAATGAACTTTTGCACCATATTCTAATTTTTCGAGTTTCACCTGTATAATCTCTATCTGTATCACGAGTATAGCCGTACGTGGTGATACCTTTTTTTAATGGACTAAATACATTTAAAAGACAAGCTTTTGAGCGGATTCCTCTCTTCTTCAGGATATATATATATTTGTAAATCCAGTCAGTGAGTCAAAAGACTTCCAAACCTGTACGTTTTTTCATACCGTTGTGCTGTTTTTGTTTGTTTTGCCAAGTAGGGCAGAAAATATAATTTGCTGTAAACATTTTTTTGTTGACCATGTTATGCTCTTTCTCTCCGCTGCTGACTGGGCAATTTTTCGTTCTTGCACTTGACTTTCTGTAAATTTAAATCCTTATAATTTTCAAAGTACACGAAACTGTAACACTAGTGATATAAATAAAACATAATAATAATAATAATACTATCCCATTTACAATTGTAACCCAGGCTTCTCCCTCCCTGCTGACATAGGATGACAACACGATTTGTCCTTTTTCATAGAGAAATGTAAGATATACAGTGTGTGTATGTATGTATATATATATATATATAATATATATATATATATATAATTTTAAACAAAACAAACTACATTGAAAGAGGAAAAAACACAGTTCAACAGAAATGGAGCATAAGCTTTTATGATAAAGCCGTGTGATTGACTGCGATTTTATGGATCCTGCATCAAAGTCCGTCCTCATTTGGTTTTATTGGAGACTTTTTTATCTTTTTGTTAGTAAAACGTGTGTATAAATAGGCTGTGCGTCCTGATCCTGCCCTGCCGGCCGGTAAATCCACATCTTGTGATTCATATTTTATCTTCGGCTAACACAGTACCACCCTAACTCTATGTATTTAGCAGTGACAGGAGCACAAATTACTCCGGCTCTACCTGGGGCTGAAGGTCGTGCCCATAAATCCATCACCTGAAATCAGATTTATCAAGAACTACTCAATTTAGAATTGTAATCTGCTAATTTCATTTGGAGTTTTGTTTATAGGGTCACCACCACCATAAAATGAAATGTCCTTATTGTGTTTATTTTATGTTGCTGATATCTTACATGTGCTTTGCTTTTCTCTTATAGAGTAAAATATTTTCTTAATACCTGTGTCACTGGGTGGGATGAACTTGCCACCTTATTGCATCGAACAGAGAAATTTTGTGGCAGTTTGTCTATTCACTAAGCTGTCAATTTGCCAAATACAGATGACTTGAAAGCGAAATACGGTGCAGTTCGCTGCAATTCGGCGACAGCGAAATTGTCCCATAGAGAAGTAATGGTAAATCTATTTAGAGAACACCGAAATGTCGGTGTTTGTTATTTTGTTTTTATCTGAATGGCCTCATTTTCTTGACTAACCCAGGATTGGATGATACCAAAGTTGGCTTCTTGGAACATTTTAGAAGCTTGTGGTTGATGTCAACATCTATATGGCAACATTATTTCCCATCTCCCATGTAATGCACACACTTTGGAACCCGTTGGGTTTGATCCAGAGCCAGTGGGTCTCTTGTTTAAGGTTTCTAGTGAAAATATCTCCTGACCAAGAAAGACAAATTCTTTTTGAGGCAGATTTGCCCGACCGGATATTTCTGGGTGGCCTCAACGACTTTATGGATAATCCACGGCAGAGGAATCAGAAAGGTAGAAGCTATAAGCTCTTGAGCAGGGTCCTCTTCTTCCTATTGTTCTCTGCGTCTTTAACTTATTTGTACATTGCTATGGAATTTGTTGGAGATTTACAAATAAATGTAATTGTAGGCCATTAAATCTGGCTGGTTTTGTCCATATTGACCTGGCCCATCCTGACTTATCCCAATATGTGCCGACAAAAGAAACCACCACTTTTCTCAAATGAGTTTTTTAATGTTCCTTCAACAAGCAGAATATAGGTTGGAATTTCACTGTTACATTGTATCCCTAATCTTCTGATTCTCCTCCAGATCCCTCTGCTCTGAGCAAGGCATGGAGTGATGACAACTAGCAAAGAAAAGTGCTGCTCCACACATGCTACATAGTGTCATGATGTTGCAATTTTTTGCAGCTGTCACAAAAATGTTTCTGAAGAAAAGTTAAGTGGAGCAACAGTTTAACATGTCAGATTATTCTGAACATCTTTTCTAATTATTTGTTACATGACCGGGGAAAGACAAAGTCGTTTTGCAAGGTCGTGTTTTTTTTTTTTTTTTTTCTTTCTGAAACAAATGTTTTGGTTCACCAACAAAATTACAAAACAACACATTTACAATCAACCATTTTTATTATTTTTTTTTAGGTAAAACAGTTTTTTTTGAGAAAGTTGTAATAATGTTTTTTCACCCACTGGATGGATGTTTTTTTTTTTTGTTGTTGTTGTTTATTGTTGAAGTATAGAGGGAGCAGGCGTGAAAATCCCAGGAGGAATGCTATTTCTGAGAGGCAGGAAGCACCATGTCTGGCACCAGCAATCATAACACAGCTTAGCAATATCATGACAGCGGTGTTCTCAGTTAAGAAAAAAAGCTAAGTCACTGGAAACCTGGAAAGAAGAGCTAGGATAATGTTTCTTATAGTGAAACTGCTGCTCAGGGGGCACAGAGCCCTCGGAAAATAAAATATTTATACACTATATTGCCAAAAGTATTCGCTCACCCATCCAAATAATCAGAATCGGGTGTTCCAATCACTTCCATGGCCACAGGTATATAAAATCAAGCACCTAGGCATACAGACTGTTTTTACAAACATTTGTGAAAGAATGGGTCGCTCTGAGGAGCTCAGTGAATTCCAGCGTGGAACTGTGATAGGATGCCACCTGTGCAACAAATCCAGTCGTGAAATTTCCTCGCTCCTAAATATTCCACAGTCAACTGTCAGCTGTATTATAAGAACGTGGAAGTGTTTGGGAATGACAGCAACTCAGCCACGAAGTGGTAGGCCACATAAACTTACGGAGCGGGGTCAGCGGATGCTGAGGCGCATAGTGCGAAGAGGTCGCCAACTTTCTGCAGAGTCAATCGCTACAGACCTCCAAACTTCATGTGGCCTTCAGATTAGCTCAAGAACAGTGCGCAGGGAGCTTCATGGAATGGGTTTCATGGCCGAGCAGCTGCATACAAGCCATAAATCACCAAGTGCAATGCAAAGCGTCGGATGCAGTGGTGTAAAGCATGCCGCCACTGGACTCTAGAGCAGTAGAGACACGTTCTCTAGAGTGACGAATCGCGCTTCTCCATCTGGCAATCTGATGGACGAGTCTGGGTTTGGCGGTTGCCAGGAGAACGGTACTTGTCTGACTACATTGTGCCAAGTGTAAAGTTTGGAGGGGGGATTATGGTGTGGGGTTGTTTTTCAGGAGCTGGGCTTGGCCCCTTCGTTCCAGTGAAAGGAACTCTGAATGCTTCAGCATACCAAGACATTTTGGACAATTCCATTCTCCCAACTTTGTGGGAACAGTTTGGAGCTGGCCCCTTCCTCTTCCAACATGACTGTGCACCAGTGCACAAAGCAAGGTCCATAAAGACATGGATGACAGAGTCTGGTGTGGATGAACTTGACTGGCCTGCACAGAGTCCTGACCTTATCCCGATAGAACACCTTTGGGATGAATTAGAGCGGAGACTGAGACCCAGGCCTTCTCGTCCAACATCAGTGTGTGACCTCACAAATGAGGTTCTGGAAGAATGGTCAAAAATTCCCATAAACACACTCCTAAACCTTGTGGACAGCCTTCCCAGAAGAGTTGAAGCTGTTATAGCTGCAAAGGGTGGACCGACGTCATATTGAACCCTATGGATTAGGAATCGGATGCAACTTAAGTTCATATGTGAGTCAAGGCAGGTGAGCGAATACTTTTGGCAATATAGTGTATATTTTTATGATTTGAATTTCTATTGCAGAATAAGGATAAAATGTCTACAACCTCCCAGACGCCATCAAATCTTCCCCCCGTCTTAAGTCACTCGAACTCCCTATTAACATACTTCAATACAGAATGCACCTGTAAACATGTAACATAGTGATTTATATACAGAATGCACCTGTAAACATGTAACATAGTGACTATATACAGAATGCACCTGTAAACATGTAACATAGTGATTTATATACAGAATGCACCTGTAAACATGTAACACAGTGACTATATACAGAATGCACCTGTATACATGTAACATGGTGACTATATACAGAATGCACCTGTATACATGTAACACAGTGACTATATACGGAATGCACCTGTAAACATGTAACATAGTGACTATATTTCCTACATATTTATTTTCTGTTAATCTGTATATTTGTGTTTTTAATATCTTGCATTTGTTACTTGGTATTTCTGTAGCGACTGTAACATTTCAATGTTCTTGAACCCAGGACATACTGAAAACGAGAAGAAATCTCAATGGATCCTTCCTGGTAAAATACTTTATAAATAATAATGCCAGCAGTTGGGGAATACAGTAAGTACAGCTGACTGGTCAACACCGGGAATCTGTACTTAACTGAGCATAACTGAACCTTGCAAAGAATCCCTGCAGTGTAGCAATAGCCAGCGGTCCCTCACTCAGCCCAGGGACACCATCTTCTTCAGGCCGAAGCTGTCATTCAGGATGAGCGCCAAGGGAGACCATTGAGGCGGAATTGAGGTGCGTTTTTAAAGATCTAGTAAACTGGAGGGGGAGGTGTGGGGTGGGTCTGAAGAGATCATTTGTACCTCCTCTTGTCTCTGTCTATCTTGATTGCTCGACTGTAGCTTAGAGCAGGGGTCAATATTGGCCCTCCAGATGTTTTGGGACTACATCTCCAATGATGCTCAGCCACTCAATATGTTGGCAGAGCCTCATGGGAAGTGTAATTCCAAAACGTCTGGATGGCCGAGGTTGCTGACCACTGGCTTAGAGTAAGCCTTTAAATTGTGGTTTCCTGCCATAATTGCATTAAATGTCTCTTCATTTAGAATCTCCAAATTGTTGGAACTTGTTCACTCTGCGCCACCCAACGATAACAAAACGAGTGTTCCACCCCGTTTCATGGGATAATAGAGCATTAAAAAGCCTCATACCTCGGTTTCGGAGTGACTTGAGACAGGTGCAGGCCACGCTTCAGAGTTCCTCCATAAGATACACCTGCGCCTTTCACAGAATTTTGAAACAAACACATTTGTATCCATTGTGTGTTTGGGGAAAACGTTTGTCTGAAAGTGCAGGTGTTTTTATGGAGTGTCGAGCGTGACTGTCAGTGTCACGTCACTTTCCTGCTGCTCTTAGAGGATGCACACAATTTACACCGAGCATTCTCGCTTAATCAACCACAAAGAACAAGAACATTGAAGCTGGAGAAGACAATCGACCCATAACACAAACAGAAAATGTAGCTTTTTAAACCGAACATGTCACTTTTCTAGAACATTATTTTTTTTTAAATGCAGAGGGGAATGCCAGCAATGGTGTACATAGACCCCACAGGAACAAGAAATCAGGGGTTTCCTTTCCTTTTATCAAGGATAAGGCCGGTTGCACACGAGGCGTTATTTAGTGCGCACTAGCGTGCATTAAAAATGACGGAAGAGATGGTAGACGCCAGACGATGCATTATTTTTGACGCACGTCGTAAAAAAATGAATTTGAGTTGAATGGCGTCGCTAGTGCGCAGGTGTGCTAATTTGACTGTACGCGGCCGTTCAAGTGCGCATGCGCGCTGCATTTGCCGTTCAGCACACGCCCAGCGGCGCAACAGCCTTGGTGTTTCCATGATGGACGTCTTCAACGTGCGTTATGCGTGTGGTCTTCTCTATCTGCGTAATTGTATGCTGCGACGCACTTTAGTGCGCACTAAAAAATTCCTCATGTGCACCTGGCCTAAAACTGAGGATTAATACACGCTGTGATTGAAAACCAGGTTTAACTCCCATCACACACACACACACACACACACCCCCCACCCAGAACTCTCAGCACATGCACATACCTCACACAATTCTCATCAAACAAAACCTATCATGTACACAGACCCTACACAGCTCTCATCACCAGGGTGTACACTACTGACACCTCTATTCTTTTCTGACACCGCGATTCTTTTCATTCTTTGCTCCAGACGAAGCCGACGGTTGATCGGCGAAACATATGTTGAGCTGAATGCTTATTTTCTTGTTTTAATTATGTGTGTTTTGTGATTTATACACTTGAGGGTAAGAGCAGAAATCAATCAGTAATAGGGCTAGCGTTTATTTTGGCGGCCGGTTGTTCGGGCCATTTGTGGAGTTGACAGTTGTGTATCCCGGCTGGGAACACGACTTACTATCTTGGTTATAACCATTGTTAATACTCCATCGCGATTTTAGCTGCATTTGGAATATTTAAGTGTACGATTAGCCTTTCTCCATTATCTATCTCAATCCTCATGGTGTTGTTGTCTTTCGTTAGTTTTTAATTCTTTGAAACTGGGAGTGTCTTTACTATTCAATAAAAGTTTTTTTTTCTACTTATTTCTTGCCACTCCTATGATTATCAGCCATTATTACAAGTCCACATACAAGCCACACCCACATATATAATTACCCATCTATAGGTGCCCCTTCCTAGGCCGGAGCCCTCAGGCAGTGCCCTGCTGAACTAATGAACCGTCCACCCATGCTCCTCACATATACATGGCCACACAGCTCTCATCCCACGCACGCACGCATGCAGAGCCCACACACAATCCAAGGAACCCATGACCTACAAGCCCCAATTACTGTAACGTTGGGAGTTTCCAGCCCTACCTGTGTGCTTGAAGGCAGCATGTCTGATGCTGCTCGCTGACCAATGTCCGGTTTAAATGGAGACAGGCAGGGAGGTGGTTGCATGAGGCGCGGCTTGAGTGGGGTGCGTGGCCTGGTGAAGGTCTTTAAAAACCCTCAGTGTATTCTCAGCAGTTGCCAGATCGTGGTTATCCATACCTGAGCTCCTTGTACCTGACTGCTATATTGAATTAACCCGTTATTGACCTCTGCTTGTTTCTGACTATTCTGCCTTCTGTTGCCCTAGACCATTTTCTTGTACTACGCCACTGCTCTGATATCGACCCGGCTATTCCATTTGACCATTCTGAACTCTGTATTCCTGATTCTGGCTCGGCTGACTACTCCCTGTGTTGTTAACCCTTTGTGTCTAGCTAGTTTACCGGCCAATTCTAAGGACCAGACAGTTAGAGATCTTTCACAGCTACTCTGTTGGTAGCTTCTGGGCTCTGTGGAGTGTGGGGTGTTAAGTACTGCGTGGTGGGATCTGGGAACCGTGACAATTACTCACACTAAAAAACTATTAATACACACATAATAATTTCATAGTGTATATTGCTCCATGTTAAATGCTGTGACATCATTTCCTGTCACATGATTAAACATGCTAATTGCTGCATGCTATGAAAATATTTTCAGAGTTGGCAGGTCTGACATGGCCATAGTTTTTCTACAGCGTTACGAAATCATGCAGGAATTTTTGGGACATTTCGGTGCTAATTTTAACATGATCCACAGCTGAAGGCTCTTCACCTATGGCCGCCGTTCATGATTTCCGAATGTTAGTGATGCTCGGAGTCTGGAATCTGGACGGTTGGGAGGAGCGAATTCCAGTCACTGAGGTGTCATGTCCTGATCCACGGACTAGTTCCCATACATAAAGCCGTATCTGTATACGATCGCATACTGTTGTGTTTCTGTTCTGATGGCCGCGTCGTGTATCTAAGCCTCTTTTCAGAGTGACAGGTCACTTATTGAAAAAATTTGCCTTGCCCAACCTGTTAACCGAGTACACGGCGTTTCCAATAAATGAAGTATGACATGTTATGGACAGGTTTGCCTTCAGCTTTCTGCAACTTGCTAAATGAGTTTTATTATGCGACGGCGATTTTCTATTTGATCTTTCAGTTCTCTGTAAGTTCAGATATACGAGGAAGCTGTTTGCATTGGAGTTCGCAGCCTTTTGTGAACCCTTCACTGTATGTACCATTATATAATCATTTCTATTTGTGTAATGCCAAAACCTTTACATTATCCATGCGGCGTCACCGTGTGCTGCTCTCCACTAAAAAGTTTATTTATATAAAAATATATATATATTTTCCTCTGTGATGAAGTTGGCTTAATGTTACATGCTAAGGACTATTCGCTTGCACCGGTATTATTCTGTAGTGCCGGTGTCAGCAACCTTGTCTCTCCGGATCCTTTGGTACTACATTTCCAATGGTTGATGTATTTCCAAAACACATGGAGGGCCAAGGATGCTGTCCCATGTCTTAACAGCTCCATTTTAATGGCTACAGTGGAATAGGGGTCTACGTGTCCACTTGGGAGTCTCACCCTGCACGTTAGACCGCCATCACTCGACCTGCACTCAGTCATAGCATCATTCACACCTTGTACTTAGCCCTTTGCTCCTTGCACTCGGCGCTACAAAGCACGATCCTCCTATGGAAAATCAGGCTTTGCAGCTCCGTCAACGCGCGTCCTAGCGCTTTGATGGAGACGCTTGGATAACAGACACTTGTTGTGCGTGTGACTGGCCCCGTTGCAGCGTCACAATGCTGCGAAGGGCGCCGGTCAGTACGGGCGCAAATAGCGAGCTCGTCTGACGCCAGCCTTAATGTTTACCATTTATTTTAAGGAACAAAATTTTTGGGGAAAAAATTTACGTGTTTTATGTTGAAATGGATAATAAAAAAAAAATTGAAGGACACAAAACGTATTTGAGCTCGACTAGATGGAGACAAAAGCACCGCTTTTGGGCGCAGTGATGGTTGTTGTTGGGGGAGGTAGGATTTAGGATAAAGATTTAATGAATATGCATTTTCCACAATCTGCTTCCTATCAAAGAGTAAAAATAATGATCATTAGAGAAATTCTTGTTGCCTAATTATTATCCCCCGTAGAATCCTTTTTTTTTGTTTATTTGCTGGGACGGAGGCTAATCAGGGATCTAATGAGCTCGATTAGACGGGGCGACACAGTCAGGCAGAAAATCATAAAAGGGGGTCTTGCTTTCAGGAGGATTAATGTGCCAGAGCGATTTCTAAAGCTAGGTGTGAATGTGATCCCTACAACCAAATCTGTCTAATGATCAAACTGCTTTTACAGTGAGAAACCTTCAGGATTTCTAAGGTTTTATTTGTAAATCAAACTATAATTAAGGGGGGGTCTCCTTGTGAGCTCAAGTCTGGAAGATAGAGTCTCTGATCAGGACTAGGGCTTCAACTCAGAAGATGAAATGAGAAGTCAAGGTGTATTGAACCACTATAATGGTGTGAGGAATGAGACAACCAGGACCACCCCAAGCCCTTGTGGTGCCCCCTATTCCTTGCATTCTGGTGCTGAGGAACAGGATGAAAGGTGTGTGCACTCCCACATCTTGGAGCAACATCATATTGGACCACCCAGGAAAATAATCAATCTACATGTGAGCTAGCCACTCGACTCACTGGTGATTTATTTCGCCTAAGACAGTGCCTCCAGGGGTACAGGCGCCTGAGCCCATTTATTTATTTATAAAGTAGTTTACCAGGAAGGCTACATTGAGATTTCTCTCATTTTCAACCCATGTCCCGCGTGTCCTACGGCTAAAAGGTAGCCCTTTGGACAAGAATCTGAACAGAGTGGAGATATAGACACAATTTTACTGGAATAGATAGATCTACAGTTGTGTTCAAAATTATTCAACCCCTAATGCTGTAAAGTGTTTTAGGGAATTTAGTGTACATTTGTAATTTTATTCCGAATGAAATCCTACAAGGACTTTTTAAAGAACCATATGCAACTAAAATGACATCAATTGGTTTTGTAATACAGTAGTAAATGTTTCTTTTGTGAATTCTTCATTGACACAATTATTCAACCCCTTAAAGACTACCACTCTGAAGAACAGAGGTTCATTCAAGTGTTTTCAATCAGGTATTGAAAACACCTGTGGATGTCACGGAGTAGCAATAAAGCATAATAAGCACCAATTAGGCAGCTTTAAAATTACTGTGATACTCAGCTCCTTCTAGACATTTACTGGTGTGGTTACAAACATGGTGAAGTCAAGAGAATGGTCCAGGAAGACAAGAGAAGAGGTGATTACTCTTCACAGGAAGGGCAATGGCTATAAGAAGATTGCAAAGATGTTAAACATACCAAGAGAGACCATAGGAAGCATCATTCGCAAATTCAAGGCAAAGGGCACTGTTGAAACGCCACCTGGTCGTGGCAGAAAGAAGATGCTGACTTCGACTGCTGTGCTCTACCTGAAGCGTAGAGTGGAGAAAAGTCCCCGTGTGACTGCTGAGGAACTGAGAAAAGATTTGTCAGATGTGGGTACTGCAGTTTCAGCTCAGACAATACGGCGCACACTGCGTAATGAAGGCCTCCATGCCAGAACTCCCAGGCGCACTCCCTTGCTGTCTCCAAAGAATAAGAAGAGTCGACTGCAGTATGCCAAAAGTCATGTGGACAAACCACAGAAGTTTTGGGATAGTGTTCTGTGGACTGATGAAACAAAATTAGAACTGTTTGGGCCCATGGATCAACGCTATGTTTGGAGGAGGAAGAACAAGGCCTATGAAGAAAAGAACACCTTGCCTACTGTGAAGCATGGCGGGGGGTCAATCATGCTTTGGGGCTGTTTTGCTTCTGCAGGTACAGGGAAGCTTCAGCGTGTGCAAGGTACCATGAATTCTCTTCAGTACCAGGAGATATTGGATGACAATGTGATGCAGTCCGTCACAAACCTGAGGCTTGGGAGACGTTGGACCTTTCAACAGGACAATGATCCCAAGCATACCTCCAAGTCCACTAGAGCATGGTTGCAGATTAAAGGCTGGAACATTTTGGAGTGGCCATCGCAGTCACCTGACTTAAATCCGATTTGAGAACCTCTGGTGGGACTTAAAGAAAGCAGTTGCAGTGCGCAAGCCTAAGACTGTGACTGAACTGGAGGCTTTTGCCCATGACGAATATACCCGTAGATCGCTGCAAGACACTTGTGTCAAGCTATGCTTCGCGTTTAAAAGCTGTTATAACTGTAAAAGGATGTTGTACTAAGATTGAATGTCACTTGGGGGTTGAATAAAACTGATAATGATGTGAGCACAGAAAAGACATTTGTGGTTATTTCATTATAAATGTTATGTTATATTTGTCTGACCTACACGTGCCTCTTTGATTTAGTTGTAAGTAGGGATGTGCCTTTCGGGTTTCGGAATTTCGGAATTTTCACGAAATTTCCTGATTCATGTCTTCGGATTCGGCCGAATTTCCGAATCGGGTCGGACCCGAAAACCGATAGATCCGAAAAGTTTTCCGAGCCGAAACGAAAAATTTTCGGATTTTTCAAATGGACTTGAAATGTGTCAAATCGAAATTTATTTTTGCTCTATTCATGATTTCGGTTCCATTTCAGTAATTCTGGAAATCGTATATTTAACTATTATCGGTTATATCGCTGATTCTGTAAATTTTGTATTTGTAAATGCGTATCACTTGTTTCTTGTGGCATTCGGGTCAGTTTAGCGTTTTTTAAATCGTTTTGTTCATTTTTTTTGTTCCTTGGCTTTCATACCATTTTAATATGATTAAATAAAGTTGTGAAATGTATATTCAATTATTCATAAGAAAAAAAGGATCTTTATTTAATAAAAAAAAACACGATAGAATCGCCAGAATTATCGTAGACACTTTGAACCGAGGAGAACAGAAGTTCCGAAAAAACGAAAATTTCCGAAAAGTCGATACAAAAAACGAGCAAAGTGACCCGAAAACACGAAAAATGGTCGATATTCCGAAAAAAAAATGTACACGAAAAACAAGCCGAACCGAACCGAACCGAATCGAAACAGAAATCGGTCGAAACGAGCCGAATCGAAAATTTTAAACATCCGAACAAATCGAACCGAAAAAAAAATCGGTGCACAAGCCTAATTGTAAGCAAGATGACTGAATGATCAAAATCAATGTCAAACTGGCCAAAACACTCAATTTCAGTGGGGGTTGAATAATTTTGAACACAACTGTATATATATATCAGAGCTGTGTCTTGGAAATCTTTTATATAGAAGATCTCACAATGCCGGAGTGTCAGGGTTGAGGCAGTCACACCGGTGCCTCATGGAATCGTTTTGGTCGACCCGCTATCCTATGTCAACTGCTAACCTGTGCCTTCACTCAGGTTTATTGTGTAGGTATTTAACTTTTTTACGTTCTGTGGTTTTGCATAACAAGAGGAACCTCACGTTTGAGCCTTGCCCAAGTCCTCATAAGCTGCAGGGTCGCCTCTAGGTCACCACTAGTGGATTTTTTTCATGAAATACCACTCAAAGGTTAGTTATGCACTTGGACCGGGCCCAATACCTACTGAGCTGAAGGTAAGCCAGTGTTGTCACAGCGTAATGTCCATGTAACTCTGTTTGTATTTATTGTTAGTGTTGCTGTTCTGGTGACCTTCTCGGTTATATTTACTTTGGAATGTTCTGTTACTTGTCCGGTGATGGCGTTTCTCAGAGTATTCTGGGGTTGCATTTCGAGTTGTTTGCACACAAACTCGTTAAACCTTCAATTTATTTACTTAGAAGAACATGGAGAAGGCAAATTGTGAAAACACCAAAACACACACTAGTGAAGAAAAAAAAAAACTTTCGAGGTGGCTCTTTTTCTATATGTAGAAACGCACCTTTTCTAAACACAGCCACCTCAATGCGACAAATGAACCATATCACACACAACTGGCTTAGCAGGTTATTTAATTAAGGCTTGCCCACCTCTCCCACCCCCCCCCTCCACCCATCTACCCCGTGTCACCAACTCCTTACACAATGGGGAATCAAGGAAACAAAGCAAAAAAAAAAAAAACATTTTTAAAGAAAGCATTAATGCAGCCTTCGTTGTGTGAACCTCTCAAACAAAAACTGCTAAGGCAAGAGCGTAAATGTCCATATCCCAGTATACCCATATGCTAGCATGTAGAATAAAACCATATTCCAGTTTGTCCATATTCCAGTATGTCCATACTAGACTGTAACCAGACTTTCAGGACGTCCGCTGTAGCGTGCGTAATTGAGCGTGTGGCAGGCACCGTTGTAATGTTACAACGCTGCGTCGGAAGGCACGTCAGTACGGGCGCACATTGTGCGCTCCACTGATACTGGCCTTAAGGGTAATTCAAAATTAAAACTACAAGCAAGACACATAAATATTCCTGCATTTCCTGGGTAATTACGTCGCATTATACTAATGCTTGATTTGGCAGGATGTCTCTGCAGCCTTAGCAATAAAATTAATATGTAAGCCATATGTCTTATAAAGATTAATTTGGAAATCTTGTTGATTAAGCTCGTCTTATGCGCTCACGCAAATGGAATGTGTTTTTAAGATGTACATCAAGAAAGAAATTTGGGGAACTGCTGACCTTGACTGGGCTTGGTTACCTTCCCAATGTCCCCAATAAGGAGTAGGCTTGTGCACCGATTTATTTTATATATTTTTTTTTTTTTTTTTTATTTTCGGTTCGAAATCGGCCGCATCCGAAAACACAAATCGGGAAATTTCGTGGAAATTCCGAAACGCACATCCCTAATAAGGAGGGCAGGGCTACTTGAGTTGGCAGTAAGACAGGTATAGATATAGGGATTCCAAACCCTGATTTAGGGGTCGAGCTCATACAAGACCTTCAGTTGGTTCATTCTACATTTTCAACCTTGGCCCTCCAGATTTTTCACAACTGCATCGTCCCATGATGCTCAGCCGCTCATTAGATCAACAGAGTCTTGCGGGAAGTGTATTTCCACAACATCTGGAGGTCCAAGGTTGAGAAGTCCTGCTTTAGGCCAACTTTACTCTTAAAGGGTCTATCCACAATGCACCAAAATTTTGTGTAATTTCAGTACTTTGAGTTTCAAAGCAATTCGCCGCATTTCGCCGACAATACGGTGAATTCACCATTTAGCGAATGTCACCGTATTTTGATGAAATTTAAGTCGCCAAAGCAGTTATCGGACGTCGGCGAAAACCACAGAATTGGCATCAGCGAATTCCACCAAAAAAAAAAAAAAAAAAGTTTCCTATTCTCGTAGTAGGAGTATAAATCCTTAAAAAAAAGAATAAAAAGGTCCATCATCCAAAAAGGTGTTTAAAAAAATAGGGTTTTTGAGAAGAAGAAAAAAAAAAGAATAAACTCTTCAAAAAAAAATTTAAATAGGTATTTTTTTTACACATTGACTCCTATTGGATTAGCTGGTTTTAAACACGTCAAACTGAAATACCTAAAATCGGGGCATTTCTCCAGAGTTTTGGTGCAATTCGGGGTTCTCTGAATAGAAGAAACTATTGTCTTCTATGGGGTAATTTCGGTGCTGACGAATTGCATTGTATTTTGCTCTCCGTTTGTCATTATTTGGGAATTGACAGCTTTGTGAATAGACACATTGACCCCCCAAATTGCACGGAATGATGAAATTCACCATCCTGTGCAATTCGAGGCCAATTCGGAGATTATTCACTAGTCTTGAGTGAATGCTGCATGCTTCTGCCTTAGTATACATTAATCTAGATTTCTCACTAATGGCAAGGCATACAGTAACTGTTTTTTATCAACTGAGCTCGATACCGCAAGGGATTATTCACTGACCAACTAATTTGGTGGAGTATTAAGCATTTTAGGAGGAGTCAAATGTTTTAATTTTTTTGCTCGAGTATTGCTTCTCGGCCAATCCTCATCTTCATAAAGTCTCCTTCAATTCTCACTCCGCTCACTTGATTTTTTTTGCCCGTAGAATTGATGGATTCTACAAATTCCAGTGATTCAAAGTATCAACTGGTCCAACTGGACGTTTGGAGAATCCATCAATGTATCAGTCTAAAATGCTAGAAAAATAAATAATCTGTACTAGGTGTTTTCCGCTGCTCTGCAGATCCCTTTTTATTGTAGGATATTATAGCATGTCTGTCTGTGCGTGCTTGCTTTGACTTGTGCAGAGACGTATGACCCAGCAGCTCATCAGAATTCCGTCACTCTGTGCTTGCTTCATTTTGAACTTGATTTACACTTTTATTTTCTTCACTGACCTGTTAGTTTTAAGCAACTTTTTCTGCTTATTCCCAACTCCCCGCGTTCTTCTCGTGACATGCGGTTCAGAATTCCTCTTACCAAAGTCTCTGCTGTAGGATCTCTCTTGGGTTTCCTTATGTTCCCTTATTTCTCTATCTAAACTCTAAACTCTTCTCTGGAAACATCTACCACTAATGACCAACAACCAGACCTAATCGGGGTCAATGATGAGTCCATCTGCAAGTGCAACTTTGGAAATTAGTTCTTTTTTGGGCTACCTTTTGTTGGGCATCGACATTGGGAAGGTCCAGGGATTTTGGGGGATCTGCTTCCTGAGAGCTTGTGAAATTTGCTGCCAGTTAGTTTGGAGGTGAGCGCAGTGCCACTGTTGACGGAAGTGTGGTGTTACGTTGACTGCGTCCACTTCATCAAACGTTATTTGGTATGATCTTCATTAGATAGGGCTAAGTTGCTATAAGGTGCCACCTAATGAGGGTCCTGTCACCTTATTCTTTCCTTGCAGGGAACATTTGCCATCTAGATATTATGCCATTCTTCCATGTCCAAGCATCTTCTTGCCTTTTAATCCTGTGTGGGAACGTGCGGTCTGCATGACTTGGAAGAATTGGTATATTGTAGAGATGGTACCTTTGGGCATGAAGTCTTGTAAACAAAGCCTCTGAAACCAGGTAGGCCTAGCATTTGCTATGAGCAATAGGTGAGGTTGGGAGGTGGGGCATGTTAATTGTAGGGTTGGGTCGATACGTCTTGGAATGTTTTGGGTTTGCTGTTAATGACCAGATAATCACAAAGGCTTGAGCAGCACGATGGGCTCAGTAAGGAGAGCATTCATGTAGTGGTGTCTCTGATGTGAAAGGCTTGAGTAAACCTGAGACATTGTCCTGATGTCACAAGGCATAATTGATTCAGAAGCCATTAGTAGTATGATAGCATATGTGGAAACATAAAATCCCTCTCGCTATATCAACCCAGCTCTTCTGGATCGTACCAGATCTCCATTACTTGGGTCATATAGTAAGTCATTGAGATGAGGGAGAGAAGGATTGGGGCATATATGATATTCTTGCTATACTAGATTTTTCTCCGGTATGAGCTCGTCTATTCGTCATTGGAGAGATTCTAGCTCTTGTTTTGGGGCTGGCAATGCCTGAAATAAGTAATGAAGTCATGGGAGGATATTCATCTTTACTGAAGTTTATGTCCCGGGCCGACAACCCTAATGGCAGAGTAGATGGAGTAGCTTGAAGTCTACCAGTCTTGTATGAAAGCTGAGTTAATGCTCAGGGATGTGCCTACATGACACAGGGAGTAACAAAGTATACAAGCAAAGATCAGAGATCCAGAAAGAAGCGAGGTGAGAATACAAAAGAGGAGGTCAGCATAACAAAGAGCAGGGGGTCAAACCTACACGGCCGGGGTGAGAAGCCCAAATAGAAACCTGATCAGATACACAGGTAAATCAAAACAAAGTAAGATGATATGGCAAAGGACCACAGCCTGACCAGGAATGAAGACTAAAGCCGGGATCTTGGCTCCCCCAGATGTTTATTGTTAACAAATCCCAGAATTCTTTGCAATAATTGGCCAGAGAATCATTGGAGATGTAGTTCAGAAACATTTGGGGTGCCAGAGTTTGAGATGGCTGGATATATACATGGACAACCCCTGAAGAATGCATTCAACCTGCATTAGTCTTGTGATAGATGCATCAGTTATAATAAAAATGGTACACTTCCTTTTTTTAAATTAATTTTTTTTATTCGTCGCCCACAGGAGATCGATTATGTCTGCACAAGTCCTAACTGGCATTCCCGTTGCGGATGATGCCGATTTGGAACTCCACTTAATTCTTTTTGATGTTCATTTGAGGCTGTTTTTGTTCTTTTTTTTATTTTATTTTTTATATATATATATTATCAGCTGATTCAATTGAAAAAAGATTCGCCAACATTTCAAGAATGATGCTGGTCCAAAAAAAAAGAGTGAGCCGGTAAAATGTCTTTAAGAGGCTTATTTTTGACCAACGTACTACAGATTTGTCCCTTTTTATACATAATTATTGGAAAATTTGCAATCAGCACTTTTCAGCATCTGTAATTTTTTTCAGAAATCGGCACACTGGTGGATTCGAATTGGATCAATAAAGCCGATATATTTCCCTTAAAAAGTATAGACGCGAGAGCCAATATTCGATCCGGATTTTTATCGGGAATCGAATTGCCGGTAAACCTGCTTTTGGATCTCCCGAACTGAGAAACGGCCTATCACGCCAATGTAAATCAAGCTCTTGGTGGATAAGCCAAGGCAGCAGAGTGTAGAGTTTGGCTGCTGGGTTTTTAACTAAAAAGTGGTTGAAATCTACAGTCTGTAGGGATTTTGGTCTATACTAGAGAAGGTCTTCCCAGGGATTTAAGAGATGATTGCTTGTTGCTTATTTTCTGGCAGTGTATTTCCATCCTGAAGAGGGTGGAGAGTTTTGGTGTGAGAATATCAGACACAATTTATAGTGGACGACCAGAGAGCTGTTGGGGACTGGTTGGAGTCTTGTTTAGAAAGATTTTATTGCTGTTAGGAATTCTTGGTTTGTATTCATGTGTCTATTGTTCAATACATTTATTTAGTTTGCAGATTGTTTTACTTGGTTTTGCCATATAATGATATCCACAGTCTAAACAGTCTGTACCTCCAATACAGCCAGGCCACTCTTGCCAACTTTCACTGCTTTACTTTCTCCATACAGCAATCAGATCTGCCTCACACTCGCAGACTGAACTCCATGTTTCCACTCTGCAGTCCCACCCTCCCACCAAGTCCCGGTCTTAGATTTCAGCTCTCCTTTCCAGCTGCGTCCACTTTTCTCTCTGAATACCCTTACCAAACCCAATCTTCTGGTCCTTTCCATGCAATCCCTGCTATAATCTTTCTGGCCTCCAGCTCCACCTTCCCTCTGCTCCCATTTGTTTCACACAGCCCCCCCACCGGTTCCTTTTACATAGTTACATAGTTACATAGTTCTATAGGCTGAAAAAAGACATGCGTCCATCGGGTTCAGCCTCTCCCACATAACCTACTGCTGTTGATCCAAAAGAAGGCAAAAAACCCAGTCTGAATGCTTGCCAATATGCAACATACTGGGAAAAAATTCCTTCTTGACCCCAGAATGGCAGTCAGATTTCTCCTTGGATCAAGAAGCTTTTACCCACATATTAAATATTATAACCCTTAATATTCTGTGTCTGCAGGAAGTCATCCAGTCGTTTTTTAAAAGTCTGTACAGACTCTGACCCAACCACCTCAACAGGCAGAGAATTCCACAGCTTTATTGTTCTCACCGTAAAATAACCCTTCCTATGCTTTAAGCTAAATTTTCTTTCTTCCAGTCTAAATGGATGACCCCCTTGTCCTATGTATAGTCCTGTTAATGAATAGGTTATCAGACAATGGTTGATAATGGCCCCGTATATATTTATATAAGGTTATCAGATCCCCTCTAAGGCGCCTTTTCTCTAAACTAAACAGGTTTAAGCTTGTTAGTCTTTCCTCATAACTTAACCCTTCCATCCCCCTTATTAATTTAGTTGCCCGTCTCTGCACTTTTTCTAGCGATATAATATCTTTTTTTAAGACAGGTGCCCAAAATTGCACGGCATATTCAAGGTGCGGCCTGACCATTGATTTATACAGAGGCAAAATTATGTTTTCATCCCGTGAGTGAACTCCCCTTTTAATGCATGCCAGTACTTTGCTGGCCTTGGCGGCTGCTGTTTGACATTGCACATTGTTACTTAGTTTGAAGTCTATGATTATTCCCAAATCCTTCTCCTGCTTGGATTTCCCTAACTCCGTACCATTTAGGGTATAAATTGCTTGTGTGTTCTTCACTCCAAAGTGCATAACTTTACATTTATCTAGATTAAATTTCATCTGCCATTTAAGTGCCCAGTCCCCCAATCTATCTAATCCCTCTGCAGCGAAGTAACATCCTGCTCACATTGTATTACTTTTCCTAGTTTTGTGTCATCTGCAAACACTGATACATGGCTTTCAATGCCTATCTCAAGGTCATTTATAAATAAATTGAATAGTATTGGTCCTATAACAGACCCCTGAGGGACACCACTTACCACTGGTGTCCATCTTGAAAATGTACCATTTATGACCACTCTCTGTACCCTATCTTTTAGCCAGTTTTCTATCCAAGAACAAGTATTTTCATCTAGACCATTTTTCTTAATTTAAATAGTAACCTTTTGTGTGGAACTGTGTCGAAAGCTTTGGCAAAATCTAAGTAAATCACATCCACTGCGACCCCCTGATCTATACTTCTACTTACTTCCTCATAGAACGTAATTAGGTTAGTCTGACATGATCTGTGTTTCATGAAACCATGCTGATTTTTGCCAATTACATTACACCTCCCAATAAATTCCTGAATACTATCCCTTAGTAACCCCTCAAATACTTTCCCAGCCACAGATGTTAAGCTCACAGGTCTATAATTCCCAGGCACAAATTTTAAACCTTTCTTAAATATAGGGACCACGTCAGCTTTTCTCCAATCCTCTGGTACTATTCCTGAAAGAAAAGAATCTTGAAAGATTAAGAACAGAGGTTTACATATTTCAACACATAGCTCTCTCAGTACTCGCGGGTGAATTCCATCTGGCCCTGGGGCTTTATTCACATTCACATTGTTTAATTTGTGTAAAACCTTGTCCTGAGTCAACCAGTCACTTTGTATTAGTAAGTTTTTATTAATGAATTTCATGTCTCCTGTTATAGGTTTCTCTATGATAAATACTGAAGAAAAATAATCATTTAAAATTTCTGCCTTATCCTGATCTTCAGTTAACAATAACCCTGACTCAGATTTTAGTGAACCTACATTTTCACTCTTGGTTTTTTAGAATTTATGTACCTAAAGAATCTTTTAGGGTGGGTCTTGCTCTCTTTGGCTATTTCTTTTTCATTTTCTAGTTTAGCCCATCTAATCGCATTTTTACATGCTTTATTGGCTGCCCTATATGCTTTATAGGATGCCTCAGATTTATCAAATTTAAAAGCTTTAAATGCCTTCTTTTTATTTTTCATTTCCTTAGTTACCTTCCTACTAAGCCACATTGGTTTCAGTCTGTTTCTTTTATATTTATTAACCAGTGGAATATATTGTGACGTGTACTTTTCTAGTGTTAGTTTAAAGATATTCCACTTATCCTCAGTGTTTTTCGCGTGAAAGAGTTTCTGCCAGTCAATGACATTGAGAGCTTCCTTTATTTTAATATTGTAAGATTGTAAGCTCACGGGATGTCTGGCTGAGCACTTGTTTAAAGTGCTGTATTAGGAGGACGGTTATCCTACGGCCGGGGTCGTCTCTTCCTCATATGTCATTATGTCTCATGTTTGGGCTCCTTCATTGGAAAGCGCTATGGAATCTGTTGGCGCTATGTAAATGTCAGTGACTAAAGCTCAAAGTTTCTTTATCTTCTAGACTTAGACTGCACAAAAATCGTCTGTATACAAAGGTGTTTGCATGCAGATAGGATATGGTTGGTGTGATCTTTGGTATGAGTCTGCAAATTATGTACTAAAACCAAATAAAAACTATCAGGATTATTCAGAGAAAGGGGAAACTCTGGACAATTTTTTGAGAAGTGAACATTCTAGGTCAAAATAGCCAAACCAGAAAAATTCTCCCATTTAACTTCTCCAAAAGTTCTCCAGAGTTCACCTTTCTCTGAATAACCCTGTATATGTGTTTTTATTCATTCTTGTATATGTCACCATAGCTTATGATTAACCCTTTCACTGCAGAGGACGCACTCAGCGCGTCCACCCACAGTGTCGTTCTATGCAGAGGATGCGCTGAGCGCGTCCTCCCTTTGCGGCCAGCGATCGGCCGGATTCCGGCCGATCGCTGTGCCCCCCAGTGCGGGCTGACATCCTCGATGGATCTTGGATGTCGGCCAAGCCTCCGGGAACTCCCCCTGAGGACTGGCGTCATCGTACATAGCACGATGACGCCAGTCCTGGAGTTAACCCCTAGCTGCCAGCAATGGTGGAGATAGGGGGTTCCAATTAACCCCCTATCTCCTGATCCGTGGCAGCTAGGGGTTAATGTTTGATATGGTTGGATCGGAAAGAGCATGGCCTTTCCAACGACACCAAACTTGAAGATGTAAAAAGTTATTAAAAAATTAAACAAATTAAAAATAAAAATATTTAAAAAATATATATAATAAAATAATTTATAAAAAAAAATTTTGGTTTTGTTAATGCAGCAATATTGTTCCCATTTCAATTAATTATAATGTGAACAATGATGCTGCACTAACGATTTTTGTATGCGGTGCGTTTGTTAAAATTAGCGAAATTTTCCCCAAAAAAATGTAACGAGTCCCCATTTCAAATTTTTTTAACAAACGCACCCCGTAGAAAATATAACCGCAAACGATCACATGTTAAAATGTGAAAAAAACACTTTACACATTGTAAATTATTGAAAATTCAAATTTTATTGCATTTTTTTGTTATAAAATACAGACAGGACATGACGTATACATATAATAATGATATATTATGAATCTGCCAAGTCTGCTGGAAAGAATGATATATAATATGTCTGGGTCATATATCAAAATATGGCTTCAAAACGCGGTTAAACATGATGAGCGAAAGCGGTAAAAATGACCTCAGCACAGAGGTGTGAAAAGCCTCAGCAGCAAAAGGGTTAACTTGGCAATCTCACTTGTATAGATGCATCTTGGAGAAAAAATATATGATATGTGACACCCCTTAGACAAGATTTAATCCCCTGTCGTGGCAATTATTCAATTCTGTTGTGAAGATTTTAGGCAAAAAGTAAATGTCGTAAATTCCAAGTTCAGATCTTGTCTCGATCTCCTCCTGGTTCACACTAATTCAAATGTGTCAGCCGGAGGTGTCATCTAATGATGGGAGAGATAACCTCTGACCAAAAACAACTATGTCTTAAAGTCCTTCACATACCAACTTGAACTCCTGAAACCTGACCTGTCCCCCCCCCCCCCAATCCAGCCTGAAATTAATGTGTCAGAGAAGGTAACAGGGCTTTGATACATTATGTACTGGTTGCCTTTATCTGTTTGACAGATGTGTCACTTGTCTTGCGAGGTTTCTCTCTGGAGCCATAAGAGCATCGCTCCCTACAAAATTACTAAGGCCTGTGTCAAACGAGTGCGCATACTGACGCGCTCCCCGATGTCCGTCACAGCGTTGTGACGTTTCGACTGGGCGGGCCACACGGTGTAGCACGTGCCTGAGTTGCGTGCGCTGAAACCTTCCCCGTCGAAACGCTACGGCATGCGTTTGGAGCTGTAAAGCAGTATCCTCCATAGGAGGATCGAGCCTTGCAGCGCTGAGCGCACGAACTGCACTCAGCGAGGTGGCCACACGGGCATCAAGTGGAAGGAACGTTCACTCTCACGGACGTTCCTTCCACTGTAAAGTGCGCTCATCTGACACCGGCCTAAAGGCAAAATTCTGCCACGTTTGCAAATTCAATGATTCTCCTCTCCTTGGTTTATTTATTTTTTTCTTTTACCTCTGAACAACATGTTCTTTAACCAACTTATGTGTAAAAACGGTAAAGGTGTTATCCACCAAGTGCTGGTGTTTGCTGGAAATCGGCTAAAATCACAGGGGTTGCAGGGCCGAGAAACGCTGGTGCATCTCAAAACTACAATCCAAACGGCAAAAGGAGCTTCCCTGGCTGATTCAGCCTATAGGAGCGCAGATAGAATTTATATTAGGGATTAATAGCAAGAATATCTGCACAAGATTGTAAACTCATCTGGTCAGGATCCTTTATGCCTCCTTTTATACTTTTTATTTTTTATTTTTATACTTTGTGCCCTATTCCAACCATATCGTTATGATTAACGACTGAGCCATTAACTGCTCGTAGCGGCTCCTGTCTTACTGTCTTATTCCAGCCAGTTCGCAAACCTCCTTTGTGGTTTGGCTATTGCAGCTGTCTACTGTACAGAAAATCTCCCAACTAATATGCAGGCAGTGGGAGAATAAGAAGCGATCGCAAGGTTTCTCCTTTTTGAGAACGGCTTGCTCTCAAAACCTGGTGTTAAGCGATTTTTTTTTTTATTTTTTTTTTTATTTTTTTTACATTTGCATTTGCAAAAAAAGAGAACAGAATGAAAAATATTAACATATAAAATTAGGAAGTTTTTATTTTTTAGGAAAAAAGTAATTGAAAAAAAATTTTCACCTAAAGATTTATTTTCTTATATAATTGCAAATATTGGTTAAAAATACTCAAGTTGAAAGGATGAAAGATTATATCATAATAAATTAGATGTTCTATAAAAAAAATTCAAGAATATTTTGGTTTATAATTTGTAATTCTTCTTATTGTGAGAAAACCCAACAGCCTGGGGGGGGGGCTGTATAAATCTATGCATCCTCGATACAGAATGCACCTGTAAACATGTAACATAGTGACTATATACAGAATGCACCTGTAAACATGTAACATAGTGACTATATACAGAATGCACCTGTAAACCTGTAACACAGTGACTATATACAGAATGCACCTGTAAACATGTAACACAGTGACTATATACAGAATGCACCTGTAAACATGTAACATAGTGACTATATACAGAATGCACCTGTAAACATGTTACATAGTGACTATATACGGAATGCACCTGTAAACATGTAACACAGTGACTATATACAGAATGCGCCTGTAAGCATGTAACATAGTGACTATATACAGAATACACCTGTGAACATGTAACATAGTGACTATATACAGAATGCGCCTGTAAGCATGTAACATAGTGACTATCTATAGAATACACCTGTGAACATGTAACATAGTGACTATATACAGAATGCACCTGTAAACATGTAACATAGAGACTATATACGGAATGCACCTGTAAACATGTAACACAGTGACCATATACAGAATGCACCTGTAAACATGTAACATAGTGACTATATACGGAATGCACCTGTAAACATGTAACATATTGACTGTATACGGAATGCACCTGTAACATAATGAATATATTTCCTGCATACTTATTTTCTGTATTAATCTGTATATTTGTGTTTTGTATTTAATATTTTGCATTTTATTGCTTTGAATTGTTACAGTCTTTACAGAAATACAATGTTCTTGAACCCAGGACAATCAGTGTTATTCAAAGAGAATCGAAAAGTCACCGCACGTTCGGTGACTTTTCGTTCTCTTTAATTCGGTGTGATTTGGCGATCCCATTTCGGCGACCCTGCGGTGTATTCAGCAAGAACCACAGGGTCCCCGAATCACAGGGAAAGGCTGCCGCAAACCTGCCGAACACTCATCGCAGAACCCAGGCAAATGCACACCGAAACCTGCAAAAACATCTGGATTACCCCCGACGAACACGCCGGAGAAACCCGAGCAGGAGCCGATCAGAGTGCAGAGCAGCCGCCGGAAAAACCCAACACCGCAGACGAATGGAGTAAAAAAACAAAACGTACGCTTGAATGTTTGAAAAGTGAAACGCTGTTTGCCAAGAAACTACTGAGCAAAAATGTCTGAAATTTACATGAGATGCAATGAATGATAATAAAAAGGTCTGTTACAGAAAAAATAAAAAATGTTTTAAAAAAAATAAAATCAAAGATGTTTTTTTTTTCTTCCAAAAAAATACCAAAAAATGCTTAAAAGATCCTAAAAAAATCTATAAATAGATTTTTTACTGCAAAATATTATAATCAATGGTTTATTAGATATTGGTTTAAGACGGGAATATTTTTAACATTGAAGCCTATGGGATTCGCCTGAATAAATCTGTCGAATGAAGCAACCGAATGGCAGGGCATTTCGGCAACTTTTCACTGCTGGTTTGTGTTCTCTGAATAGTTGAAGCAGTGCTTCTCTATGGGGATTTCACTGCCCTCGAACAGGCACCGAACAGGCACCATATGTGCAGGCAATTCGCCAACATTTGGCGAACTGCCTGCTCTCTGAATAGCCGAATGGCCAGGAAAGGTAACCGTACTCTGAATTTCAGCGTTCGGTTACCTTTCGCCAGCAATTCGGAGCTCTTTGAATAAACCTGGTATCCTTCCTGCTAAAATACTTTATAAATAAATAAATAGAGAAAATCTCCTGGTTATATTCTACTAGTCCCATATTTTGATTTATTCTTATTTTGCACAGACCACCAGGCCAGTGGAATCTACTCAAAGTGGTCTCCCTGTGCTTTTAATCTCACGCCTTGATCTTATCTCTCCCCGGACGTGTAAATCGATTTATTATCAATGTTTGGAAGAAAAGATGTAAACAGCATTTTACCAAATAACACCCGCACAGTCGCGCCTCTCAAGTACCTTCCAAGGGATAAAGACTACACGAACCTACAACATCTACCTGTAATCCTGAACGTCTTGATATGGATTAAGATGCTGTTACTTTTTTTTTTTTTTAATTGGTACAGTGTTTATACGAATGTGATGACACTATCCCCTGGATCTGCCAGACACATGAGGGGAATATAGTGGGAACCTGGTGGGCTTAATTCTATTTTTATTATTTGTATTTTATTTATTGCATTTATTAATAGTATCATTTCTCTTTTTTTACATCATTACTGAGGGCTTGATAAAGGTTGCTTGAGTGTCTGAAACCTTCAGGTCGATACAAAGAAAGGTGAAACTCTGGAGAATGACTGGAGAAGTGAAAATTCTAGGTCAAAATATTCTCCCATTTATCTCACTTTCCAAATCGGGTTTTTGGTCTAGATTGTTCTCTTCTCCTGCAAATTCTCCTAGTTTTCACTTCTCTCTGAATAGCCCTGCTAGTCTTTATCAATTCGGCGTTCTGTGAATAGAAGACGTGAATCTTCTGGGCAATTTTGATGGCAGCGAATTGCATCGTATTTTGCTGTCAGTATGCCTGTATTTGGCGAATTGACCAGAAATTGCACTGAATGGTGAAAGTCACCTTTTTGGGTCCAATTCTGAGGTTAGTTAATAACCCCTTTTAGGAGAAGAGATGGATTGATGGATACGGGTTGTGAGTTTGATGTTGGTGTTCTCCACTAATTGTTATTCTACGCACATTAACATTTTCCATGCCGGAGCACATCGTAAAATGCTACATTATGTGTGTGAGCTGCTACTCTGAATGTAGCATTTTCCTTTTTTCTCTCGTGACATCACACTGGATTTATGTCTCCCCAAAGGACCTGAGGTCCAAGCATGGAAGTGCCATGGATGTGGTGTGGAGTCTGCGTTTAAGGCCCATTAAATGGCTCATGAAGCCGGCAGTAAGGTCGCACATGCTGGACGCGTTGGAACGAGTCTTCTCATGAACTTTCAGGAACCTACAAACCGCAAACAAACAAACAATATGTTGGTAACTCTGGAATCAACATAGACAGACAGACAGACTACCCGGATACTGTATATACAGATAAATTGAAAATATGTACAAAATTGATAACTGTGTAAGCAAGTTATCTGGGAAAAAGAAGGATTTGTCCTATAGTAACTATCCTATCTGTCACGGGCAGGTAGCGGCACGCCAGACACACGTTTAACACATGGAGCATTTACAAATTACTGAATGAGACATTTTTAACCTCTTAACGCCAAGTGTTTTTATTCAACCATTTATTCTTTTCATTTGCAGCAAAAAGCAATTCTATTATTTATTTTTTTTAAAAAAAAATTAGATATTTTTTATTATTTTTTTATTTGGCAGAATTTAATTCTATTTTTTTTATTTTATTCTGTAACCGATCCTTTTTTGTTTAAAAAAAATAATAATAATTTGTAGGACCTTCATAATCTCCATGCCTTTTTTTTTCTATTGTTTTACACTCCTTTTTAAAATAATAGTTTTTTTTATTATTATTATTATTATTATATTTTATATATATATAATATATATTTGTTTTTATAATTTTTTTTTTTTACCAGATCGGCAGCGTTCGGCGGCTGATTGGCTTTTTTCCAGTGGATCCTGATCGGCACACTTTACGGTGAATTTAACATATTTTATTTATTACACTATACATTTACATATTCAGGGTTATTCAGAGAGCGGTGAAAAGCAGGAGAATGACTGGAGAATGAAAAATTCTAGGTCAAAATAGCCGATTTGGAAAGTGAGATGAAAGGGAGAATTTTTCTGGTTCGGCTATTTTGACCTAGAATTTTTCATTCTCCAGTCATTCTCCTGCTTTTCACCGCTCTCTGAATAACCCTGATAGTATAATAAATAGAAAGGTGCAAAGAAACCGTATTACTCCTACTATAGAACTCTTTACAAAATTTTGGTGTTTGCTTCCCCCCCCCCTTATATCCCCCCCCAAAATAATCCAAAATCAGCCCATTTGAAAACTTTTCGCAAAACCTGAGATTCAAGTTTATCAATTTTGTATTCAGAGATGAAACAAAAAGAAAACAACATGTGCCATGTGTCGCCCAAACGCATGATCATTAGAGATAATTGTACATAAAACCCTGGTTCATTTGCCCTGCATGGCCCGGAGCCTGGGATTAGATAGGAGGGGATTTAAACCTTCAGGTACATGTGATTAAGGGGGATTTAAACCAGAAGTTATTTCACTCCTGAGCTTAGTTTGGAGAAGTAAAACCGGAAAAATCAAAAGTAAACTTTATACAAAAGGAAGAATGTTCTTCTAGCTAATGGTAACAAGTCAACAGTGGTTTTTGTGTTTGTCCCATTTTCTACCTGCGACGAAACCATGTATTAAAGTGGGATTTGTGGGGCACGGAATTGCAAATGCTGCTGGGAATTTATCTTCTTCTTTTTGGTCCTTCACACCTTCTCTATAATCATAGCTTTAAAGAAACACCTGGGAGAGGTTCTTTTAATTTAAAAGATGCTAGAATTAATTATTCAGAAGGATTAACAGGATGAGGACGGACTTAAGGCGGTTTTCGCTCGGCGCACTTCAACGATTTCCATTCCGCCAACCCTTGAATTCAGTATACACCGCAGGGTCCCCGTAGTGCGCCGTACATTGAGCCGCTGAAGAAGACCGCCAAACAAAGAACCCACAATTTTTAATTGTTTTAAAACAAAAAAAAAAGCACGGAAATAATAATGTATAAGGTCCTATGAATAATAATAAATAAGGACTGGTACAGAATAAGAAAAGGTATTTAACCCTTTCGC
Source organism: Leptobrachium leishanense (assembly GCA_009667805.1). Taxonomy (NCBI): domain Eukaryota; kingdom Metazoa; phylum Chordata; class Amphibia; order Anura; family Megophryidae; genus Leptobrachium; species Leptobrachium leishanense. The sequence goes on along the minus strand of CM019069.1, from coordinate 30,929,547 downwards.
TGCTGATGCTTTTCCCGCCCCTGTGCTGAGGTCATTTTTACCGGTTTTGCTCATCATGTTTAAACGTGTTTTGAAGCCTTATTTTAGTATATTACCCAGACATATTATATATCGTTCTTTCCGTCAGACTCGGTAGATTCATAATATGTCATTATTATATGTATACGTTATGTCATGTCTGTATATTATAACAAAAAATGCAATAAAATATGTATTTTCAATAATTTACAATGTGTAAAGTGTTTTTTTTCACATTTTAACATGCGAGCAATTGCGGTTATATTTTGTATGGGGTGCGCTTGTTAAAAAAATTAGAGATGGGGTCTCGTTACATTTTTTTTTGGGGAAAATTACACTATTTTTAACAAACACACCGCATACAAAAATCGTTAGTGCAGCATCATTGTTCACATTATAATTGAAATGGGAACAATATTGCTGCATTAACAAACCAAAAAAAAGAAAAAAAAAGTGTTTATTTTTTTTTATAATTTTTTTTACATTTTTTTTTATTTTTATTTTTCATTTTTTTTTTTTACAAAATTTTTCACAGTAGTGTTTGGTATCGTTGGAACGGCCATACTCTGGCCGATCCAACCATACCAAACTTTAACCCCTAGCTGCCACGGATCGGGAGATAGGGAGTTCATTGGAACTCCCTATCTCCACCGTTGGTGGCAGTTGGGGGTTAAGTCCAGGACTGGCGTCATCGTGCTACGCACGATGATGCCAGTCCTCAGGGGAAGTTCCCGGAGGCTTGGCCGACATCCAAGATACCAGCGGTAATGCGGAGGACGCGCTGAGCGCGTCCTCCGCATTGAAGTGGTTAAAAAAGGAATCTGAATCAAAAAAAGTTCGCTGAAAAATCCAGAAAAGTGGCTAAAAATTTTATAAAAATATCTTCTTTTTTTTTTGTTTGTTGTTTTTTTTTAGGGGATCCGCCGAAGAAAAAAAAATGGTCAGCCCCGAACTGGTTAAAAGAAAAAGATTTAAAAAATCTGTTGCAGAATGAAAAAAATTTAAATTGTAAAAATAAAAAAATGGAATCAAAAACTTTGCCAAAAAAATACAAATCCAGAAAAATTCGTAAAAAATGATAATAAAAATCCTTTTTTCTGCAAATGAAAGGAATAAATGGTTGAATAAAAACAGGGAATTTCTTTTACATTTAAATCAAATCTGAGCATTTCGGCGTTCTCTGAATAGATTAGCCATTACTATGGGGAATTTCACTGCCGCCGAACTGCACCGTATTTCGCTGTCAATTAGCCAATATTTGGTGCCTGCCTGCTTTCTGAATAGCCGAGCGGCCACGAAATTGCACCATAAGGGGGAAATTCACTGTTTGGTGCAATTGGGTGTCAAATTCGGCTCTTTGAAAAACCTCTTTTATTGTTTTTATTAAACCATAAGAACTGTACATTTTGAAGATTTTTTTTGATTTTTTTTTCCCCCTCCGATAATGTTCAAAATATTATTGGGAAAAATGAAACCCATTTGGAAATGGCTAGAAAGTTAGTGTTGCACCTCTGCTACTTTAACGTACATTTTTTTTTCCTTTTTTTATAATTTTTCTTTTTTATTTTCTCACGACAATTATATATATATATATGTGTGTGTGTGTGTGTTTATTATTGCAGAAGCCACTTGCACATCACAGCAATTCGATGAATTGCATCCCAGATCTCCTGTGCCACATTCCCCATATGCAGAAAGGAATTCTGGGTAGGATATGCAAATGACATCTGTCTCACTTTTATGCATCCTGGGTCTGTTATTACACAGAACCCTAAAATCAATGCTATGTCACACCATGGCTTTCTAGCAGAGATAAGGTTTATGCAATATACAGTTGTGTTCAAAATTATTCAACCCCCAATGCTGTAAAGGGTTTTAGGGAATTTAGTGTACATTTGTAATTGTATTCAGAATGAAATCCTACAAGGACTTTTTAAAGAACCATATGCAACTAAAATGACATCAATTGGTTTTGTAATACAGTAGTAAATGTTTCTTTTGTGAATTCTTCATTGACACAATTATTCAACCCCTTAAAGACTACCACTCTGAAGAATAGAGGTTCATTCAAGTGCTTTCAATCAGGTATTGAAAACACCTGTGGATGTCACGGAGCAGCAATAAAGCATAATAAGCACCAATTAGGCAGCTTTAAAATGACTGTGATACTCAGCTCCTTCTAGACATTTACTGGTGTGGTTACAAACACGGTGAAGTCAAGAGAATGGTCCAGGAAGACAAGAGAAGAGGTGATTACTCTTCACAGGAAGGGCAATGGCTATAAGAAGATTGCAAAGATGTTAAACATACCAAGAGAGACCATAGGAAGCATCATTCGCAAATTCAAGGCAAAGGGCACTGTTGAAACGCTACCTGGTCGTGGCAGAAAGAAGATGCTGACTTCGACTGCTGTGCGCTACCTGAAGCGTAGAGTGGAGAAAAGTCCCCGTGTGACTGCTGAGGAACTGAGAAAAGATTTGTCAGATGTGGGTACTGAAGTTTCAGCTCAGACAATACGGCGCACACTGCGTAATGAAGGCCTCCATGCCAGAACTCCCAGGCGCACCCCCTTGCTGTCTCCAAAGAATAAGAAGAGTCGACTGCAGTATGCCAAAAGTCATGTGGACAAACCACAGAAGTTTTGGGATAGTGTTCTGTGGACTGATGAAACAAAATTAGAACTGTTTGGGCCCATGGATCAACACTATATTTGGAGGAGGAAGAACAAGGCCTATGAAGAAAAGAACACCTTGCCTACTGTGAAGCATGGCGGGGGGTCAATCATGCTTTGGGGCTGTTTTGCCTCTGCAGGTACAGGGAAGCTTCAGCGTGTGCAAGGTACCATGAATTCTCTTCAGTACCAGGAGATATTGGATGACAATGTGATGCAGTCCGTTACAAACCTGAGGCTTGGGAGACGTTGGACCTTTCAACAGGACAATGATCCCAAGCATACCTCCAAGTCCACTAGAGCATGGTTGCAGATTAAAGGTTGGAACATTTTGGAGTGGCCATCGCAGTCACCTGACTTAAATCCGATTGAGAACCTCTGGTGGGACTTAAAGAAAGCAGTTGCAGTGCGCAAGCCTAAGAATGTGACTGAACTGGAGGCTTTTGCCCATGACGAATGGGCGAAGATACCCGTAGATCGCTGCAAGACACTTGTGTCAAGCTATGCTTCACGTTTAAAAGCTGTTATAACTGTAAAAGGATGTTGTACTAAGTACTAAGATTGAATGTCACTTGGGGGTTGAATAAAACTGATAATGATGTGAGCACAGAAAAGACATTTGTGGTTATTTCATTATAAATGTTATGTTATATTTGTCTGACCTACACGTGCCTCTTTGATTTAATTGTAAGCAAGATGACTGAATGATCAAAATCAATGTCAAACTGGCCAAAACACTCAATTTCAGTGGGGGTTGAATAATTTTGAACACAACTGTGTATATATATATATATATATATATATATATATATAATTTCATGCTCTCCCTGTCAACCAACTGAAAAAGAATATGAATTTGGCTTCAAGGTACTGGAAGGAGATTTTTGTTAAAGCATACCCTCCAATAATTGCAATCTCCCCCTCCCCACCAATTGTAGTTTTTGTGAGATTTTAGCCAAATAGAAACCACGTTAGCGGATCAATAGGGACATTATGTGTCCTGATTGATGTTTGTTTTAATTACAATGCATATGCTTGTGAAAGACTTAATTGCAGCCTTTGTTTGTCTTGTGAACAGCCGGATAATTATGACAGTTTAGAAGCTGGAGCTTTATTACCATGTTAAGCTCTTTTACATCACAAGTGATTTTTCTTGTTGCGGAGGCCTGACGGCTCAGCTTTTATGAATTCTTTTTAAATTTATTTATTTTTTTAAAACCTCCTGTAATTCGGTTACCTTAATCCACTTCAACCCTACTTACCTGCGCAGGGTGTGTTCGACGAGGGGAGATTTACAAGATCTGCCGAGTAACCTCTCAATTGAGGGGAAAAAAAAAGATGAAAAAGCAAAATCTCCTAAGGACAGTGAATTCCTGCTTGTTGCCCCAAACCGTACATGCGCGCTTGTGTTGTTGGATGGTAAATCTCTTGCTGTCATCTTATTTAAATGCCTTCAGCCTCGTGGAATCATTTTCTCACACTTTGAAATGGAGCATTTTAACGCCTTGATCTCAGGGACATTCTTTGATCTCTGGGCTAGTTCTAAAACATCAAGTGCAATAGTTTGGTTCTTTGTAATGATTAGTTGTCTTTGTATTTGCGATTTTTTTTTATATGTATGTGTGTGTGTGTTTGGTCCTCCAGATGCTTTGGAACTACATTTACCACAATATAGAAAAATGGGGGTTTCTGTCAACCTAATGAGTGGCTGGGTATGATGGGAGGTTTAGTTCTAATCATCTGGAGGGCCAAGGTTGAGCACCCCTGGCACCGGTAATTGGCTCCTTTTGAATACAGTATTATCCCCAACTCCCGTATTGCCCCTTTGCAATCTGTAATGAATGCAGGTGCCAGGCTTATTTTTCTCACCAGGCGCACCTCGCGTACCTCCCTCCTCTGCCGGTCCCTCCATTGGCTTCCTGTACATTTCAGGATACAGTTTAAATTACTGACACTCACTATCAAATCGCTCAATAACTCAACCCCTCCCTACATGTCTTTGTTACAACGCAGACACATCCCCTCTAGACAACGCCGGTCGGCGGGCGATCTCCACCTGTCATCTGTCTACACCCGCACGGCCAACTCTTGCCTTCAAGACTTCTCAAGGGCAGCTCCGGTCCCGTGAAATGACTTGCCTTGTCCTATCAAACTCTCCCCTGATCTTCAGGCCTACAAGAATTCCATCTCTTCAGATTAGAGTACCACATCACTGATGCAACTCATACCTCTGCTCACCTACTCACACATGATTGAAGCTGCTTCAATGGCTCCACCATTCCCGAATCACTGGCACCAATGATCCTGCATTCCTGTAAAATTCCCCTTGTCTTCCTCAACCCCAATCCCTCTAGACTGTAAGCTCCTATGAGCAGGGCCCACTGGGTCAGCAAACTGGAAGCTTGCCGAAGAAGAATGCACTGAAATTTCAATGTCTTTTCTTAAGATTTTTGAATTGTTATCGCTCTTTGGTGAAAAAGATAGTTATGGGTTAACTTTTAACCACAAATGTTTTTTCCTATAATATTACGTCTTCGGCCTATCCAATTCCCACAGCCTCTAACATCACCATTCATTTCCAACTCTAAGCCTTGCCTTATATCCCCGATTCTCTTTACACCTCCACTCATCCATCTAAACCGAAAACCCAAATGCCACTTCTAATTCCCAACTCCCAACCATAACTCGCTGCTACTTATGTCTCAGCCTAATTTACAGTTTACTATAAGCAATTCCTTACATCTAGGTCCCAACCCTTTACTCTCAAACCCAACACACAACCTGTCGTCCAAATGTCTGGCACCGACGACTAATGCACTCTTCAACTTACTTCAAATCTCCCTTTAGGCACCGGGCACTCCGTGTACCTCTCCTTTTGGTATCAGTTGGCTGCAGAATGTTGGGCACTCCTCCAAAGCCAATGTAAGCAAAAAACAAAAGGTTCCACAAGTCCAATACTTGGGATTTTCTTACTTATTCCATTTTGATGTAAAGATCAGGCAACAAATGACCAACAAGGTCTTTATCAAGTCTGGCTTGGCCAACTAAACTCTCTATCCTATCCCTCCCTTCTAGCCACAGGTTTCTTTAGATCCAATGGCTAACATGTAATTATTCATTATAACCACGTCTAACCAGGGTAGCAACGGTCCATAATGTGTTCAGGGGCCCTATGACTCCAAGGGAATCTGACCTACCAGGATACCAACAAATTTCCCGGTGAGACGTGGCACCTGGGGCCAGAACACTCAAACTCCTCACTGAGGGACCAATCGGTATGGTCTGGACCAGATCAAGAGAGCAGACTGCTCTCCCACCAAGGAACACAATTTATCCTCTTTCTGGACCACCAGAGATTTAACCCACTCCCTGTAAAATAAGGTAAGCAGAAGAGGATGCAAAATATTTTTAGCCTACTGGTATGGGCAACTGAACGAAGAGGGCCAGTTAGGTTGGGGCCTCAAGATTTCTCATGGCAGCCCTGCATCTAACCACTAATTCCAAATGCCATCTTACCTTAAACCTTCAAATTCCTCATCTTAACGAATAAGCCTTTTATAACTGACAGGAAATTGTACCAGCTAAACTCTAAGTTGTCATAAACTCCTCGTTTAAACCTTAGATGAAATGATGCTGACGTGTACTTCGGTTATACTGTCCTCACTCTGTCCTGCTGTAGGTGGCAGGATAAAGGGAGCCGGGGTCTGGGTTATGCACTGGGGCAGGAGAAGACCGCATGGTCCAGATAAACAGGATATGTCTGGGAGCGGGAGAATTCAGTAAAGTCCAATGACAAGGCCGCTCCTGGGGCAAGAGTAGGCATCAAGGTCCAAACAACAAACTTTGGTCAATACAACGTGCGCAGAATAGCAAAGCCCGGGGCAGGCCACTTGATAGAAAGTATCAGCCAGATGTGATGGACTGATAACCTGTACATGTTCCAGCAATTTGTATTTGGGATAACGATGAGGAATCTCTCTGTGCAGCTGTCAGACCAACGTTTCCATAGGGTGACATGCAAATATTGAAGGTCACGTCTTTCCCATGACTCTGGGAAGATGCACCTGGATGTCGGACAGCACCGTCTGCCCTGTAGCACTGAATATTTTATTTTTCTTGGGGCAAACTGTTAAATTAATTATGTTCGTGATAACAGAAGGAATTTTGTACATTAACCAACACAGCCGTCATTTGGCGTCAGTTAATGTAACTAATATTAGAATAAGATAAACGAGCCAAATAATGGAATTCCAGTAAACCTTTCTCATGATGGAGAACTGGTTAGCTCTGGTAAACTTTCCAAGCATTAACGGCTTTGGCAAGTTTACCAGCTCATTGGTTTACACCAGACTCCGAATCTAGATCTATGTGAGGCCAAGAGTCTCCAAATCTCAAATGGTGCAGCTGGTCATAACTCTTGTGTGGCCATTGGATTGATAAATGGTCCGTAAAACAGTTGCCTAAAGGGCTCTTTGTGATGCATGGTGAGCAGGTGCATACTGATGCTCTCAGCTACACTATACTTGCCTCTAACATCAGAGTATGTGTGGACAACACCCTAGAACTACCTCCGATACAACAGAATTCAAGAACTTCTGAAGGACTATGCGGTGCATTTTTTAAAAAACTGCAGGTGGGCAGAAGTATTACAAGTCGTGAGATATTCTATGGCCATGGTTTAGGTACCACGAAGATGCAACTGGTTTTGGAAAGCCAATTCAAATTTGCAATGGGTGGTCTACCACAAGGGTAATTGGGGGATCTGTGCTCCTTATCGTATCACTCCTCGGTTCCTCCATGCAGCAGGTCAGGTAATCATTACTGGCAAATGCAACTTTGTTAAAATCTGTTAAATTGAAATTTATGCAGAATTGCAAACCCCGGGTCCACTATCGAATTGTTATGGTGCAACGAATCCTATATTCTTATTGATGGGGAGTTCAATAACTCTATTTGGAGGTTGTGGCTGGGGTCATATAGTAGTTCATCAGAGACCTGGTCTTCCCCCACAGCCTAGTGAGCAGAATAGAAACGTAACTAATTATTATTATTTTTTATTGGACCAATCCAACAAGTTGCCTGGACACAATAGGCCAGTGGTCTCAAACTCTGGCCCTCCAGATCCAGTAGGACTAGAATTCTTTTGAATGGAAAGCTGGCCAGAGATTCATGGGAGTTGTAGTTCAGAAACATCCGGGGGATGGGGCAGAGTTTGTGATCCCTGCAATAGCATTCAGTACACCTGGGATGTTTTGTTAATTTTGGATTAATTTAATCCTCTAGACCAGGGGTCAGCAACCTTTGCCCCCCAGATGTTTTGGCACTACATCTTCCATGATGCTTAGCTACTCATAAGACTGGCAATGACTTATGGGAAACGTAGTTCCAAAGCATCTGTCGGGCCAAGTTTAATGACCCCTGATGTAGATCATAAGCACCATTGAACCAGTGCCCTCTCCACCTCTTGTTTCTGGTTTCTAGAGCTTGTTTGTAACTTTGTTGCTTTAATTACCCACGCCCTATTATAACGAGCTGCGGAGCGCCGAACACAGAGTAATGGTATGAACAGACCTGGCCACGGAATAGTGCTGTGAAAGCAAACACCAGGCATGTCATTGTGATTGACCTTTGAGATCCATGATGGCATGTTCTTCCACTGCACAAACTGGTAAAAGAAACGGAATAGCTTAATAATATCTCATTATTCATGCAGACACGGAGATTAGATGCATTCTAAATAAACGGCAAGCGATCCCCTGTCTGGCACAGCCTGACGGCTGAACTGTACAAAGTAATGATTCTATCGGCAGGGACATCAGCTCCGCGCCAAACGATACGGCTTTTAGGATGGTTGTTTCCTGCAGACGTTTCAAGACTCCATTAAATTCGATGAACGCCTGTCGGCTGGGGCTGCTTTTAGGAAAAGGAAGTACCAGTCCGTTAGAAAGCTTAGTGCCCAGATATTCCGCGCATCAGAGTCCTGTCAAAATAATTTTCACATACCCACGTGCCTATGGATATGTCACGGGCGCCCTCAGACCAGGCCACGTCGAACTGGTTCTAACGCTGCCATTGAAGAGATACTCTGTGGTTAAACGTTAAGCCCTCCTGACCCTATGGATTCCTGACAATGAGAGGATTGGGTTCCCAATCCTGGTACTTGGGTCCCACTAACTGGCCCAGTTTTAAGGATTCCTTTGGTGAAATGCAGACTGAATCCTGCAATCATATCACCGGTGTTGTGCTTCACATCCTGCAAACCTGGCCTGGTAGGGGTGCTTGAGGACCAATATTGGGAGCCAATTACCCTAAAGCAGTGGTTCCCAACCGCAGTCCTCAAGTATCCCTAACAGGCCAGGTTTGCCAGATATGTGAAGCACAGCACAGGTGATATGATTTGCTGCTCAGCGATTGCAGGATTCAGTCTGAATTTCCCAAGGTAATCCTTAAAACCTGGCCTGTTGGGGGTACTTGAGGACCGCGGTTGGGAGCCACTGCCCTAAAGGATGTCGATTCTAGGTCTCCATTCATGAAGCCAAGAAAAGTGCTCCTTGACCTGAGCTTCTGGGCAGACCTAAAGCCCTGCACTGGGAGGGCTGGATTAGTCCTCCAAGAAGGGAGGAGAGGGGTGCGGGCATTCGGATCATTGAGTTGCCCCAGAGCCTAGAGTGTGTTGGCAATTACCTTTTGACTAGAGGGTTTATAAAACCAAGTAGGTTATGTGTACTAATGATTCCACCAGTATCTCATGTACAGTCGCCAGGTCCTCCATGTTTTCCTGGACACATATATATAATTCATGCTGATGGGCAGCAAGTGAAAAATGGTACCCCACTGTATGTAGAATCCATATGCTGCAGGTAAGAAATCATAAAGGAATCCCAGGTGACCTTCCTCCAGCATATGAATCGTACATGTTGCAGGGCAGCACTTTTCCTTTTGTTGGCCCCCGGCCACACTTCGTTTTACGCCACCATTTTTTAACACACTGATCTTCACAAATAGACATCCCTCCCTCTGGATAGACACCCCAATCCCCTCTCATCCCCAGATAGACCCCCCTCTCCCTCAGACGCCCTCTGTCCCTTCAAATAAACACCCTAACCCTCCCGTGTCATCGTTGCTTGGAGATGGGGTGGACTTTTAGAGTCCGGCAGCCCTGGAGGCAGGTGGAGTCTATGCTGGGCATTGGCTCTGTGCATTTACATGGCAGGTGTCGGCAGTGGCGCGTGGCCCCCTCAAGTGAGGATCTGTGCCCTGCTCGCCTCACCTAAAAGGTCGGCCTGCTCCCAAGTTGAGTTTGCGGCTACTGCACAACTAGGATTAACTCCGGCTATGCAGAGAATACCTTAATGGTTACATTGCTAAAAGGCTTATTTTACCAGACTGGGTTGATTTACACCCATTAGAACGCCCCTACACGTGTTGCACCTTCCCTGCCCCCTGTGCTTTGCTCTAACACTGATATTACACCTCGCCATTTCTGTTTCCTTGAGGTTCCCTCGTGTCTTGCAGGGCTGACGCCTTGAAAAAAAACCATAATAATAATTAAGCTGTTAGTTTGACAGACGTCACCGTCAACAATGGCTTCACTTTCAGATCAGAACGGCTTACAAAGGCCGCCGCATCAAACGCACGCACATAAAAAGAGCAATAATTCATTACTCATCCCGTAATCTGGCCTTGAATAGTGTCTCTTTGCGTCGAAAATCCAATCACCGCCGATCGCTCTCACGGCCCGGTACGCTAAACGCGGGCCATGGGAGTATACACTGAAGCAAAGAGAACCTGCCTCGGCTAATGACACACACAGACACACACACACACACAGACACACACACACAAAAACTATTAGCTCTTTGAAACCTGCTTAAACAAACAAGGGTTGCGGCATGTCAGACAGATCTCATACTCTGTCAAACGGACACCTAGAGGAAAGAAAAGCTCATGTTCTGGCAGGAATCCCAGCGCAGACTTAGCTCAAAGTCATGTAACAAAAGAATGTATAGACACTGTAAGACGGGGCCTTATGTTCAATATGTTGCCGGTGATTATGAGGTTTTGCTGAAACCTGAAGAAGCAATAGAAATACAGATTTAAGGTAAGCCGGAGCGGCACCGTCTCGCTTGATCCGGGGTGATACAGTAACGGATATTGCGGCTTTACGTTTTCTTGGCCGGTATAGAGGGTCCGCTTAGTGTTCTTGCTCTTAGACATTATGGGCTCCCATGTGTTTTGACCAGGGATCTCCATCTCTGAACCTCAGATGTTTCTCTACTTCACCTCATGGAGTTCTCTGGCCGCCGACTGCATTAAAAGAATTCTGGGAATTGTAGGCAGTGAATATCTGGAGGGGGCACAGTTTGAGATCCATGGTTTAGACATGCGACAGAAAGTGACATATGAGATGCCCGGGGAAAAACAACAAGATAATGAAGCCAAGTGCCATGTTGGGACTGTCCGGACAGAGCATGATTGCTATCATCATCTGGTGGTGACCATGTGTCCATAGGTACGACAGAGCGGACACACATCTCGATTTCCAGGGTCCACCTTCTCGTCAGAGAAGCTGGGAAGACCTGTTCAGAGCATGGGTGTAGATCAGGGATTCCAGAATTTGGTGGCACCGACCACTGTGGGTCATTGGGCTACTCCAGTGAGCATTTATAGACCAGGTGGTAGCATGACATTGCCTCACAAGAGTTCAAGGGATAAGTACAATATAGAAATAGACTGTATAGTGTTTTCCCAGACTCCAGGACCCAGATTTTAAGGATTAATTTAGGGAAAAGCAGACGTAATGCTGCATTTCCTGAGCAGCAAGTTATATCACCTGTGCTCAGCTTCAGATATCTGCAAACCTGGCCTGTTGGGAGACTTTGGGAAGAGGAATGGGGAAACGCTGGTATAGAGGATAATCAATGAGCATATGTTGGCATCGCTGTGCCTGCAGATGGAGTCGCCGAACTGCAGAAAATAACAGAACTCTGATATTTTTCTAATATTAAACCAATAAAAATGTGTTGAAATAATAAAAGTCCTTTTAATAAAAAGGTCTGTTACAGAATTAAAAATATGCCTTTTAAAATTGGGAATCAAAATTTCCGTCTGGAAAAAAAAAAATACAAACAAGGTGTTCGAAAAAATAAATAAAAGGCTTTTTACTGAAAATGAAAAGAATAAAAGTTGGAATAAAAAAAAAAAAGATAAAAATGATTTAATATTTCTTTACATCGAATCCTATGGGATTCGCCGGTTTAAAACCTGTCAAAACACCGTAAATCAGGGCATTTCACTGACACTTCAGTGCAGTTTGCCGTTCTGTGAACAGATTAACCATTACTTTTCTATGCGACAAATTCGCTGCCAGCAAACTGCAACGCACTTCGCTGTCGATTCACCAGTATTCGGCAAATTGACAGCTTTCTGAATAGACGAACTGCCCTGAAATTGCACCGTACAGGGAATTTCACAGTTCGATGCCCTTCATTGGCAGGTTCGGTGCTTTCTGAATAGCCTCTTAAAAGAGCACAAGGTGTGGTTGTCGATTTTGTCGTTGATTAGATTGCTCCGATACATTATTACTTCCGAAGAGCATTCTTACCCTGTATGGCGGCTCCAGTTTCTGTCCTCTACAATACATATAGAGTAGGCTTTTTTGTCTATGTTTATTAGAGATGTGCGTTCGTTTCGGAAAAATTCGGAATTTGGAATGAAATTTGATACTTCCTATTTCGGAAGTACTTCCGAATAACGAATCAATACGATACGAATTCGAAATGGTATATAATGAATTTATTTCGTTTTACACTGTGTCATCATCATAAAAGAAAAAATTGAATAACTGATATCAACTATCTAATCTGAAATGAACTGTCGAATTGATCTTAACTTACAAGTAATAGTCAGCAAAGGACTTTATGAAACAAATTCATTTTGTTTCACTGTTTAATTTGACTCAAATACAAAATCTGTGACACAGCTTAAAATTTAACCCTAGCTTTTCTTTTAACAGCAAAATTTGATTAATAGGGGTTTTTATATAGTGATCAAAAATCCGAATTGATATCAACTATCGAATTGATATATGAAATTCGAATCGATTTGAAATTTCGACTTGATCCGAAACGAAACAAAATACGAAACTAAATTCGTTCCGAAATTCTGAAAATAAAATTCTTTAAAAACGTAATGAAACAACAAACCTAAACGAAACAAATTTTTCAGCCATGCACATCCCTAATGTTTATACATTTTACACGGTTTCTTTGGATTCTATTTGCCTCTGTCCGGGCGCACCACATTCTGATGGTTAGAAAATCCACATAAATATTTACACATTCAATGTTACGATACAATTTACATCGTTACTAAGTAAGACACAGAGGATCCGTTCTACGGACACACAATGCCTTGTGTTTTAAATGGGTAAGTTATCTCTCGCCAATTTGTCTGTCACATAATTCTACCCGACAGGAAGGGAGAAATCCACATAATGCAAGGTAATATATAAGGATAATATTTCTGTCAATTAAGGAAGTGGCCGAGGATGAACAAGGAATCGTCAGACAGAAAGGACACTGGCGGTTCGCTGATTGACACTTCAGATACAGGGATGATGGGCAAATTTGAGGGAAGATTCACAGGAGAGCAAGAATACACAACAGCGAAGGAATGTATGGTGAGATAAGGGCACCGCATATATAGAAACACAAGGGTGTCATTCAGATTTCGCCTTATTTCGGAAAAACGCATCCGATGAAAATGTAATGAGGATGACATTATGGACGTATAATAAGCTCATGAAGAGTGTCCTTCTGCTGGAGTGTAGACGCTCTTAGAGGCCCAAATCATTCAACGGAGGAACATTGCGCTGGTAGGGTTGACAGGTTTCATTTTCAGCCATCTGTGGTTTTGGAAACTCAACCAAGAAGCAAACCGGTCTATTCACTAAAAAGGTGAAACTCCGGAGAATTTGCAGGAGAAGAGACCAAATAGCCAAATTGGAAAGTGAAATAAATGGGAGAATTTTCCTGGTTTGGCTATTTTGACCTGGAATTTTCACTTCTTCTGCAAATTCTCCTGAGTTTCACCATTTAGTAAATAGACCTAAAATATCTAAGATTTTTTTTACAAATTTTGTTGTGCTGGATGTAACGGCAATCAATGTATGATCTGAAAGTATGATAATCTGTCATTGCTATCCATGAGGCATTCTATAATATATATATGTGTTTTTATAATTGTAGAAGACCTTTATGTATCCCAGCAATTCAGAGAACTGCTTCACAGAGCTCCTGTGCTACATTCCCCATATGCAGAAAGGAACTCTGGGTAGGACATGCAAATGAAGTCCGTAATTCCTCACTTTTTTGCATCCTGCGTCTGTTTTAACACAGAACCCCCCTTGCCCGTGCAATGCCATATACTAGATGGCTTTTTAGCAATGGTCAGGTTATGCAACGAGTCACAGCCACTCCTGGACAGCTGTTTTGGGCGTATCATGCCCTCATCAGCAGGAGATAGGCCGTGACTCGCTGCATAACCTGACCGTAGCTTTTTAGCAATCTTGTGTGGCATTGCACTGGCAAGGAGGGTTCTGTGTTAAAACAGACCCAGGATGTGAGAAATTGTGGATTTCATTTGCATGTCCTTCCCAGAGTTCCCTGCTGCAATGGGGAATGTAGCGCATGAGCTCTGTGAAGCAGTTCTCTGAAATGCTGGGATGTGTAAATGGCTTCTACAACTATAAACTTTAAAATATAGCAAATCATAATCTCACTTTTTGCCATTCCCCATAGTGTGTGTGTGTACACAGCATAGCCAAAAGTCACGCTCTAATATTTGGTTGTGTCGCCTCTTGCTGTGTTCGCGGCACGCATTCGCCACGGCATCGTTTCGATAAGCTCATGCAATGTCGCAGCATTTATTTACGTCCAGAGCTGCATTAATTTGTGGCCAAGATCTTGTATTGATGATGGGAGAGTCGCGGCGCCGCGTAAAGTCTTCTCCAGCACATTATCCCAAAGATTCTCAATGTGGGGTTAAGGTCTGGACTGTGCGGTGGGCAATCCATGTGTGGAAATTATGTCTCATGCTCCCTGAACCACTCTTGCACAATTTGAGCTCGCTGAATCCTGGCATTGCCATCTTGGAATATGCCCGCTGTGCCATCAGGCGAGAAAAAACCCATTGATGGAAAAACCTGCTGATTCAGTATATTCAGGGAGTCACATGACCTCATTTTTTTGGACGCATAAAATTGCTGAACCCGAGAGCAGACCAACTGAAGCATCACCAGATCATAACAGGCTTGCATGGTAGTTTAAGACTTATTTGGCGAGGCAGTGTGTGTGCGCATAATAATATATATATTATCATTTACTGTCCTAAATAGATATTTAAGCACAGGCTTCTTTTAAGGATCAAGTGATTTAACAAAAAAATAACGCTGTAGCTCCAAAAAGTATATATTTTTAATGTGACCCTCTTTTAGTTTTAGTTAAACAATTGTATTAAAATGCCAACATATACTGTATCCCATGTTGAACAATATCAAATTACTTTAAAGAATGGTTTATTTTGCATGGACAAACAAAAGGTTTGAGTAAAACGGTTATTATTGTTGTTCAGAGAGTACCCCATGGTAATGTGTGGGACAGCTGAAGCGATCAGGCTACCCGTGGCCATAACCCCTGCCGTGGCTGCGTCTCAGCAAGAAGGCCCCAGTGTTTCTTTGATACCTTTTGAAATGGCTTTACCTCCTCCTAGTTAACAGCCCGAGTTACTGTACGGACGCCCCCTGGAATCAGCATGAGAACCGTATCCATTTCTATCAATGTCTCGCAGAGGTCACACAGGTGCAAAGAGTCCAAATGCAAACAAGTAGCATCTTGGAAAAAGATCTGACGTATCGTTTTCATCCCCTGCGTAATTAGAACGGGTTTTTACATTTACTGTAAAGGTTCAGCTTAATGAAGGAGCAGGAGATGGACACAATGATGTGGAATAGGTCACCCCTTATTTCAAGACAAGGGGTGTATTTAGGCTTATTGCTGTCCTAGGCACTCAATTTTATTTTTTGGTATCGAGTGGTGGGGCAGAATTTGGGGGGGTGGTGGAGCAGAGACCTGAAACATGGCAAACATATCGACCATGTTTAAACCTGGTCGATATGTTTTACTATTTCATGCAGAGGGGAGCACAGGTTCATAATAATAATTCATGCACGGGCTGGATGGAGTAGAGGTAGAGGTAACATCACTGCTCTATAAACGTGGAGACACAGGTTCGAATCCCGGCCAGAGCACCTCCCAGTAAGAGTCCCTGGGCAAGACACCACACAATATCGGCTGTGGAGTCCAGTGGTAACGTCTCTACCCTTCGACTGTGGAGAAGAAAGTCAAAATCCCATTTAGGGCATCCCTCCAATACAACTAGAGCAGCAACGACTTTACGAGAAGCGGTTCAACCTAACCACCAGGTCGCTGCTCTACAATCATGGAAAGATGACTTGATCCCACTCAGAAGACGCCACCAGCGACTGTCCTTGGACAAAACACCTAACGATATGGATGCGCCGACCTCACAATATGCTTGCACATCTCATAGATTGTAAATTCCTTGGGAACAGGGTCCCCTGTACCAGGCCGCGTCATCCATGTGTGGTATTCTAATGTATCAACCCCTTGTACACTGATCTTGTAAAGCGCTGCGGAATATGTGGCGCTATATAAATAAGGGATAATAATATGCTGCAGGAAGGAAATAAAAGATAGCTCACCTGGGAATCCTCTGTGATTTCCTACCTGCAGCATATACAGTCATGGCCGAAATTGTTGGCACCCCAGAAATTTTTCCAGAAAATCAAGTATTTCACACAGAAAAGTATTGCAGTAAGACATGTTTTGCTATACACATGTTTATTCCCTTTGTGTGTATTGGAACAAAACAAAAAAAGGGAGGAAAAAAAGCAAATTGGACGTAATGTCACACAAAACTCCAAAAATGCACTGGACAAAATTCTTGGCACCCTTTCAAAATTGTGGATAAATAAGATTGTTTCAAGCATGTGATGCTCCTGTAAACTCACCTGGGGCAAGTAACAGGTGTGGGCAATATAAACATCACACCTGAAAGCAGATAAAAAGAAGAGAAGTTCACTTAGTCTTTGCATTTTGTGTCTGTGTGTGCCACACTAAGCATGGACAACAGAAAGAGGAGAAGAGAACTGTCTGAGGACTTGAGAACCAAAATTGTGGAAAAATATCAACAATCTCAAGGTTACAAGTCCATCTCCAGAGATCTAGATTTGCCCTTGTCCACAGTGCGCAACATTATCAAGAAGTTTGCAACCCATGGCACTGTAGCTAATCTCTCTGTGGGTGGACAGAAGAGAAAAATTGATGAAAGGTTGCAACGCAGGATAGTCCGGATGGTGGATAAGCAGCCCCAAACAAGTTCCAAAGAAATTCAAGCTGTCCTGCAGGCTCAGGGAGCATCAGTGTCAGCGCAAACTATCCATCGACATTTAAAAGAAATGAAACGCTGTGGCAGGAGACCCAGGAGGACCCCACTGCTGACACAGAGACATAAAAAAGCAAGACTACAGTTTGCCAAAATGTACTTGAGTAAGCCAAAATCCTTCTGGGAAAACGTCTTGTGGACAGATGAGACCGAGATAAAGCTTTTTGGTAAAGCACATCATTCTACTGTTTACTGAAAACGGAATGAGGCCTACAAAGAAAAAAACACAGTACCTACAGTGAAATATAGTGGAGGTTCAATGATGTTTTGGGGTTGTTTTGCCGCCTCTGGCACTGGGTGCCTTGAATGTGTGCAAGGCATCATGAAATCTGAGGATTACCAAAGGATTTTGGGTCGCACTGTAGAGCCCAGTGTCAGAAAGCTAGGTTTGCGTCCGTGATCTTGGGTCTTCCAGCAGGATAATGACCCCAAACATATTTATTTATAAAGGATTTTACCAGGAAGGATACATTGAGATTTCTCTCGTTTTCAAGTATGTCCTGGGTTCAAGAACATTGAAGTGTTACAGTTACAGAAATACAAAGTCAAATACATATGTCAAAAAGCACCCAGAAATGGATGGCAACAAAGCGCTGGAGAGGTCTGAAGTGGCCAGCAATGAGTCCAGATCTAAATCCCATTGAACACCTGTGGAGAGATCTTAAAATTGCTGTTGGGAAAAGGGGCTGTTCCAATAAGAGAGACCTGGAGCAGTTTGCAAAGGAAGAGTGGTCCAAAATTCCGGGTGAGAGGTGTAAGAAGCTTATTGATGGTTATAGGAAGCGACTGATTTCAGTTATTTTTTCCAAAGGGTGTGCAACCAAATATTAAGTTAAGGGTGCCAAGAATTTTGTCCAGCCCATTTTTGGAGTTTTGTGTGACATTATGTCCAATTTGCTTTTTTTCCTCCCTTTTTTTGTTTTGTTCCAATACACACAAAGGGAATAAACGTGTATAGTATAATATGTGTTACTGCAATACTTTTCTGTGAGAAATACTTGATTTTCTGGAAAAAAGTCTGGGGTGCCAACAATTTCGGCCATATCTGTAGATTCTGCATGCTGCAGGGTCACATTCTTCATGCACTGCCCATCAGCAGGAATACATTAGGTGTCCCTTTAAACATGGCCGATATGGTCACACTACTTATTAAAGATATTGCTGTCAATAAAAATGTAAACTAGACAAAGTATCTAACAACTTTCATTATAGTTTACAGCAGGGATCTCAAACTCTGGACCCCCAGAGGTTTATTAACTTCAACTCCCATGATTCTCTGGCTATCTAGTGCATTCAGAGAATTCCAAGGGGTTGTAGGCAATCAACATCGGTGAGGCCGGAGTTTGAGATCCCTGGTTTATAAATTTGGCTTGATTGGGTTGTAGTCGGGACTTAAAGGCTCCAGACAATAACACAAACTGACCAGCTGATGAAGCCGCCTCTTGATGCGGCAAAACGTGTACTGTAGGGATGAGCCGAACACCCCCGTGTTCGGTTCGCATTCAAACTCGAACAATTTCAAAAGTTCGAACACGAACCGAACTCAATGCAAGTCAATGGGACTCAAAAGTTTGATTTTTAGAGTGCCCTCCAAGAGGGCGTATATGCTACATATTTGCCATAAAAGGTGTATGGGGGTCCGGGTAGTGCCCTGGGGGACAGGAAACAAGGACAAAAAGTTTTTTAAAAAAACGTTTTTAAAAGGGACAGTGAGTTTTCCATAAAATAAGGGTTAAAAATAAAAAATTAAAATTCCTTCAAATATCGTGCCTAGGAGGTCCCCATAACCTGCCCGTGAAGTGGCGGATTTGTAGGATGTATAGAAACCTTGCCATCAGAGACCCACACACGACACCTAGCCACCCTTAAGGGGTTAAAATGCACAGGGACTGGCTACTATCCTGTTAGATGAGGGAATGTATTATATGTATAGAGCAAGGTATATACAGTTGTGTTCAAAATTATTCAACCCCCACTGAAATTGAGTGTTTTGGCCAGTTTGACATTGATTTTGATCATTCAGTCATCTTGCTTACAATTACCGTATTTTTCGCTCCATAAGACGCACTTTTCTCCCCCCAAAAAGCGAATGCCCCATGATGATATGCCTCAGCTCACCTGCCGCCGCCGCGTTCGGCTGCCTCTGAGCGTGCGTCCGGCGGCAAGGAGCTTGGGCACTCGCCTGGGGGAGCCACGTGACTGCGATCTCGCGAGATCGCGGTCACGTGGCTCCCCCAGGCGAGTGCCCAAGCTTCCTGCCGCCGGACGCACGCTCAGAGGGAGACGAACGCGGCAGCGGCAGGTGAGCTGGGGCATATCCATGAGCTGGGGCATATCCATGAGCTGGGGCAGTATATCCATGAGCTGGGGCAGTATATCCATGAGCTGGGGCAAATCCATGTGTGAGATGGGGCATTATCCATGTGCTGGGGCATTATCCATGAGCTGGTGCAAATCCCATGAGCTGGGGCATATCCCATGAGCTGGGGCAAATCCATGTGTGAGCTGGGGCATTATCCATGTGTGAGCTGGGGCATATCCATGAGCTGGGGCATATCCATGTGTGAGCTGGGGCATATCCATGTGTGAGCTGGGGCAAATCCATGTGTGAGCTGGGGCATATCCATGTGTGAGCTGGGGCATATCCATGAGCTGGGGCATATCCATGTGTGAGCTGGGGCATATCCATGAGCTGGGGCATATCCATGTGTGAGCTGGGGCATATCCATGAGCTGGGGCATATCCATGTGTGAGCTGGGGCATATCCATGTGTGAGCTGGGGCAAATCCATGTGTGAGCTGGGGCATTATCCATGAGCTGGGGGACAGTATCCATGAGCTGGGGCAAAATCCATGAGAGGAGCTGGGGCAATATCCATTATTACACTATTTGATTCAGAATATTTATTTTCCTGTTTTCCTCCTCTAAAAACTAGGTGCATCTTATGGTCAGGTGCATCTTATGGAGCGAAAAATACCGTAAATCAAAGAGGCACGTGTAGGTCAGACAAATATAACATAACATTTATAATGAAATAACCACAAATGTCTTTTCTGTGCTCACATCATTATCAGTTTTATTCAACCCCCAAGTGACATTCAATCTTAGTACTTAGTACAACATCCTTTTACAGTTATAACAGCTTTTAAACGTGAAGCATAGCTTGACACAAGTGTCTTGCAGCGATCTACGGGTATCTTCGCCCATTCGTCATGGGCAAAAGCCTCCAGTTCAGTCACATTCTTAGGCTTGCGCACTGCAACTGCTTTCTTTAAGTCAGGTGACTGCGATGGCCACTCCAAAATGTTCCAGCCTTTAATCTGCAACCATGCTCTAGTGGACTTGGAGGTATGCTTGGGATCATTGTCCTGTTGAAAGGTCCAACGTCTCCCAAGCCTCAGGTTTGTGATGGACTGCATCACATTGTCATCCAATATCTCCTGGTACTGAAGAGAATTCATGGTACCTTGCACACGCTGAAGCTTCCCTGTACCTGCAGAAGCAAAACAGCCCCAAAGCATGATTGACCCCCCGCCATGCTTCACAGTAGGCAAGGTGTTCTTTTCTTCATAGGCCTTGTTCTTCCTCCTCCAAACAGAGCGTTGATCCATGGGCCCAAACAGTTCTAATTTTGTTTCATCAGTCCACAGAACACTATCCCAAAACTTCTGTGGTTTGTCCACATGACTTTTGGCATACTGCAGTCGACTCTTCTTATTCTTTGGAGACAGCAAGGGGGTGCCCCTGGGAGTTCTGGCATGGAGGCCTTTATTACGCAGTGTGCGCCGTATTGTCTGAGCTGAAACTTCAGTACCCACATCTGACAAATCTTTTCTCAGTTCCTCAGCAGTCGCACGGGGACTTTTCTCCACTCTACGCTTCAGGTAGCGCACAGCAGTCGAAGTCAGCATCTTCTTTCTGCCACGACCAGGTAGCGTTTCAACAGTGCCCTTTGCCTTGAATTTGTGAATGATGCTTCCTATGGTCTCTCTTGGTAGGTTTAACATCTTTGCAATCTTCTTATAGCCATTGCCCTTCCTGTGAAGAGTAATCACCTCTTCTCTTGTCTTCCTGGACCATTCTCTTGACTTCACCATGTTTGTAACCACACCAGTAAATGTCTAGAAGGAGCTGAGTATCACAGTCATTTTAAAGCTGCCTAATTGGTGCTTATTATGCTTTATTGCTGCTCTGTGACATCCACAGGTGTTTTCAATACCTGATTGAAAACACTTGAATGAACCTCTGTTCTTCAGAGTGGTAGTCTTTAAGGGGTTGAATAATTGTGTCAATGAAGAATTCACTAAAGAAACATTTACTACTGTATTACAAAACCAATTGATGTCATTTTAGTTGCATATGGTTCTTTAAAAAGTCCTTGTAGGATTTCATTCTGAATACAATTACAAATGTACACTAAATTCCCTAAAACCCTTTACAGCATTGGGGGTTGAATAATTTTGAACACAACTGTATGACAATGGATAGTCAGAGACTCTAGGGACTCAGCTTGTATGCTTTATGATAGACATTTTCACGTTTCACTAATGCAGAAGCAGCAAGCCCTTCCACCACGCTTGCACCAAAACTATAGCTCTAACACAATAATAATTGTATGCTCACATAGGCCCTTCGGGAGAGGTACTTGACATACAAATACTGGAATATTACATTTAAATCTAAGGAGTGTGATAAAGATTTTATTAAGCCCTTGATGACAAATGACGTAACATCTACATCATTAATGATTGGCTTTACAGAGCCCTGGTCCTTAAGGGGTTAAACAGCATATCAGAGGAACATGTAGTAGAAATGAACACTTCTTAGAATTCAGAAGCACAGTGTTCATACATGTGCAGGATCCACACCCAGTCTGCAGGCAATGTATCAAATTCATGAGACCAGACTAATTAGAAGCACATGTTATTTCCAAGCACTAATTAACACCTGTTGTTTACGCAGTTTGAGAGCCCTGCTGTAAGCACATGTCATTTAGAGGTGAGAATCTTTGCACCTAGACATTAGGCAGACTGTAAAGCATGCTTTCCTTGTAAACTAGAAAATCCACATCACCCATTGCAGCATTTTAAAGATGAAACATACAGGCGGCGCAAAAAATCCTATGCAAGCCTCATGCAGTCTAAGCACATGTAATTTTGAGGTGTGAAAGTTTCAGAAAAATGTACACGTGTGCAAATATTTTAAATAAAGCCAGAATAACAGAATGACAGTCACATTTGTCTGACAAACAGATAATACATTACCCTGCAGCATGTGTTGACATATGTTGGTAGATGTATGTAATGTCTGTTATGTGTATGTAACATGTTTATGCTATTATACATACCGCTTCTTGATGACGTACACAGTCCGTCCATTGCTAATCATCACCCACATGCGTGCCTTCTTGCCCTGGGTAGTTTTTTAATTCAATATCTAATAAACCATTGCTTATAATATTCTGCAGTAAAGAGTCTCTTTATTTCTAACTCGAAACGAACATGCCAAAAAGTTCGAAATTCGCGAACGTTCGAACTGCCAATGTTCGAGTCGAACTCCGAAATGATCAAACCGAACAGCTCATCCCTAGCGTACTGGAGCCTTTAGTATTATGTTTTAAGAAATTTTATTAAAAATTTTTATTTTGTCTATCACGGTGTAATCCTTTGGATCCTCAGTGGGGTTTTTTCTGTGCTTTCCAACATAATAAACCCATGGGCGTTCATTTAAGAGCTATGGAAGATCCTCCAACTGTAAGTAGAAAATCAGCATAAAACTGATTCCTGAATCCACCAGATCTGCACAAGGAGTGTCTTTTTTCTGCTTTGTATTACATGCTTGTGGATGGGAGATTCCTAACAAGGTGGGGGTCACCTGAGAAACAAGAAGGAAATAACCCACAGGCGTGAACCCACTCAGAGCCGGTGCGGGGGCTCTCTATTTGTGAGTGGAAAATCCCTTAAAAAACACTTCTTTGATATCTTGATAAGCTTTAATGCACCTCAATTGTGTTGTCTTTTATATTCTATGTCCACTGGACTTTCGTTTAAACATATGGATCTATTAGGAGACGTGAGGACCCCATATAGCATTGTTTTGCGCCGTATCAGGTTATATGTTAATATCACAAACTAACTGCAAGCTATTCTCAAGAGCTCGCATGTTGTGGAAGGTTACTGTAACGGCTCTTATACTTGGTGTAGGAGCCACTAATTTGCGGCTTTGCCGATGACGAATGGAATATTACAACCTCACTCGTTCTTCACGATTCGAACCATTAATGAGAAATGTCGGCTCTTAAAGGGTTATTCAAAGAGAAATGAAATGTCTGGGAAACTTCGGTGCTATTCAGGGGTGGACTGACCCATCGGGCACTCGGGCACTGCCCGAGGGCCCGCGGGTCAGTAGGGGCCCAGTTTGGGGCGACACAGTGGGCCCCCGCTGGTTTCCTCTGATGATCGTAGAAAAGAAATTAAAAGGCAGCCAGCGGCGCACTCTGAAAATACCGCGGCGGTGCCAGTGCAATGTGCCTGCTCCAGTTGACTGGGATGCGGGCACGCTGCAGGCGCCACCACTGCATTTTCAGAGTGCGCCGCTGGCTGCTTTTTAATTTCTACCTACAATCACCAGAGGAAACCGGCGGGGGCCCACTGTGTCACCCCAAACCGGGCCCCTACTGACCCGTGGGCCCTCAGACTGCTGTTGAGAACCCGGGGGGCAATATATCTCCTGGGGGAAATATATACCCATGTGTGATCTGCTGGGGGTAATATATATCTGCTGGGGGCAATATATATCCAGGAGTGATCTGCTGGGGGCAATATATATCCATGTTTGAGCTGCTGGGGGCAATATATATCTGCTGGGGCAATATATATCAATGTTTGAGCTGCTGGGGCATTATATATTCATGTGTGATCTGCTGGGGGCAATATATATCCATGTGTGAGCTGCTGGGGGCAATATATATCCATGTTTGAGCTGCTGGGGCAATATATATCCATGTGTGAGCGGCACATTACTGTGGGTTTTATTGCTGTGGATTCTGATTCGCTTATACACACTGCACATTACTGTGAGTTTTATTGCTGTGGAGCTCTGTAATGTGCACTGTGTCAGGATTGTACACTATCTTTTAAAGTGATCGGCAATTTTCCACAGGGACTTTGTGCCGTGGCGCAGCCTTAGCTGCAACGAGTGGGTGATGGCTGCTGCAGCAGTGCGGTGGCCATCTGTAAGTATGGAGGAGGGGCACAATTCGCTGCTGGGTCCAAGTGGATTTTCAAAAAGGTTATTTTAGGAGTTCAGAAATTCTTTAGCACAATAATGTACATGTGGGTGTTGCGTTGTAGGGAGTGTTTTTTTATGGGTGTGGCCTCCTGTGGGTGCGGAACAAAGGGGCCCCATGACCTCCTAATGCCCGGGGGCCCCATTAGTTGTCAGTCCGCCACTGGTGCTGTTTCGTTTGGTGCGATTCCAGTTCTCCGACTCCGCATGGTCCCCAAACTGCGCTGAACGGGGAGCTGCTGCTGAACGGTGCAATTTGGTGGCATGTTCGCTGCTTATTGAATAACCTCCTTCGATTTAAACATACCGGTATATCCCAAACTGACCTCTTATCTCGCAGAGCCGAGGGCAACGTGATCCATGGCTTCCTCCATCTATGGGCAGCGGACGATGGGGAACAAATAGTTCCCAGTGTTCCTTTACCGTTCCTGCTCAACCCCACATACCAGAGCTCGTGGCAGGGTTACGTTTGGCTCGATGGAGTCCTATGGAGCCGATACCAGCAGGGCCACTGCCATTACAAATCATCGTCTCACAAATATTCCTACTCGCGGCGCTAATACAGCGGCGCAGTCAGAATCGAGCCATTGCTAGCCGGGAAAGGAAAACGGCTAGTGCAGAATTCCTCAGTTTGCGAGCTGTTATTAACGGCTACGATGGAATAGGACCCTTACAGCTGGGACTTTTATTACTTTGGGGAGCACAGATGTATATCAGCACAGATGTATATCAGAGACGCAATTTCATTGCACCTCTAAATATAAGGAATGCCGCCCCTCCTGCAATCTGATTCACTAGGCTCAAGGCTGTTGTGTCCTATGTAACAATCTACTCCTGCACAAGACCCATAGATCGGGGTAGAAACAAACCAGTCGACATGTGGGATGGCAATACTGTATAGGAAATCTATTTCTACTCCAACTTCAAATCAGAGACTTTGAAGAATCAAGCAAGGGTTGATGGGTTCCTGTTCTCCCTCAACTGCATACATAGTATATGGTTTTTATTAAGCTGTAGATCATTTTCTGGGAAGAACTTCAAGACAACACAAAATGGTTACATATGTATCCATTAAACATCAACCAAATGAGCAATGGAAGCATCATTTTCTTTATACCTCAGATGATAATTATTTGTGGGGGAGGGGGTGTTCTGCGGGGAATCTTTACAAAGTCAGTCACAGCAAAATATCCTTTTGGTTTTCAGCTTGATATTCTTTCACCTTCCAGTATCAGTCGGGTAAAGATAGAGGCCCGGCAGCAGATGGAGAGATACATTACGTTTGATACAGACATTGACAAATGGACTATAAGGGCTCTTTGGGGCAGGTGTCCCTCTGTTGGGGACACGGACAGCTGGCGTTTACAGACCATAAAGAGGTCCTCACAGCAGTGTTGAATGAGAAGCCGTGATCTGTTACATAATATCGTGATGATATCCACAGGTTCAGGCACCCCGCGATGTGGAAGCACATGTGTTCAGGCATTCTCTGTCAGTGATTTAAATGGCAGAAGGCTTCACGTTTCCAAGACTCTGTGCACCTACTAGAAACGGCCTCCCAGCCACGACCATAGGCAACATGGAACGTGATTGGAATATTCATCCTTAAAACTGAGGCTCAAGAGAGAAAAAAAAAAAGTATCTAGGGGTGTGTGTGTGTATATATATATTTATATATAAAATACAAAACAGCAAAAGGTTGCACTCAACCTCAAAACTAAGCGGGTGCATCTAAGACCTCAAATACAAGACACCAAGAAAGAGCACTCCATATTATTGACCAACGTCTTCCATCATTTTCTGTGGGAAAAAAACAGTTTTAAAAATGCTCAAAAAACCTGACTGAGGTAAAATGATGGGATTCAGTTCACAAAGTTATGATCATAGTTTTCTTAAGCTTGTCACAGTCGCCAATGTACCCCATCTTTGACAGGTCCTGTCTAACTTGACCGAGTCCGCACTTACAGGATCAACTCACCCTGGAGCTCCCCGGCAGCTCGAGGCCTTTATAGGCTGTCATGGTAGAGCACCTGTGAACAGGGAGGGGTGCATACCAAATGGGAGTTGTCAGCTCCCTATATATAAACAGCAAAAGGTTGCACTCAACCTAAAAACTAAGCGGGTGCATCAAAGACATAAAATACAAAAAAACAAGAAAGAGCACTCCATATTATAAAGGCCTCGAGCTGCCGGGGAGCTCCAGGGTGAGTTGATCCTGTAAGTGCGAACTCGGTCAAGTTAGATAGGCGACTGTGACAGGCTTAAGCAAATTATGATCATAACTTTGTGAACTGAATCCCCATCCTTTTACCTCAGTCAGGTTTTTTGAGCATTTTTAAAACTATGTTTTTTTTCCACAGAAAATGATGGAAGAAGGTGGTCAATAATATGGAGTGCTCTTTCTTGGTGTTTTTTTTATATATACTCCAACATAGTTTTTCTTAGATACAGCTAATATTATTATATATCAAACAATCCGAGAGCGAGAAAGTTGAAGGTATGGACAGCCCAAAGGGTATTAATGCAGTAGAGCCTTTATGATGTCTAAAAGGGACACTGTAGGTTAAAAACAAGAACGACTGGAGGGGTTAAATATTAACACTTCCTGATCACCACCCTTGTATTCTATCCCTCCCCATCCATTTTTATCGTAGAGCAAGATTGTCAAAACCTGCCCCCCCCCCGATGTTTCTGTACTGCAACATCCATGTTTCTTTTGCCACTTATTGCATTCAATGAATTCTGGGAATTGTAGGCAATAAATACTGAACATGGGGGGGACAGAGTTTGGGATCCTTTTCCTAGGTGATTAATAACTCCTGTGCCAAGAAAAATTCCCGTCTACCCTATGTTGGTTCCAATGGAATGGCATATTCATTGGATATGCTTAGCTCCCTCTGATTGGCTGTCACTTTCGGGTCTGGCCAGGGCTCGCTGCGATGTCAGGTGACTGAGAGCAATATTCAGGGTATAACTCGGCAAACGGTTAAAAAAAATAGCGAGTCATTCAAGTCACATAATGGTTTTAGGTTCTTTATCAAATCATCCAATTATCTAAATGAATGTATTTCATGCCCTGCTATTACCGTCCGCGCTTTCCCCCCCCCCTTTTAATTAATTAAACAGTAAGTCATTTGTGTAAGGGAGTTTTTTTTTGTTCCGTCAAAACCAAGAAATGGGAATAGAATCAAAGTCTTGCACAATAAGGAATGAGCTGAGCTGTAGCCAGCATTTTATGCTGTATAATACAGGGGGTGTGTTACATTGTATTACTATAATTAGTGAATTCAGAAAACCCTCGAACAATCAAACTGAACTTTCACCGCTACGTTTTAATTTCGCCGTAATGGCAGATATTACATTTCGCGGATGCTTTATTTGGTTCCCGTGCCGGCCTAGCAATCGATTTTATCTGTTCTATGGTTTCTTGCTTCCATTGTCTGCCTTTGTGCAAGAAAGACGACATGTTGGATGAGGTTGATGAGCTGGATCCGCGATATGATGACGTGTGTGGATTCAACTGTTTGCGTAATGATCCGAGTGAAGACTTGGGAAAAGCCATCGCGTGTCCTACCTTTCAAGTGTTTAGTAGAGATGGGCTGCCGGTTTGAATCAAACTTTTTGGCACGTTCTTGGAAAGTTCGAGGGAGGGGGGGGGGTTCAAAAAGATTCCAAACGATGCTTAAAAGATTCTATAAATAAAGAGACTCTTTACTGCAGAATATTCTAATCAACAGTTTATTAGATATTGAATTAAAACGGGAATATTTTTAACATTAAAGCCTATGGGGTTCATAAACCTTTGCCACTCCTTGTTGGTCAAACATTTCCCACTCATCGGTGATCAAACATTTCCCATGGCTTCAAATCACGTTTAAACATGAGCAAAAACGGTAAAAAGGAGCTCAGCGCACAGCGGTGAAATGGCTCAGCAGTGAAAGGGTTAAAAACTTTTTTTCTCACTTTTTTTATTGTTTCCTGTCCCCCAGAGCAGTACCCAGACCTCCATACACCTTTTATGGCCAATATCTTGCATATATGCCCTCTTGGAGGGGACCTTCATTTTCGAACGTTTGAGCCCCATTGACTTTAATGGTGTTCGCATTGTGTTCGAGTTCGCAGTCAAACTTTTTCGCGTGTTTGAGTTCGGATGCGAACCGAACATGGGGGTGTTCGGCCCATCACTAGTGTTTAGGTGTATAGCTATTTTCCAACATTATGGTGAAGGACATTTATGGCCATGGTGTAAGATGGGTGTTTTGGAACTACACTTCCCACAAGGCTCTGTTGACATAATAAGTGGCTGAGTATTATGGGAGACGTCATTCCAAAACATCTCGTGGGCCAAGGTCGAGCACCCCTGGTGTAAGACATTTTATATGCTCTTAAGTGGGTACATGGAAATGTCCTATACCGTGGTGAGTTTTGCAACACAGATTGCATGGCGTCATGCAGGCATGGGATACAGAAAGCACTGAAATTCCACTGCTTTCTCGTTCGGCGTGATTCAGAAGTTTCCAGTACCCTAATCCTGCAGTGAATTCAGTATACACTGCAGGGTCCCCGAAGTGTGAGGAGCTGTCGATCAGCCTGAAGAGCGCTGAACTGACCGCTCAACGCTGCCGAAATGCAAGGAAAAACATACAGAACTCTGATATTCTTTAAAAGGTGTTTAAATCCATAAAAATGCATGAAAATAATCAAAAAGGTGCTATGAAAAAAAATAAAAAGGTCTGTTACGGAATAAAAAAAGGAAATCAAAAATGCCATCTAAAAAATCCAGAACAATATATAAAAACATAAATAAAAGCGCTTTTTGCTCAAACTGAAAAGAATAAACGTCTGAATAAAAAAAGATGGTAATTTTTATAATAAAATGACTGTTACAGAATAAAACACCTTTTTATTGACAATCAAAAATGTTAGCAAAAAAACCCTATGATTTTTGGTATTCTATTATATATTTTTTGACGAGTGAAAAGAATAAGGCTAGGGTCAGACGAACGCATTTTCGCGTTGTCTGTGAAAAAGTGCGTTCGAACGAATGGACGCATTTTTTCACGGAGTACGCGATAGCGGTCATACGATGCGCATTTGCGTCCGTGATTTTGTACGGATCATCAATAAAACACTTTGTGCATCTGGACGTTATGTTAGCCGGACATTAGCAGTGTCTGACATCTCCAAATCACACACACACGCCTCTAGCGGACGCAGCGCACTCTGTACGTCAGTACTAGCAGTTTAACGTTCTCGAAAAAATGCGTTCGTTTTCCACTTGCGTTGCGCAGCCGGACTTTCGTGCGACCCTACTTCGTATATTGGCCGTCATTGCCCGTCATTTGCTGCTAGTGCGGCCGTGATTAAGTGCGCCTGCACGCGCGTTCGCACTGCGCTCGTCTGACCCTAGCCTTAATGGTTGAATAAAAAAAATCTTTTTTTCTTTCTTCACTGAATCCTATGGGATTTGCCTGTTTAAACCTGTCTAACTAAAGCGCTGAAAATCAGGGCATTTCGGGGCAGTTCGGCGTTCAGTGAATAGATTAACCATTACTTCTCTATGGGACAATTTCGCTGCTGCCCAAGATCGATCTGTGACCAACTGCACCGTATTTCGCTGTTAATTCGCCAGTATTTGACGAACTGACCGTTTAGTGAATAGAACTGCCATGAAATTGCACCGTATGGTTAAATACAATTTGGTGGCAAGTTTGGCGCTTATTGAATAACCCTATGAGTTACAAACGGGTCTCACATGGACAAGTTGGACAGGGGGATGGTCCTGCCAGACAGCCCTGGTTTTGTTTTCTGCATTATAATAGAGATATGATTTCAACATGGAATATTATTTGTACAACAGCGCAATAAAAATACAAATCCTCACACATACATATCACACGCACACACATACATATCACACACACATACATATCACACGCACACGCATACATATCTCACACACACATTGTTTTGATCCCAAAGTGGATTTTGTTTCTGGGGGAACATAAATAAAGGCCCACCAGTCTACCTCATGTTTGACAAGCAGCATGAGCAGGTATGGTTTGCTATGTAGCAGCCTGTGGTTTCATTTTGGTTAGGACTCGCCCTTTTAGAGGTGCCGTGACGTTGGCGGGCGAGCTAGTCTTATAATGGCCATTGACAAGAAACCAAACCTCTAATTGTGTTTAGTTTCACACGGTATAATTGGAGTAAGCGCAGATGACATTTTTTTTTTTTGTTATGTTCTATCTCACACACATACATATATCCAAACTATGGACTGGTGTTGTCTTCTTCAGAATGGGTCTATTCAAAACGATGGCTCGTCCCATGCCTCCGTGTGACCGGCAGTTGGTACAAGCAGCTTGCATTTATTTTGGTTTTCTAAAAGTGCATAAAACAACATCCAGTGAAGCTGTGACAATGTCCGGTGTTTAATGTATCGGTGCGCACCAGCAGGAAATAGATTGGTTATTTAAAGGGTTTGTCAGGGTTCAGACTGATTGATGCAGCAGGTGTGGTAGTGAGTAGGGATGACCGGTTCGGGTTCGGACGGTTCGGAGTTCGACCCGAACTTGGCCTGTTCGATGAGATCGCGAACACCAAACATTTCCGGGTGTTCACCGCATGTTCGACCACAATGGACCACAATGCATTTTCCCACTGGCCTGAAGCTCGTAATTGGCTACAGCCTTGCACCTGACCACAGGTCTGGTGCAAGACTGGTTCAACACTATGCCAATCACCGCTCAGAGTCCTGATTGGGCAAATTTTGCCCAATCATGTGCTCACAGAGCTAAGTCCCGCAGCACACTATATAACGTTTCCACGCGCCGATTCTGCACGCATTTCAGAGGAGATTTCAAAGGAGATAGTTGTGTCTTGTTACTGCCGGTCTGCCACGCTACTGGGGGGGGTCTGGAGGGGGTCACATTTCTACCAAATATCAGGGAATTTAGGTGATGTGTGTCTTGTCACTGTGCCAGCAAGTCTTTTGGGGGTTTACAACTTTCTTTAAAACATTTGTGAATTGAGGTGATCTGTGTCTTGTCACACAGCCAGTACCACGCAGTATTTTGGGGGTCACAAATTTCTACAAAACATTTGGGAATTGAGATGATCTGTGTCTCGTCACTGGCTGCCAGCTATCAGTGTGTCTCACTGAGGTATACCAGAGTTCTTTAAATCTTTATACCAGAGTTGAATCAGCGTTCTGTATATATTAATCTATATATCACTCACCATGTCTGAAAGAACAAAAAGGACAGGCAGACGCTCCCAGACACAGATAAGAGGGCAAGCAGCCCCTGTGTCGGGAGGATGTGCCTCTGGTCGTGGTGCATCCTCTGCAGGGGCACGCTTGTCCTTTCTAACTGGTGCTGGCCGTCTTAAGCAGCAGCAACATACAGAGGACTTGGTGGATTGGCTAACCAGGCCATCCTCATCCTCCGAGTCCTCTGCCAGCCAGGCTTCTAGTGCTTTACAGTCCACCTCAGCTGCCAAAGCATCTAATGCAGCCTCCATGTCCACAGCTACTCCTGCCGTAGCCTCGCTATCACACACGGAGGAGTCAGCTGAATTGTTTGACTACAATGAGAGTGACATGCTGCTTGAGGATGCGCAGCAAGTACAGTGCTCTGATTCAATCTCTGAGGTTGAGCAAGGGAGTATAATCAACCTAGAGGAAGGGGGTGCTAGTGATGACACACAAATAACTGGCACTCATGTTGCCCCAGCAGCTGCAGCATACTGCCAAGTTGGCTCCAGTGATGAGGAGATAGGGGGTGACGATGACAATGATGATGAGGTCACTGACTCCACCTGGGTGCCAGATCGAACCGAGGAATCAAGTGAGGAGGAGGAGGAGGGGGTGAGGAGGAGGAGGAGGGGGGGAGGAGGAGGCACAGCAAACAAGAGGCACAACATCCTCTGTGACCAACCGTAGCACTAGCCAGTCCAAGGCATCACATGTCAGAGCTGCTCCGGTGCAGAGCGCTGTTGTCTCAAAGAACACATGCAGGAAGTCTGTTGTCTGGGAGTTCTTTAAGAAATGTGCAATAGAGCGCAGCGTTGCTATTTGTAATCTATGTCAGATGAGGCTTAAGCATCTGAAAGATACCGGACACTTGGGTACCACGTGCTTGAGGCAACATATGAACAAGTGCCACACATCCTGTTGGTGCAAAACTTTGCATAGGTCCTCCTCCTCCTCATCTGTCTCTACCCCCACTGTATGTCCTGCCATGTCATTGCCTACAACCTCCACCGACAGGGATGATGCTACAGTAATGGATGTACCAGCAGGTCCTTCCTCACAATGTGACATCATCCCAGTAGCTGAAGATTAACGTAGTCAGATTACGTTGCCGCAGCTGCTGCAGCGAAAGAAAAAATATAGCCCCAATCATCCCCAAGCACAGCGTCTAAATGCCAGTTTAGCAAAATTACTCGCATTGCAGCTGCTGCCTTTCCAGCTAGTGGACTCTGCTCCCTTCCGTGAATTTGCTGAATGCGCTGTACCACAGTGGCAGGTTCCAAAACGCCATTACTTTTCACGCAAGGCTATTCCAGCACTATACCAGCACGTGGAAGACAATGTTATCCAGTCATTGGGAAAGGCAGTCAGCAGCAAGGTGCATGTGACTTTAGACACGTGGTCCAGCAAGCATGGACAGGGTCGTTACATTTCCTTCACGGCACACTGGGTAACTCTGATCGCAGCTGGGAGTGATCCAAGACGGGGCTCTGTGCTGGAGCTTGTTCATCCACCACGCCTCCAGAAAGCTGCTTGTATGAGGTCTGTCTGCTCCACCACCACCACCACCACCTCTTCCTCCTCCTCCTTCTCTGTCTCTGGCGAAGCGGCAGTTAAACCGACGCCTGACAGGGTCTACGCAATGGCTCAAGCAAAAAGATGCCATACTGTGCTTGAGCTGGTTTGTTTAGGGGACAGGAGCCACACCGGGTCAGAAATTTTGTCAGCTCTGCAGGGGCAGGTGCAGAGATGGTTAACACCATGCCAGCTTGAGCTGGGAATGATCGTCTGCGATAATGGCAGCAACCTTCTCTCCGCCCTACGCAAGGGTAAATTGACGCATGTACCATGCCTAGCACACGTCCTAAATCTGGTGGTACAGCGTTTCCTAACCAAGTACCCAGGGCTGCCAGAGCTTCTCATCCAGGCCAGAAAAGTCTGCAGCCACTTCAGACGGTCATTCCCAGCAAGCGTTCGCCTGGCAGAAATTCAAAGAGCATTCCACCTTCTCACAAACCTTCTGATCTGTGACATGCCCACCAGGTGGAACTCGACATTAGCAATGCTGCAGCATCTGCACAAGCAGCAGAGGGCCATCAACGAGTACCTGTGTGAGTATGGCACAAGGACAGGTTCAGGTCAACTTGGTTTTTTCCCCCCCGCAGTGGCTGATGATCAAGGATGCATGCACTGTACGGTCACCATTTGAGGAGGCAACGAGCATGGTGAGCAGGGACAGTGCATGCATCAGTGACACAATTCCTTTAGTGTTCCTGCTGGAGCACACTCTGTGAGGAACTATGGATGTGGCTCTAGAGACAGAGCAGCGGGAGGAATAGGCGGCCTTCCCTAGCTCTCAAGGCCCCAGTCTTTCCGCAGACAGCATTCCAGCGGGTCCTACTCAGATCAGACAGGAGGAGGAGGAGAAGGAATTTTTAAGTAGTGGGGGCATTGAAGGTGGGGATTCCTCAAGGGAGGGTTTTGTGTGCCCAGAAATAGAAGGGCTAGTGCGTGGCTGGGAGGAGGAAGTGCACGATACGGTCATTGACCAGGAAGACTCGGAAGCTAATGCCACCTCCAACCTACGCTGCATGGGCTCCCTAATGATGCAAAGCCTGCTAAAGGACCCCAGGATTCGTGCTATCAAGGAGAGGGATCATTACTGGTTGGCAACCCTTCTTGATCCACGATACAAGGGGAAAGTTGCAAAGCTCATCCTGCCCGCACAGAGAGAGCACAGGATGAAAAAACTTGAAGACTCTCTAAAGCGACACTTGTGTAACACCTTTCCAGGCACCGGTAGATTACCAAGTGCTGACACACGTGCTTCTGAGGCTGCGGGTGATCAGAGGAATAGTGGTGAAGGCCAGGGCCACTTGACTGATGCTTTTTTAGTCCTCGACGCCCAGGGACGTCAAATGTAGGCACCCATTGCCAGCATCTTCACCATATGGTGCAGGACTACCTAGGGGCAAGGGCAGACCTGGATACCTTTCTAGCAGATGATCCACTGGCTTACTGGGTGTTGAGATTGGATCACTGGCCAGAATTTAGCCAATATGCTATGCAGCTACTAGGTTGCCCTTCATCTAGCGTGCTTTCCGAAAGGACGTTCAGTGCCACTGGAGGTTTTGTCACCGACAAAAGAGTGCGTCTGTCCACCGACTCTGTAGACCGGCTGACATTTATAAAAATGAATCAGTCCTGGATCAGCAGCTATCAATCCCCTGATGCTGAAGTAATGGAATAGATCGGGGATGTCCTCTTCTGCATTCACAAAACCTCCAGCACTAAACTCTTCCACAATACCACAAAAGGGTTACGGTGTGAAGGCACTTGCTGCCATGAAAGGCACAATATTTGGCTGCACTGACGCCCGTGCCAGATTTATATCATTTAAATTTTTTGAACCGCAGGGTCCAACCCTGCACTCTTCCACAATACCACAGAGGGTTTACTGTATGATGATACTTGCTGGCCTGGCATTAAAGGCACAATATCTGGGTGCACTGACGCCTTGACCAGAATCATATCTTTTTAATATAGGACCACATGGTCCACCCCTGCATTCTTCCACAATACCACAGAGGGTTTACTGTATGATAGTACTTGCAGGCCTGGCACCAAAAGCACAATATTTGGGTGCACTGCCACTGATGCTTTTATCAGATTCATGTCCTCAGAGGGGTTATGGTGTGACGGCTCTGTTGGGGATGCTAATGGACCAATTTTAAAGCACCTATTGTTACTTTCATCCAAAGCCTGCATATATTTCACAATAATTTAGCCAAAAAAATCCGTAAACTTTTTCTGCGTATACGAAAATGTCTCCTCTTTTCATACAGACTGCCGCCCCAAGCAGTTGTTTATGGATAGATTAAAGGAAAAGCATTTACCGTCATATGAAACGCCAATTTTTGGTTTTTAAGTGTTTCTATACATCCTAGAAATCCGCCACTTCACGGGCAGGTTATGGGGACCTCCTAGGCACGATATTTGAAGGAATTTTTGGTTTTAATTTTTAACCCTTATTTCATGGAAAACTCACTGTCCCTTTAAAAACGTTTTCTTTTTTACTTTTTGTTCTTGTTTCCTGTCCCCTAGGGCACTACCCGGACCCCATACACCTTTTATGGCAAATATGTAGCATATATGCCCTCTTGGAGGGCACTCTAAAAACCGAATTTTCAGCCCCATTGACTTGCATTGGGTTCGGGTTCGAGGTCGGGTTCGGACCCGAACAAATAGGAAGTTCGGGTTCGGGCTCGAACCGAACTCGGAGTGTTCGGCTCATCCCTAGTAGTGAGCCCAAGATGCAGTGAGGCAGGTTTGTAAGATAAACAGAGTTTATTAAATAATAAACACCAGGACATAAAGACACAAGAGATCTGAACAGGACACTAGAGGAGACTGGACACAATGGGGAATAGCTATAGGAGGAAGAGAGAAGATGCAGGAAAAGGAGGTGGAGGCCAAAGGGATGGCTGAGAGTAGTGGGAAGGGAGGTTAGGGAGAACTAAAGATGAGAGCAGTTAGAAAGCAGGAGAAATGATGGATAGCAAGAGGAGACTAGAAGATACTGGAGAAGTGAGCAGAAGGAGACACAAAGGGAACTTAACAGCACATGGGGTAAGCAATGAATAAACAATAATACATAAACACAGGATTATAGAAGCAACGGTCTCAGGCAGGGGGCAGGCAATAGAATGGTCGTGGGCAAAGCAGGGGGTCTAGGCAAGGCGGCAATCAGGGTGGTCAAAGTCCAAAATCAAGGGGTTCTGGTAGCCAGGGGTTCAAGATGGGGGGAATCAGGATGCACAGGGGTGTTACCGGCTTGATGGGTAAATGACCAGGATATGGAGGGTCCTCAGGAAAGGCTTTGGATCAGGCGTTTCTGGGATCAGCTCTGCACTGCAATTCAGTCTGGGACTTCAATGAGGAAGTCCAGGGTAGAGGGTGTGACTTCCTTAAATGCAGGATAGATTAAGGAGGATGAAGGGCAGGTGAGGTTCCAGGGTTAGAATGTCAGAGTCCAGGAATGTGTAAAGTCTTGATATAGAGTCCTGGAACCTGCATAGACATGCAGGATGTGGCTTAGAAAGGGGGCGCCGGGGGGTCAGGGCCTCTAGGACCTGACAGGGTTTTTGTTATTGTCTGCAAAGTCCTTTATTCGTGTCGGCTTTATTTGAAAACATGTCGTGTTTTTTTCACTCGGCCGTAAAACTGCTGAAAGAGTGAAAACTCTCATCAGATCTTTTCTCCTCACAGAAACAAAAATAGGAATACAGTATCGCTTGCATCCAGAGAGCCCCCCCCTCCCGAGCTGAAAAACCATTGTAGGCGATGCAGGGGACCGTTTGAACCGCTGTATCTCTGGTTCCATGTGACGGAAGCCGCTACTCAAGCTGAGGTAGATCCGCCATTTAACTCCTTCCTTGCCTTGGAGAGCTGCGGGGTAGCGGGCCAGCTGAGGTGGAGCCCCTGGACACAGTGAAGGCAGCCGCTTATTTTCATGCACTTTTGGTTTAAACACCCTTTTACAAAATTTGTGTGTGTGTGTGTGTGTGTGTGTGTGTGTGTGGTTTTCTTTTTCCCTTCGGCACACTTCGGAATGCAGAATTCACCGCAGGGTCGGCGAACTGAACTCGCTGAAATTTCGGTGCCCTCTGAATAACCTCCTTAGCACCGGCCCTGGATGGGATTCACTAGACTATTTTGCGCCTTAGGCAAGATCTGCTATTTGCGCCACCCCTCCCCAAAAAAAAATATTATATGCAAATATTGAATAATGTGAAAAAAATCTGCAATCCTAAACTCTTTTTGGCCCCGATCATTTTGGATTAAAGGATACGCACCTTGTATCTTTCAGAATATGAAGCACGTCTTGTGATTTGTAAATGAAATAAGTAAAGTGACCTCGCTCCCCGTTATATCACAGAGGACTTGTATTCACATATTCTCCTTCGCAGAACATGACCTCGTTTTTACAGCCCTGTTGATATTTTACACATTATAGCTAAATGTATCATGTGACAAAGGAAGTATCATACACGTCTAGCCTGGCCACCATCCAAGTCATCCTGCGTCAGGTATAGGAAACATGAGTAACTATTTTCTGATACTTCGGGGCAAATCACTGAAAAAAATCCTAATGAGCATTTAAACACCTCCCAAGTGCCTGTCTCTGGATCCGACAGACGTGTGCTCCGGTTAAACAGAATCTGCGCGTCCTGTCATGACACACTTATGGATCTGCTAATCTATTTAATATTTATTGAAGGGACGAAGAAAGGAATTGACCTCCCTGGTGGTCTGAGTTTGACGTATTTTTATATGTCAAAATTGGTGCATTTATTCGGCCCCCTAGTGGTTTTCCCGAGTGTGACTCGGGGTTAAATTTCATAGACACATAGAAAATGTCGGCAGATAAGAACCTTTCGGCCCATCTAGTCTGCCCAATTACATGGATACTTTACCTGGATTTATCTTTTGTTTAGGATAGCCTTATGCCTATCCCATGCTTGCTTAAATTCAATTACTGTTTTGGCCTCTACCACTTCTACTGGAAGACTGTTCCATGTATCCACCACCCTCTCAGTAAAATAATGCTTCCTGATGTTACTTTTAAACCTTTGCCCCTCTAATCAATGCTGAAAGCGGTAACTCTGAACCACACTCGGGCTGGATACATACCTGTCCCCGCGCTCCCTCGCTGTCCTGCTGCAGTCATCTCCGGACGATCGCGGCGTCCTGCTTCCGGGTTCCCTTCTCGCGGTGGGAAGCAGGACGCCGCGATCAGCCGGTGCTGACTGCGAGAGGACAGCGAGGGAGCACAGGGACAGGTATGTATTCAGAGAAAGTGGGTTTTAAAGCTGTCTACAGGGTTAAAGCAGGAGACGGGGCCAGTAGTGGTTAAAATGTATCTCCTCCATTCCTCCTTGCTGTTTTAACCCTAGAGTCTCCTTTTAACTTTTGAGTGTAGGCCCTTAACCCCTTGCTGACGGGGGGGGCAGGGAGGTAGGCGAGGTTAAACGCCACGGGCAGCATAGCACGCCCCACGACTCTGTCAACTCCTACCTCATTAGTTGAAGTCGATCGGCCGCAGGAAATTGAGGGGGCTGTAGGAGCTGTCAGAGTGTCGCAGGGGGCTTGCTATGCCACTGTGCAGCGTTTAGGCATGCCTGTCATGGTACACCTGGGGCATGAAGGAGTTGACACACTACACTGTTTAGTAAATAAGCCCCTTGACTCTATCATGTTCCACTGCGTGGGAAACTCAAAGTACGTTTAATCAATGTGATCAGAATATGTAGGGGACTGAGAATTATGTCCCTATATAAAATAAAGCGGTTAGCAGTCATGTTAAACCGCTCATTGATTTTATTTTGGTTTTATCTGTTTTTTTTGTCAGTTTCAGATAACATTTTATAACGGGTAATCTTGAGGTGACATGAAGTGATGGAGTGAGGGCCATAAAGCCATATCTATTTACTCTGTATACCTGCAGGCCTGAGGGCCCCCCCCCACCCCGGATAATGCCCTGAGATTAGTGAGGAGTAAATATCGCTAATCCTGCAGAAATAAGGAGCAGTATTTTGATTAAGGACTTGGCGCCTTGAGTCGACGATTATAAATCAATGGCCTGTCTGGTGGGAATATTCCCTACGTCACCGCGCCGCGTTCCTCTGTCCACATGACAAATGAGATCAGCGACAAAATAAGAGGCAAACAGGCGGCTCCTAACCAGACTAATGGCAGCACGTATTGATTACGCATTGAGCCCTGATCGTTTAGTGACTAATTTAATCTGCAATAAGAAGATATGGAACATTGATTTCCTTCAGTCGGAGATTATTTTGGTTTATTTTCCAATGTGTGTGTCTGTATATGCACCTGAAGGGCTTTACTCTAAGTACATATGATGTAGACCTTTGGGAATTTCCACTGCTTTTGACGCTCCCAAAATTATGTTCATGAGCATAGGTAGTCGTAGTCCTAAAAGGTCCAAGAACAAAGAGCATATGAAGACCCAGTATGTGCCTGGCACAGAGGTGGCCAGAACTGGGTCATAAGCTGCATCAATGGGCAACGAGCGGACGATTCTGATGGCCCTACAATCCATCATACTAATTGCTCCTCCAGTCAAACCAACATTGTACTGCCTGGATGGAGTAGAGGTAACATCACTGCTCTATAACTGTGAAGACCCAGGTTCGAATCCCAGCCAGAGCACCTCTCCAGTAAGTGTCCTTGGGCAAGACACCTAACGGTACATACTTGCCTACCACACAATATCGGCTGTGGAGCCAAGTGGCAACATCTCTACTCTTCGACCATGGAGAAGCAAGTCATAAAACAATTCAGCACATCCCGTCAATACAACTGGAGAAGCAAATCTTGACTTTACAAGACGCCACCAGCGAGTGTCCTTGGCAAGACCCCTTACGATATGGATGCGCATACCTCACAAAATACTTGTACATCTCATAGATTGTAAGTTCCCTTGGGAGCAGGGTCCCCCCCAAATCGGGTCATCATCCATGTGTGGTATTGCAATGTAACTTGTAAAGTGTTGTGGAATTTGTGGCGCTATATAAATGAAGGATAATAATGATATCAGAAAAATGAAGATCTGAGGGCTTATTCTAGAGCAGTCAAACTGAAGGAACGCTGGAATTGGAGAATATTTCAAGATCAAAATGTAGCTATTTTGGCCTAAAATGTGATTCCTTTTCTTGCATTTGTCCAGCAATTGAAAAATTAATGAATAATCCTTACAGTTTCGTTAGGGGGGGGGGTGGTAATGCCATGAAATGAGTTGAGTCAGTCATGCGATTCAATTCTCCTGAGCGATCCTTAATAAAACGACATGGAAATTAATGTTTCTCTTGACCTTGAGGCCCAGAGACATTAAAAAATGAACTGCATGTTTAAAACCGCAATGAGAAATGACAGAACAACAACAAAATCTGAATTCTACGTAATAGGTGACTTATTATTTGTCATGAATGTGTGTTAGTGCAGAGTGATCCACTTGTCTTGTTGACCTTTTGTTCTTGTGCAGGTGTGATAAGGGCAAAGAGGTAATTATCTCAAAGAAATGCCCAGTTGATAATGTATTCGAGCCATGCACTTAACTAAATGTAGCTCTAAAATATTTATTTTGTGGTGAGTGTTCTGATTTAGAATGAGGAGTTGGTGGTCCTATCCTGGTACGAGGGACACTGTCCCATCATGACTACAATGAAGCAGTAGAGACCTCACTTGTGTTGGCAGCCTATAATTACAGGTGGAGCTACCATAAACTTCAATTATGTCAATGTGTGATTAGGAACTCAACAACTCCTCCTTTAGGAGGATCTGAAGGTCTACATTGAATAGGCCA
Source organism: Leptobrachium leishanense (assembly GCA_009667805.1). NCBI lineage: Eukaryota > Metazoa > Chordata > Amphibia > Anura > Megophryidae > Leptobrachium > Leptobrachium leishanense. Next base: position 30,888,405 of record CM019069.1, on the reverse strand, counting down.
TTAGTTTGAATACACAGGTGATTTGTATGATCTTGACGATGGTGGCCATCACATTTATCATAGACTTCATACAAACTTTTGAGTCCTATGTCAACTTCATTAGGCCAACCTGTACTAAAGGAGATCAAGACTAACTCAACATGGTGGCCATGGAACGTATTCTCATTATTTACATAATTCTGCTAATGGTTTTTACCCAAAAGCCCCAATTTAAATATTGAAAGAGGAGCATGGATGGATTAAGATCAACAAGCAATTTCAATCGGTCTAATCCCAAACCCCCAAGTGCTGAGTAATGCTAATTAACTGTAATACCCAAGATCCACAAGTTGATCTTTGCTTTGGTAAGTCTCGACAGAGAGATAGCAGACAAGTCTATACCATTAGCGAAAGCTTCTTTTTGCAATTACCAGAGTTGGCAAGGACAAGGGTTATATGATGGTCCTGAGAACGAGCACTGGTGCTAATGGCCTGCTCTACGGTGGGCTCCTGCTCAGGTCTCACAAGATTTTAGGTCAATGGTGCCATTACGGAGAAGACTATTCCACATGAAAATCAGGCTGCTATCACCCAGAAAGAGCGACCTGTAAAGGAAGTCCTCTCTGAACGAGAGTTGCAGCAACTCTTGATCGTTTCGGCCTTGTAAGGCTTCTTCAGGACCATATATTTGATACCCCTCTGGGCACTTTGAGCAAGGGGTCCACATCCACCATAGAGTTACTTAACAAGACATCAACTCTACTGTTGTCTTTGTAAAATCAAGACCTAATAGGTTTAATTTCATCTCCTTTATGTTTCGCCATTAGTCTTCTGTCTTCACCTTCACCAAACCATGTGCTCACAGGGGTACGATTAATATGAAAACTTCAATTAAACTCTTTTAATTTTTGTATCCAAATAAAGTAAGAAATGCGCCTTTTCTGATTATTGAATAAAAAAATAGCCTGCTCATGGAAAAGTACGGCATGAAAGTAATTCGGCATGTCAAAGTAGCAGTCATCCAGATAATGATCTAAGTTCTACATCTTCATGTTCTTTACCAATGGTCCATAACTGATGTTTTTCTGAGATCCGGACATTTATCAAATTATCAAGCTTGTTTCGGCTTGAATGCCTCGATAAACATCTAAATCTCACACTGCAAATGCAATCCTTATGATGGCAATGTTTAAGGACCAAGTGTAGGAATTTATGATATTCATTACTTATTGTGAGGATTGATCCGTTATGTGTGAGCTGATCCGTTATGAATTTAAAAGGATATGTGGGTCTATAATATGTGCATAATTAATGCATTGTACAGGTCTAATGTGGGGGTCAAGGCGTCCTATACACAATGTAACGCTGGTAACCCTTTATAAAATCCTAAAAGATGCACTGAATATAAAGTAATTCTAATAAATGTTAATAAAAATTCCATTGATGCACAGCGTGAATCAGAGTTCCATAGCAATAAAACTCACTGTAATGTGCACCATGTAGGAGTGTATCCCAGAGCTCCACGGCTATAAAACTCAGGCTAATACCCACTGAACAGAAATAAAACTCTCAGTAATGTGCGCAGTTTATGAGTGTAAGTTTCCTATTGCTGTGGAGCTGTGTGATAGGTTCATACGCAGCACACATTACTGTGAATTGCTGTGATACAGTCAGTAATGTGCAGTGTGTATGAGTGTGAGCTTTACTGCTGTGGAGCTCTGTGATCAACTCATTCACACTGCACATTACTGTATCACAGCGCTCCACAGCAATGAGACTAAAAGTAATGTGCTGTGTGAACATATCACAGGGCTTCACAGCAGCAAAGATCACACTCCTACACTCTGCATGCACATTACTGTATCACAGAGCTCCACAGCTATTCACAGTAACATATGCTGCATACGAACATATCACAGAGCTCCACAGTAATAAGAAAATGTACAGTAATGTCTGCTGTTTGAGTTATTACTGCGGAACTCAGTGATCTGCCCATACACACTGCACATTACTTTTAGTCTCATTGCTGTGGAGCTCTGTGATACGCGCATACACATCGCACATTATTGTGAATTTGTTTTGCTCTGGAGCTGTGTGATACGGTCATACACACTTATCATTTTACTTTGAGTTTTAACTGCTGTGGAGCTCTGTGACACGTTCATACACACGGCACATTACTAGGAGTTATATTGCTGTGGAGCTCTGATACACTCATACACACTGCACATTGCTGAGTTATAATGCTGTGGAGCTCTGTGATACACTCGTACACATTGCACATTGTTTCACAGAGCTCCACAGCAATAAAACTCAGTAATTTTCAGTGTATGAATGTATCACAGCGCTCCACAGCAATAAAACTCACAGTAATGTGCAGTATATGAACTTATCACAGAACTTCACAGCAGTAAAGCTCACACTCATACACACTGCACATTACTGTATCACAGAGCTGCACAGTAATAAAACAGAATTGATTCATGATTTATGGTGGTAGAATCTTTTAAAACCAGTGCTCCTGTTCTGACACTTTTCAGATTCTAATGTGACCTTCGTGTGACAGTCTACCTGCCCAGAGCCCGACACTCATCAAAAGAATCACTGCCAGACAGCAAGAAGTGCCAGGGTATAGAATAACGGTTAACAAAGCACACAAAATAGGATTATTTTCTAGCAATTGTCAGTTGGAGAGGTTTGTGTGCCCGGATGGGTGTCCTGACAGAGGAGACTTTAAATCCTGAAGCTTGCAGAGGTCAGGTGTAAGGCAGGGTGGGCTCAGCACCAGAGAGGGGTGAGGTGGAAATCATTAGTGAAGGCAGGGAGTGATGTGGGAGGTATTTGGAGATATGAGCCGACTTGTAGATATGTGGTATGCATGGGGGCTCTGTGTGTGTTAGTGGCAGGATTCTAAACACAATCCTGAGGCTATAATGTTTCATACGTACAAGTAGAGGGACACTTTTTTGGGGGAATGATGCTGGAGGCGGGGCCTAGACATGCCTATCCCCAGACTCGTTACGTAACTTCTCAAACCATATATGTTTAACATAAATGTAATTTAGAACAAAAGCATTTGTTTACACCGAGCAATTTCTAACATTTATCATAGTTTTATAGATTACTCGCTGGGAGTTTTATTGCTTTTGCAGCTCTGTTATGCACCCTGAATATATGGAGGAGCCCCTAAAAATGACATTGGGATAAGAAAATGGGGGAAAAGTATTTTTGCCAAACTACTTTCAGATAGTTTCTTTGAAAAAGATAATGTATTTTTTAATCAATTTTTTTTTTTTTTACTGGCTGTGTGTGATGATATCTCTTGCCATTCTACAATTTTAATGGAGACCTGAATAAGCCTGAACCCTTTTAGCACAATTACACTTAAAGGCCGAGCTATTGTCCTCACAAAGGTTAAAGAAAATACGGGCACATTTTTCTTGTGTGCAGAACAGGAATTTTTGGAGGGGAAAAAAGTTTTTGTGTATGTTTCGCCTTGGGGCATTGTAATATAATCGAATAAAACACGTGCTGAAGAATCTAAAAAAGAAGACTTAAACTACGGTTTTTTGTCTGAGAATAATAATAAAAAAAAGTATAAAATGTTGAAACGGTGCATTTGTTTGTGAAAGGGTGTAGATACCTGTACTGTCTGAATAATTGGGTTTAAAGTGAGAAAAAGTAATTTGTTGCAATTTATAACAAAAACATAAAAACAGCAGGACATTTGCAACACGTCTCAGAATGGTCAGGATACATCAGCCTTATGTTGATATGAATTTTACCAACTATTTTAATACTTTAATCCAGTTCCAATTTCCAACATTGGTTCAAAATATTAAGGTATTAATAATTATACTTTTATATGTAACATGGAATTTGTGTCAATGGCCAGCTGTCTATTTCTACCCATCCATTGATTAAGCTATTGTCTATCTCTCTAACAAATTCATGCTCCGTTCCTACAGCCTCACTTTATTCCTCGTTAAACAAATTTACCACTCGCCCCTTGTATCCACCTTTTCTCATGATTCCAGACATCTGTTTCATACTTTCAATCTGTTAATGCGCCCCACTTCCACTCAACCTTCAACAGACCTCCCTGCTGTCAGCTTTGCTGACTACTTCTCCAACTAGATTAACAGACTGGAAATCTCTTCACTGCCCTCCTCCATTAACCATTCAAACTCACTCCCTGCCCCTTCTTTTATTATGTCCGCCTTTTCTCTGGACTCAGGATAATTAGGGATGGGCGTTCGGTTCAATTCGAACATGAGTTCGATTCGAACAGCGGCCGTTCGGCGAACTTCGAACTTTTTAGGCCGTTCGCAAAAAGTTCGAAAAAAAATAATAATTTTGAAACTTTTTAAAAAAAATGATTAAGAAATCCTAAAAAAATCTAAAAATAAAGAGACTCTTTACTGCAGAATATTATAAGCAACGGTTTATTAGATATTGAATTAAAACGGGAATATTTTTAACATTCAAGCCTATGGGATAAAATATTCTTGTTGCTAAAACATCAGGCAGACGAGGCCCTCTAATCAGGCACTGTAGAGGGCAGGCCGCCGGGACATCCCAAGGACCCCTTGAGGAGCATGCGGCCGGCCGCAGGATAACAGAGCTGCGACTGTGCGGGCTGGCTGGCCGGGTCAGTGACGTGCTGTGAGGTCAGTGGCTGGTGAGGCACTGGCTAGTATCAGAGCCAGATATACACAGGGTTACTCAGTCGCAATTTACGCATTTGATTATCGTTATATAGGAGAATAGAGTTTCACTATTTATAAAGTAAAGTTCACTTTTTTTTACAGTTCTAAGAGCATGCACTTACAATACTGACTAATAGAGGGCGCTATTACACACATGCTGACTGCTGAGCTCTGCCTGCCACCCCCCATGACTGACGAGGGTAGTCACATGACTGTCCTACGTCATTCAGTCCATGGGGAGCGTTTTTTTATAAAAAAGAATTGCTTGAGACCAATGGAGCTTTCCCATTGGCTCAAGCTTTCAATTGCTCTCAGTGCCTCTGGAGGCACAAAAGAGCATAGAGCCAGGAAGCAAAGCCAGCTTGCGCTACGCAATTAGTGTAGCATTTAGCTGCGCAAATTGCGCAGGCTAGGCTGGCTCAGTGCTGCCCCTGCTGTCTGTGTAGTGAATCACACACACACAGCAGCTGGCAAACTGAAAGGGGAAGGGAAAAAAGCGGAGGACAGAGAAGCAGCGAGGGAGCGTGGAGAGGGGAGTATGAGAACCTTTTTCAATAAATAGCATTTTATTTACCGTTTAAATATACACACAATACATGTCATTACAGCACAATGAGCACATTAATTTACTGGAATGACAGGGGAGGCTCTGCCTCCCCTGCCACCCCTGACTGCACGTCTCTGGGCCGGGTGCATGTGGCAGAGAGATGGCGCAGGGAGGGAGCCACGGCAGACCCCCTCCCCACAACCAGGATCCAGGCAGCCCCCACTGACCACCAGGCTAAGGTAAGCTGACACATTTTTAAAATAAGATCAGAGGACATCTTTAAATGTCCCCTGGAACATAAAATAAAACTTTTTTTTCTTTCGTTCTAATACTCACCTGATTCCTGGATCCACAAACAAGCGCAGTCTCCTGTCAAGGCAACTACGCACGCTGCTGCGAAGGATGCTGGGTTAAGCCACTCACTATCTGTCTATCCTAGACCCATATATTGACTGCATGGACAACAATCCCTGCGCGCTCGCTTACCTATCCGTCCCCGCACACTTTCTCTCGCAACAGGCACGTAGAGCGCAATAAAGTGGTCCCAGGATTGCAACGCAGTACCAATCTTCTCTTGAATTGGGTAGTGACTACGTTTCCCACAATCCCTGTGCCCACTTTCTTATTCTATTAGTTACGCTGCCACCAGTTTCCCTGAACACTATGTGCGCCGCAGCGAAAGACGCAGGGCTCAGCAACCCACTATCTGTCTATTCTAGACCCAGATAATGACTACGCGGACAACAATCCGCCACTCGCTTACCCAACCATCCCCAGCGACCGCAACTCACAATTTCGTAGCTACTCGAGCTTAACACAACAAGCAATACTCAAGTACGCTCTTTACTTAGCGATGCAAAATGCGCAGCCGGCTTCCCCGCTACACTAATAGCATATCTTCTCGTTAAAGCTAGCATCAGACTGTAGAGGTGCTGCCCAGCAGTGTGAGGATTCATATGCTGCATTATTATACTGTAGAGGTGCTGCCCGGCAGTGTGAGGATTCATATGCTGCATTAATTATTCTTCTTACAAATTTGGTTACTTAACCCATTTGCGTTTGGATTGTAATATTGTGACATCCAGGGCCACGGGTGGCGATCGGGGGGGCCCCGGACGCATGGTGCCGCCAGCTGGCCGAATGCCAGGAGCTCCGGCGGCACCCGGCACAGCTGTGAGTGATCAGGGGGCAGGGCGCGGCGTGATGACGCAGAGGCGCCGGGAGGACCTTTTAAATCAGGAGCGCGCGCTGTACACCTTGCCTTGCCATGGAGTTTCATTCCCGCATCGCTAGTTTACCGAATCAATACTTGTTACTGACCCTGCTTGTTCTGAGGACCCGATCTGTTGCCGGCTTTGCCTGCCATTTGACTATTCTCTCTGTGTACTCCCTGCCTGTTCTGTTTGCCTCCTGTTGCTACTGGTGTGCGCCAATTCTCACCATATACAGTAGCGCAGTACTAGTGCCTAAACGTTGTTGACCCGGTTTTGTTATAACAACTACTCTCGCTCTATGCCCCTGTCTGGTATATTCAGCTGCTTGTTACTGCTGGTGCGCTTCCATCCTGCCATACACTATAGCGCAGTAATATTTGGGTGCACTGCCACTGACGCGTGTACCAGATTCATATCATTGTAATATTTGACTGCAGGGTCCACCACTGCACTCTTCCACAATACCTCAGAGGGGTTACGGTTACAGATGGTGTGAAGGCACTAGCTGGCACCAAAGGTCCAATTTTAATGCACCTGTTGTTACTTTCATCCAAAGCCTGCATAAGTATCACCATAATTTAGCCAAAAAATCACTAAACTTGTTCTGCGTATCCTAAAATGTCTCCTCTTTTCATACAGGCTGCCGCCCCAAGTAGTTGTTTATGAATAGATTAAAGGAAAACTATTTACCGTCATTTGATATGTAATTTTTTTCTTTTTAAATGTTTCTATACATCCTACAAATCCGCCACTTCACGGGCAGGTTATGGGGACCTCCTAGGCACGATATTTGAAGGAATTTTTCGTTTTTATTCTTAATCTTTATGTCATGGAAAAATCACTGTTCCTTTAAAAACTTTTTTTTAAAAACTTATTTTCCTTGTTTCCTGTCCCCAGGGCACTACCCGGACCCCCATACACCTTTTATGGCAAATATCTTGCATATATGCCCTCTAGGAGGGCACTCTAAAAATCGAACGTTCGGGTCCCATTGACTTGCATTGAGTTCAAATCGCGTTCGCATTCGAACTTTTTCAAATGTTCGTTTTCGAATGCGAACCGAACACGGGGGTGTTCAGCCCATCCCTAAGGATAATGTCTCTACACTTCTCATGTCCTCCTGCCCCACCACCTGTCCGCTCGATCCTATCCCCTCGCACCTTTTTCGGTCTGTCCTATTGCCCCTCCTTTGACTAATTTTTAACCTCTCCCTCTCCTCTGGACTCTTCCCCTCTGCATTTAAATGCACTCTGATCACCTCCATTCTAAAGAAGCCATCTCTTGATCCTGCCTGCCTTTGATACTACCATTCCATCTCTCTGCTCCCCTTTGCCTCGGAAATCTTAGAACGCTTGATCTATAAGTAGCTCACCGGTTTTCTCACTGCTAACTCCCTACTTGATCCGCATCAGTCCGGCTTTCGCTCCCACCGTCCACTGAGACTGCTCTGACCAATGATTTAGTTGCTGCTAAAACCAAAGGTCACTTCTCCCTGCTTATTCTTCTCAATCTTTCCGCTGCATTTGACGCTGTCGACCACCCTCTCCTGCTCCTCACGCTGCGTCAACTTAGCCTCATTGACACCGCTCTCTCCTGGTTCTCTTCCTATCTCACTCTTCGCTCCTTCAGTGTCTCTTTCGCTGGTGCCTCTTCACCACTGGTTCTTCTCTCGGTTGGGGTACCTCAAGTCTCTGTTGTAGGTCCCCATCTCTTCTCTCTATACTGCCTCTCAGGGCAACCTCATCTCTTCCTATGGATTCCAATATCCTCTCTATGCTGACGACACCCAAATCTTCCTTTCTGCTCCTGATTAGTGATGAGCCGAAAACCCCCGTGTTCGGTTTGCATTCGAACTCTAACAATTTTAACCACCAGATTTAGGACGTGTGCTAGGCATGGTACATGCGTCAACTTACCCTGGCGTAGGGCAGAGAGAAGGTTGCTGCCATTATCACAGACGACCAATCCCAGCTGAAGCGGGTGTGTTGTTAACCATCTCGGCACATGCCCCTGCAGAGCTGACAGAATTTCTGGCCCGGTGTGGCTCCTGTCCCCTAAACAAACCAGCTCAAGCACAGTATGGCATCTTTTTGCTTGAGCAATTACGTAGCCCCTGCCATGCATCGGTTTAACTGCCACTTCGCCAGAGACCGAGAAGGAGGAGGAGAGGTGGTAGAGGTGGTGGTGCAGACAGACCTCAAACAAGCAGATTTCTGGAGGCGTGGTGGATGAACAAGCTCCAGCACAGAGCCCCGTCTTGGATCCCTCCCAGCTGCAATCAGAGTTACCCAGTGTGCCGTGAAGGAAATGTAACGGCCCTGTCCATGCTTGCTGGACCACGTGTCTAAAGTCACGTGCACCTTGCTGCTGACTGCCTTTCCCAATGACTCCATAACATTGTGTTCCATGTGCTGGTATAGTGCTGGAATGGCCTTCCGTGAAAATAAATGGTGTTTTGGAACCTGCCACTGTGGTACAGCACATTTAGCAAATTCATGGAAGGAAGCAGAGTCCACCAGCTGGAAAGGCAGCAGCTGTAATGCGAGTAATTTTGCTAAGATGGCATTTAGATACTGTGCTTGGGGACGGTTGGGAGTTGGGACTATATTTTTTCTTACGCTGCAGCAGCTGGGGCAACGTAATCTGACTGCATAAATCTTCAGCTGATGGGATGCTGTCACATTCTGAGGAAGGACCTGGTACATCAATTACTGTAGCATCATCCCTGTCAGTGGAGGTTGTAGGCAATGACATGGTAGGACATTTAGTGGGGGTAGAGACAGATGAGGAGGACCTATGCAAAGTGTTGAGCCAACGGGATACGTGGCAGGTGGTCATATGTCGCCTCAAGCATGTGGTACCCAAGTGTGGGATGTCTTTCCCACGCTTGATCCTCATCTGACAGATTACAAATGGCAACGGTGCGGTCTGCTGCACATTTCTTAAAGAACTCCCAGACAGCAGAGTTCCTGGATGTGTGCTTTGAGACAACAGCACTCTGCACCTGAGCAGCTGTTACTTCTGATGCCTTGGACTGGCTACGGTTGGTCATAGAGGACGTTCTCTACACTGGCTCCCTGTCTCCTATAGAGTCCAATTCAAAATATTGGTGCTCACGCACAAAGCTCTCTATAACCACGCCCCTACCTATATCTCCTCCCTTATCAGCAGGTACATCCTGTCCAACCATTTCGCTCTACCAATGAGCTCACATTATCATCTCCCCTTACCCACACCCCGAACTGCCCCTTCTTGTGGAACTCCTTCCCCCACAACATCAGACTCTCCCCCGTTTTTCCAGTCCTTCAAGAAGTCTCTGAAAACACATTAGTCAGAGAAGCCTATCGGCTCGCTCCATGATTCCACCGCTATACATTTCTTGCCCCTACTTGCACCCACTACTTCACATACTCTGCCACTTACCCTCACCTAGTGTCTCACCCATCTCCTCTTAGATTGTAAGCTCTTGAGCAAGGTCCCCTCTCCTACTGTCTGTGTAACTTGTATGGACATTTGTTATTCCGTCTCTCCCATTGTACAGCGCTATGGAACTAACATATAAATAGTTTATAAAGAACTTTATCCATCCATATCCATATTAAGGTTGCTAGATCAGCCATGTTTTCCTGGACAATGATCATTTATTCATGTTGATGGGCAGTGCATGAAAATACAACCCCGCAGTATGTATAAACCATATGCTGCAGGTAAGAAATCAAAGAGGAATCCCAGGTGACCTGCCTTGATGAGGAAACTGATTTCCCTCTTGAAGGATATGGATTCATACATGTTGCAGTGCAGCACCTTTCCTGTGCTCTTCTGCTACACTAAATAGTAATATGTGTCCAGGAAAAAAAATGGCTGATCTGGCATCCTGATCTCAATTTATTTATTCATCCATTAACGTGTGTGTGTGTGTGACTAATAAAATTTATTTATTCCCAATTTTGCAAAAAAACTTGATTTTAAAATTAAAAACAATCATTTTGCTGAATTAAGTTACAGCAGTTACTGTGATGCCGGTTCGAACGATGTTATCTAGTATTTATCACATTTGAAATTTACTTTGATACGTTATTTTGTGAAGAAGCCAAAACCTTTTTAATATTATTCAGTGGAACACAGAGCGCCCCCTACTGACTCAACCAGACGTCACAGTATCAATCTACAGTCTCTTTATTGCATTTTACATGGGGGTTTATTCGGTTTCCATTGCATGGCATAATGAAATATTCAATCACAATAATGTATGTAGAAAAAATAATGGTGCAGCGCTCGTACGGGTGACCCACCTCCAAAGTGAAGAGAAAATCACAAGGAAGTATCACTTACAGAGAAACGGGATATGATGTCATAGACCCAGTCGGCTTGTTTCCATAACCCAAAAATGTCTGCATGCTGAATCCATAGAGCATTTTGACGCTCTTTGAAATGTGAGTGATACATCATATGTTACAAAGAATACAATACGATCTATTAATTGATTCACACTATGAGATTCTATTTTTGTTTTTCTGTTATTTATGTAAACACGCCGACTGGGTCTATGACATCATATCCCGTTTCTCTGTAAGTGATACTTCCTTGTGATTTTCTCTTCACTTTGGAGGTGGGTCACCCGTACGAACACTGCACCATTATTTTTTCTTCATATGGTTTCTCTTTTTTGGTAGTTTGGGATCTGCCTTTATGGGCGTTCTAGCGATCGCCTTTGAGATCTTCCCTTTTTTTTTTTCTTCTAAGCGCCACAGTTTTTCTATTTTCTCTAACAATAATGTATGTAGCCATAACGGCCTCTGCTCACACTCTGCGTTATCTTCTAAGACTGTTACCAGGTGTAACAATGTCACATTTCTGAATACATTTATCATCCATCGTGGCATTGATTCACAGGACATATAGCTCAGATACCCATTTGGTGCCGCGATTAGCTCAAAAAACCATTTCCTTTCCATTAGCGTATAGAGTATAATTTTATATTACAAGTAACCATAAAATCGCATTATTTTGTAGGTTATGTAAAGAATTTTGGGAACGTATGATGTAATGTTTGTTCCCCCTCTTTTGTAAGAATTGGGACGGACTGCTAGTGTTGCGTTACCCCTCCCTACAGTGATGGGAGTTGAGCGCTTGACATGCTGTGAGACGTCAGCCCAGTCATACTTATTTGCTCATCCTGGGCAAGTTTTGTGGTTGTCTGGAGAGGGTATTAATATCCCCTCTACAAATTCTTGATAAAGCCTCGTACTAGCAGCGAAACGCGTTATGTCTGTGTTTAACTGGTTGATGTTTTCTCTCTTGCCATTATTGTCTGCCTATGATGGAGGACAACTACTGTATATATTTCTTCTACTATATCAGGGGTCAGCAACCTTGGCTCCCTGATGTTTTGCAAACTACATTTCCTATGTAGCTTAATGGGTGACTGAGCATCTTGGGAGATGTAGTTTTCAAAACATCAGGGAGCCAAGGTTGCTGACCCCTGTGCTATACTATAGTGGCGTATAGTAGGCAGCATGAGCCGCCTCAGCCTAGCTGGTACAGATTGCTTTCTGGATAGAGGCTTCCTTTTTATTTATAGATCGCACCTTGACTTTGTTGCTACTTACCTTTATTCTGGGATAACTTTAATGGGTCTTTGAGACATTTTTTTACTCCCAGTGTTCGTGTAGGACCAACCAATGAGATTTGGCTTGTCGCTGGCTGGTGGGCTTACGCTTCTAATGGCTATTAACCTTTTCTCACCGCAAGGCGTACCATGCCGTCTCTGCGGCGAGTGGGCTCAGAAGACACTGGGCGTACTAGTAGGCCCCTTTGACTTTTGTGGCCTACCTCGGCTGTTCCCGGCAGCCCATGACGAGCGTTGCGTGTCAGCTGCATGGACGGGCTGAACCAGAGGCCCGTGGCCACACCTGGCGACGGGGCGTATTAGTACACCCTGCCGGCATTAACCCTCTCCCAATGGGTGCCACCTGTCTGCCGTTAAGGGCTTAACCATTAAACTACTGTGATTGTGTATATACCATCTGCAGTAGCAGACATAGGAGCCGGAGATCATGTTGACACAATCTGGGGCTGTGTAGTGAGATGGCAAATTTATTTCGTTTGGGGGCACCTTCTGGAGCCCAAACGCAAAGTGTGGCCATAATGCCCAAGGTACTAAAATGGTTTAATATCGGCTAAGGATTGTCCGGATATATCTGGCTTTTCCCCAGACGACGATGAGCCAAGAGCTGCAGTTCTAACTGCAGTAACTCCTTTTGGCCAGTAGATGGCCAACTTTGCAGGCCACATCGCTTATTACAGAAAGAAATACATTGGGAATATTCCTAAATATTTATCACTGTATAATTAAAACTGATGAAGGGGTTAAAAGTAACCAAAAATTTCACAATTTTGTAGACTATTTACAGGATTTTGAGAAAGTATGATAAAAAAAAAATTCTCTTTCGTAAGAATTGAGGCTGACTGTTTGTGTTGTTGTTGCTCCCTAGAGTGATGGGAGTTGAGCGCTCACGTCTTTCGCTGTCATTACTTTTTTGGGATGTGAAAATAACGGTTATGCACTACTGAACTGCTTTGTCCGCAATGTAACTACTTGATGCTTTTTAAGATATTGTATGCAAAGGTTGACTGTATTGACATTTGGCTTTGAATAAATATTAATAACTGGACCAAGACCTGTCCAGGAATCGGGTCAAAGAAAGCAGAAAAGATTAGGATCGCAGTCGATTTGACAAGGAAATATGTCGGCATCTACATTTACGATGAGCATCACACAAATAGGAAATAAAATAAATGCCCTTTGACCTCAGAGGCAGGATATTATAAATTTAAAAAAACATTTTTGTATGCCAATTAAATCTGTGTGCCATATTCTAGTTATCAAATGTGACAATAATAGGAATACAAAATATGGAAAAAAAATAAAAAAAAGTGAACTTCACTCCATATGCAGGAGAAGGGGAGATCCAGCTTCTTTCTCCAAGTCAGGAACACAAGCAAATATGGTTTAAAACGGACTACATTGTGTATACGATGCGTAGAAAACCAGCAGAGGGACGTAGAATCCTTAAACATACACAATCAAAGACTGGATGTGGCCACGAACATGGGCGACAGCAATGAGACCACATGCAACTGTGTCAGTACGACTTGTAGATTGACAAATTAAAGGGCCACCACCAAAAAATAAATGTCCTTATTGTGTTTATTTTATGTTGCCGATATCTTACATGTGCTTTGCGATTGTTAAAATCTTTTACTCTATATGTATCACTGGCTGCATCCATTGTGTGATATTTTGTTGTAAACTGCCCCCCCCCCCCAGTATCTTCCCATCACTTGCTCCTCACGGTGTGGCTTTGACCATAGAATGACATCATTGAATTGTTTGGGTTGTATTCAAAGGACATCACCAAGGGGATAGATTAGAAGTCCTTTAAGCTCCCTGTTTTATCTCATTCAGCTGCCAGCTCTTATCTTGCGTAGCCTGGAGAACACAGTAGCCCCCTGCAGCCTTATCTAAACATTAACAGTCAATGGAATGGAGGAGTGAAAGTAAAACTTTTGCACAGATTTTGGAAAATGTTGCATCATGGGAAAAATACAAAGTGGAAACAGATAAAAAAAACATTTTTTTTTCCTTTTTACATGCAATTATTTCAAACAAAGAAAAAAAAACCAGCAGCAGCAGCATGTGTTTTATAAGGTGGTTTATAATGTGTTTTATAAGGTGGTTTTGTTTGTAATGCACATGTAATCTAGTTACAGTTTATGTTCGTGGTAGTGTCCCTTTGACAGTGTCTACAATGTTACTTTGGCAGGTGCATGTCTTGCTCCCTTACGGTCTCGTGTCACGCATGTAAACTACATGAAGAATATGTAAACGCATAGTTGTAAAGTATGGAGCCAGTGCTTCACTCTACATTGTGCACAGAGTCACACCTTTTTTTTGGGCTTTCGTCACCAGGAACAATTAAATAATTTGTGTCAGTGACTTAACAGATTGTTTTTTTTAACTCCTTTCACTAACAAGTGGTTTTCCATAAATCCAGGGTCACGGCTCTGTGGTTTTATGGAGAACAATTTTGAATTATACATACATTGAAACTGTTGCAAACATCAAAAGCACATTTCCAAATACATGCATTATTTGCAGGGCAGACGGGACCATCTGCTGGTTAAATAGCACTATTACATCTCCAAATTACATCTCAGGATGCTTTTTCTTTTTTCATGGGGGGGGGGGGACTCAAAGTTGTCTAAAATGTTTTGGAACCTTTGGGTATCTTACCCAAGGTGCTAAAACCTTGGGGACACATTCTGGAGGCCAAAAACAAATCCTTTGCATTGCTCCAGTATTGGCCCACATCAAGTATATTTCATATCAGGGCACCAGCAGGTGTTTTATTGATCAAGTATACTCCATCTTGGTACTAAAGGGGTTAATAAATCAAGATTTAAACGTGACACCCTCCCCCCCCCCCAAAACAAACACATTTCCCATTTGTCTGAAGTGGCATATATTCTCAGAGGCTAAAGAACAAGAGATGGAATGATGGCTATTGTTACCTTTTCTTGCATGCTCTATACTGTGTATGTATATATACACACTGTACATATATTTTAAAAATATATGTTCGGTGCATGATTTGTTTATAATATTAGTCACTTTTTTCTTCTTCTGTTCCCCCTTGCAGTTACTTTTCCCTCATATGTTGAAAAGGCTGTACACCGGTATATAGGTGTGTGTATATATACGCCATCTGTTCCGCAATGTATCAAATTGTGTGTACCTCTAGATAAAGCGGGAAAATTAAAGTTGATTATAAAATCGATTTGTTCCTGCACAAATATTTTTGAAAAATATACAGATTTAAAAAATAATAATAAAAAAAGTACCAATGCGTCCCACATAGTTTCAAACCCAGGTGAGTGATATCTATTACCACTGTCCACATCCAGATACGGCACATGTCGAGACAGCTTGGCGATGAATGAAAAAAATTAAAAAATAGTATCCACTGCTGGACACCACATACGATGGAATCTAACATTTATTAAAGATATTAACCATAGAAATGCAACCTGTCCCTCCTCCAGAAAAAGAAATACAATCATTTTTCAGTATCGAGTGCCATCAAAAAATATATATGTATATAAAAATAATAAACTTGTTGGCATTGACAAGGAACAAAGTCCACCAAACAGTGGCTTGTCCGCTTTCTGGTCATTGCTTGGTCTTTGGGAATCTGTTTCTGGAAGCCAGAAGCAAAGACCATCATGTTTAATTTGTTCCAAATTAATAAATAAGGTTGTTTTTCGCTCCATTGAGTTGGAGGCTGTTGATTGTATCTCTGAAACAAATCCTGTCAGCTCTGTTGGAGATGTTTTGGCGCTTCCGGCCCTCGTCTTGTGCCTGAGTTGGACTCCTTGATCCTCTCGTGGACCCACACACCCACGGTTGAGGCATTGGTCAAGAATCTTTGTAGCGCTTCCATTGCAGAATTAGAACATTCCAAATTCTGTTTATATTTTGGTTTTCACAGTATTTTCAAGTCGGGATGTTAAGTCGCCCTCCTCTCTTTCGGGTGGTGCTGTATAGAGTTTGCGATGGAAAGAGAAGACTTATGACGCTAGAGAGCGACGAGAATTGACATGACCAATAGAAATGTGCCGAGTTGAAATGCGATCCTGGATGCGCTGGATCTCCGGTCAGATCTCATGGCATAGAATAAAGCGTTCGTGTTATTGGTTGGGACGTCCACATTGCAGATCATTCCATCACAGCAGGAAACGCACTCCTGGAGATGTAAAAGGTACAACATGTTAGACTTGTCTATTTGTAGAACGATGAAATGAGCACAAAAAGAGACAAGATTTTGCAAACGTCTCAGAGTTAGGGAAGTTGGAAATCCATTTTTTTTTCATATTTGTATTTTGGTCTGAATTTTGCCCGAATTTGTCTCGCGTAATTACTTCTCAGGTTTGCTGTCCGATGTCAAAAAAGACCAAAATATTTTGTTAAATCAATCCAAGCTGCACCGTGAAGGCGCACCCAAACCATAAGATAATAGAAAATGATACAATCAGTGTAATTCACTCACCACCACAGTATACGGCTTTTGAGACCATGAGAAATGTTGTTTTTGCGAAAAGGAAAATCAAACAGCGGCAGGAGAACCTTCATCGATTAATCTTCTGCTGCTTTATGAATTTCCCTCAAGGGATCAACTGATTTTATCATTGCTGCAAGTATGGCAAACTACAGTGGTTAGCGAATAACCCCTGTGACGCGCGTCACTTTGGACTCGAAGTACATGGGCCTAGAAATATATTTGAGAGGTGCGGGCCTGAAGTTTCATATTGTTTTCCTGCGCTTTCCTTTGTTAAAGTCACCTTGTATTTACAATTTTAGATGCGGGGTGTTTGTGTTGTCTGTACCCTATTCCCTGATGTCTGTGTTATATTAATATTCCCTTATGTATTTATTGTAGAGTCTCCTGTGGTGTAACTGTATACTGTATATGCTGCACTGTTCCATCACCCCTCTGCCCTCCCCCCAGTGACGTGCATAAACCGAATCGCCCTGCCACTTCTAATCTTTTGTTTCAATGCTGGGCATGTTTCTTTTGTTTCTGTACCGTCCCCTGTGTGTGTGTGTGTGTGTGTTTTAACCAGTTGCACATTGTAAATAAACTCCGTCTCAGTTTGGGTTTCAACCTGCAAGGATCTCCTGTGTTTCACTGGGTTTTGGGCCAGAAGCAGTACTCCGGCGGGATACTGGCAGCAAGAGGAGCAGACTGCATGTGGACAGGGATCACCCAGGTTACAACCCCTAAAGTCTTTGGTAAAATGCTTTGGTAATCTTTATTCTAGAGCCAATCTGGACTACGCTTCCCATGATGCTTAGAGTGTCACCAGGGGGAATTGTAGCCCATACATATCTGCAATACTAGGGACTGCACGGAGCTGCTTCAACTTGGAAAATGGTGAAGGTGCATGAACCATGCAATCCTGAATCCCGCAAACCCCCCCCCCATACAAATTAAATATATAAAATATATATTCGTATCTAAAGACCTATTATATTTAGATGTGTACAGGCTGAGTATCCCTTATTCAAATTTTGTGGGAACAGAAATATTTGGATTTTTGGGGGATTATGTAAGAACTGCATATAATGAGATCCTGGTGACGGGACCCAAATCTAAACACGATATTCAGTTAGCCTGAATTCCATTATATTCAATATTTCTTAAATGTTTGTCCCAATCACATGATGTCTGTCCGGGGTGGAATTTTCCCTTTTTGGCGTCATGTTGGCACTCACGATTTTGGATTTCAAAATTCGGGATACTCGCCCTGTGCTGCATACTGCGGTATAGGATTTGCTCCGCTTGGGAATGTATTAGAGTTGTCAGGCTAATAAGAGAGGTTTGTGGCCATTATAATTAGCAGAATGTTCCTGTTATTATACAATTACATTGTATTGGGACGTTAACCATTCCAACATGCATCCATTACATTCATGGAAATATGAAAGCTCTGCGCCGTGAACCTACAGTATGTCCAGAGTCCCTGTGGTGGTGACATCCGACCGTGTGACATTCCTCTCTGGTTGCACATTTCTTGGTCACGGATTTACTTCTTCCATGGCTTGTAAAGTGGTGCACAGTCTTACAGTAATAAGTACCTGTGAGGGGGGGGGGGGGATGCCAAAATTCAGAAATTGCAGTCGTAAATAATATTAACCTTTTCACTGCTGAGCCATTTCACCTCTGGGCTGAGCTCACTTTAGACATTATGAGCACAAAAAAAAAAAACCTGTCAAACACGATTTGAACTCATGGCTTTATTGTGTGACCCAGACAAATTATATATCCTTTCCCCCCCCCCAGCACATACATATAATAATGATATCTTATGAATATGTCATGTCCTGCCAGAATGCTGTAACAGAAAATGTAAAAAAAATGTGAATTTGCATTTAGATTTCTATCATTTACAGCATATAAAATTATTTAATTTTTTTTCCACATTTTATCATCTGAGCCTTTATGGTTATATATTCTATGGGGGTACTAGTGATAAAAAAAATAGAAATGGGAACCCATCAATGTATTTTTTTGAGAAAATACGCAATTTTAGCGAAAACTGGGGAAAAAACATAATTGACAAGTGAACAATAAAGCTGCATTAGTAAATTTTAAAAAGGGGGAAAGAACTTTAATTTAGTTATACTTGTTTAATTTTTACACATAACCTTTTCATGTTTGGTTTCATTGGCAGGGTCTTGCTTCAAAGAAGTCAGACCGCCCCGGACGGCTGGGGTCTCCTCCTTTGCTGCGTGGACCCCATTATGTGTGGGGGGGGGCCACCTCCGCACACAACAGGGAATCCCCAGGTCATCAGCAGCGAAGGGGGTTTAAAAATATTCCAAGTCATAATCGCAAATCCCAAGTTGCTACAGCAGCCCTTATGGCCAAACATCAAACCGATGGGTATGGTATGGTATGATATAATATATATATATAATAATAAAAACAAACAGCATGATTTGTAGGATAATAAACATAAAATCCGCCACTTACTTGCAGGACACCATTTGTCCTCGGCCCAGCGGTTACAGTTGTAATTGTCTGTTGCTTTTTCACAGGTAAAACACTTGAAGCTGTTGGGGAATGGTGTGGCTGTAATTAAAAATATAGTTTTAATAGAATGTTTTCTCACACTTTATGACCCAGCAATGCTTCATGTACAGCATGTCCTCAAGCTTTAGGATCGGAAAAATATATACGTGGCCTTAAACTGCATTGAACTGTGAATGGTGGTAATCAACAAAAAAGGCTGTAAGTAGTACCGGCACCTACCGGCTGAGTACCGGCACTTTTTTAAAAAATATGTTGCAGAAATGCAGGTTCTGCATTAACCTCCCTGGCGGTCTAATTTTTTCAAAATTTTGTGTCTAAAAGCGTATCAATTTTTTTTTAAAGGAAACGTGTTTTTGTACATAGTTAGCCTGTAATAATTAGGAATCACGCACTGAAATCCGTGCAATCAAGAGTTCTTACTGGTAAAATCCTTTATAAATTAATTAATTAATTTTAAAAAAATAGTAAATACACGGAGTCCGATAAAGGTTGAAACACGAAATAATAATTTAGAGAAAGAATGTGGCGGGACAGGCGCTTCCTTCACACTGACAGGGATGTCCTCACTTAAATGACAGTTCTCCCCTCTGTTGGATGAGTGTAAACCTCAAACAAAACAGAAAACAAAAATAATGGTGCAGTATGTCAAGGCAGTATACTATTAAAATAAAGATAAGAGGATTGCACTCACATGGTGTGGTGTCTTAGTATCAGACACCAGATGTTTATAACGGCTGGCAGAATTATGGAAGGAACGCCAGACTTCCCTTATTTTAATTATTTTATACCAATAAATCCCATTATACCTTGCTTGCTGTCCCTATTCTTCCTGTTTCCTGGCTGCTGTACCCCACATGATTGTGATCTACACCGCTGCTGAGGATCAGGGGAACGGATACTGAAACAACATCAAGGCTCTTGGAGTACCCAAAGATTGGAGGACCACCACAGACGTTGGAGCACCACCAAGGAAGTCTGGCGTTCCTTCCATAATTCTGCCAGCCGCTATAAACATCTGGTGTCTGATACTAAGACACCACACCATGTGAGTGCAATCCTCTTATCTTTATTTTAATAGTATACTGCCTTGACATACTGCACCATTATTTTTGTTTTCTGTTTTGTTTGAGGTTTACACTCATCCAACAGAGGGGAGAACTGTCATTTAAGTGAGGACATCCCTGTCAGTGTGAAGGAAGCGCCTGTCCCGCCACATTTTTTCTCTATTTATGCTTCTAACTGGGTTTCTAGGGATAAGCCCGAGTGAACGGACAAGCTGCTGATTTACTGTGAGAAACATTCACAATTTACGGTTTTATTGCTGCCTTTTTTTCTGCTCTTAAAGGTCTAGAGGGGTTAATTAACCCTCAACATATGAACAATT
Source organism: Leptobrachium leishanense (assembly GCA_009667805.1). Lineage (NCBI taxonomy): Eukaryota > Metazoa > Chordata > Amphibia > Anura > Megophryidae > Leptobrachium > Leptobrachium leishanense. Next base: position 30,867,916 of record CM019069.1, on the reverse strand, counting down.
GTGAAAGGAACCACTAGGTGGCGCCCAGAACACAGATTCTTCTGAAATAATAATTTATTCTCCCAAAAATAATTATCCAAAATAATGCAAATAAATGATATTCAATAAAATACAACAAAAAACACTGAAATCTGTCTGAACAAGGGTGAGACGATGTATGGTCTATTTCTTATTCTGTACTGCCACCTAGTGGCCGTTCATAAACATTTCCATTTGTATTCAGTGAGTTTTGTGAATGAAATTTGCTGAGGTCCAGCCCTTCTGCATCATGTGACTTGCAGAGAGCCATCTAGGAAGCAGCTCGCTGCGATCACACTGCGGGGACAGCGAGGGAGCCAGGAGGAGGTGAGTATGTATCCAGCCCGAGTGTGACTCGGGGTTACCGTTCGCAGTAGCGAAATTTAACCCCGAGTCACACTTGGGAATACCGCCAGGGAGGTTAACAGCATTCCGCTAGCAGCCACCCGACTGGTCGCATTCCCGTGATGTGTCTCCTCACGCGGCCGCCTCCTCAGTCCTCTGAAGGCTGTGACGCGGTCTACACTGAGATCTCGTGAGATCTCACGAGAGCGTGTCCCAGCCTTCAGAGGGCTGAGGAGGCGGCCGCGTGCAGGAGCACTCCTGAGCTGCTCAGAGGAACATGCGGTCCTGAGGCTAGGCAAGTATAATTCTGGGGGCATGTGTCTGGCTATAATTAATTCTGGGGTCCCTGCCTGGCTATAATTAATTCTTGGGGTCCCTGCCTGGCTAGAATTCATTCTTGGGGTCCCTGCCTGGCTAGAATTCATTCTTGGGGTCCCTGCCTGGCTAGAATTCATTCTGGGGGGTCCCTGCCTGGCTAGAATTCATTCTGGGGTCCCTGCCTGGCTATAATTCATTCTGGGGGCATTTGCCTGGCTATAATTATTTCTGGGGGTATGTGCCTGGCTATAATTATTTCTGGGGGCATGTGTCTGGCTATGATTCATTCTGGGGCATATGTCTGGCTAGAATTAATTCTGGGGGGTCCCTGCCTGGCTATAATTAATTCTGGGGGCATGTGCCTGGCTGTGTTCAATTCTGGGGGTCTGCGTGTGGTTATACAATAGGAATAGAGATATATATATATCTATGTGTAAATGCATGCATTTGTCTTTAAACAGGCTGCGGTGTGTAAAAATCTGTATCTGTGTCCTTGTCGCAGACCAGCGTTGCCCCCTTGCCCTGCACCCAAAAGGCTGGTATTGCTCCTAGAATCGCCACATTATCTGCTGCCTGCACTGCACAAAGTAAGAATGAATTGTAAAATTGCCTCTGTCCTTAAAGGGTGAATAAAAGAGTATTTATTCGGACACGAAAAAGTGTCATAATAATCACTGTTTTTCCCTGGGCGTGAGAGTACCCCCACCTATTTTTCCAGAAAAAAAGCACTGGAAAAGGGTTTCATGATCCGTCACATTCTATTGGTTTCAGTGTGTGCAAACATACATACGCAAAATCTGAGGATGTACAGGGTTTATAGTAAACCACATTTTTAATAAAAATCCATATGACAGAAACACTGATGTTTCGACTAACAAGTGGTCTTTATTAAAGTATGATAAAAGCATGATGAGATCATACTGAAGACCACTTGCTGGTTGAGATTTCAGTGTTGCGGTCACATGGATTTTTATTAAAATTTCGGTTTACTTTATAAGTAGGGATGAGCCAAACACCCCCGTGTTCGGTTCGCATTCGAACAATTTCAAAAGCTCGAGTTCTAACTCGAACCGAACTCAATGCAAGTCAATGGGACTCGAAAGTTCGATTTTTAGAGTGCCCTGCAAGAGGGCATATATGGAAGATATTTGCCATAAAAGATGTATGGGGGTCCAGATAGTACTCTGGGGGACAGGAAACAAGAACAACAAGTTTTAAAAAAAAGTTTTTAAAGGAAGAGTGAGTTTTCCATGAAATAAGGGTTAAAAAATAAAAACAATATCGTCAAATATCGTGCCTAGGAGGTCCCCATAACCTGCCCGTGAAGTGGCGGATTTGTAGGATGTATAGAAAAATTTAAAAAATAAAAAAAAAGACATTTCAAATGCCAGTAAACAGTTTTCCTTAAATCTATTCATAAACAACTGCTTGGAGCGGCAGCCTGTATGAAAAGAGACGTTTTAGGACACGCGGAACAAGTTTAATGATTTTTTTTTGGCTAAATTATTGTGAAACGTATGCAGGCTTTGGATGAAAGTAACAATAGGTGCTTTAAAATTGGGCCTTTAGTGTCGGCAACAGTGCCGTCACACCGTAACCCCGCTGTGGTATTGTCGAAGAGTGCAGGGTGGACCCTGCGGTCCAATATTAAAATGATATAAATCTGGTAATATAGGCGTGCACCCAAATATTGTGCCTTTGGTGGCAGCAAGTGCCTTCATACCGTAACCCTTTTGTGGTATTGTGGAAGAGTGCAGGTTTGGACCCCGAGAAGACACAGATTACAATTCACAGAAATTTTATGGAAGTATGTGACACCCCCTACAGCTGACTGAGAAGACACACTTTCCACCACCAATTCCCAGATATCTGCAACAAGTGAGACGCCCCCCCCCAATAGTGTGTCTTCTCACTGCCAGTGACAGCTGGCAGAACAATCTCCTCTCACTCCTGCAGAAAAACACGTACTGGCTGGGCTGGGTTCAAGCCTTATATAGTGTGCTGCGGGACTTAGCTCTGTGAGCCCATGATTGGGCAAACTTTGCCCAATCAGGACTCTGAGCCGTGATTGGCATAGTCTTGCACCAGTCTTGCACCTAAACTGTGGTCAGGTGCAGGCTGTAGCCAATTACAAGCTTCAGGCCAGTGGAAAAAGTGCATTGTGGGCGAACATGCGGCAAACTCGCGGAAATGTTCGTAGTTCGAGAACATCCGAACTGGCGATGTTCGAATCGAACTCCGAACACATCGAACCGAACAGCTCATCCCTATTTATAAGGCCGGCCGTCCACTGGGTCCGTATAATCCCAAAACACAGCAGAGATTCAACCATCGGCCACTACCGCCGACTTCCATCAGACGACTACATCAGACTAGCGATCTTTCCAATTTAAATGGGATTTGTCCGATGACCTCATACAGCAAACATGAAAAAAAGGATGGAATTAATATACGGTGCAATTCGGCGATCTTCGACAGCAGTGAAATTAAATATTACTTCTCTATGGGAGAACGTCGAACTGCAACGAAATGTCAGTGAAATGTCCTGATTTTCGGTGATTCAGCTTGACAGGTTTAAACAGGTGAACACCATTGAAACAAATGGGAATTTTATTTTATTTTTATTCAACCGTTCGTTTTCATCAAACCGTCTATTTTTCTGAACATCTTTTTGGATTTTTGGTATTTGATTAAATTTTTGAGTCCCGATTTTTAAAAAAAAAGCGTTTTTTATTCCGTAACAGATTTTTTATTAACTTCATAGGACTTTTTTATTATTATTTAGACACATTTTTTTAAATACATTTTTATTGGTTTAAACAATTATTATAAGAATAGCTTTTTTTTTTTTTTTAGAAGAGTTTTTTTTCCCTGAAGTCCTGTCTGTCAGTCTTCCTGGATCGTCCATAGTCACTAGCAGTGGACGACCCAGGTCGTATGACCAAGTTGTCCGTAGTCTGACAACCAAGTCGGTCGTCTGACTACAGACCCTGTGGACGCCTAGCCTTAGGCTGGGTTCACACCTGTGCGTTTTTTGACGAGCGCAAACGTAAAAAACGCGCATTGCAGCGCGTTCACGGCCATAGACTGCAGCGTGAACGTGCTGCAATACGCCCCAAAGAAGCTCCCGTATTTCTTTGGGCGTAGGACGTTTTACAGCGCGTTTATACGCGCTGTAAAAGGCCCGGGTGTGAACGGGTCCCATAGGATTTCCGTGCTTGGGCGTTTTACAGCATGCAGGAACGCGCTGTAAAACGCCCAGGTGTGAACGGGGTCTAAGTCCTCCTATTTCGCTTGAATTCAATTTCATGGACCCCAGCACTGGGCAACACACACACGCACGTCAAGATATTAAAAAACAACTCAGAATTAATGTTAACCCTTTCAAGATCAACTGGTTTTTAAAATAAAACACAAATACAAGCAGAAATCTGGGTTCGTCGAAGTTTTAATAATATCCTTTAAAATAAACCTTTAACCCTCACTGTCCCCTTTCAGTGTTTGAATCCACCATTTTTGACAGGTAGAGTGTGTCTGGCTCCCTCTGCTGGTGAACTCACTTTTAGCACTGAGGCCGTGCTGTACGAAGTAGAAGCTGCCATGTTCCGTGCACTGTACGTTTGGTAATACATTCTGGAGCAGGTTTGCAACTATCCAGAATAAGACCAAAATCGAGTCAACATGATTTTGAGCGCCCGATGGTGCTTTTGAAAATCCGGTTAAGGCTAGGGTCAGACTAACGCATTTTTCGCGTCTTCCGTCAAAAAGTGCGTCTGGACGCACTTTTTGATGGCAGACGCAATAGCGGTCACGCGGTGCGCAATTACGGGTGTGATTTTTGACGGAGCTATAAAAAAACAAATGGACGTGATGTTGGCCAGACATGTGCAGAGTCTGACGTCTCCTAATCACACACACACGCCGCTATGCGGACGCAGCGCACTCTGTGCGTCAGTACTAGCAGTTTGACGTTCTTGCAAAAATGGGTTAGTTTGCCGCTTGCGTTGTCCGGCCGCACTTTTGTAATAAAGTGCGGCTAAATGCACGTTCAAACAGCGTTCGTCTGACCCCAGCCTAATGCAGATGTGGTATTGGGAGAGTTGACCTCACACGCCGGGTTTTAGGAGGTCTTTACGGTTTGTTACAAAAAAAAAAAATAGTAGTTATTATAATCAAACACCTAATAAGAGATTCACGGCATGTGGGTCGATTAGGAACTCGGCCCCCTCACATGAACAGAGGTGGGGCTGCGTTACCCCTCTACCTCACCTCTAAGACACTTGTTAAATAAACTGTCTTCATTACAAGAAGCCCTGAATTTCTTGCAAAATAAAACGTCGTGGCGGCTGCATGGATTCTCTGTAAAGGTAAAGCTGGCGTCTGCCAACCTGAACATTCAATGTACCAGTGACAGAGTTGTCCCAATTGTAACACCGGCCTGGCTGGCCAAACCACGGTTCTTCCGGTGCCCACCAACAATGTCTTTGATATTAGGAATTGTTGGCACCAGCATGGCGGCAGCCGGATGGAAACCAGTCGTGCGTGTGACTTTGATGCCTTTACATGAAAACGTAACAATAACAAGCAGGTATCCGACAGATAAGAGTCGCCACTTACGGTCTAGCGGCGGCCTCACATTGTGGAAGTTTATGTTTTTGGCCAACGTGCTGCAAGTCACAAATATGACGAACTGGAAGGTGCCCAGGATGTGCAGGTGGGAAATCCGCATAGTGCAAGGCTGGACTTCAACGACTCGGCTTCTCGGGCAGCTCTTTCTGAAAAGAAAAGAAATGTGTAACAACCCAGGAAACGTTATCAAAAGGCTGAATTTGTTACATAAGAATGTGAGACGTTATCTGCTAAGCACCAACCTTGTCACCAAATTCCACCGAACAGTGATTTCCCCCGGTCGGTGCAATTTCGGGCAGTTAGTCTATTCACTAAAACCGCCAATTTGCCAAATCCAGGCGAACTGACAGGAATACGGGGCACATCGCAATTCGGTGATGTTTGGCGGAAGCGAAATTGCCCAGTAGAGAAGTAACGGTTAATTTATTCACAGAGCCCCGAAATGTAGACAAAATTACCTGGTTTTTGGTGTTTCAGTTCGGCAGGTTTAAACAGGCGAATCCCATAGGATTCAATGTAAAAATTAAATGTTATTTTAAAAAAACACGTATTCTTTTTCAGCAAAAAAGCCTTCTCTATATTTTTAGACAAAATTTTTGTTTCCCAATTATTTTTTAAAAAATTAAATGACTTTTTTTGATTATTCACTTTAATGCATTTTTATTGGTTTAAACATCTATTAGGAGAATAGTTTTTTTTTTTCTTCTACAGCTCCGTGGTCTTCGGCGACTCCCTCTTTGGTGCACTATGGTGACCCTAAGGTGAAGTTTTTTGGGGGGGTTTTCTTTGGCTTTGGATTTTGCCAAGGCCACTTCGGTGCTTTTCGTTGACGCTCTCCAACTTTTTCATGATCCCATTTCGGTGACCCTGCGGTGTATTCAGTAAGCACTACAGGGTCCCCGAATTGCAGGGAAAAGCTGCCGCCAACCCGACGAAAACTAACCGCAAAACCTGCCGAATGCAAGCCGAAAACCATCAAAAACATCTGGATTAACCCGTCGAAGACGCCGGAAAAACCCGAGCAGGAGCCGATCACACGCAGCGAAGCCGCCGGAAAAAGCTGACACCGAAGACAGAGGGAGGTGAATAAATTAGCAAAAAAGTTTGTATGAAAATGAAAAGCTGTTTGCAAAGAAACTACTGAGCGAAAATGTCTGAAATTTACATATGAGGTCCAGGGAATGATAATAAAAAGGGCTGTTACAGAAAAAATAACTAAACTTTTTAAAAAAAAAAGAAAAATGCTTAAAGTATCCTAAAAAAATCTATAAATAAAGAGACTCTTTACTGCAGAATTTCATAATGAACGGTTTATTAGATATTGAATTAAAACGGGAATATTTTTAACATTGAAGTCTATGGGATTCTCCTGAATTAACTTGCCGAATTAAACCACCGAATGGCAGGGCATTAGGGGAACCTTTCACTGCTGGTTTGTGTTCTCTGAATAGCCGAAGCAGTGCTTTTTCATGGGGATTTCACTGCCCTCGAACAGGCACCGAACAGGCACCGTATGTTCAGGCAATTCGTCAGGATTTGGCGAATTGCCTGCTCTCTGGATAGCCGAATGGCCAGGAAAGGTAACCGAACGCTGAATTTCAGCGTTCGGTTACCTTTCTCAAGCAATTCGGATCTCTTTGGATAACCCTGTATGTATCGATAAAAAATGAATTTTATTATTGCAAGTTGACGTTTCAGTCCATGCTGGACTTTTCTCAAGACCTAACACACACACACAAAAACGTGTTGGCTTGCTTGGTTGGTTTCTGGGGAAATATATATATATATCTCCACGATAACCCGCAACAAGGAGACTTTGCAGTGAAATATATATATATATATATCACAAACAAACTCCCAACTCTTCAGCACAACGCTTTGGAACGTATCCTGTTCTGCCATGGTGCAAAATATCCCAAAAACAATATATGGTGCCGAGCATAGGAGCCACGCACTGTCTTTTTAACTAAATAAAGAATTGGATTTTATTTAAGCATTAAATAAGAGCCTTGATAAAGGCTCTATGAGCTGAAACATTGGATTCTTTTAATGCCTGAATGGAATCAAGCATCTGGCTTTACCCGGGTAATCTGCAGAATGGGTAAAAGGGGCTTTCAGTGTTTGGGTTAGTCATGGATATGGGTGATCCCTGGTGTTGGGTCAACCCTAAGCCACTCCAAAGTCTAAGAAAACACATTACCCGGGTAAAGTGGGTCGGATTTCTTTCCCAACGCTGCCTGAGTAATGTCAGTTTTACCCAGAGTTTGGACTTTACCTGTAATAAATATGTTTTTTCCCTGTCTCTTTGGAGAATATACTGTTATTATTATCGCTATATTTATTCTGTTGATGAATGTATCTGTTTACCCAGGTAGAGAATGACAGAAATTCCCTCGTCATGTACAGACGAGCTTCCCCGTTACATATAAACGTACACAAATAGGAATCCTGTCTCTACATGATAATATCATAACTTCAGTTTTTCCATCAAGTGTTTTCATGACTTCGAACCCATTTAAAGCTGAATAATAGAGGCCAGAATCCTGTAAACTCATTCCACGCACATCACAACTCCAGGCGTCGCTGGCACGAGACATATCGCCCTTAAATTGAACACAGGAGCGGATTTACTGGCAGAATCAGCCCCGGGGACTAAATAAGACAAAGCGGTGTATCTGCTGGACCCCAAGCACGGGGAGACCTGATGTTGTTGTGACTCGGCCAACTAGAATTCCTGTTCTGTAAAAAAAAAAATTCACACCCATAGGAACCCAGAAAATATCGCACAAAACCTGCAGCACGTCTCAAACGCTCATTACACGGAGCCTTAATAAGTCTGGTATAAGCAGCATTGTAGCAACTGGAACTATTACATTTCCTACAAGGAGGTATTCAGATTTATCCAGCAACTTAACCCCGTCACTACCACAAAAGAGTATACAGTGTTTTCCAAACCTCCTGCACAATGCAAAGTAGAGATGTGCGTTTCGTTTTGAATTCGTCCGAAAATCCACCGTTTTTCATTTTCGGAAGCATTCCCGAAAACAATGCTCGGCCTTCCGAAATTTCAAATCGGTCCGAAAGAACGAATTAAAATGATTCGAATCGGTCCGTAACGATCCAAAATGAAAATCGATTCAAAATGATCCGAAACGAAACCCAACGGACCCGAAATGATCCGAAACTAAAAATACCGCAGTGCACATGTCTAATGCAAAGGAATTTGATTTATTGCAAATTAAATTTGTTTCCATATGGTCTCCAGAACATGTTCCCGAACGTTGCAGCACGCCAGACATTACAGCTGACGTGCTGAGGCTCATGGAACTCCTGTGTGCCCTTAATGGACACCTGCAGTAGCAAAATTTGACCAGCAGGGGAGGCCCTTTGCCTGTCAAAATTGAGCATACTATAATTCTGTTGTAAAAATGTACGTACCTACATTTTTACAGCATCTCCAACGGAAAGCGATTTTCCGTGAAACCACTGGGTCCTGCCACTGGCTTATGGAAAATCCCTCGCTAGTGAAGGGGTTAAATGAACATGTTACTGAAAAGTGGAGGTCCCCCAAATAATTATTAATTTTGCTCCAATTTACTCACCTTTTCTCCCTTGTGCAGCTCTTCCTCTTCGGCTGAGGGTTTCCCTTACCCGGAAGAGCCAATCTTGCGTAGTGTAGGAAAACAAGTTGTGCAGCGCAAAGGGACTTTAGCACCTGCGCAGAACAATGCATGTGCAGCTCCAATTCATTGCAGCCTCTGAGACTGATCGCTAAGGCTAGGGTCAGACGAGCGTGATGTCTACGGGCTGTACGTCCGTGCAGTACGGACATCGTCAGTACGGATGACGCAGTAGTGGCCACACAGTCCGTTTTTTCACTGAAGTTATTTTTGACGGATGTAGGAGGGGAAAATGAATTACAATGAAAAAACATTCTGTCCGTCAAAAATGCTGGACGTATAAATGCAGTCCGTCTGACCATGCTCCATCACTCACACACAAAGCTATGCAGACGTTGTGGACGTGGCGCACTCCGCACGTCCGTTCTAGCAGTATTACGTTCTTGCCTAACCTGCGTCCGTTTGCAGCGTCCGTCATGCGTCCGCAGTTCAGTGCGGACGTACTTCATGTGTCAGGCTCCAATGGACTTTCTTTCATGCTATCACGGACGTACTTTTAGGCGCAATCACGGACGTGAACACTACGCTCGTCTGACCCCAGCCTTACACTCCCTGCATGCCGACGTCACTAGTAACCGAGTAGTAGCTGGCGGACGGGAAATTCAAATTCCCCAGATGCTGGTGATGGGTGGAGTAGCGCAAACTCCTCCTCTTCACCCAGCTTTTTATCCAGTTCGCGCTGGGCTGGGCACTCCTCACATCCTGGCCACTTCAAACCAATGAAATGGTCAGGATGAGCAGAGTGTTCCTTTAAGGATACTGCAGACTCCTCTGTGATCCTCGTCTTTCTGCTTTCAGTGCAGAGTAAGAGGGGAGGAGGATTGAGTAAGAGAGGGGGAGGAGGATTGAGCTCGGGTTACAGAAGGACAGAGGAAGGGAGATGACAACAGTAAAACAGAAGGTGTGATTATTTGAATAAAAATAAAGACCATGCCATTAATCTGCAAGCTTTTCCAAGGATCTACAGTGCACCGATTGTGCCCAAAACCACTTTAACTCATGTTAACATTCTCCTAAATCTGCTTCTGTATTGTGTTAGCTGAACTGCTGACAGTTTTTGTTTGCTGAGCTTCCTGTTTGCCCTCAATGCTGCGGCATGCCGCATGACTTGTTTCCTTGGGGAATGATTTATGCCTCTGCACACAGCAGACACGCCCCCTCAGAGCTGCTGGAACATCCCTACAAAGCATTTGCAAAGGACTCTCAGATCTTCTGGGCAGATAAGAATGTTGGATGCTCGCTAAATTACAACTGTTAACCCTTCACTACACTGCTGTGATGCACCTGCAAGTGTCAGGTAAAGAAACAGTTTTTGGGGAAAGTGGGGAATATAAATATACAGTTGTGTTCAAAATTATTCAACCCCCAATACTGTAAAGGGTTTTAGGGAATTTAGTGTACATTTGTAATTGTATTCAGAATGAAATCCTACAAGGACTTTTTAAAGAACCATATGCAACTAAAATGACATCAATTGGTTTTGTAATACAGTAGTAAATGTTTCTTTTGTGAATTCTTCATTGACACAATTACTCAACCCCTTAAAGACTACCACTCTGAAGAACAGAGGTTCATTCAAGTGTTTTCAATCAGGTATTGAAAACACCTGTGGATGTCACGGAGCAGCAATAAAGCATAATAAGCACCAATTAGGCAGCTTTAAAATGACTGTGATACTCAGCTCCTTCTAGACATTTACTGGTGTGGTTACAACATGGTGAAGTCAAGAGAATGGTCCAGGAAGACAAGAGAAGAGGTGATTACTCTTCACAGGAAGGGCAATGGCTATAAGAAGATTGCAAAGATGTTAAACATACCAAGAGAGACCATAGGAAGCATCATTCGCAAATTCAAGGCAAAGGGCACTGTTGAAACGCTACCTGGTCGTGGCAGAAAGAAGATGCTGACTTCGACTGCTGTGCGCTACCTGAAGCGTAGAGTGGAGAAAAGTCCCCGTGTGACTGCTGAGGAACTGAGAAAAGATTTGTCAGATGTGGGTACTGAAGTTTCAGCTCAGACAATACGGCGCACACTGCGTAATGAAGGCCTCCATGCCAGAACTCCCAGGCGCACCCCCTTGCTGTCTCCAAAGAATAAGAAGAGTCGACTGCAGTATGCCAAAAGTCATGTGGACAAACCACAGAAGTTTTGGGATAGTGTTCTGTGGACTGATGAAACAAAATTAGAACTGTTTGGGCCCATGGATCAACGCTATGTTTGGAGGAGGAAGAACAAGACCTATGAAGAAAAGAACACCTTGCCTACTGTGAAGCATGGCGGGGGGGGTCAATCATGCTTTGGGGCTGTTTTGCTTCTGCAGGTACAGGGAAGCTTCAGCGTGTGCAAGGTACCATGAATTCTCTTCAGTACCAGGAGATATTGGATGACAATGTGATGCAGTCCGTCACAAACCTGAGGCTTGGGAGACGTTGGACCTTTCAACAGGACAATGATCCCAAGCATACCTCCAAGTCCACTAGAGCATGGTTGCAGATTAAAGGCTGGAACATTTTGGAGTGGCCATCTCAGTCACCTGACTTAAATCCGATTGAGAACCTCTGGTGGGACTTAAAGAAAGCAGTTGCAGTGCGCAAGCCTAAGAATGTGACTGAACTGGAGGCTTTTGCCCATGACGAATAGGCGAAGATACCCGTAGATCGCTGCAAGACACTTGTGTCAAGCTATGCTTCACGTTTAAAAGCTGTTATAACTGTAAAAGGATGTTGTACTAAGTACTAAGATTGAATGTCACTTGGGGGTTGAATAAAACTGATAATGTGAGCACAGAAAAGACATTTGTGGTTATTTCATTATATGTATATTTGTCTGACCTACACGTGCCTCTTTGATTTAATTGTAAGCAAGATGACTGAATGATCAAAATCAATGTCAAACTGGCCAAAACACTCAATTTCAGTGGGGGTTGAATAATTTTGAACACAACTGTACATGCGTGAGAGTATGTAGATACAGTCAAATCCAGAAATATTGGGACATTCAAACAGTTTTGGCCACACCTAATGTTCTTGCTATCTCTCTGATGGGTTTGTTTGGTTTCTTCAGCCTAATTATGGCTTGCTTCACTGATAGTGACAGCTCTTTGGATCTCATCTTGAAAGTTGACCACAACAGATTTCAAATGCAAATAGCACACTTGAAATGAACTCTGGGCCTTTTATCTGCACATTGTAATTGGGGTAATGAGGGAATATCACACACCTGGCCATGGAACAGCTGAGAAGCCAATTGTCCCATTACTTTTGTTCCCTTAACAAGTGGGAGGCACATCTGCAAACTGCTGTAAGTCCTACACCGTTCACCTGAGTTGGATGTACATACCCTCAAATTAAAGCTGACAGTCTGCAGTTAAAGCACATTGTGTTTGTTTCATTCCAACTACATTGTGGTGGTGTATAGAGCCAAAGATGTTAGAATTGTGTCGATGTCCCAATATTTCTGGACCTGACTGTATAAAACGTGTGAATGTTTGTATTGCATCTCAGCAGTGGGATGGGGAGGGGAAGCATTGAGCCCTTCAGAGTTAATATTAGAAGCACCCTTGGTATCTGAACCCCCTCCCCCCCCCCCCCATCACCTCTGAGCCATCCTGGGCTAAGCTGTCAATCACACAGTTTAGATATTTATTCCCTCCCACGAAAGAAAGGAAGCAAAAAAAATGGCTGCCTCCATGAGAAGATTAGATGGATTAGGAGCTACAAAAACTCTTAAAACTCCATTGTTAGTTGTAAAATAAGGTTTACTGGGATAATTGAGCTACAACAAAACACATTTCAAAGAATCTCTAGAACAGACGGCGGGTGCGCATTAAAGAGAAACGCGATGCAGCTGGCAGTAGATGGAATATACTAAGGGAGTTTTAGGACATTGAACATTTTCCGGCTTTCAAATTCCTCATCCTGATCCACACACAGCTCCACTTTGGAGATTCCCCAAGTTCAGTGGTTCCCAACTCTGGTCCTCAGGTGCCGCTGACAGGCCAGGTTTGCAGATATGTGAAGCACAGCACAGGTGATATGATTTGCTGCTCAGTGATTGCAGGATTCAGTCTGTATTTCCCCAAGGTGATCTTTAAAACCTGGCCTGTTAGAGGGTCCTGAGTGAGGACAGGTTTGGGAAACACTGCCCTAGTTTATGCTTGTAGGGGATCATGACTTGATTCTTTAGTTTTCACCATGTGTAGCAGTTATTAGGTACAAATTTTATAAAGCGCCAACAAGTTCCGTAGCGCTGTACAATGGGAGGCAGAGTAACAAATATACGTACAGGTTCAACACACAGTACAGTAGGAGAGAGGACCCTGCAATCTCAATATACCTGCAGTAACAGTGTTTGGAGAGGAGTTGTTTCTCCGCTCTCTTGTCATGTGCTTTACATTGATCGCCAGTTATTAAAGTTTCGAGTTTTATTGCTTTGTAAAAATCCGCACAACCTAACTATATGCAGTAGCCCCGTACAAAGCAGGTGTGACTGGAACGGATTTAAAGGGCAGGGGGATACGAGCCCAAAATAAGGCCTGCAGCTCTAAATTAGGACACTTGGCAGGTATGGTGCATCATAACAGGGCTTGTGAGCCTTCACAGGGTTGGATTTATTTTTTTTCTTTTCACATATTGACCTGACACACATCATCCCATACGTTGCCAGGTATTTCTTATTGGCATGACCGAGGCATTGTGCGCTGCTCAGAAAAATGTCACACGCTGTGCTTGCTCTGCAGGTGAACCCAGCATATCTCAAACAAATATTATTGGCGTTTGTTTGGTCATCGGGATCACTTCAGGAAGTTCAGCCCATGATATCCTGGGACTCGGCCAATTTAATCAAGATTCTTTTCAATAGTACAGGAATTCAACGTCCGCACAATAACACAACAAAAACTATCAGGGCAATGGACTGTGAAGAGCTTTACAGCCATGGGTGGCGAGCTTGAGAAGAAGACTTTGACCACACTAAAAGGAGCTCGAGAATGAAAGTGGCCTAATTTTAACCCCTTCTCTGCCTAGCGATTCTTCAGAAATTCACTGCCAGGAGCTTTTTTGGGGTAAAAGTCCCCTTTCATTAATTAAGTGTATAATTAATGCATGATACACTCTACTAATCCCATTAGGCAACAGACACTGCCATCTGCTGGCCCTAAGGAGTTACTGCAGCTGGGTTCAGAGCTGCAGCAAGTGAAGATCTCAAGGTTACAGACAGATTCACTAGTAAAAAGTGTTGCAGCACCTCGGATGTCATGGCGGAGGGGCCAAAACTTTGGGGGCACTTTATGGAGCCAACGTGCAAATAAAAATTAATATGCAACAAAAGACCATATATTCTTAACATAGTTTTACAAAAAGCTTTCTTATTATTCAAATTTTTAAAATAGCTTTTTGTATTTTCTTAAGATTTTTTTATTTTTTAAAAGGACCTTTTCTATTTAGACACGTTTTTAATACTTTTATTGAGTTAAACTCCAGTTAAGAGTTTGTTTTCTCAGTCTGGCAGAACTCTGAGGCAATTTTGGCGCAATTCGGCGGTTGTCGCTGTTGTTCCAAAACGGCTTTGACGACTCAGTTTTCAGAAAAATACAGTGAACGTTCTTTAAATGGTGAATTTGTTGTATTGTTTGAGAAAAGGAATCACTTAACCTTCCTGGTGGTATTCCAGAGTGTGATCTGGGTTAAATTTCACTACCGCGAATGGTAACCGCCGAGCCACACTCGGGCTGGATGCATACTCCCCTCCTCCTGCGCTCCCTGGCTGTCCCTTGCAGTGTGAACGCGGCGAGTTGTTTCCTGGTAAGGCTCCCTGCGAGTCACAGAATGCAGGGGGCGGGACCAGCAGCAAACTTAGAAAAAAATTATAAAACACAGTATAATACAAAGTGCAAGGTTAATGAACGGCCACTAGGTGGCACTACAGGATAAGAAACAGACCATACATCGTCTCACCCTTGGTTTCAGACAGATTTCAGTGTTTCTTGTTGTATTTTATTGAATATCATTTATTTGCATTATTTTGGATAATTATTTTTGGGATAATAAATTATTGTGTCTTGTTTCAAACTTTATCAGACTCAGTGTATTTATGATTTTTTTTTTTTATTTATTTATAAAAGGATTTAACCAGGAAGGACTCTTGATTGCACGGATTTCAGCGCATGATTCCTAATTATTACAGGCTAACTATGTACAAAAACACGATTCCTTTAAAAAAAAAATTGAGACGCTTTTGGACACGAAATTTTGAAAAAATTAGACCGCCAGGGAGGTTAAGTGTATCGAAAAGCAAGCTTGCCTTTTTTCTTTTTCTTTCAAACTTTGTTAGGCTGGGGTCAGACGAGCGCACTACATGCTGGCCACACGCTGTTGCACAAATTGCGTGGGAACAGCGGCCATGCTGTGTCCGTGCAGCAAGCCTCCCCGTCAAAGCGCTGGGACGCGTGTTGACGGGGCTGCAAAGCATGATCCTCCATAGGAGGATCGACCCTTGCAGCGCTGAGCGCATTAACTGCACTCAGCGAGGCGGCCAGATGGGCGTCAGACGGGTGTCGAGTGCAAAGAACATCCACTCCGACGTTCCTTCCGCTCTTACTACCGCTCGTCTGACCCCGGCCTTAATAGAACCTTCGTTTAATGTACCTCACATTTAATAGAGCCCAGATTGGCTCCTTTAATTCAGTCTGTGGGTTTTAATTATTCCTTTCTTCTTCATATACTCACACCCCCAAAAGTGTTTTTTTCTGCATTAAAAAGGTCAATATTAGTGAATATAGAAACTTTGTATTATACTGTACAAAAAAAATCATTCCGGGCACTATTACATTCTTCGCACACTTTTTTGCGCGTGCGCAAAAACACATTAACGCGAGGGGCAAAACCCTTCGCGCTGAACGTCGTATTACAACGTTCACGCATACGATGCGCGTTAACGTCTACCGCGAGTGACCCTGCGCGAATGCAAGTTCGTGCGCGCATCCCATACTGAACATTGTGAGCGCAAATGCGTTTGTGCGCTGATACGCGGAAGGTATTACAATCGATGCGCAACTTTTTACAAACGATGTTTGTGCGCATAATTTTAACGTCTTTTAAAAGCTGGTGGCAACTGCAAATCTAAACATCCTGGCCGAATCGAAATACACCAGCCCGAAAAAACAATACAGCAAAGTATAGTTATACATTCTACACATACCCAAACAATAAAATGGAGAAGTTGTGCGTGTTTTTTTTTATTGCTGCAGCATATATACACAGATAGATTTTGACAGGCGCAAAAACTGAACGGGAGACAATTGTGGTTCTTAATTCTGATTGCCCACCGATTTATACACGCAATGTTAATGCGCGCATGTTTTTGCACGTCTTATTTACACATAATATTTTTTGACTGATCAAAAAAATGCGCTCTGATTGTAATACCAGCGTTAATTTACGCGCGTTAACGTTTAACGCTGCGTGCAAAAAAAATGTGCTGCGCGTCCGAATTTGCGCCGAGAATGTAATAGAGCCCTCCATGTTTGTATGTTTTGATTTCGGTGAATAGAAATGAAGCACAGTAGAGTGTCCCTTTGTCCCTGTAACGGCTGAGCCGAGAAACTAAAACCAAACGTGCTCAAACACAGTCATGAAAAGGCCCTAACTGGCTTTTTTTTGCTCGATACTGCCATACTCCAAAATGCAGGAAAGGGTACACAAAACACCGCACCCTGCGCGCTCATACCTGTCCTTATCACATTCAAACACACCAGCCAGAAAGCTCAGCTGAATAAATACATTTTAAAACAGGAAATACATTATCTGGCAACAATAGGTTAGATGCTTACTTGATACTTTTATTTGACCCTCTTTTACACATCGTACACTGCGTGCTTTTATGTTATGTTAATCTAGTATTAACCCCCTTCACTACCAGGGTAGAATATACTTTATGTCCAAAAGCTCCTGCAGGAGCCGTAAACACGGAGTAAACTCGATCTGATCATATTCTGGAGCAATGCAAAGGAATCTCGTTTATTGCAAACTGAATTAATGTCCAAATGGGTTCCAAAATTTTCAGCACCTCGGACAGGTCTGCCGAGGTGATGAAGCCATTTTACAAGGTTCTGGCTTGGGGTTCTGGCTTGGTTTCAAAAGAACACTGAGCTCTAGCTGTATTATTACTAGTGATGCACCGAAATGAAAAGGTCGGGCCAAAAATGGCGACTGAGCTTGGCCGAAAACTGAGACCTGAAAATCAGTCATCCGAACCTGGGCCTCGGCCGAGCCGGGGGCTCGTCTGACTAATCACTTGCCTGGGAGGGGAAGCCCCCAACCAGCGGCGAAAACTGGTCCGGCTGTCGGCACGGTGAAAGGCTTCTGCGTCCATGACGTCATCCCGCAACCGGCGTCTGACACATGCTGTGCGCGCAAGGGGAGAAAAGTTTGTGAATGTAGGCAAGTATTTGAATGTAAGTGTCACCCCTCCCAAATCAATCATCCGAACCTCCAGGCCCAGGTTCGGATGACTGATTTTCAGCTGAATTTTTTCCTTTTGGCTGAAAGCGCCCTTTTCAGCCGATAATTTCAGTGGCTGAAGTTTCGGTGCATCCCTAATTATTATACATGTGGTAGCACTTCTAGGTAGGCAGAGGGAGCGCTCTGCCTGTCAAATGAGCTTATCTGTACAATGTATGAATGGTACATAGATTTTTACACTGATGGAAACCCGCTTTCCATTACAATAGTCTGGATCCTGACAGTGGTTTTATGGAAAAACCCCTTTGTTGTAAAAAGGGGTTTATGTGCACAGTGGAGGCGCCCAAAATCATTAAAATGGATAGGATCAATTGAATGTAAAGTGTGTGTGTGTTTTTTTATACATAAGTATATGCTAGATCTTTATAAATAAATATAACATATATATATATATATATACTCTACATACAAAAAAAATCATTTCTCCCCAGGCGGTATATGGCAATGTAATTCAATAAAATGAATACATACACCAACCAAGACACATTTAAAGGGATACTCTTAAAAATCGAGCCCCCTTTTCCCTAGAATTGGGCAAAAGAAGCTGCTGACACCCGCTGTCCAATAATTTTTTTACATTTTATTTCAGGTGACTTTACTCACCTTTTTGTCCCTTGACACACCTCTGCTCCTCCTCAGCTTCAGGACCTCTGAATTCGTAAGTGCTTGAAGCTTCGCTACGCAATTTGCGCTCCTACACAACCTGCATGGCGTATGACCCGCAAATTGCACATCGCTACGGGACTTACTCTCTTCACTTGAGAGTTCTGACGCGCCTGTGCAGAATGATGAATCTGAGCCGCGTGCGTGCAAAGATCCGACCAATCGCTGCCTCCAAGACCGATCGCTATCACGAGTGGTCTCAGGGTAACGTCGGCATACCGATCGGTGACCGGCAGCCGGGAAAGTCAAAATCCTGACTGCTGATGATGTTGGGTGGTGTGGAGGAAATTCCTCCACTTCATCTAGCGAGAAACCAGATTGGGGTAGCAGGGAGGGGGGGGGCGTGGTCCTCACATCCTGACCACATCAAAACAATAAAAGTGGTCAGGATGAGTAGAGCGTCCCTTTATTAAAGTTCTAGAGGTCAAACATGTTCTCTGGGCACAGGGATGGTTTTGGGGTTTTGCTGCCAGGGCACTTTACGTCTGAGCACATCATATTAGCGATTCGCACTTGGGTCATTCACGTCTCTCACTCGGTGATTAATAGCTCAGAGCGCTACGTGTAACGTTAACAAACAGCATGAAAGGAAAGGCGAGCATTGGAACTAATCTCCCTGGCTCACATCCAAGGTAAATAGAAGTAGGTTTAATGGAAAATTATCATTTACAAGCAAACCATGGAAACGGGACGTAAACAAATGAACTGCTTCCTGCCGCACCGGCGGAGAAAAAATAACCACGCATGGGGCAGGTTTGGTGGAGAGCCATTAAATGGACACTCAAGCCACCAGGACCAAATTAACTTCAGTAATACTTCATTCTTTGCTAGATGATCCCGTATCCCCCCCCCGCCTATCCCTGAGGGCTGTGACTGCCTTCCACACACAAGGACAGCCTTTCAGAATTACGCTCCGCTTTAGGCAGGTTGTAGACCGTGAATCGGCCAGTGCCTCTCAATGCACTGGTGCTTGAATTATGGCGAGTTTTTGAACTCTGCAAGCTAAAATAATGGGTGGTAATTGAATGTAATGGGGCAGCTTTTACGTGGGTTCCAGTATTTAATGTTGGAGCAGGACAGGAACTGGATGGCAAGTTCTAATGTGCAGGACCCCCCGCACCTCTTGCTTGCGTAAATTTTGTTTGCCGTACAAAAAAGGTTTAAAATAAAAAAATAAAAAAGTGCTTTTGTAAAAATTTTTTTTAAAAAAAAAGGGCTTTTTTTTTTATTTCCCTTCTACAATCAATCAAAAAAAAAAAACGTCAATCACAAAAACAGACTGTGTGGCCACTACCTTGTCAGTCATAAAATACGTCCGTTGTGCACGGACGCGCAGAATGCGTTCGTCTGACCCGAGCTTCAATGTAAAAAATGTAAGACCATTTCAAATTTTTTTTTTTTTTATACAAATTATAATAAATGGTCTTATGGAAAAAAAAATTAACGATATTACATTTTTTTACATTGAAGCTCGGGTCAGACGAACGCATTCTGTGTACAACGGACGTATTTTATGACTGACAAGGTAGTGGCCACACAGCCTGTTTTTGTGATTGATGGTTTTTTTTGACTGATGTAGAAGGGAAATATAAAAAAAAAATTGTCCGTCAAAAATGCTGGGCGTCAAAAATTAAACACATAGATGAAGTGAAAAAAATTCATAAAATCTAGTCTTTATTGATATAAATTAAAAACATTTTTGGATGAAGTACAAAAATCATTCATACATTCAATATACTCCTGGATATGTAAGCCACAATGTTGCTATTGTAATCTCTATATGGGTGCTAAGTATAGAGTTGAGATGTTGTTTAATCAATGTGGACGCATAAATGCAGTCCGTCTGACTACGTTCCTTCACTCACACACAAAGCTATGCAGACGATGCGGACGTGGCGCTCTCCGCACGTCCGTCCTAGCGGTTTTACGTTCTTGCCTAACTTGCGTCAGTTTGCCGCGTCCGTACTTTTGTGCGGACGTACTTAGTGTGTGGGTCTCTATTGATAATAATTGTATACTAGGGATGTGCGTTTCGGGTTTCGGAATTTTCACGAAATTTCCCGATTCGTGTTTTCGGACGCGGCCGATTTTCCGAAAATTTTTAGATCCGAAAATGGCAGATCCGAAAAGTTTTCCGAGCCGAAACGAAATATTTTCGAATGTTCTTGAAATTTGTCAAATCGAAATTTATTGCTTTGAAACGAGGAGAACAGACGTTCCGAAGAAACGAAAATTTCCGAAAATACGAAAAGTCGATAGAAAAACAAGCTAAGTGACACGAAAATACGAAAAGTGGTCAAAATTCCTAAAAAAAAAATGTACTCGAAAAAAAAAAAAAAAAAAAAAATAATCGGTGCACAAGCCTATTGTATACTGCCACGGACGTTAAATTGTGCGGCAACACGGACGTGAACACTGCGCTCGTCTGACCCGAGCCTGAAACCTATGGGATTCGCCTGTTTAAACCTGTCGAAACGGAATCACCGAAAAACCGGGCATTTCACCGTTCTGTGAATAGATTGTGAAAAGTCCCCGGTCGCCTGTGCACCTCCATGTTTATCTAAGAAGCTTAAAGAATTAGACGCTAATGTCTCCAAATCCCGCTTTACCGTTGTTCCTAAGTTATTGGTTTACACAGAGAGGGAGGAACAAAAGGCTCGATAAAACCCAATAATGGGCAGCCTGCGGGAGCATCACGTGCTGTCGCCACTTCAAAAATAAAGGCTCGGCCTTGCAGATATCAGGAACCGGTAAAAACATGGGGGGGGGGTTATACATAAGGCATCCTGATTGGCTTTGTTTAATTCTTACCCTGAACAATTTTAATAGGGGGATAAAAAAAATAAAAACAAATCTGGATTTTTTTTTATTTTTTATAAAAACAGATCATAGTAAAATCAATTAAATATAAACGTACGAAAAAGTATTAAATATGTTTACATATAATAAATTTGTGTTTTTGTTGTCCGGAAACGAATTGGAATCTCAACTCTGTAGAAGATGATAAATACTGTTGTGATTTCCTATTGTTCCCCATATTCCTGTCACCTTTTATTTTATATAAAATGAACTTTTATTTAGGAATTATTAATGGATCCTGGCATTTGGTTTACTTGAGCTGGGTAGAATTCCACGTATCAGCCCGGGGTGATTCAGTCTTGGTCAAGACCAAAACAAAAAAAGGTGCAAAGTTGGGCCGTCCAGTTGGTTGTCAAAAGCTTGACGTGCATCTCCTGTAACCCCCGAGACTGCGTTACTATAATCTCATCATCTCTCCGGCTCAATCGGCTCTGGGACTTACAGGTCTTTTGTGTTTACTTTGTTGTATGAGCATTTAATAACTTTACCTTTCCATTAATTCTATTGTTTAGTTTTCCCATATCTGTATTTAGTAACAGATTTTTAGAGAAAATGCTTTTTTCAAAAGGTAACAAACGTATCAAAGAATTGACAAGTGTAATGAGCCACATTCCTCCAATACACATGGAGCAGTGTAAGGAATGCACGGGGCGTGTCCCACGCGTCTTTAGCACTGAAGATGGTAAGAGTCTCTCATTGAGGAACTGAGACCGCCTGGATGTACTTCCAAACCAACACAATCCTGGCGATGGATCGATCAGAGAACACAAATCTAAAAAACATCCTTGTCTTTCAGTTTGGCCTCGTTCTTCCAACATCAGAACATGGAAGATGATCTTCAAGCGTTGAGGATGGAAAGAATAACTTGTCTCTCTTGTCCTGGATGTTCTTTTCCTTCCAGTTACTGTTTAGCCCTTTCACTGCTGAGGACGTGTGGGGAACGTCCTCATTGACTCCTAAGGAAAGCTAGGCGGTTCCTTTGAACCCCGATATCTCCCGACTAGCAGGGTCATGTTTGGTATCATTAGAAAGGCCAGAGCATGGCCTTTCCAATGATACCAAACATGACCAGGTTTAATGTAAAGAAAAAAAATAATGATAAAAAAAAAAAAAAAAAAATGAAAAATGTTTTTTTAACACGTGAAATGGCTCAGCAGTGAAGGGGTTAAAAAATAACCATCTATATGATTTAATATTAATCAAAGTCAGGTTTAGGAAAGGATTCCCACTTCCCAAAAAGACGAACTCCTTTTATTGGGTACAGGCAACTTTTCAGCTTCACTTGAGAAAGGCCGCGCTTGCAGCTGAAACATTTACCTGTACTAAATTAAAGGTGTTCATCTTTTTGGGAATCTGAAGTTCCTGAAATACTTTCTTTTGCTTGATTTAACTTGGGATCTTGTAGGGAAAATGCAAACACAACCCCATGGGGCCAAACTCCTTTTGTCTATTGACAAGATCAGTGGTTCCCAACGCTTGTCCTCAGGACCCTCTAACAGGCCAGGTTTTAAGGATCACCTTGTGGAAAAGCAGACTGAATCCTGCAATCACTGAGCAGCAAATCATATCACCTGTGCCGTGCTTCAGATATCTGGAAAACCTGGTCTGTTAGGGGGACTTCACTGAGGACCAGGGTTGGGAACCACTGGACTAGATGGTTGTGTTTTTCGGTCCTATATTTTGAATCATAACCAGTCATACACTTTGAATCTAGTGCGTCCACCACGTACATGCCCAGTACGCTCAGACTGTTTTACCCACCACCATTACCACCTCCTTCACAAGGCTCTGTGTGAGAGCCTGAGCAGCTGTAGCCACGCATGGTGCCAGCTCAGCACGTCGCACAGCACAGCCCCAACGGAAATTCTGTAGACACACCTAAATATACAAAGCGAAAAGCCAACAAGGATTGATTGGGATAAAGGAAATGGGCAGATTAGGAGAAACCATTGGATTTTATCAGCTGTCAAATGTATGTCATCACTAATGAGAGACGCAGGAAAAATCTCAAAGATCAGCAGATCCGCTCAAAGACATAAAACATCACACAAAGCCATTTAACAAACCAAACCACATAAAGATGACCACATCTCAGGAGAAGACGTGGCTTTAGCAGACAGGTGACTCAAGCTCCACATATAGAGCATGAGCTCAGAATGACTTATTTACCTTCAGGAATGTCATAAATTTAGCTGCAAAGTAGCAGGTAGACATTTATCACTCGCAATAGAAGGTTTCAGACCTGCTGTTAACCTCCACCTCGTTTAGATAACAATAGGTCGCTTAAAACAAATCTTGGAGCAGACAATGGAGGTTATTAATCATAGGTAATTACTTCTAAAGAATGCGTCACGCTTCAGATGATAATATGCTTTAACTAGATCCCTTTCACCAACCCGTACTAAACAGGACTCGGTAATCCCAATCCTATTCCTTGAACGGATTAAAAAAAACTAAATCCTCTGGATTATTGCCCAGCCATAATTAATTTTATTTATAAAGGATTTTACCAGGAAGGATACATTGAGATTTCTCTCGTTTTCAAGTATGTCCTGGGTACAAGAACATTGAGTGGTTACAGTGTTACAGAAATACAAAGTAGTAAAATGCAAGATATTAACACAAAACAAATATACAGATTAACAAAGAAAATAAATATGTAGGAAATATAGTCACTGTGTTACATGTTTACAGGTGCATTCTGTATATGGTCACTGTGTTACATGTTTACAGGTGCATTCTGTATATAGTCACTATGTTACATGTTTACAGGTGCATTCTGTATATAGTCACTATGTTACATGTTTACAGGTGCATTCTGTATATAGTCACTATTAGGGTTGCACCGATACCGATACTAGTATCGATATCGGTGCCGATACCGGGTACTGCAGGAGTACTTGGTACTCGTGCAGTACCCCCGATATTTTTTCCCGATACCGGAAGCCGGCATTGAGCCGGTATCCGAGGGGCTGCGGCGGCTGTCCGAATGCTCTATCGGCATTCGGACAGGCCCTGCAGCTCCTCTCCTAACTTGGTTTATACTTACCTTCCTTCCTTCAGCGACGCCGGGAAAGTCTTCAGGCGCGCGCGCGCTCCTTGGAAGGTCCCCAGCCGTGACCATGTGATCGTGGCTGGGGTCCTTCCAACGAGCGCACGCGCGGAAACTTTCCCGGCGTCGCTGAAGGAAGGTGGTAAGTATAAACAAAGTGAGCAGCTGCAGGGCCTGTCCGAATGCAGATAGAACATTCAGACAGGCCCTGCAGCTGCTCTCCGCTCATACTTCCCTTCCTTCAGCGACGCCGGGAAAGTTTCCGCGCGTGCGCTCGTTGGAAGGACCCCAGCCGCGATCACATGGTCCCACGTGGTCGCGGCTGGGGTCCTTCCAAGGAGCGCGCGCGAAGACTTTCCCGGCGTCGCTGAAGGAAGGTAAGTATGAGCGGAGAGTGGGGGGCACATCCATGAGCAGGGGGGCATTATCCATGAGCAGGGGGGCATTATCCATGAGCAGGGGGGCACATCCATGAGCAGGGGGGCATTATCCATGAGCAGGGGGCATTATCCATGAGCAGGGGGCATTATCCATGAGCAGGGGGGCACATCCATGAGCAGGGGGGCACATCCATGAGCAGGGGGGCATTATCCATGAGCAGGGGGCATTATCCATGAGCAGGGGGGCATTATCCATGAGCAGGGGGGCATTATCCATGAGCAGGGGGCACATCCATGAGCAGGGGGGCATTATCGGTGCATCCCTAATTTTGAATATCAAAGCAGTACAATGTTTTGCATGGAAATTTGTTGTTTCATGTTGTAGGCCTGTAATTCTTAGGAATAACTCCCTTAAATCTGTCCAAACAAGAGTCTAGTAAACACACCGGGTCTGATAAGGTTTGAACGAAATCATAATTTATTATATAATAAATAATTATAAAAAATAAACTTAATTCAATAATGTAATTAGGGTTGCACCGATACCGATACTAGTATCGGTATCGGTGCCGATACCGGGTACTGCAGGAGTACTTGGTACTCATGCAGTACCCCCCAATATTTTCCCCGATACCGGAAGCCGGCATTGAGCCGGCTTGTCGGCATCCGAGGGGCTGTGGGGCTGTCCAAATGCTCTATCGGCATTCGGACAGGCCTGCAGCTGCTCACTGTGTTTATACTTACCTTCCTGAGCGACGCCGGGAAAGTCTCCGCACGTGCGCTCGTTGGAAGGCCCCCAGCCGCGACCACGTGGGACCATGTGATCGCGGCTGGGGGCCTTCCAACGAGCGCATGCGCAGAAACTTTCCCGGCGTCGCTCAGGAAGGTAAGTATAAACACAGTGAGCAGCTGCAGGGCCTGTCCGAATGCCGATAGAGCATTCGGACAGGCCCTGCAGCTGCTCTCCGCGATGATACTTACCTTCCTGGGCGACGCCGGGAAAGGTTCCGCATGTGCGCTCGTTGGAAGGCCCCCAGCCGCGACCACATGATCGCGGCTGGGGGCCTTCCAACGAGCGCACGCGCGGAAACTTTCCCAGCGTCGCCCAGGAAGGTAAGTATCATCGCGGAGAGTGCCAGGGGGGGGGGGGGGGAGATCCATGAGCTGGGGCACATCCATGTGTGAGCTGGGGCACATCCATGTGTGAGCTGGGACAAATCCATGTGTGAGCTGGGACAAATCCATGTGTGAGCTGGGGCAAATCCCATGTGTGAGCTGGGGCAAATCCCATGTGTGAGCTGGGGCAAATCCCATGTGTGAGCTGGGGCAAATCCCATGTGTGAGCTGGGGCAAATCCCATGTGTGAGCTGGGGCAAATCCCATGTGTGAGCTGGGGCAAATCCCATGTGTGTGCTGGGGGCATATCCATGTGTGAGCTGGGGGGCATATCCATGAGCTGGGGGACATATCCATGTGTGAGCTGGGGCATATCCATGTGTGAGCTGGGGCATATCCATGTGTGAGCTGGGGGCATATCCATGTGTGAGCTGGGGGCATATCCATGTGTGAGCTGGGGGCATATCCATGTGTGAGCTGGGGGCATGTCCATGTGTGAGCTGGGGGCATGTCCATGTGTGAGCTGGGGCATATCGCATGAGCTGGGGCATATCGCATGAGCTGGGGCAGTATGAATCTATATATATCTTGGGGGTGATATATAGATGTGAGCTGGGGGCATTTTTATATGGTCTGTTCTTTAATGGAAAGCGTCACATGACATCAAAGTATCGGCACTCAGTATCGGTGAGTACTTTTAAAAAGGATCGGTACTCGTACTCGGTCTTAAAAAAGTGGTATCGGTGCATCCCTAGTCACTATGTTACATGTTTACAGGTGCATTCTGTATATAGTCACTGTTACAGGTGCATTCTGTATATAGTCACTATGTTACATGTTTACAGGTGCATTCTGTATATAGTCACTATGTTACATGTTTACAGGTGCATTCTGTATATAGTCACTGTTACAGGTTTACAGGTGCATTCTGTATTGAGGTATGTTAGTAAGGAGCTCTTGAGTAACTTTAGACTGGGAGAAGATTTGATGGCGTCTGGGAGGTTATTCCATATTTGTGGTGCTCTGTAGGAAAAGGAGTATCGAGCCACTGTCTTTTTGTATTGTGGTATTGCAAGTAAGGTGCTGGTCCTGGATCGGAGGTTATAGGAGGAGGGAACTGTTGGGGGAAGCAGTCTATTCAGGTCAGTGGTGTATTTTGGCCTAGGCCAACATCTTCCAGGGGGCGGTGGCCCGCACTGGTGGCCCCACCCCTAAAAAAAAATTATTATTATTTTTTTTTTACTTTTGCAAAGTAT
Source organism: Leptobrachium leishanense (assembly GCA_009667805.1). NCBI lineage: Eukaryota > Metazoa > Chordata > Amphibia > Anura > Megophryidae > Leptobrachium > Leptobrachium leishanense. Next base: position 30,841,081 of record CM019069.1, on the reverse strand, counting down.
TTTGCCAGGAAGGATACACTGAGAATTCACTAATTTTCAAGCATGTCCTGGGTAGGCAAGGCCTAGGCTTTCACTTTCTAGGGGCAGCAAAAAACCTCACCACTAAATGGGTTACTCACAGAGCACCAAAATGACGCCAACATTTTGGTGTTCTGTAGTTCCCTGCACTTCAGGGAATAAAATTTCCCCACCCTGCAGTGAATTCACCATTCACCGCAGGGTCCCCAAAGTGCATGGAGTCGGCCGCTGAATGCTGCCACCGCAAACCCGCGGCCTGCTGTTTTCAAAAGAACTACTGAATGAAAATGTCTGGAATTTACATATAAGATCCTATGATTGATAATAAAAAGTTCTGTTACAGAAAGAAAAAAAAACGCTATAAAAAAAAAAAAAAAAAGGGGAAATTTTGCTGAAAAATTACTAAAAGGTACTAAAAAAAAAAATCAATAAAGACTTTTTGCTGCAGATTAAAATAATAAATGGTTTATTAGATATTGCATAAAAACGGGAATATTTTTAACATTGAAACCTATGGGGTTCGCCTGAATAAACCTGTCGAATGAAACCACCGAACATCAGGGTATTTCACTGACATTTCTCTGCTGTTTGGTGTTCTCCGAATAGATTAACCATTACTTCTCTATGGGGATTTGCACTGTCTTCAAACAGCACCGTACTTGCTGGCAGTTCGCCAAACTTGTGTGTGAGCATATCACAGAGCAGTGGTGTACTTAGGGGAGTGGCGGAGGCGGGCTGCCCAGGTACCAGTGATTATTGGGGTGTCATTAGGGGTACTAGGAGGTGCCACTGTCACTGAGTGTCAGCTTTGAGCTGTGTTCTCAAACAACGAGCAGCGGAGCAGGGCGTTTGCATACGGAATAAAATTTAATAGAATAAAAATTTGATACACTCATACACACCGCACATTGCATTACTGGGAGTTTTATTGCTGTGGATTCTGATACGCTGACACACACACCGCACATTGCATTGCTGGGAGTTTTATTGCTGTGGATTCTGATACGCTGACACACACACACCGCACGTTGCATTGCTGGGAGTTTTATTGCTGTGGATTCAGTGATACACACTGCATATTACTGTGAGTTTCATTGCCCTGGAGCTCTGGGATACGCTCATACACACTGCACATTACTGTGAGTTTTATTGCTGTGCAGTTCTGTGATATGCTCATACACAGTGCCCATTTCTGTGGGTTTTATTGCTGTGCAGCTCTGTGATACACTCATATGCAGTGCACGTTTCTGTGGATTTTATTGTTCAACCAATTAGAGCGGCTGTGATCCAGTATACTTGACATGCGTGGCTGTTCTTTGTAAAAATGCTTGAATTTAAACGTTTCATAATTTTCTTTAGCTCAATAGATACATTTGAAATGGTATACAAAATATACAAGTAGGCACTTGGTATCCACTTTTAATATAAACAGACGAAAAAGCGGAGCTCTAAGAGGAAAAGGTGGAGCTTAAAGAGGAAGGGTGGGGATTAACCAGGAAGAGGTGTGCCCTTGACAGGAAGGGGTGCCTCAAATTTAAATTAGGGGGTGCACAAGTTTAGTCAGGCCTAGGGCAGCACAAAACCTAAATACACCACTGATTCAGGTAGGGTGGCAGCTTCCCAGGAAAGCTCTTAAACACCAGGTTGGAAAGGTGAAGGGTGCGTCTAGATTCCAGCGATGGCCAGTTTAGCTCTTTTAACACGTCACAATGGTGGGTCATGTAGTTACATTGTAATGCAAAGCGGTAGAATGGGTTATACAATGTGATAAGTTTCTGAAGGTGTGTTTGCGGGGCGGCTGCATACACTACATCTCCGTAATCAATAGCCGGCATAAGCATTTGTTGTACAATCTGCTTTCTTACCGCGGGACTCAGGCAGGATTTGTTTCTGTACAGGGCATCTAGTTTGGGGTAAAGTTTAGAGGAGTGTTTCGATGTGGGGGCCAAAGGATAGATTAGGATCCAACCACATACCTAGATATTTGAGAGAAGTGACTGGTCAGTTTGCCATTTGATCTTGTCCCAGCACATAGATGGGGGTGTTTGCAATATATCTGAGTGTTTTAGGAAAAAAGGATTCATAAGTGAGATGCGAATATCATCGATATTTTATAGGGTTTTACACCGGTTAACAAAACTGGTTGTGTGTATAACCTGGCTGTAACCGTGTACATGGAAAACCTGAAACAAAGGGTGAAACTCAGGAGAAGTGAAAATTCTAGGTCAAAATAGCCAAACCAGAAAAATTCTCCCTTTTATCTCACTTTCCAAATCGGCTATTTGGTCTAGAGTGTTCTCGGCTCCTGCCAGTTTTCCCGAGTTTCACCTTTCTCTGAATAACCCTGAATGTATTTTAGAGGACAAATATAAATATCAGCGGCTAGTAGGAGCAAATCGGCCTAAAATGAAACTGTCACATTAATAATCATAAGAAAAATGTATTAATCTCAACAGCAATTTCATAGATTAATCAGTAATTAGCAATATCAGGTATATTTTCCCAGTGCATAAAAAAAATACGGATATCCCGATAACCATTTTTTAAGACCGAGTACCGATACTTTGATCCAAAGTACCGATACTTATATTATACTTCTATACACACACCAGACCTCAGATACATGTATACCCACTCAGACCTCAGATGCAGACACTGGGGAGGCTGGCTGGCCCCAGCGGCATTCTACCAGACCTGAGACTGGTCGAGTTCCATCGAGTGGTCGCAAAGGTTTAGAACAGTCGCTCGGTGGGAACCCCCCCAGCTGCGATCTCACGAGACTCTGCACAGATCTCGCAGCAGATCTCGCGTACTCTGATCTCGCGACGGGGGGGGGGGGGGGGATTCCCACCGAGCAGCCACTTGATGTAATGCGGCCAGGCAATAGGGCCCTGGTAGAAGGACGCTGAGCATTCAGCCAGCCGCCCCAGCCCTGGCTTCTGGTATCGAGGGCATCTGCAGGTATCAGCGCATCCCTAGAATTTTTTTTTTTTTTTTAAAAAAACAAAACACATGATGACAGGTGAGCAGGTGTGAAGGTTAACACAAAGAAACTCGGTAATCCCAATTTTACACAGCTTCTGCAAGATTTAGCCAAAAAACAAAAACAGAATATACAGGACAATAGTGTTACATGTACTGAGTGAGGTAAGTAACGTGAATAATCCTACTCACCCACAGCTGAGCCACTAGGATAGGCACTGGTTCAGTACATGTGCCATCTGGATTTAATTTTCCTTCTAGATCTGTGAGGATACCTTACTTTTCCAAATGTCCCAAGAAAACAGCAGAAAACACAGGCAACGAGTTCAGACATACTGTAATAGGAGATGATATAACATAACATGCTGGCTGGCTGGAGTAGAGGTAACATCACTGCTCTATAACCGTGGAGACACAGGTTCAATTCCGGCAAGAGCACCTCTCCAGTAAGTGTCTTTGGGCAAGACACCCAACGGTACATACTCGCCACCCAGGACATACTTGAAAACAAGAGAAATCTCAATGTATCCTTCCTGGTTAAATACGGTTTCAAAAACATACAGACAACACTCACGTGCTGAGGAGCCTAAGAATCCAAGACTCAGTCCTTTCGTTACAGGTGAACTGAGCCTTGGATTCTTTAAGGGGTTATTCACAGAGAGCCGAACTAGCTCCGAAATTGCTCCGAACAGTGAATTTCCCTGTACAGTGCAATGTCAGAGCCATTCGGCTATTCAAAAAGCAGGCAGTTCACCAACTATTGGCGAATTGCCAGCAAAATTTGCCTATTTGGCGGATAATTGGATAATCTATTCTGAGACACCGAACAGCAGAGAAATGTCAGTGAAATGCCCTGATGTTCGGTGGTTTCATTCGACAGGTTTAAATCAGGCGAACCCCATAGGTTTCAATGTAAAAAATATTCCCATATTTATTGAACCACTTTAAGTTGCAGCAAAAAGCTTTGTTTTTTTTTAAGGTAATTTTTTTTTCAGATCTTAAAATAAAAAAAAATTCTGTTACAGACCTTTTATTATTATTCACAGGACCGTATATATTAATTACAGGCATTTTCATGCAGTAGTTTTTTTGCAAACAGCTTTTAAGGCTAGGGTCAGACTAACGCATTTTTCACGTTGTCCGTGAAAAAGTGCGTTCGAACGAATGGACGTATTTTTTCACGGAATACGCAATAGCGGTCATACGATGCGCAGTTTCATCCGTGATTTGTACGGATCATCAATAAAACACTTTTTGGTCTGGACGTTATGTTGGCCGGACATTAGCAGCGTCTGATGTCTCCTAATCACGCACACACGCCGCTAGCGGACGCAGCGCACTCTGTACGTCAGTACTAGTGGTTTCACGTTCTCGAAAAAATGCGTTTGTTTGCCGCTTGCGTTGCGCGGCCGCACTTTTGTGCGACCGTACTTCGTATATTGGCCGTCATTGCCCGGCATCTGCTGCTAGCACGGCCGTGATTATGTGCGGCTGCACGCGCGTTCGCACTGCCTCAGTCTGACCCTAGCCTAAAAGTTGCAATGTTTTTTTGTTTTTTTTACCCGCTTGTCTTTTTCTGACAGCTGATCGGCGCTCTGCTGGCTTTTTTCAGATCAATTTGGGGTTTTTCGGTGGGCTATCGAATCACTTCAATGTTTTTTTTTTGCCGTTTTTCGGATGTGATCGGCGGCTCTTCTGATCTATTTTTATGGCAGTCTTTCGGATACATTCTTGTTCCCTGCACTTCGGGGACCCTGTGGTGTATGCTGAATTCACAGCGGGGTTGGGGAATTTGATTCCCCGAAGTGCGTGGAGCGAAAGAGCACCGAAATTCCAATGGTATTTGGGTGCTCTTTGAATTACCCTATTTGTATGTTCTCTCCTATTAAGGCATGTCTGCACTAGATTCTCTAGATTGCAAGCTCATAGGTTTGCTTTAATTTTGTCTCGTTCCCTTTGGTTATTGTAAAGCGCTGTGGAAACTGTTGGCGCTATATAAATGATGAGGATAATAATAGATTCCTTTTTTGTGTTTTCTTCCACTTTGGGGACATTTGGAAATTTCCATCTGAACGTCTGTTTCGCTGTCTAAGGCTGGGGTCAGACCAGCGCACTTTTAACGTGCGTTTAGGCTAGGGTCAGACTAACGCATTTTTCGCGTCGTCTGTGAAAAAGTGCGTTCGAACGAATGGACGCATTTTTTCACGGAATACGCGATAGCGGTCATACGATGCGCCTTTTCGTCCGTGATTTTGTACAGATCATCAATAAAACACTTTATGCGTCTGGACGTTATGTTGGCCGGACATTAGCAGCGTCTGACGTCTCCCAATCACGCACACACGCCTCTAGCGGACGCAGCGCACTCTGTACGTCCGTACTAGCGGTTTGACGTTCTAGAAAAAATGTGTTCGTTTGCCACTTGCGCGGACGAACATTCGTGCGGCCGTACTTAGTGTGTTCCCCGGGATTGGACGTCATTTTCTGCTAGCACGGCCGTGATTTCGTGCGTCTAAACGCACGTTAAAACTGCTTTCGTCTGACCCTAGCCTTAGGCGCACTTAATCACGGCCGCACTAGCAGCAAATGACGGGCAATGACGGCCAATATATGAAGTACGGCCGCACGAAAGTTTGGCCGCGCAACGCAAGCGGCAAACTAACGCATTTTTTCGAGAACGTCGAACCGCTAGTACTGACGTACAGAGTGCGCTGCATCCGCATAGCGGCGTGTGTGCGTGATTAGGAGACGTCAGACGCTGCTCATGTCCGGCCAACATAACGTCCAGACACCCAAAGTTTCCTGGTTTGGATCCGTATGAAATCAGCACAAAAATGCGCATCGTATGACCGCTATCGCGCATTCCGTGAACAAATACGTCAATGCGTTCGGACGCACTTTTTGACGGTCGCTGTGAATAATGCGTCCGTTTGACTCTAGCCTTAATCATTTTTTTATATTCTCCATCTTTCTGTCATTTTTCTATCTTTCTGTGTTTTTATTTGTCTGCCTCTCTGTCCCTCTGTCTACACAGCTCTCCTTCCATCTTTATCTACCTAGAACTGCATAGTAATTCATGCATGTGTTCACAATCACAAGCTACATTCACACGCACTGACAATTCACACATCTATACATATCTAAAACAAACACAAAAAAGGCACAATTCCCTATAGGCCTTCTTTTTCTCGTGCTCCGCCCTCCCTCGGATTTAATGGTGGAGCGCAGCTTACATTTATTACCAGTGGATCTGTATTTTGATTTGTCTATTTAAGAATTCCTGGTTTAGTGATTAAAAACCATTGGGTTGCAGGTAGACACATGGTCTACAAAGGTTAAACAGTTACTCGGTTCCAAAGATTCATTAATAAGTCATCTTGGAAGGATAAACAGTCAAGTAAAGCTGCATAACGAGAATGTGACATTGATTAACCGATCTGTCCTCCAGCAGACGGCTCCCAGACATACAAACTTATTATAATAACGTCATTGATTCCATTATGGAATCCGCACTTATGGCACGATGACTCGGCAGCCCGGCTTCCAGCGGTGTATTCTGAGCACAAATACACAAACAGATAACAGAATAGCACAGTTGAAATGTGCATAAAGAAGGAGTTCTAGGAAAAAGAGCATCATTGTATCTATGCCCTGCCTTAAAATATCATTCACATTAACAGGGTTATTCAGAGAAAGGTGAAACTCTGGAGAATGACTGGAGAAGTGAAAAATCTAGATCAAAATAGCAGATTTGGAAAGTGAGATAAACGGGTGAATTTTTCTGGTTTGGCCATTTTAACTAGGGATGCACCGATACCACTTTAAGACAGAGTATGAGTACCGATACTTTTTTTCACGTACTCACCGATACCGAGTACCGATACTTTTATGTCATGTGAACGCTTTCCAATAAGAACAGACCTCATATAAAATGTCCCAAGCTCTCATGGATACGCCACCCAGCTCATGGATATGGCCCCCCAGCTCTCATGGATTTGCCCCCCAGCTCTCATGGATTTGCCCCCCGGCTCTCATGGATTTGCCCCAACTCGTGGTTATGCACCCCCAGCTCGTGGATTTGCCCCCCAGCTCTCATGGATTTGCCCCAACTCGTGGTTATGCACCCCCAGCTCGTGGATTTGCCCCCCCCCAGCTCGTGGATTTACCCCAGCTCACCAGGCACCTGCAGCTCTCCGCGATCATACTTACTTTACATACGTGCTTACTTTACCTTCCTGAGCAACGCCGGTAAATTCTTCGTGCGTGTGCTCGTTGGAAGGCCCCCAGCCGCGATCACGTGGCACGTGATCGCAGCTGGGGGCCTTCCAACGAGCGCACGCGTGGAAACTTTACCGGTGTCGCTCAGGAAGGTAAGTATGATCGTGGAGAGCTCCAGGTGCCTGTCCGAATGCCGATGGCGGCTGTCCAAATGCTCTATCGGCATTCGGACAGGCACCTGGAGCTCTCCGCGATCATACTTACCTTCCTGAGCATTTTATTACCAGACATGGGGCTCTAATTAACTTGGCTCCAAGATAACCAAAATCTTTTGCTTCGTCAACGATAGTTTGGCCATTTTTTCCTGGTTTGACAGATTTCAGGGCATACTGGCCGTTCGATTCCTGTTAAATTCAGCTTAAAAGGGACGTTACCACTTACAACACGCTGAAACTAGATTACTTGTGATTTTAATAGAAAACCACATTATAAAAACACATGATGCTGTTTTTTTTTCTTTGAATTAACTGCATGTAAAAAAGGAGTAAAAAAAAATATAGTTAGGTTTTTTTTTTTTGTATCTCCTGTTTCCATTTTGTGTATCTTTCCCGTGATGCAACATTTACCAAAATATGCACAAGCATTTTATTTTGTGGCTGTGCTTTATCTTCTATTATTTAACAGTTGAGGCTGAAGGAGGTCTATTGTCCTCTATTACCCAAGATAAGAGATGGCAGCTGAATGAGACAAGACAGGGAGCTTCAAAGACTTCTAATCTACCTTCTGGTGATTGCATATTGGGGTATCCTTTGAATACATCCCACACAATACAATGATGGGAGTCGGTGACGGATCCATTCATTCTATTCTATGGCCAAAACCACACAGTGAGGAGCAAGTGATGTGAAGATACGGGGGGGGGGCAGTTTCAACACAAATTATCACCCAATGGATGCACCCAGTGACAGAGTAAAATATTTCTTTCTTAAACATACAAGAGAAAAACAAAAGCACATGTAAGATATCAGCAACATCAAATAAACACGATAACGACGTTGCATTTTGTTGGTGGTGGTGGCCCTTTAATTACCGGCACCTGCACCTATTACTCGATAAAGGAAATTTCGATTTAGCGTTTCAATCCGACTTCAGCAGTCAGCCGATTAACAAAAAGATATCAAGTGCTGTTAAGGGGGTCAATAAAGGTGTTTATGAGCAGACAAAACCAGAAAATCAGACCCAAACCCTCATTATATCCCAATAAATCCTTTTATCAGCAATGGAAAACAAACGGTAGGAAGGAAGGAAGATACTGGCTTAATTCTAGTATTGCATGTAAACGATCAAACACTTTTTACAGCTTTAACCAAATGGGAAAAAAGTGTCTTTTCACAATAAACTCACTCACAGGGGATAGAAACCGCAAAAAATAAATTAAAAATAAAAATCAGGATATGGCGTCTCCGCCTGCCTCAAAACGATGAATAGAGATATTGCGCGAGAAGCTAATAGATAAACACTAACACTATAAAACAAATTCTAAAGGACTTGTTTGTTTACAGAGGGTCTTGTTTGTATATTTGCTTTTACAGGGTATCAGTCACAAGACATTGCTCGGGGCCGGCTATAAATCATTCACAAATACAATGTGTCAGGCGGAGTTGTTGGGAAATTAGTCTTTTTTGTGACTTAAACCGGTTCGTCCCCTCGTCTTCAAATCAACACACGCTTTTTTTTCTTCATAGTAAGACAGGTGAGAAATGCAGATTATACCGGCGAGGCACCCGTGTAATGCGACGCTAGACTGCATCACTGCTCAACAATGAAAACACTTATTTCTAATTGATTCGGCATGCAAACCTCTCCGGGAGTCTCTGATCAGACATAGAGGCCATTTTCTGATGATGTACGGCAGGGAATGGGTAAAGAGTAAGGGTTGTGTCGATCCTAGTGGCCTAAGAAGTAGACTATAAAGTGAGGTAAAGGTACAGGTTGAGCCCCCCCATATCTGGAATCTTCGGGACCCTAAGCATTCTGGATTTAAATATTTCCGGACTTCAGAATCCAGAAAAATCCGATGGATCACGGCAGGAAAGACACGTTCCCCTTCCTGCTGCAGTACCAACGTGTACACACACTGGGAGGAGCTGTGCAGCCTTTCTACGCAGACATGCTGCACGGAAAAGTCGAGTCTCTGTGTAGCATGTCACAGTCTGGGGCTGCCCAGTCACTCCTAGCGGTCTGTTGCAGGGATCAGAGTCACGTTCCCAAGCGGCAGGACTCGTCCAGACCATCAAAAAGGGGAGTAATACATCGGGAAGGCTTTGGAGAAAGTATTTTACCAGGAAGGATACATTGAGATTTCTCTCATTTTCAAGTATGTCCTGGGTGGCGAGTATGTACTGTTAAGGGTCTTGCCCAAGGACACTTGCTGGAGAGGTGCTCTTGCCGAGATCGAACCTGTGTCTCCACAGAGCAGCAATGTTAGCTCTACTCCATCCAGCCGGTCAACAGCATATATACCGGATGGCAAACCCGATTACAGGAATGTTGAGCTGCTGCCGGCCTTGTTTTGTTTATTATCTGCGTAACACTTGCATGAAGTGAAGGTTAGAGAGTTGCTCTGTTCATTCGTTTCAGTTTTGTGGATATACTTTACGTTAACAGTTACGTTACGGAATCCTGACTTTTAACATCAATGATAACTTTTATTAATTTTAATTTCGTTTGTGTTTTTTTACATATTTTTCTTTATTATGGAAATGCAAGTGTTCCAGTAAATGTAAGCAATGTCCCGCAAAAAGGAGGTAATGGGGTACAGATGAAGGAAACGTGACCGCTCTACAGATAACAGTTTGAAGCCCATGCAGTAACATGGTTACAAGTGTAGGATAAGTTACTATAAAGTGCTTGGGAGTCCAGAGGGTGATGAGGGAGAAGGGTGATTCTAAATAAATAAATATTTGAACAGTTAAAGGATTTTACCAGGAAGGATACATTGAGATTTCTTGAGTGGTTACAGAAATACAAAATAGTAAGATGCAAGATATTAACACAACATAATTGCGGTGCTCTGTAGGAAAATGAGGATCAAGCCACTTTCTTTTTGAAATGCGGTATTGTAAGTAAGGTGCTGGTCCTGGATCTGAGGTTATAGGATGAGGGAGCTGCTGGGGGAAGCAGCCTTTTCAGGTAGGATGGTAGCTTCCCAGAAAAGCTCTTAAACACCAGGTTGGAAAGGTGAAGGGTGCGTCTAGAGTCCAGTGATGGCCAGTTTAGGTCTTTTAACATGTCACAATGGTGGGTCATGTAGTTACATTGTAGCACAAAGCAGCAGAAGGAGTTATACAATGTAGTAAGTTTATGAAGGGGTGTTTGGGGGCAGCTGCATACACTACATCTTCGTATTCAATGACCGACATAAGCATTTGTTGTACAATCTGCTTTCTTACCGCAAGGCTCAGGCAGGATTTGTTTCTGTACAGGGCACCTAGTTTAGGGTAGAGTTTATCGCCCAATCCAGTGGGGAGACAGACGGGTGCGAGGTTAGAAGAGGCTAAACTAGTGGGTTAGTACAGGGTCATGGTGTAACTGGCTAGTCCAGCGTTGGGCCAGATCAGGTTGCTGGACGACTATTCCCACAATTCCAAACCAAGAGCTCAATTTAATTCAACCCGATAGCCGAAATCAGGACCTTTATTAGCCGCATTGTGGCCTTATTCTGGTTCGGGAGATACAAATTCAGGCTTACCGACATTTGGATTCTCAATAAAAATTTGGTTCACGTATTGGCTCTCGTGGCAATACTTTTTAGGCTAGGGTCAGACGAACGCAGTGCGAACGAGCGTGCAGCCGCACTTTATCACAGCCGTAGTAGCAGCAAATGACGGCCAATATACAGAGTACGGCCGCACAAAAGTGCGGCTGGGCAACGCAAGCGGCAAACATATTTTTTGAGAACGTGATACCGCTAGTACTGACGTACAGAGTGCACTGCGTCCGCTAGTGGCGTGTGTGCGTGATTAGGAGACGTCATACGCTGCTAATGTCCGGCCAACATAACGTCCAGACGCAAAAAGGGTTTTATTGATGATCCGTACAAAATCACGGACGGAAATGCGCATCGTATGACCACTATCGCGTATTCCGTGAAACAATACGTCCATTCGTTCAAACGCACTTTTTCACGGACGACGAGAAAAATGCGTTCGTCTGACCCTAGCCTTAATGGGAATATTGGATTCAGTGATTCGATTTAAATTTATCGGTATGCCGATTTCCAGAAAAATTACCAGTGCTGAAAGATGCTGATAGAGGGGATAAGACTGAAATCTCATTTTAAACATTGCATTATTTAAATAGCCGCGCTTAAAGCAAGCATCGATTTGATGCTGGGTGAAAATGTGTTTGGGGGGGGCGTTTTAGCTACTTTTTTGTAACGAAAGCAGAATTTTTAGATTTTCAGCTCTGGATTAATTTTAATTTAATCAGCAAATATTTAGAATTTTTTAATCTATTTATTTTATAAGAGACATCCAATGGAATTAATTTGAGCCACAAGGCAGTGTATCATGGGAATTGTAGTCCAGCTGCTGGAGTCTCTGGCACTTTGTCCCTCAGGACCTGAAGAGGATCTGTATTGTACCATCCAAGTAGGTGTTGATGATCAACTCCCTGTAAACCAGAGGAAGTCATAAACTTTACAACAACCACCTAGAGATACAATGTTCTTCCTGAATACACCATCTCCCTACTTCCTCTATTGTCACAGCGTATCACAAAGGCAAGGCTTGTTGGGTGAATCTGTGTAAACGGAACACAATAAACCATTTGTCCCGTTACTAAAGGTATATGCTTCTCGAGTCCCGTCCGGCTCTACAAGACTTCAAGGAACAGGAATACACGGTAATAAAACTCAAGACGACAAAACGCACAGCTTGGTGTGAAAAGGAGACAATGGTGCGCCGACATGTGGAAAAAGTGACACAACGAGCTAAAATATTGGGATTATTCACAAACTGTAAAACAACCAAAACAATCTAATTTTTTTAGGCCTTCATCTCTGAGCAGAATAAGCCTGGCCGTGTCTGTAGGGAAAGCATTCACCATATTTATTTATTTATTGTTGCTATTGTTCTCCTGTATATTGGAAATTCCTTGGTTAGATGGTAGTGAGGGTCCCCGCTCCCCATGTAGCACCCCGACTGTTAATGTATTGTATCTCCTGTACCTCGCTGTGGAATATTTTGGTGCAAAACAAATTAAATACATCTTCTCTCCATTTTTGTAACGAACTCAGAGCAGTTGTACATTAAGTCGTCCCCACATTCATAAAAATGAAAAAGGCCATTACGGCCAAACTTCAATGCCGCTGTGACATCTTAGGATACTTTTAATCATGTCTTGCCGAATGTATACATATAAACATCTAAATAGATTTTCAGGGTATTTATCATTCTGCGCTCATGATGCATAATACAATTACTTCTACTGCTGAGTTTTATTGCTGTGGAGCCCTGGTACAGTAATGTGCAGTGTGTATGAGCGTATCACAGAGCTCCACAGCAATAAAACTCACACAGTAAGGTGTCGTGCGCATGAGCATGAGTTTTATTGCTTTGGAGCTCTGTGATACAGTAATGTTTGGTGCTTATGAGCGTATCACATAGGTCCCCAGCAATAAAACTCACCCTCCTACACACTGCATTTACTGTGAGTTTTATTGCTGTGGAGCTATGGGAAACGCTCATACACACCACACATTACTGAGTTCTATTGCTGTGGAGCTCTGTGATACAGTAAATGCAGTGTGTATGAGAGTATCACGTTGCTCCACAGCAATAAAACTCACTCTCATACACCCTGCACATTACTGTGAGTTTTATTGCTGTGGAGCAACGTGATACTCTCATACACCCTGCACATTACTGTATCACGTTGCTCCACAGCAATAAAACTCACAGTAATGTGCAGGGTGTATGAGAGTATCACGTTGCTCCACAGCAATAAAACTCACAGTAATGTGCAGGGTGTATGAGAGTATCACGTTGCTCCACAGCAATAAAACTCACAGTAATGTGCAGTGTGTATGAGAGTATCACGTTGCTCCACAGCAATAAAACTCACAGTAATGTGCGGCGTGTATGAGCGTATCACAGAGCTGCACAGCAGTTAAAACTCACAGTAAAATGATCAGTGTGTATGAGAGTATCATAGAGCTTCAGAGCAAAAAAACTCACAATAATGTGCAGTGTGTATGAGCACGAGTTTTATTGCTGTGGAGCTGTAATACACGCATACCCACTGCACATAAAGGTTTTAAAAGGAACATGACCCTCTTAAGATGGCCGAATAAACTGTATATAGGTGCCAAGTGTATTTGCTGCAGAACAAGGTCTTGCCTCAAAAACTGAAGATATGCTATTAGAAAAAAACTGAATCAGGATAATAAATATCAACGTACCCGAATTCCAAAGAGAGAGGTACCCCCACTCAGAGATTGGGGAGGGGGGGCACATGGACAAATCATTTACTTCCATTTACTGAAGGAAGCAATAATTCAGTGATGGAGATAAGGGCCAGAAGCAGACAGACAGACAGACCAGTAAAGTTTGATCCAGGAAATGATTCGTCCATAAATCTGAATTTCTAGAGATCCCAGACAATCAATGGTATGATGGATCCCTGGAAGTGATTAGGGGAAGACAAAGATGGAGATTCGCCGGGCCGCCATATTCCCGGCCACTCAGCAGACACCAGGGAAAGCCATAAATTGTCAGAGGGTCAATGAATGGTACAGACAGTAGAAATATGTCTGCCGGGGGACATGGTCCTGGAGATTGAGTTAGGATAAAACCCAGCAGAGGTCAAATGTTAATGGTTTCAGGTCCACCTGTTTATCACAAATGAAAAGATAGGACAGAAACCAGGTAACTATTCGAGGGGAGATGAATAATGGCAGCGGAGCGCTGAGGTATGCAGAATGAGCTCACCGTAACACCCCCCAGGCAAAACAAAACGAGAAACTGGGTAGGCCATGTGCATATATGGGCCATTCCAAAACAAAAAGGTATTTAAATTGCGTAGTTTCCAATTTGCCAACTAAGACTAAAAAAAGGGAAACGTCACCCCCCCCCTTCACTACCAAGTGATTCTCCATAAAACCCCTACCAGGACCCAGTGGATTTATGGAAAACCACCTTTCATTACAGCCAGTGTAAAAATGCATGTAGATTATAGCATTTATACATGACAGTTTATTTGACAGAGGGCTCCCCCTGCTGGCCGCAATGTGCTACTACATGTATAATAAAGCAGCTGGAGGTCAGTGTTTCTGGGTGAGAAAACCAGATCTACGAACGGAACAGCTTCAGCACCTCAGCAGACCTGTCCGAGGTGCTGAAAATTTGGGTGCGCTTTCTGGAACCCGTCTCCAAATAAAATTTGTTTACGAATCAATGAAATTCCTATACATTGTTTCAGAATGTGACCAGATTGGGTGTATTCAATCCTGCAGGAGCTTTTGAAGATAGAGTACACTCGCTCATGGTGATGAAGGAGTTAAACTGAGGGCCAGTGCTACTGAGGCTCTGTAAACAGTAGAATCACAAATACACAGATTGTAATAGGTGCAAATCTAGCAAAGCCAGTGACTCAATGACAATGGACAAGAAGAAGGCGGCAGCAACATAATTATAATCATGAAAGAGTCTTTAATTACAGTCAGGTCCAGAAATATTGGGACATCGACACAATTCTAACATCTTTGGCTCTATACACCACCACAATGGAGTTGGAATGAAACAAACACAATGTGCTTTAACTGCAGACTGTCAGCTTTAATTTGAGGGTATGTACATCCAACTCAGGTGAACGGTGCAGGACTTACAGCAGTTTGCAGATGTGCCTCCCACTTGTTAAGGGACCAAAGGTAATGGGACAATTGGCTTCTCAGCTGTTCCATGGCCAGGTGTGTGATATTCCCTCATTACCCCAATTACAATGTGCAGATAAAAGGCCCAGAGTTAATTTCAAGTGTGCTATTTGCATTTGGAATCTGTTGCTGTCGACTCTCAAGATGAGATCCAAAGAGCTGTCACTATCAGTGAAGCAAGCCATCATTAGGCTGAAGAAACAAAACAAACCCATGAGAGAGATAGCAAGAACATTAGGCGTGGCCAAAACAACGGTTTGGAGCATTCTCAAAAAGAAGGAACGCACCGGTGAGCTCAGCAACACCAAAAGACCCGGGAGACCACGGAAAACAACTGTGGTGGATGACCGAAGAATTCTTTCCCTGGTGAAGAAAACACCCTTCACAACAGTTGGCCAGATCAAGAACACTCTCCAGGAGGTAGGTGTAGGTGTCAAAGTCAAAAATCAAGAGAAGACTTCACCAGAGTGAATACAGAGGGTTCACCACAAGATGTAAACCATTGGTGAGCCTCAAAAACAGGAAGGCCAGATTAGAGTTTGCCAAACAACACCTAACAAAGCCTTCACAGTTCTGGAACAATATCCTATGGACAGATGAGACCAAGATCAACTTGTACCAGAGTGATGGGAAGAGAAGAGTATGGAGAAGGAAAGGAACTGCTCATGATCCTAAGCATACCACCTCATCAGTGAAGCATGGTGGTGGTAGTGTCATGGCGTGGGCTTGTATGGCTGCCAATGGAACTGGTTCTCTTGTATTTATTGATGATGTGACTGCTGACAAAAGCAGCAGGATGAATTCTGAAGTGTTTCGGGCAATATTATCTGCTCACATTCAGCCAAATGCTGCAGAACTCATTGGACGGCGCTTCACAGTGCGGATGGACAATGACCCAAAGCATATTGCAAAAGCAACCAAAGAGTTTTTGAAGGGACAGAAGTGGAATGTTATGCAATGGCCAAGTCAATCACCTGACCTGAATCCCATTGAGCATGCATTTCACTTGCTGAAGACAAAACTGAAGGGAAAATGCCCCAAGAACAAGCAGGAACTGAAGACAGTTGCAGTAGAGGCCTGGCAGAGCATCACCAGGGATGAAACCCAGCGTCTGGTGATGTCTATGCGTTCCAGACTTCAGGCTGTGATTGACTGCAAAGGATTTGCAACCAAGTATTAAGAAGGGAAAGTTTGATTTATGATTATTATTCTGTCCCATTACTTTTGGTCCATTAACAAGTGGGAGGCACATCTGCAAACTGCTGTAAGTCCTACACGTTCACCTGAGTTGGATGTACATACCCTCAAATTAAAGCTGACAGTCTGCAGTTAAAGCACATTGTGTTGGTTTCATTCCAACTCCATTGTGGTGGTGTATAGAGCCAACGATGTTAGAATTGTGTCGATGTCCCAATATTTCTGGACCTGACTGTGTGTATGTGTTGCCAGAGCTCCTGTGCTACATTCCCCATTTGCAGCATGGAACTCTGGGTAGAATATGCAAACGACATCCATCTCACTTTTATGCATCCTGGGTCTGTTTTCACACAGAACCAGTTGCATAAACCTTATCTCTGCTAAAGAATGCCATCTAGCATGCCGTGGCATTGATTGAAGGGTTCTGTGTGAAAACAGACCCAGGACGCAAAAAAAGTGAGACAGATGTTGTTTGCATGTCTTACCCAGAGTTCTGTGCTGCATATGGGGAATGTAGCACAGGAGCTCTGGTCTGCAGTTCTTTGAATTGCTGTGATGTGCAGATGGCATCTGCAATAATAAATATATACACAGAATAATCTCTCAAAAGCAGTATAGCTTCACTTTTTCACATGAAAACCACAATACTTCTATGTAACAAGACATGACTGCAAACCCTCTTACTGGGTTACTGGCAGCGTGTCATTAAAAAGATTAACTCACCCGCACTGGACTAGTTCATCGTTTTATTCTCACTTTTTCAGGCTACCAGGATAGACCCAGATCCATCAGAGGAAGGGGATTAATTAATCTGCAGGAGAAATAAATCATATAAATTGGATCAGGAGGAAACAAAATGAGACTTTATGTTTGCTATAGGCTGATGGTATTTAATATTTATTATACAGTATATTATATACACCCTATAACAGGCCTCAAAATTTCCACTCGCCTGCTTGCATTTGGCGAGTGGAAATTACATGAGGGCGAGTGGGAATGCTGACGCAGTCAGGGCACGATAGGGGTTATATGGGGCAACTACTGGCGAGTAACTTTTAAGGCCTGGCTAGTAGCTCGGGACTTGAACTTTTGAGCCCTGCCCTATAATGCTTATTAAAAAGGAAACAGGCAGCTTGAAGCAATTTAATGGTTTATTATAGTCTATGATCCTATAAATTGGGGTGTTAAACGCACACGCACATAAAGTCACCACCTGGATTTATCTAACCAATAGGTGTGAGCCTTCCATTGGATAATTACTGCAGTGATTAATAGGTTTCAGCATAAATGAGGTCATGTGACTCCCTGAATATACTGAATTAGCAGGTTTTTCCATCAATGGTTTTTTTTCTCCCCTGATGGCACAGCGGGCATATTCCAAGATGGCAATGCCAGGATTCATCAGGCTCAAATTGTGCAAGAGTGGTTGAGGGAGCATGAGACATCATTTCCTCACATGGATTGGCCACCGCACAGTCCAGACCTTAACCCCATTGAGAATCTTTGGGATAATGTGCTGGAGAAGACCTTACGCAGCGCTGTGACTCTCCCATCATCAATACAAGATCTTGGCCACAAATTAATGCAGCTCTGGACGTAAATAAAGATTGTGAGATTGCATGAGTTTATCGAAACGATGCCGCGGCAAATGTGTGCCGCAATCACAGCAAAAGGCGACACAACCAAACATTACAGCGTGTGACATTTTTTGGTCGGGCAGCGTGTATATATTATTACAACCTTTTCTAATGTCAAATCAGAGATTGAAGATATCCACCAAATTATCACAAATAATAATAACACCCCAGGAACCGGCCGCACATTTTCTAACGTCCAAGAAAAACCTGTGCAATAAGATTTATGAATAATTATCCAGGAATTCATGAGTCAGAGGTGAAAATCTAAGAGCTTGTGGCTGCCCGGCCTCTGGATTTGTTAAGCCCTGCGATATATGTTCTTTAACCTCCCTGGTGGTGATCCCGAGTGTGTCTCGGGGTTAAATTTCACCGCTGAAAGCAGTAACCCGGAGACACACTCGGGCTGTATACATTACCTCTCCGTGCGCTCCCTTGCTGATCTCTGCAGTCTCCTCCGGCGATCGCAGCGTTTTACTTCCTGGTTTCCTTCTCGCGAGGAGGAAACCAGGAAGTAATGAGGTCGCGGTCACCGGAGGAGGCTGCAGGGGACTTTGAGGGAGTGCAGGGAGAGGGGATGTATCCAGCGGCATCCCGAGTGTTGCTCGGGGTTACCGCTTCCAACATAGGAATTTAACCCTGAGCCACACTCGGGATACCGCTAGGGGGGGGGGCAACAAAAATTAAATAAATTGACCGCTTTTAGACAGAGATTTTCAAAATAAATAGACCGCCAGGGAGGTTAAGTAAGCACAGCTCCCTCTGGAAAAGCGACACTTCATCCCTGAAGGCCTGTTCACGGGGATTGCACATTTTTCTAACAAAAGTACCAAATACCCATTTTCTTTTCCAAAATTGGGTATAAGTTAAGGGCCAGAGGACGGCTTGTGGTCCCTAGGCTTGTTAATATGAATGAAAACACGTGTATATATTTTACAGGTATCTAATGGCAAGTCTTGGCTTCTGACGACTTGCAAATAGACACCAGTACCAGGAAAGGTGAACAGAATTAGGCGCGTTCACTTTTTGTGGAAAAGGAAAAAAAAATATTAAAAAAAAAAAAAGACTTCACATTTTTTCGATGTTTACGTGTGAACCGTCACATCCTACCATTTTTCTTTCTTTTTTAAGCAAGTGTACTTCTTGGTTTTTTAGATTGTAAGCTCTGAAACAGGATCCTCTCTCCTACTGTTCTGTGTGTTTAACTTATGTATATGGTTATTCTGTTTCACCCATTGTACAGCGCTACAGAACTTGTTAGCGTTTCCTAAATACTTGTAACAATCGTTTTTTCAGGTGATCAGTTCATTCACATTGTTGGCGGTGTTGTGTTATACAAATTCTAAATAGGTTATTCAGAGACCACTGAAATAATGCCAAATACAGCATTCATCACAGGGTCCCCGAAGTGTGAACGGGATCTGCCGAACACAGCCGACGATCCGCCGAACGCAGTTGTAACCCGCTGAACTGACCGAAGAAAGCCGATCAGCCACCAAACTGGGAGGTAAAGAAAAATAATAATCGCAATTTTTAAAAGGCGTTAATGCATGAATGTTTTATTATATTTTATAGAACCTTTAAAACTGACGGTTACACAATTTTTTAAAAAAAAGCCATTAAACAAAAAAAAAGGAATCAAAAATGTCGCCCAAAAAAATCCAGGAAACTGGTCGATTTTTTTTTTTTTAAATAGACTTTTTGCTGCAAATGAAAATAAACTGTTGAATAAAAAAATATTAAAAACAGTCATTTTTTTCCCATTGAAACCTATGGTATTCACCCGTCTAAACCTGTTGAACGAAACCACTGAAAAGCTGGGAATTTCGGCGTTGTCTGAATAGATTAACCATCACGTCTGCATGAGAAATTTCACTGTCACCGAAGGTTGCTGAATTGCGGCGATCTGGGACGAATTGCACTGTATTTTGCGAATTGACAGCTTTCTGAATAGACGAAGTGCCACTAAATTGCATCGTATGGTCAAATTCACCGTTCGGTGCAATTCGGCAGCAAGTTCGACTCTTATTAGGAAAAGCACTGGATCCATGTCATGATAAGCCTGAGATTTTACGCTTGGCTCCCTGCAAGCTGCCCAAAGGACTTTACAAGCCATAAACACTACAAAAATAGCAGATAACATCATAAAAAAGTACACATATAGATTACTAGGAATGCACGACAAACAATCCCATGTATTCCTGGGCTGAAAAAGAATACAACATTCTTACCCCTCAACTCTGGAAACATGGACCACACACAGCTGTCTGCATGAACGAAAAGGTGAAAAACGTGATCGTGGATTTTTATACAAATATAGCATTTTAAAAAATGTATTTACATAGAATATATGTTAAGTCAACAACAAATGAACTATATGTCATAAAAGCAGATATAGGTTTAGTCTCCCTCATCTGAAATGCTTGAGCCCAGAGGGATTTAGGAATTTTATGGATTTTGGGATATTTCCATATAAAAGATCTCTTAGAGACGTGACCCAAGTCTAAACACAAAAGGGTTTATTCACAAAGTACCGAAATGCTTGTCGACCAATTTCACCGCATTTTGGGTGATACAATTTAGCCCGAAAATACAGCGAATTCACTATTTAGTGAATGGTCTCCGTATTTTGCCGAAATTTGAGTCGCCAAAGCAGTTACCAGACATCTGTGAAAATGATGTTCTGTGAAAAGAAGACACGATAGTCTTCTCTGGGGCAATGTCGGTGCTGCCAAATTGCACCATATTTTGCTGTCCGTTCACCAGTATTTGCTGAATTGACAGCTTAGTGAATAGGTCTGGGTATGCCTGCATCTGGGGTTCGATGTCTGGGTATGCCTGCATCTGGGCTCCGATGTCTGGGTATGCCTGCATCTGGGCTCCGATGTCTGGGTATGCCTGCATCTGGGCTCCGATGTCTGGGTATGCCTGCATCTGGGCTCCGATGTCTGGGTATGCCTGCATCTGGGCTCCGATGTCTGGGTATGCCTGCATCTGGGCTCCGATGTCTGGGTATGCCTGCATCTGGGCTCCGATGTCTGGGTATGCCTGCATCTGGGCTCCGATGTCTGGGTATGCCTGCATCTGGGCTCCGATGTCTGGGTATGCCTGCATCTGGGCTCCGATGTCTGGGTATGCCTGCACCTGGGCTCCGATGTCTGGGTATGCCTGCATCTGGGCTCCGATGTCTGGGTATGCCTGCATCTGGGCTCCGATGTCTGGGTATGCCTGCATCTGGGCTCCGATGTCTGGGTATGCCTGCATCTGGGCTCCGATGTCTGGGTATGCCTGCATCTGGGGTCTGATGTCTGGGTATTAATGTTGTTATTTATTTTTGTAACTTTACTCTGAATAAAACATTTTACAGTGTCATTTCATAGGATGATAATTTAAGAGGGTGCGTTTGGGGGGTGTTGTTAAGAGCAGGGTGGGGGTTAGGAGGGGCACCTGGTGGTGAGTAACTCTTAAGGCCCGGCTTGTAGCTCGGGACTTGAAATTTTGAGCCCTGCTTTAACCATTGCCCAAACATTTAACAAAAATACATACGCATGACAAATAGATAATGGGGGGGGGGCCCCGAAATGAAAAAGATCACTTGCATAGTTATAAAATATAGGAGTTTTTTTACATTCGTTTTATCGCAAGCTCAGTCGATTCTTTTGAGTCAACAGTTCTATGTTGTGAAGAATCGCAAAGTTAATAATTTTATTTACTTATTTGATTTATAAAAGACTATTACATAATACATGAAATAAAACTACATTATTTGTTGAAATCTTTGTTTTGGGGGGGTTTTTGCATTTTTTTGAAGCTCCAAGGATTTGAAGTTTAACAGGAGGCCGTGTTCAGTCTTACCGGCTCATGTGAGGCACAGAGGTGGCATGTCCCTTTGTTGGGAATCTCAGTGACCCATTAATGGATTTGAGGAAAAATCCATCACTATGTAGAAGAACTCTATCATGTTACGGATAGGGGGTTACGTGATGCATCTGCCCTGAGGGCGTCTTAGCACACGGAGCCTTGAAAACTTCTCCGGTCTTGCTTTTATCGTCTACCATAACTCATAAGAGTCGCCGTGAACATAATCCTACGCTGAAGGACCTGTCCCCACTTAACCCAGGCTTCCTTTGACACACCATCTACAGGCTCTGCGTACGTTTCCCAAGAGCTCCTGTAACATCATTACAAGAAGGGGTAGAAACGGGGTCATGATAATGAGAAGCCTGATTACATCTACTGGTCTCCACTGGAAAATTAGCTAGCCACCGACCACAAAGTGACCATTTCTTACCTTTCCCATCAACAAAAACACTCATTGTGCGCACCTGACGGAAAATGAGATGCTTTCATTCTGTTGCTAATACGCCTGGAAGAAAAGGTCTCGGGTGTCAGCTCCCGTAGCATTCCTCTGGAAAACCGAGGGGTTTGCAGACGAGCGTGGCACCGGTCCAGCGTCGCTGAAGCTCGACTCTACAGACATTTTAGAAAAACTGCCCGACTTGTCTTGAAGCGTAGAGATGGACACCATCATCACATCTCCACAGCTACCGATTTTGAGAAGACCTCCTAACGTCCTTCAAAATGAATCCAAATGGAGGGGGCTTTCAGTTCGATACATTTATTGGTGAAATATTACAAAATAAAATGTGAAAACCTGTTTTTGTTTCTGGGTTTTTAATTTAAACTTGGGTTTGCTTCTTTTTATTTTTTTAATAAAAACCCTTTTAAAATCCTTCAAAAAGTAGACTGACATGTTTTTGGTTTGTTCCATTCAGAATATTTCAGAAAGTTTAAGTAATGTACTATTTAATATTTCATTTTATTATTAAATATTTAATTTTTTTTTCAGAAAACCCCATCAGTTTGTTACATTGATCCGTGTATTATTTCAGAAAACTTCTAAGCTTTGTGTCGGTTTTTTTGTTTAATTTTTTGTGAGAATCTGTAAAGTCTTTCATAAATGCAACCAGCACTGTTTTCAATTTATTAAATATTACATTTATTTAATTTTAGAAAATTCCTGAAGTACACGGAGGTCCCTCAAAAAAAGGTGTCAAACGGATGGGTTTGTAGTCTATACATTTTAAATATTTCAGAAAATGTTCTTTTCTAAAAACATTTTTTTCCCCCAACAATTTTTATAGTCTTTCAGAAGAACAACTAACATCTGGGTTTTCATACTCTGTTATCTTCATCAGTGGACGGTTTGAGAAATCCTGGAGCTATGTTATTTTTTTTTAACATATACACACACACACATAGATATAGATAGACCAGCTGATGAAGCCGTGTGTCGACAGTGAAACGCGTCCTGGCTTTATTTCTTGATTTTATTTTATACAATTACATTTTTTTAGAAGAACCGTTGCTGCATGTTTTGGTCTTTCATTGGGTTTGACCCACTAAACCCATATGCCTTCGTATCAGAGCTGGGAATAGCTCTAACAAATGTGAGTTTTTCACCTTTATTTATTATTATATTGCTGCATGTCAGATCTGCACAAGGAAGTGTTTTTTCCTTCTCTTCCATACCTATTGGATGTGACGAGTTATCTACAATAAGGAGTGGGTTTCCTGAGAAACTAAGTGAAGAAAACCAACCCAAAGGCTACGATCCACTCAGAGCCAGTGTATGGGCTCTGCGTCTGTGAGTTGAATAACTACAAGATATCACATATTCAGCTCTTGTTTTATAATCACTGCACTTAGAGTTGCTATTTTTGTTTTTTATTTCCACATGTGAATATGTTGGAGACGTCTCGTGAGAAACCTATCTGAATTCCCTAGCGTCCTTTCGCGCAGACCAGATACGTATTGTCATTATCAGTTTATTATTAAAATACTATTTATTTGAAAACCTTTACATATTTTACTTTTAAAAGCCATTCCCAAGTTTACATTTTCCATCCAGATATTTTCTTAGAATAATTTCTATATTTCACTATTTATAGCCCTTTATTTGTAGGGCTTAAATTTTCCACCATTTTACAGGTGGTCCGCCCCCCCCCTTTTTTTTTTCCGGATCTGCGCTCTTGTATCTGAAAAAGCCATTGGGGATATAAAAGCCACCGATTAAGTTGTGTTATACAAGTATAAATACCCTTTATTCCATTCTTCGAATGGGTTAAATGGCAAAATAAATGATTAGAAACCATCTAAAATGTATTTGTCGAATGATTTTGATGGCAAATGTCATTCAGCAATGTTTAGACACCAAACAATATGGACCAGCTGGGCGGAGTAGAGGTAACATCACTGCTCTGCGTGGAGAGAGCCAGTCATGGGTTCGATCCCAGCCAGAGCACCTCTCCAGTAAGTGTCCTTGGGCAAGACACCTAACTGTACATACTCGCCACCCAGGACATACTTGAAAACGAGAGAAATCTCAATGTATCCTTCCTGGTAAAATAGTTTCTCAAAAAAAATTAGTTGTCATCTTCTGCTGCTATGGCAACAGAGGGATTTAACCTATCACTGGCCACGATTCGTATCACATGACTGCAGACCAACCTAAAAATGAATGAAGCAAACCCTATTAAGAGAATATTTTCTATGCCAGGTCTGAGGATGCAGCTAAAAATAATAAGAATGGTGTTTGTAATAGTATTAAATTATCTTGCGTAACAAATATGAATTATATCAAACTTGGTAAGAGTTGCACTCGTGTGTTAAAACAACAAATTGTATTAATATTAAAATACGACTGACGTTTGGGCTCACACGTGAGCCATTATCAAGGTTACAGCAGTGAAAAACAAACCACATATAAATACTTAACCCCCAGACCCACTCCCCATTCAGCTTGTTCAAAGATAATTGTTCCTACACCTGAGTAAAATTACCCAGGCTGCAATGCAGAATCACGTCCATGCGTAACAAATTAGAATTTTATTTATTTATTTATTATATATATATATATATATCTTAAAAGTATTGTGTATATCAAGGTCTTTATTTAGCAATAAAACTTAAAAGAAAACCTGCTGAATCTCCTAAAAATGTACAGAAATAAAAATATTTTGACTTTTGGTAAAAAAAATAAAAAAAAATTAAATAAGAAAATAAATAAATAGGATAATACTTCACGACAGTCATGCTTCAGAGAGCGGCAGAGCGCCACGCACCTGAGAGGGATTAAATTGTATATTTAAATAAGAGATGAATTATTCATCCTATAAAGAATGTTCCCTGCAAGGTGAGAGATCTCTCGCGGAGCAGAGGCAGGATTACAGCCTTTAAACCCTTTCAACACAGTAGCTACTACGCACAAATCATTTATTTACAGATGCCGTCAAATTGAATTTTTGACCCCGATAATTCTGTGGCTGCGGGACCGTTGCCAAAAAGTGGAAATGAATTAAGTATCGCTCTGAACACACCACGACACGTACGATTTCTGCTTACTATTACAGTATTTTGCAGAATACAGAAAATAAAGGGATAAAAATGTGTATTTTGTCCTCTACTGTAGCATCACCTTCATATCATGTCCCGTCCGTGCGGTCAAATAATAAGTATTTTATAAACGGTGAGTATGGCAAATATACATTGTGTCAGGGAGAAAGGCCAATTCCTGTATACTTTATGAAGTCCCCGCTACTAGGAAAGGGTCACATGATCCAATCACTATCATAGAGGGTCACATGATACCCTCACAATGATGGAGGGTCACATTGCACCCTCGGTAGTACAATGGAGGGCCACATGACCTATTCAGTATTATAGAGGGTCAAACGCCCCCCCCCCCATTAGGAGAGCGCCTCAATAGCCCCAGCACTACCATGGAGAGTCTCATGGTTCAATCACCATCATGGTGTCATACGGCCCCCCATCATGGTCTTTGAATGCCAAATAGCCCCTCACCACGGCGTTGGGCTATATGGACCCTCACCATGAAGAGTCACATGGCCCCTTTAGAATGATGGAGGGTCGCATGGCCCACTCATCATTATGGAAAGTCACATACTGTAGGTCCCTCACCATGAGGATTAATCTCACTATGATCAAGCATTGCATGGACAAATCGCTATGATGGAGCGCCACATGCTTCCCTATCAATAAAGAAGGTTCATGTTTCAATGGCATCCGTGATACTCTGCTTTAGATGAATGTGAGGTGTGGGATAATGTGCGATCGAATCATTGGTCCGTTTTCCTTCGTCGAGACATCGATTACTGCAAATGTTTACCTTGACCTTTTGACTATGTGGCACCACAACTACATGACCTTCAAGCAACCATCATTTTCCAGCAGGATGCTGCACCGCCACATTGGGGACTGCATATTCGTGGCTTCCTAAATGAAACATTTCCAGAGCGGTGGATTGGAAGGGGTGGCCCAATTCCCTGGCCACCACGTTCACCAGATATTACTCCCCTCCACTTCTTTCTATGGGCTTATGTTAACGATATGGTGTATGGAACAAAGGTACAAAGGGACATCACTAATCTAAAGCAGAGGATCACTGACGCCATTGCCACCATTGAGGGGATGCTACAGCCAACATTGCAGGAAATCAAGTACAGTCTTGATGTGCTTCGTGCAACTAATGGTGCCCATATAGAGGTGTATTAAATGAGGCAAAAAAAAACTTAAATATATACACGTCTCATTTTGTAATAATTTTCACTTATCTGTCTTTTCATTTGCCTCTGTAATAAATTTTGGAAATTGTAAAGAGACTTTATGGACACCCTGTATTTTTTCATCCCAATATTCCATTTTCCACTTAAAATGAAATAAATATTGTACTGCTAAACAATGGACTCGGCATTGAATATTCAGCGTGAAATTCTGCTCTTTTGTAAAAGCACAAGAAACACATAATATATGTAAGGTCAATACTATAATCTTCACCCTCTGCCCCTGCTAATTTTCTACTCCTACAAATCGCTGAATAATTACAGCCTCTTAAGCCGCACACAACACCATTCCTTAATTCTCTTTTTCACGGACGTATCTCGCAGATATTCTAGAAGGGGAACAAGTCATTTTCCAGGCAATTCTATCTGCCCCGCATTTAATCCATTACCACCCCCCCCCCTCCTCGATTGACATATGCAGAGATGCACACGATTCGGGGATAACGTACACAATTTCTGGAGCACAATAGATGGGCCTCCTTCTAAATAAAAGGTCATTGAGAGCTTTAAAACAAGGCGTGCCTATCATCCCGAGCCGCACAAAGACAGCGGATTTTGTTACCAGAAATCAGACCACAAAGGCTGGTAACAGAAAGGCATTGAGGGGAACACAAAACGCCGGTGAGTTCTACAATAATAAAGAGTTCTTTTCCTCCACCAACTGAATGAACGGAAAAGTCAGATGCAGACACAGCAAGTCTGTACGTCCGTCCATCATTACTTCCTCCGAGACGCGAGGGATGAACAATAAAAATTATGTAAATATGCCGAATGCTGCTGTAACTAAAAACAAAGAAATAAATCATCCGTATTGTTCCGGAACCTAGAATTGTAATTCTGAACCGTCAAAAGTTTTAACTCTCATTTTTAACTTTTTCTAAACCGATTTTGATGCACTTTAAGCATTTTACTGATTTACACCCCTTTATTTCCTACCTTTACTGGGACGCAACGATTGCTCCCTAAAGACGCATTATGGCGGGTTTTAAAAAAAATCCTCAAAAAGGAACATTTCAGGACACGGTGTCCACTCAATGCAAAGTGAATCGTCACAGTAACCTGATGTCTCCTCTGCAGGAAGAGGGAGGGGATCACAAATGATGATTTAGCCCTCCGAGAGTGGTGGATTAGCCCCGCCCAGAAAGATTAGAGCAGTCAGCACGGTTCAGAATTCCTGGAAAAAGGTCAGGAATGAACATTAGATAACAAATTCATTTTTGGCTAATATTCTCCTTAAATATCATATATGATTTATAATACTATCAAACTATTTATCCCAGATCTATCTGGATCAACCCATCGCTCTATCCCATATCCATCTGACTAATCTATATATTTAACCATCTATCCCTCTATATATTCCATATCTATCTATCTATCCTTCTACAAATAGCATATCCATCTAACCTATATTTACCCATATCTAGCCCTCTACATAAACTATAGAGGGAAATATAGGCTATATCTATATAACCCTGGCTGATTACATGTCTTTTAAATATCCCTCTCTTTTACTTCGTATAACCCCTTCTGCTTCTCATCCCCTTCTCCCACGTTGCCAATTCTTAAGGGCACTCTTACCAAATCTCCATTCTCTTTTTCCTCCAGCATATACAGACAGACCCCCCCCCCCCAGGCCTGGTCCATAATTTCAGGTCTCCTTTCCAGCGGTGTCCACTTCTCGAATTACTCTTACTCAGCCCAAGCTTCTGGTCCTTTAGGCTAGGGTCAGACGAAAACATTTTTCCCCGCGAATGTGAAAAAGTGCTTCCGAACGCATTGACGTATTTTATCACGGAATGCGCAAAAACGGTCAGACGACGCGCATTTTCCTGCGTGATTTTGTACGGATCGTCAATAAAACTCTTTTTGCGTCTGGACGTTATGTAGGCTGGACATTAGCAGCGTCTGACATCTCCTAATCACGCAAACACGCCGCAGCTGCGCACTCAGTACGTCAGTACTAGCGGTTCACCGTTCTCAGAAAAATGCGTTCAAATTCCACTTGCGTTGCACGGCCGGACTTTTGTGCGGCCGTACATCGTATATTGGCCGTCATTGCGCGTCATCTGCTGCTAGTGCGGCCGTAATTATGTGCGCCAGAACGCACATTAAAAGTGCGCTGGTCTGACTCCAGCCTAACATGCACTCCCCATTATATTCTTTCTTGGAACCAGCTTCATCTCCCTCTGCTCCCATCTGTTTCACTTACCCCCAATCCCTTAGATTGTAAGCGCACAGGATGTCTGGCCGAGCACTTGGTTAAAGTGCTGTATTTCCTTGTCAAGCTATCCTACGGGCAGGGTCGTCTTTTCCTTCTTTAGCATGTATGTACTCAGTGGCGTAGCGTGGGGGGTGCCTCGGGGGCGGTCGCCCCGGGCGCAATTTTCTTAGGGGGCGCAAAATTTCAAAAGAAATTTGAACCACTAATATTTTCCAGCAGCGATCAGCAAAGTGTCCGCCAATTTTGCCACGCTGGCGGTGACTTAGCACTCAGCGTCTAGAAGGGAGGACCAGGACATAAAATTCTGGTCCCGTCCTGACTCCTCCTTAATGCTGACATGAGTCACATGAAGCAGCGAAGCATTATTCAACGGAACACCGTGTTCCCCGCTTGTCAGCCCCCCTTGAAGCCCTGTTCCAGCCCCCCCCTGCTGGCAGCCCTGCAGCCGCTGAACAGGAAGGAGGGAGGGAGGCGCCTGCCCTGCAGCACATTTAAAATCTGGTCTCCACTAAGCCCCCTGGACAGCTCCCCCCCTTGGCCACCAGCAATGCCACGCAGATAGGCAACACTGTATGACACCAAAGCAGCGTGACCACCACACAGTGAGGGGGTATAGGGAGTACAGGGAGAGGGTGACTGGAGGTTCAGGGAGATAATGACTGGGGATACTGGGAGAGAGTGACTGGGGTTATTGGATAGAGTGACTGGGGTTATTGGATAGAGTGACTGGGGTTATTGGATAGAGTGACTGGGGTACTGAGAGAAAGTGGGGGTAGTTGGAGAGAGAGAGTGACTGGGGGTACTGGGAGAGAGTGAGTGACTGGGGGTACTGGGAGAGAGTGAGTGATTGGGGGGTACTGGGGGGAGTAACTGGGGGTACTGGGAGAGAGAGTGACTGGGGTACTTGGAGAGAGTGACTGGGGGTATTTGGAGAAAGTGGGGGTACTGAGAGTGACTGGGGTACTTGGAGGGAGAGGCTGACTGGGGGTACTGGGAGAGAGTGACTGGGTATAGTGTGAGAGTGGACCTATGATAGGGTATACTGGGACAGGGTGACTGGTAGCAGTGGCGGAGCGTGGGGGGCATGTGTGCTTAATTTTTTTATTATATCAGTATTTAGTTAATATACAATACATTTGCTTTTGGGGTAAGGGGGGTCAATACTCTACTGGTGTCAGGGAATCATGGTGTGTTACCGTGTCCATAGTTTGGGGGGGCGCACAATTCTTGCCCTGCCCCGGGCGCTGACAACCCACGCTACGCCGCTGTATGTACTCACCCATTGTAAAGTGCTACGGGATATGCTGGCGCTGTATAAATGCCTGTAACAGTAACCCATATCCATCTATCCCTCTATATCTCTATCCCGTTATAAAGTGCATCCGTTTCAACGGACGTACTGTGCGCAATCAGTGAGCTCGTCTGACCGCAGCCTAAACGAGGATATACTGTATATAACTGAAAAGCTGTGCATGCTGCAAAGTTGGAAGAAAAAAAAACATTATGTGCATTTGCTTTACCTATACAAGACGGCATAATACGTCCATAAAAGAAGCACATGGATTCTTCTAAAATAGTTCAGTTTTCATTGAGGTTTTTGTTTGGGCACTTTAAGCACACAGCAAGTCAGGAGAGTAAAGAATAAAAGTCTAAGAAATAAATATTAAAGCCTACTAAAAGGGAAAAATGATTTATAAAAAGTCTCCGCTTTAGGCTAGGGTCAGACGAGCGCAGTGCGAACGCGCGTTCAGGCGCACTTAATCACGGCCGTGCTAGCAGCAAGTGCCAGGCAATGACGGCCAATATACGAAGTACGGTCGCACAAAAGTCCGGCTGCGCAACGCAAGTGGAAAACGAACGCATTTTGTCGAGAACGTCAAACCTCTAGTACGGACGTACAAAGTGCGCTGCGTCCGCTAGCGGCGTGTGTGCGTGAATTGGAGATGTCAGACGCTACTAATGTCCGGCCAACATAACGTCCAGATGCACAAAGTGTTTTATTGATGATCCGTACAAAGTCACGGATGCAAATGCGCATCGTATGACCGCTATCGCGTACTCCGTGAAAAAATGCGTCCATTCGTTCGAACGCACTTTTTCACAGACAACGCGAAAATGCGTTCGTCTGACCCTAGCCTAAAATGGACACGGTCTCTTAGATAAACTGTAACTAGATCACTTTTGCATTACAAGTAAACCACTTTATAAAACACGTATTGCTGTTTTTTTCTTTTAAGTAATTGCATGTAAAAAGGAAAAAATAAAATCTAGGTTTTTTTTATCTCATGTTTCCA
The DNA here is from genome assembly GCA_009667805.1 of Leptobrachium leishanense. NCBI lineage: Eukaryota > Metazoa > Chordata > Amphibia > Anura > Megophryidae > Leptobrachium > Leptobrachium leishanense. The sequence continues at coordinate 30,809,939 of CM019069.1, read as the reverse complement.
TTTTGTCGACTTTTCCCATGAGACAACATTTACCAAAATATGTACAAACATTTTACTTTGTGGCTGTGGTATAGCTTCTACAGTATTTATCAATTAATGAGGCGGAGGACCAAAGCCACACAGTGAGGAGCAAGTGATGGAAAGATACTGGGGGGCGGGGCAGTTTACAACGCAAAATATCACACAATGGATGCACCCAGTGACACAGAGGAAAATATTTTCATAAACAGGAGAGAAACAAAGAACAAGTAAGAGATCCCGGCAAGAGCACCTCTCCAGTAAGTGTCCTTGGGCAAGACACCTAACGGTACACACTCGCCACCCAGGACATACTTGAAAACGAGAGAAATCTCAATGTATCCTTCCTGGTAAAATCCTTTCTCAAAAAAAAATCAACAACATAAAATAAAGACAGTAAGAGCATTTCATTTTTGGTGGTAGTGGCCCTTTAAAAAATAAAGGAACAGAAAAAAAAAAGCTTGGGATTTTCAGAAAGCCGATTCTTGGACATCAAAACAAATGTAATCCGTGTGATTTCTGGTTATTTGTGGTTGTTAAGGCTGGGGTCAGACCAGCGCACTTTTAACGTGCGTTCTGGCGCACATAATTACGGTCGCACTAGCAGCAGATGACGGGCAATGACGGCCAATATACGATGTACGGCCGCACAAAAGTCCGGCCGTGCAACGCAAGTGGAATTTGAACGCATTTTTCTGAGAACGCTGAACCGCTAGTACTGATGTACTGAGTGCGCAGCTGCGGCATAGCGGCGTGTGTGCGTGATTAGGAGTTGTCAGACGCTGCTAATGTCCAGCCTACATAACGTCCAGACGCAAAAAGTGTTTTATTGATGATCCGTACAAAATCAAGCCCGAAAATGCGCGTCGTCTGACCGATTTTGCGCATTCCGTGAAAAAATACGTCAATGCGTTCGGACGCACTTTTTCACGTTCGCGGGGAAAAATGCTTTCGTCTGACCCTAGCCTAAGAGGCACTTTCAAGCCTTTGCTACATAAAATCGAAGAGTTTAAAGCAAGAAAAGAGGAAAAAAAAAGGGAAAATGCAGCTATTAAATGAGAGCGGTTACACTGTACATCCAGTCGAATCCAAGTCACAGGACATCAAAAAGAGCAATAAATGCATTTTATACCGCCTTCCACATACATATACATTATATACACTACACATATATATTTTATATACACACACACACACATAGTTTATTATTGCAGAAGCCACTTGCACATCACAGCAATTCAAAGAACTGCATCCCAGAGCTCCTGTGCTACATTCCCCATATGCAGCAAGGAATTCTGGGTAAGACATGCAAATGACATCTGTCTCACTTTTTTGCATCCTGGGTCTGTTTTTACACAGAACCCTTCAATCAATGCCGTGTCAAAGCCACTCCTGGACAGCGCTGTTTTGGGTTTATTGGACCCTTGTCACAGGAGGCTAGGCATGACCAGTTGCAGTGGACGCTTGGATCCGTTAGTGCAAATCAGTGCTAATTTGGGTTGTGGTGGAGGACAAAAAAAATAAATAGATAAAAAGCCTCCACGCAATAACCAATAAGGTTTCTTGCTGCAGAAACCACTTGCACATCACAGCAGTTCAAAGAACTGCATCACAGAGTGATAGAGGTCATTTGCATGTCTTACCCAGAGTTCCTTGCTGCATATGGGGAATGTAGCACAGGAGCTCTGTGATGCAGTTCTTTAAATTGCTGTAAGAAACCTTATTGGTTATTGCGTGGAGGCTTTTTATCCTCCACCACAACATACATACATACACACAAAGAGAAGTAGGTAGTGGTGGCACTCAGAAATTTTGATTTTAAAAAAACTGATTTTATTAAGCCATACTTAAAATAGGAGATATATCTATATCTCTATCTATATATATATTATCTCTATCTATATATATATTATCTCTATATATATATATTATCTATATATATCTATATCTATATCTCTCTATCTCTATCTATATCTATATCTATATATCTCTATCTATATATATCTCTATCTATATATATCTCTATATATATATAGAGAGATATAGATATAGATATAGATATAGATATAGATATAGATATAGATATAGATAGAGATATAGATAGAGATATAGATAGAGATATAGATAGAGATATAGATAGAGATATATCTAGAGATAGAGATAGAGATAGAGATATATATATATAGATTAGGTCGGCCGTGTTAGTCCAGATGCCAAAATCACGAGTATAGCAGTCTGTAGTGATACCTTTTTTATTGGACTAACGTTACATTTAAAGTACAAGCTTTCGAGAGGATTCCTCCCTTCTTCAGGTATAGAAGCTAACTGATCAGAATAATAGAATAAAACATAGGGATAGTCATAGGGCTCACAGTTGGGGGCGTTAGATGTAGTACATTGCCAAATGGCATGGTCAGAGGGGGAATCAAATAAAAAAAAAAATAAAAAAAAAGGAAACCTTAATTGTCTCAGGCAAGATGCAATCATGTCCACTTCAAAGGGAATGTGAAAGGACAGAACGAAAGAAATAAGAAAAAAAAAAAAAAAAACAACAAAAAAAACCAAAACACACACAAAAAAAAACACAACACAGTGAGTATGGGGAAGACACAAAAATAGGAATGATGAATATTACGTGACGTTATTATAGTGGGTTAAAAAACCCGAATCTATATTAAGTCCTTGTTTTATATTGTTGAAATGTGTGATCATTTTCATTTCATATGTTTTGCGTTCCGGTGATCTTTAAAATGTTTTTTAACCCACTATAATAACGTCACGTAATATTCATCATTCCTATTTTTGTGTCTTCCCCATACTCACTGTGTTGTGTTTTTTTTTGTGTGTGTTTTGGTTTTTTTTGTTGGGTTTTTTTTTTTTTTCTTATTTCTTTCGTTCTGTCCTTTCACATTCCCTTTGAAGTGGACATGATTGCATCTTGCCTGAGACAATTAAGGTTTCCTTTTTTTTTTTTTTTTTTTTTTTATTTGATTCCCCTCTGACCATGCCATTTGGCAATGTACTACATCTAACGCCCCCAACTGTGAGCCCTATGACTATCCCTATGTTTTATTCTATTATTCTGATCAGTTAGCTTCTATACCTGAAGAAGGGAGGAATCCTCTCGAAAGCTTGTACTTTAAATGTAACGTTAGTCCAATAAAAAAGGTATCACTACAGACTGCTATACTCGTGATTTTTATATATATATTTTAAGTATGGCTTAATAAAATCTGTTTTTTTAAAATCAAAATTTCTGAGTGCCACCACTACCTACTTCTCTTTGTGTATAAAATATACACAGTCTCCGTGTGCGTCTGGATTTTGGATATATATATTTTACCAGGAAAGATACATTGAGATTTCTCTCGTTTTCAAATATATATATATATATTATATATATATATAATTTGAAAACGAGAGAAATCTCAATGTATCTTTCCTGGTAAAATATATATATCCAAAATCCAGACGCACACGGAGACTTCTTTTCAAAGTTTAAATAAAATAAAACTATTTTCTGGCATCAAATTTCAACGTTTCAGTCCCCAGAGGGACTTTCCTCATTTAAACTTTGAAAAGAAGTCTCCGTGTGCGTCTGGATTTTGGTCTCTTATCTACCTGCAGCTGGATTGACTGCACCGGAGCAAGAAATTTTCGTTATGTGGAGTGCGGGACCTCTTGACATATGTAATCACACAGACTAGGGCAGTGATAGCGAAACTTTGCACCCCAGATGTTTTGGAGTTACATGCCCCATGATGCTTATATGTAAAGTTGGCTGAGCATCATGGGGCATGTAGTTCAGAAACATCTGAGGTGCCCAAGGTATGCGATCACTGGACTAGGGTCTTGCTCAGTTCTTTTTTCATTGATTATTCACAAAGGCTAAAAATTTTGCCACAGGATGCATTAATAGATAAGTGTTTTATTACTATATTTAATGGATTTTACCAGTTCATTCTGAAATCCCATCAGAAACCATTGACAAAAAACACCAGAGTATCCCCTTGGGACTAGAAAGGCCTGATTACCCAGGACATACTTGAAAATGAGAGAAATCTCAATGTATCCTTCCTGGTAAAAATACTTTATAAATAAATAAAATTAGTGAACTTTAATGACTTCTACCTCTAAGCCATATCGTCTGCTGCCTAATGGTATTTACTGGGCTTCATGGCTTTAGAGCAGAGACCCTCTGAGCAGGTATTCCCCCCCCCACACGGGCCTGCAGTCTTTAGGATGGGTTCCTTAACTCCCCGTCTAATTGCCTCCCTCTAGGCGGTGCATTTACGAGGAATTAGAATGATTTTTCTCCATTGCAAAGTCAAAGATGGTTTTCCAAAATAAAAAGAACTGATCGGAGGAACCGTCCAATGAAACATAAAATATCAAAACACAAATACGGAGATATTAACCTCCCTGGCGTTATTCCCGAGTGTGACTCGGGGTTAAATTTCACTACCGCGAACGGTAACCCCGAGCCACACTCGGGCTGGATGCATACTCACCTCCTCCTGGCTCCCGCTGTCCCCACAGTGTGATCGCGGCGAGCTGCTTCCTGGAAGGCTCCCTGCGAGTCACACGATGCAGGGGGGGGGGCAGGACCAGCAAAAACAAAATCATATTAAAGTTTACACTTTGGATTATACAGTGTAATGTTTATGAATGGCCACTAGGTGGCACTACAGGATAAGAAATAGCCCATACATCCTCTCAGCCTTGTTTGCAGACAGATTTCAGTGTTTTTTGTTGTATTTTATTGATTTATTTATTTATTTATTTATTTATAAAGGATTTTACCAGGAAGGATACATTGAGATTTCTCTCGTTTTCAAGTATGTCCTGGGTTCAAGAACATTGAAGTGTTACAGTTACAGAAATACAAAGTAATACATTGCAAGATATTAAGAAAACAACACAAATATACAGATTAACAGAAAATAAATATGTAGGAAATATAGTCACTAGGTTACATGTTTACAGGTGCATTCTGTATATAGTCACTATGTTACATGTTTACAGGTGCATTCTGTATATAGTCACTATGTTACATGTTTACAGGTGCATTCTGTATATAGTCACTATGTTACATGTTTACAGGTGCATTCTGTATAGTCACTATGTTACATGTTTACAGGTGCATTCTGTATATAGTCACTATGTTACATGTTTACAGGTGCATTCTGTATATAGTCACTATGTTACATGTTTACAGGTGCATTCTGTATATAGTCACTATGTTACATGTTTACAGGTGCATTCAGTATATAGTCACTATGTTACATGTTTACAGGTGCATTCAGTATATAGTCACTATGTTACATGTTTACAGGTGCATTCTGTATTGAGGTATGTTAGTAAGGAGCTCTTGAGTGACTTAAGACTGGGGGAAGATTTGATGGTGTCTGGGAGGTTATTCCATAATTGTGGTGCTCTGTAGGAAAATGAGGACCGAGCCACTGTCTTTTTGTATTGTGGTATTGCAAGTAAGGTGCTGGTCTTTTATTTGCATTATTTTGAATAATTATTTTTGGGATAATAAATTATTATGTCATGTTTCAAACTTTATCAGGACTCCGTGTATTTACTATTTATTTATTTATGATTTATTTATTTATAAAGGATTTTACCAGTAAGGACTCTTGATTGCACGGATTTCAGTGCGTGATTCCTAATTATTACAGGCTAACTATGTACAAAAACACGTTTCCTTTAAATAAAAAAAAAAATTGAGACGCTTTTAGACACAAAATTTTGAAAAAATTAGACCGCCAGGGAGGTTAAAAAGGTGTTCACTCCAAAAATTAGGAACAAAAAAAAAATAAAAAACCTGCCTCATGAAGCCAAACAGCTATTCCTCAAACAGGGGCCATTCATTCAGTAGGGGAGGACGAGGAGATAAACCGCTGGCAAGAATTCCAGTAATATTAGAATTTGACTTTTAAGCAGGGGGGGGGGACTATTAATTCTCAGCTCATTTTCTACTTTGAGAAATGTTTTTTGGACGGATACAGCGATACCGGAGGTGCTTTTATTTCATCTCACTGCTAAACTGCTTTTATTTCATCTCACTGCTAAACTGCTTTTATTTCATCTCACTGCTAAACTGCTTTTATTCCATCTCAGTTCACCACATTTGCAAACCACAAAAAAAAAAAAGAGATATATAGGTGCAGCGCCCACAGAGAATATATGATGACCCCTGAAACACTCAACACTTCAATTGGTGGTCTCTCTAACGAACCAAACAGTATAATACACTTTGTATACATTACAGACAGTATTACAATGTTGGTGCTAACTTAACCAGAGCTGTTGTAAACTTAAAACCTCCATAGGCTATAATGGCTCTGGTTAAGTTAGCACCAACTTTGTAATACTGCCCTATGTTTGTACCGCCAGCCAATGACTGGCTAGCTGGAGGAGTACAGGGGTCCACATATAAACAATAGCATGTTGGAAAAACTGAATATCAGATCAATATACTGTGTGATCTTCTTCTTAGGAACAATAAAATGCAATAAAACAGAAAAAAACCATAATCATTATATATATATATATATATATATATATATATATATATACATACATATATATATACACACAATTTTTTTTTCTGTTTTATTGCAGTTTATTGTTGTTCCTAAGAAGAAGATCACACAGTATCTTGATCCAATATATATTGTTTTGTTTTTCCAACATGCTATTGTTTATATAACTTGAACCCAGGACATACTTGAAAACGAGATAAATCTCGATGTATCCCTCCCTGGTAAAATAATTTACAAATAAATATATATGGACCCCTGTACTCCAGCTTAGGCTAGGGTCAGACGAACGCATTTTTTGCATCGTCCGTGAAAAAGTGCGAACGAATGGACGTATTTTTTCACGGAATACGCGATAGCGGTCATACGATGCGCAATTACGGCCGTGATTTTGTACGGATCATCAATAAAATACTTTTTGCGTCTGGACATTATGTTGGTCGGACATGAGCAGCGTCTGACGTCTCCTAATCACGCACACACGCCGCTAGCGGACGCAGCGCACTCTGTACGTCAGTACTAGCGGTATCATGTTCTCGAAAAAATGCGTTCATTTGCCGCTTGCGTTGCGCGGCCGAACTTTCGTGCGGCCGTGCTTTGTATATTCCCCGTCATTTGCTGCTACTACGGCCGTGATAAAGTGCGACTGCACGCGCGTTCGCACTGCGTTCGTCTGACCTAAGCAATAAAAAAAAAAAAAAAAAAGGTCTCCATTGTTGCAACTACGGTAAACTTCGGCTTTGCAGAGAATGATTATTACTATATTTTATAAAGCGCCAACACGTTCCGCAGCGCTGTACCTATTTTGTAGGTTTCTTTTTTTACAGTACCATGTATCTGAAGACCGGACATTAGACAAACTCCTACAGGAGGTATTGAGGACCAGGTCGGCCAGGTTTTCCTGGACACATTAGGGTTTCATGCTGGGAAAAGTGCTGCCCTGCAACATGTATATTTCATACGTTGCAGATGACCTGAGATTCCATTCCGGGAGCATATGGATTCTACACACTTGATAGGGGTGACACCTTTCATGGACTGCCCATCAGCATGAATAAATTAGGTGTGTCCAGGAAGACATGGAGGATCTGGCAACCCTACTTCCAATCCAGGGCAGATGGAGGGGTGAGAAAGAGGAGGTGAGGAAAAATCAACACCCGCAAGCGAAGCTGCTGCAAATAGGCCAGTGTCAGACGAGCGCACTAGGTGAGCCCTTACTGACGTGGCTTCCGGCGTTAGTCGCAGCGTTGTGGCACTGCAACGGGAGCGGCCACACGCTGTTGCGTGCGCACGAATTGCGCGTGCAACAGCGGCCGTGCTGCAGACGTCTAGAAAGCCTCTCCGTCAAAGTGCTAGGACGCGTGTTGACAGAGCTGCAAAGCGCGATTCTCCATAGGATGATCGAGCCTTGCAGCGCTGAGTGCACTAACTGCACTCAGCGAGGTGGCCAGTCGGGCGTCAGAGTGGAAGGAACGTCTACTCTCACAGACGTTCTCCAATGACGCTCGTCTGACCCCGGCTATAAAAGGTGAACAATGGTTCCACTGCTATTTTTATGTAAGATGGGGAAATTGCAGATACTCTCCATTCAGTTGTTTGCAACACCATGATCGGCGAATATATGGCGATTTTAAAGTGGTGAACTCCATTGAACTCTGAGTATAAACAATGCTGAAAACATAAGTAAACACAATGGTGGAATCTATGGGGAAATCTACACTGAACAACTTCGGCAGAAACTACGGTGGAAATTTAAACACCATTTTCCGAAACGAATCCACCATTCTTTCAACGAAAAGAAAAAAAACCAGTGACGGGAACAACATCTTTAGTGTGGATAATATAAAGAAACCTTGTATCAATAAACTGGTTTAAATCCTGCTTTGAAGCATCTTTATATTCACAAATTTACTGCAAGAAAACAAGATTCTAAAAAAATAATAATACGACATCCCACCTCGAGGTGAAGTAATAAAAACAATTACAGGATGGTGAAAAAATATTTTCAGGTTGCAATATCCAAAGATACTATTGCACATTTAGTCAAAAGGTACAAATAAGAACATCTGCGGAATAAAGAAATATTTGAATGATATACACTATAAAAAAAAAATATATATATAAAAATACAAGAGGTGGGCCACGCCACCAATACAATAGTGTGTACCCCAATCCCTCCAGACTGTAAGCTCCTATGAGCAGGGCCCTCTACACCTCAAGTCCATGTATCTGTATCTTGTTCCATTTGGTTATTCTAAACCGCTGCGGAAACTGTTGGCGCTATATAAATGACGACAATAAGAATACCAAATAAATGAATTGACTATCTTTTTAGATTGTAAGCTCTCGAGCAGGATCCTCGCTCCTACTGTTCTGTGTGTTTGACATGTCTATTTGTTATTCTGTCTCACCCATTGTACAGCGCTACAGAACCTGTTAACGCTTTATAAATACTTGTAACGATTACACAGAGCAGTGTTTTCTGCGCTCTGTCCAGTTTACTATCTTCCCCGTATAAAAGAATAATAAAAAGACAATGGTTTGCATATCCTACCCAGAATTCCTTGCTGCATATGGGGAATGTGGCACAGGATATCTGGGATGCAATTCATCGAATTGCTGTGATGTGCAAGTGGCTTCTGCAATTATAAACACTAATATATATATATATAAAAGGTTTTTCATTTGAACGACTAGCAGAATTTTAGACAGATGGACACGTAGACATATAAACTGAAATATTGGTAAACGTGTTGGGTTGCTATGTGCCTTGAGCTTCCCTCTACGTCAATAAAGAGCTACACAGGTTAAATGTCAGTCATATGTGTTTCATCACTATGTGACCGCCCCCCCCCCTCTAAACTGAAAAGGTAAGAATGTGATTACACACAGATATCGCTCTGACATGTTTGCATTATGCAATCTGATACAAAAGTTACATTTTTTTTTGAGAAAAAAAAAACAGGAATCAGTGAATTATTTTATCGCCGTGGTTGATGCAGAGGGCATCTAGGGGTTAAAACTCCAGTGCAAACGGATCTATGTAGCAATACATTGTGTCAAGAGGCCTCTCAGTAATATATGTACATATCTGGAATGCCCTGGTGTTTGGCCTGGAGGTTTTTTTATTTGGCAACTAATTGCTAATTTGTTTGTTTCCATGCAAGGGACGGACGCGCGGCTAATGTCAGACGAACGCATACTGAGCACACTGTGCGTCCGTGCACAACTGACGTACTTTCTGACTGATGATCCTGTAGACACCACACGGTCTGGTTTTTTTTTTGACTGATGTAGATAGGAAATAAAATGAATATATAAAATGAAAAAATCTGATACATGATCTGAAAAACCATGTTGTCTGTCAAAAATGCTGGACGTCAAAAATGCAGTCCGTCTGACTACGTTCCATCACTCACACACAAAGCTACGCGGACGTGGCGCACTCTGTGCGTCCGTCCTAGTGGTTTGACGTTCTTGCCTAAATTGCGTCCGGTGCCACGTGCGTCCGCAGTTCTGTGTGCACGTACTTCGTGTGTGGGTCTCTATTGATCGTAATTTTATGCTAGGACGGACGTTAAAATGTGCGGCAACACGGACGTGATCACTGCGCTCGTCTGGCACGGGCCTTACCCGTGTCCCGAGGCTTTAAGCGGTTGTTACAGGACCTGTCTGGCAGAACTAAGATGTGCCGTTTCCTTCACTCCCCACTAGACCCAAAAAAAAAAAAAAAAAAATCCTTCCGGCTTTGTTTAAAAATAAAAAAAAATCCACATCTGCTAAAAATGGCAAGTATCCAGCCGCCAGAAAATATATAGTTCCCCAGGAAGACTGATAAAATAATCTTTTATTGTGCCTATAAAAGCGTCAAAGCTTCATCTTGAGAAAAATCCAGAGAGGGCAGAAACGTTGATGCTTTTGTAACATTTAACACAATAAAAGATTGTTTTATGAGACTCAGAGTCTGCGCCTGCTTGGTGACAGACACCAAAAAAGTCCCCGTCTGGATGTAACTCAGCCAATAGGTGCTCGCCTTCCATTGGATAATTACTGCAGTGATTAATATGTTTCAGCATAAAATGAGGTCATGTGACTCCCTGAATATACTGAATGAGCAGGTTTTTCCATCAATGGGTTTTTTCTCCCCTGATGGCACAGCGGGCATATTCCAAGATGGCAATGCCAGGATTCATCAGGCTCAAATTGTGCAAGAGTGGTTCAGGGAGCATGAGACATCATTTTCACACATGGATTGGCCACCGCACAGTCCAGACCTTAACCCCATTGAGAATCTTTGGGATAATGTGCTGGAGAAGGCTAGGGTCAGACGAATACATTTTTCACGTTGCCCGTGAAAAAGTGCGTTCGAACGAACGTACGTATTTTTCCCGGAATACGAGATAGCGGTCATACGATGCACCTTTCCGTCCGTGATTTTGTACGGATCATCAATAAAACACTTTTTGCGTCTGGACGTTATGTTGGCCGGACATTAGCAGCGTCTGACGTCTCCTAATAACGCACACACGCCGCTAGCGGCCGCAGCGCACTCTTTACGTCAGTACTAGCGGTTTGACGTTCTCGAAAAAATGCGTTCGTTGGCCACTTGCGTTGCACGGACGAACTTTCGTGCGGCCGTTCGTCGTATGTTCCCCGGCATTGGACGTCATTTGCTGCTAGCACGGCCGTGATTTCGTGCGGCTAAACGCACGTGAAAAATGCGTTCGTCTGACCCTAGCCTTAGACTTTACGCAGCGCTGCGACTCTCCCATCATCAATACAAGATCTTGGCCACAAATTAATGCAGCTCTGGACACGAATAAATGCTGTGACATTGCGTGAGCTTATCGAGACGATGCCACGGAGAATGCGTGCCGCGAACACAGCAAAAGCGACACAACCAAATATTACAGTGTGTGAGTTTATTTGGCCAGGCGGTGTGTGTGTATATTTATTCCAATCCCTTATCCCTCAAATCAGAGGTTAAAGAGGTCTACAAAACAAATTGCACCCCAGGAACCGGCCGCACGTTTTCTAACATCTAAGCAAAAATGTGCATAATTATCCAGGAATTCATGAGTCAGAGGTGAAAATCTAAGCGCTTGTGGCTGCCCGGCCTCTGGATTTGTTAAGCCCTGAGGAACATGCAGGGTTATTCAGAGAGCGCCGAACTGACTCTGAAATTGCACAGAACAGAATTTCCCCATATGGTACAAATTCGTGGCCATTCGGCTATTCAAAAAGATGGAATTTCACCAAATATTGGCGAACTGCCAGTGAAATACTGATGAAACCTTCGAGGGCAGTGAAATCCCCCATAGAGAAGCAATGGTTAATCTATTCAGAGACACCGAACAGCAAAGAAATGTCAGTGAAATGCCCTGATGTTCAGTGGTTTCATTCGGCAGGTTTAAATCAGGCGAATTGCCATAGGTTTCAATGTTAAAAATATTCCTGTTTTTATTCAATATTTACTAAACCGTTTGTTCTTTTCATTTGCAGCAAATTATTATTTTTTTATTTTTAGGCATTTTTCGTTAAAACAATTTCCCAGATTTTTTTCCCTGTATCCGAACTTTTATTATTATTTATAGGACCTTATATATTATATCCAGGTGTTTTTGTGCAGTATTTTTCTTCTTTATTTTTACAAACACGTTTTAAAAGTGTTTTTTTTTTTTACCCCATTCGGCGGCTGGTCGACGATTTTGCATCCAATCGTTGGATGCATTCAGCAGTTTTTCTGATCGATTCAGAGTTTTTTTTGGTGGATCTTCGGATGGGTTTTGTGGCTCGTTCGCTGCACTTTGGGGACCCTGCGGTGAATTCGGCAAATCAAACTCGCTGAAGTGCGGCGAACAGGAGAGCACCACAATGTTGGTGACATTTCGGTGCTCTCTGAATTACCCAGCTAGTATTAGATATGCATTTCCTTCTATTGATCTTTCTGCGAATAAAAAGCTATCGACAGGGCCACCTCTTGCATTTGTGGGGCCCGGGTGAGAATTTTTTGGAGCCCCTTTCCACGCAACACCTTCTTATACTCCAACTTTTATCACACACAGATACACACAATGACCCCCCCAGCCCCCGATCTTCCCACCTGCCCCCAGATACACATCTCCATAGACAGACATCCACTCTACCCAAGATAGAGAGGTGGTGGCCCCCGACACTTATCACATGGAGGGTGTCAGCAGTGGTTCAGGGCCTTCCAAAGTGCGGGGCCCAAGGCGTGCTCCCAAGATACCCAACCCAAAGGGCAGGCCTGGGTCTCTGAATAACCCAGATGTTCTTGATCCAAATACACACTTTCTTTTGCAAAATTGGGCAAAAGGTGAGGGCCAGAGCACGGCTTATGGTCTGTAGGCTTGTTAAATGGGAATTACCACACATCTATACATTTTACACGTATCCAATGGCCAGTCTTGGTGTTTGCCGACATGCATACAGGCGCCAGTACCTGGGAAGGTAAAGAGAATTGGACGCTTTCACTTTTTTATGGAGATCGGGGAAAAAAAAGGACAGGAGGAATTCACACATTCTCGATGTTTACGTGACCTGTCACATCCGGCCATGTCCACACCTTTTGAGTAAATAACAGGGTCCTGCCCACCCAACGACCCAGGAGAGAAACCACACATCCCGGCACGTACAGACAGAAAGGGCAGCACCGAACGCACGCGAATGACGCATATTGCGGCTATGGACCGTTTACTGCCGAGGTCACGGATAATATCAATTACTCGAGCTTTGCAACAACGGAAAAGCATCACTGCATCATGGCCCCCCCCAGGGAAGGACTGTTTACACGGGGAGGGCTGTTTACTCTTCGAAGCGTCACTGGACAAGCAGGAAGACGGGAAACACAGAAAAATATTAATCGCTCAAGCATAAAAAATAAAAACGCAATTCTAAAAAGTTCACTTACCGTACCTATTCACAACTTAATCCCTTTAAACCTTCTCAAAGTCAAGCGCTTTCTGCTGAAAAAAAAAATATTACCGTAACATTTATTTAGAAAACGAGTCACGTAGAGAATACGGTACATAAAAGAAAAAAAAATGGTATGTAAATAGTGTTTCATATGACCATGATCCTTATATGTCAAAGCAAAATCTAGTGCACATGATTTTGGTGGTGAAATAGTTAAGAATATCCAAGTTTTTGCTCAGAGTAATTGGTTTTTTTTTGCCTTTTCAGTAACTTAATCCGTTCACTACCATGTGTTTAAAAAAAAAAAAAAAAAAACACTGTCAAAACAACACTGTCGGGAACCATTGTTCTTTTTTAAATTGTTTCAATTTTAGAAGAAGAAGAAATATTTAGGAATATTCCCATCATATTACTTGCTGTAATGAGCCGTTTGGCAGGGAGATGTCACCACCTGCTGGCTAAAAGGAGTTCCTGCAGTTCAGGGCTCTGTGCAGGATCAGCCGGGGGGAAAGTCCGTCAGAGACATTCTCCAGCTGATTTTAAAAAGTACTAGCAGCTCTGGCATCATGCCCATAGTGCTAAACCAAGGGCACTTTCTGGAGCCCAAAAGCAAATGAAATTCATTTGCAACACACACATTGCATTTGCTTTTGTCCTGCTCAGTTTCAGGTGGCGATATAACTCTAACAGGCACCTGATGGTAACTTTGAAGACCAGAGTTGTCTCGATTTCTGGACTGAAAGGGTTAATTGCATTTTTCTAACGCGCATCAGAAAGCCTGAACGCTAGCTAAAACCAGTGAGGAGATGCAAACAGCCCTGATGTCTCACTGGTGCGATGTGCTGCAGCTGCATGAATCAGAGCTCTGATACATGCAGCCATGGCTGGACCCTCCAACCCTGCCCATAGCATTCCCAAACTCTACCCACTTTCAGTATACACATGGCTCATAGCCTGGACCATGACATCAGTGCCCACGCATGACTAGGGATGAAACCGGAACAAGTCTCAACCAGATATTGGCACTTTAAGACATGGATAAAAGAACAAACAGAAAAAAAAAAAATGGGTTGCATCCTGTGAATATTTTTTTCAGATAAAATATTTGGAAAATAATATTTAAATTTTGTGGTTAATTGGTAGAAGGGACAGGTGGGATCTGCAGAGGTTCCATGTAGAGAAGCAAAACTCAGGATATTTCTGCAGATTTAGGCTAAGGTCAGACGAAAGCAGTTTTAACGTGAGTTTAGACGCACGAAATCACGGCCGTGCTAGCAGCAAAGGACGTCCAATGCCGGGGAACACACGAAGTACGGCCGCACGAAAGTTCATCTGCGCAACGCAAGTGGCAAACGAACGCATTTTTTCTAGAACGTCAAACCTCTAGTACGGACGTACAGAGTGCGCTGCGTCCGCTAGCGACGTGTGTGCGTGATTAGGAGACGTCAGACGCTGCTAATGTCCGGCCAACATAACGTCCAGACACAAAAAGTGTTTTATTGATGATCCGTACAAAATCACGGACGAAAAAGGCGCATCGTATGACCGCTATCGCGTATTACGTGAAAAAATGCATCCATTCGTTCGAACGCACTTTTTCACAGACAACGCGAAAAATGCGTTAGTCTGACCCTAGCCTAAGAGGTTGGTAAAAACCCTTAAAATGCTCGAAGTTCTGTACAATGTTTTTACAAATCCCGAGGGTCTGGCACCGAGAGTTTAAGAATAAGTCATTCTCGTGTACCTGGAATCTGTCAAGCACTCATTAAACAACTGTCAGATTTCTTAAAGAGACAGTCTGTCTTCCACCCCGAGTGTTTACTGGTGCGAGGCAAGAGGCAGACAACTATCCCAAACCTCTTCCAGGGAGACACAGCCCTTACAATGTATCCAAGATTCCTGTACGAAGCCTACACGCCTTGGCTACCGATACAGATTGGAGTTCCATCACAGTGTTACATTACAAAGCGCTTTGTAGCAGCAAAACCTGGCATAAAAAATTATATAGAATTTCAGAATAACCCCTTAGGCTAGGGACAGATGAGCGCATTTTCTGCGGCCACCGTCAAAATGTACGTCGATGCGTGCGCACGCATTTTTTCACGGAATACGCTTAAGTGGTCAGACGATGCGCAATTCTGGACGTATTTCATGACGGTGGGGTAAAAAGAAGTCTAGGGAAATCCGGCTGTTTGAACGTTATGTAGGCCGCACACTAGCAGCGTCTGACGTCTCCTAATCACGCACACACGCTGCCATGCGGCCGCAGCGCACTCTGTACGTCAGTAGCAGCGGTTTCACGTTCTGAGAAAAATGCGTTCATTTGCTGGTTGCGTGGTGTCGGCGCACTTTCGTACGCACGTACTGCGTATATTGGCCGTCATTGGCCGTTATGTGCTGCTACTGCCGCCGTGATTTAGTGCGTCTGCACGCGCGTTCCGACTGCCCCACTCTGACCCTAGCCTTAAGGCTGGGGTCAGACCAGCGCATTTTTAACGTGCGTTTAGGCGCACTTAATCACGTCCACACTAGCATCAAATGATGCACAATGACGGGCAATATACGAAGTACAGCCGCACGAACGTCCGGCCGCGCAACGCAAGTGGAAAATGAACGCATTTTTTCGAGAACGCAGAACCTCTAGTACGGACGTACAGAGTGCGCTGCGTCCACTAGCGGCGTGTGTGCGTGATTTGGAGACGTCAGACGCTGCTAATGTCCGGCCAACATAACGTCCAGACGCAAAAAGGGTTTTATTGCCGATCCGTAAAAAAATTACGCACGAAAATGAGCGTCGTCTGATCGTTTTCTAGCATTCCGTGAAAAAAAATACGTCAATGCGTTCGGACGCATTTTTTGACGGTCGCTGCAAATAATGCGTTCGTTTGACCCTAGCCTAAGTGTTGAGAGCATGTACTGTCACATCCCTCATTGCCCACAAGGTCCGCGATCTTAAACGTATAGCTACTAACCTTCCCACAGTGGTTTCAGATCTCCGCTTGGTTCATCGTGCAAGGAGCTCTGACCGACACACCACATATTGGCCCTTGAGTGTGTGCATTGTTATGACCAAACAAGGTTTGCAGTATACGATGTTGCAAGATTGCGCGGCTAGTCGGTCACCGCATGAGCACCTTCCTTCGCTTTTCCCCCTAATGTCAATTTACCCTGGGCTTTTCATCGCTACAATACGCTCTTGTTCTTTGGAGATTGTTAAGCTTGGAGAAAGCTAAGCAAAACAAACAGGTCCAAGAGTGAGCAAACACAGAATACGAGACCGTAAAGTGATCTAAGGTGGAATTTTTAAAACCGTCGCTATACGCTACATGTAATTGCTCTGTATACATCTTTTCAGGAAGGAAAAAAACAAACACCTGTGTGTAATTAACTTAAGAGCACTTCTTCCCTTTGTCCGATACTTCACAATTATTGATCCCCCCCAATCCGTAAAATTCTTCAAACGTCCAATAAATTCCAGCAATTCCCACGTTACCCAAACAATTAGCAAACCGCAAACAAAGTGGGTGCAATACCGGGATCGCGATGCAGAGGTCTGGTTGGTTGCTGGATCTCCACCACTTATCTAACAGAGGAGACCAACCTTGGTCCTCCGGCAGGGTTATTCAAAGTGAATCGAAAAGTCAACAGCACGTTCGGTGACTTCTCATTCTCTACAATTCGGCACGATTTGGCGATCCCATTTCCGCGACCCTGCGGTGTATTCAGCAAGCACCACAGGGCCGTCGTAAAAGCAGGGAAAAGCCACCGCAAACTCACCGCAAAAACATCTGGATTAACCCCGCCGAAAACGCCGGAAAAACCCGAGCAGGAGCCGATCACACGCAGCGCAGCCGCCAGAAAAAACCAACACCGCAGCCGAATGGAGTGAAAAAAAAATTAAAACAGTTCACTTGAATGTTTGAAAAGTGAAACGCTGGTTGTTTGTTTTTTGAGAAAGTATTTTACCAGGAAGGATACATTGAGATTTCTCTCGTTTTCAAGTATGTCCTGGGTGGCGAGTATGTACAGTTAGGTGTCTTGCCCAAGGACACTTACTGGAGAGGTGCTCCGGCTGGGATCGAGCCCATGTCTCCACAGGCTCTCTCCATGCAGAGCAGTGATGTTACCTCTACTCCACCCAGCCGGAAAAGTGAAACACTGTTTGCAAAGAAACTGCTGAGTGAAAATGTTTGAAATTTACATATAAGATCCAATGAATGATAATAAAAAGGGCTGTTACAGAAAAAAGAAAAAAAAGATTTAAAAAAAAAAAAAAAGGTTTTGGGCAAAAAAAAAAAAAAAATCCTTAAAAGAGTCCAAAAAAAATAATCTATAAATAAAGAGACTCTTTACTGCAGAATATTATAATAAATGGTTTATTAGATATTGAATTAAAAAACGGGAATATTTTTAACATTGAAGCCTATGGGATTCTCCTGAATAAACCTGCCACATGAAGCCACTAAATGGCAGGGCAATTCGGCAACTTTTCACTGCTAGTTTGTGTTCTCTGAATAGCTGAAGCATTGCTTCTTTATGGGGATTTCACTGCCCTCGAACAGGCCCCGAACAGGCACCGTATGTGCAGGCAATTTGCCAGAAATTGGCGAATTGCCTGCTCTCTGGATAGCCGAATGGCCAGGAAAGGTAACCGAATGCTGATTTTCAGCGTTCGGTTACCTTTCGGCAGCCATTCGGATCTCTTTGAATAACCCTGCAGATGTTTCAGAACTCCATCTGCCATGATGCTCAGACACTCAATAGGTCAACAGAGCATCATGGGAGACGTAGTTCCGAAACATCTGGAGGGCCAAGGTTGGACACCACTGGCACAGATAATCAAATAGTTGCATAGGCCGAAAAAAAATTTGTGCGTCCATCGAGTTTAGCCTTTCAGACATCACTAGTAGTGATTCACTACTGCTACTGCTGTTGATACAAAAGGCAGCAAAAAACCCAGTCCGAGGTGCTCGCCAAATATGCAACATACTGGGAAAAATTCCTTGTCTATTCCATTTAATGGCGGGGAAAATGGGTATATAATATGTGTGGGTTGCATAAACGAGTAAGAGGAAAATTTGACCTAAACACAAACTGCGCAGAAACGTAAAAACCGCAGCGGGCACTTTCGGACAGTGAAGTGTATTCGGAAATACACTTAAGGCTAGGGTCAAACGAAAGCATTTTTACACGCGAACGTAAAAAAGTGCGTCCGAACGCATTGATGTATTTTTTCACGGAATATACGAAAACAGTCATACGATGCGCATTTTCGAGCGTGATGTTTTATGAATCCAAACCAGGAAACTTTTTGCGTCTGGACGTTATGTTGGCCGGACATGAGCAGGGTCTGACGTCTCCAAAACACACACACACACACACACACACACACACACACACACACACACCACACACACAACACACACAACACACACACACACACACACAGCTATCGGACGCAGCGCACTCTGTACGTCCGTACTAGGGGTTCTGCATTCTCAAAAAAATGCGTTCATTTTCCACTTGCGTTGCGCGGCCGGACTTTCGTGCGACCGTACTTCGTATATTGGCCGTCATTGCCCGTCATTTGCTGCTAG
Source organism: Leptobrachium leishanense (assembly GCA_009667805.1). Lineage (NCBI taxonomy): Eukaryota > Metazoa > Chordata > Amphibia > Anura > Megophryidae > Leptobrachium > Leptobrachium leishanense. Next base: position 30,790,837 of record CM019069.1, on the reverse strand, counting down.
TGCGGCCGTGATTAAGTGCGTCTAAACGCACGTTAAAAATGCACTGGTCTCACCCCAGCATAAGACGAGCTTAAGAAATGGGTTCACAAGTAAAGGGTACATTTGTTTTTAACAGTTAAAAATTGGAATGTTCGTTGTTCAGCCTTTCAACAGTAGGGATGAGCCGAACACTCCCTGAGTTTGGTTCGAGCCCGAACTTCCCATTTGTTCGGGACCGAACCCGAACCCCCATGCAAGTCAATGGGGCTGAAAATTCGGTTTTTTGGAGTGCCCTCCAAGAGGGCATATATGCTACATATTTGCCATAAAAGGTGTATGGGGGTCCGGGTAGTGCCCTGGGGGACAGGAAACAAGGACAAAAAGTTTTAAAAAAAAAACGTTTTTAACCCTTTCGAAGCTGAGCCTTTTCACGCCTCTGTGCTGAGGTCATTTTTACCGGTTTTGCTCATCATGTTTAAACGTGTTTTGAAGGCTTATTTTAGTATATGACCCAGACATATTATATATCGTTCTTTCCGGCAGACTGTGCAGATTCATAATATGTCATTATTATATGTATACGTTATCTCATGTCTGTATATTATAACAAAAAATGCAATAAAATTTGATTTTTCAATAATTTACAATGTGTAAAGTGTTTTTTTTCACATTTTAAAATGCGATCGTTTGCGGTTATATTTTCTATGGGGTGCGCTTGTTAAAAAAATTAGAAATGAGGAATCGTTACTTTATTTGGGGAAAATTACGTGTTTTCTAGCAAACGCCCCCCATAGAAAAAATCGTTAGTGCAGCATCATTGTTCACATTATAATTGAAATGGGAACAATATTGTTGCACTAATAAAACTAAAAAAAAAAAAACCAAACAAAAAACATTTTTTTTACATTTTACATGGTCATGTTTGGTATCATTGGAAAGGCCACGCTCTGGCCGTTCCAATGATAGCAAACATTAACCCCTAGCTGTCACGGATCGGGAGATAGGGGGTTCCAATGAACCCCCTATCTCCAGTATAGGTGGCAGCAAGGGGTTAATTTCAAAACTGGCGCCATCGCGCTCTGCGCGATGACGCCAGTCATTAGGGGGATATCCCGGAAGCTTGGCCGACATCCAAGAGGTCGGCCAGCTCCGGGAGGGGACCGCGATACGGCGCATGTTAGCGCCATATAGCGATCCAGCCCCTTAGGGGTTAAAGACAGCCGCCGCTTGGAAGGGCAGGCTGTGCCCTTCCAGGCGGTGCCTGTCTTTAATCGCTGGCCCGCGGGGAAGGGGAGGGGGAGAGGTCCGAAGGACCTCCCCCCCTCCCCTTCAGGCACCTTCCCTGCAATGGCGGGGGGGTGCCTGAAATAGACGTCATCGCGCATGCGCGATGATGCCTATCGTGCCGCCGGGGTCCCGGAGGCTGGGCTGACATCGATGATGTCAGCCCGCACCGGGGGGCCGCGCGATCAGACGGAATATCGGCTGATCGCGGCTGCAAAGGGAGGACGCGCTCGGCGCGTCCACCGCAGCCAAGTAGCAATGTGGTGGACGCGCTCAGCGCGTCCACCGCATTGAAAGGGTTAAAGGGACAGTGAGTTTTCCATGAAATAAGGGTTAAAAATAAAAATGAAAAATTCCTTCAAATATCGTGCCTAGGAGGTCCCCATAACCTGCCCGTGAAGTGGCGGATTTCTAGGATGTATAGAAATATGTAAAAACCAAAAAATGACATTTCAAATGACGGTAAATGCTTTTCCTTTAATCTATCCATAAACAACTGCTTGGGGCGGCAGTCTGTATGAAAAGAGGAGACATTTTCGGACACGCAGAAAAAGTTTACTGATTTTTTGGCGGTGAAAAGCAGGAGAATGGAAACTTCTAGACCAAAAAGCCGATTTGGAAAGTGAGATAAATGGGAGAATTTTTCTGGTTCGGCTATTTTGACCTAGAATTTTCCATTCTCCAGTCATTCTCCTGAGTTTCACCTTTCTCTGAATAACCCTGTCAGGGTTATTCAGAGAGCGGTGAAGAGCCGAGAATGACTGGAGAATGGAAAATTCTAGGTCAAAATAGCCAAACCAGAAAAATTCTCCCATTTAGGCTAGGGTTAGACTAGCGAATTTTTAACGTGCGTTTAGGCACACTTAATCACGGCCGCACTAGCAGCAAATGACGGGCAATGACGGCCAATATACGAAGTACGGTCGCACGAAAGTCCGGCTGCGCAACGCAAGTTGAAAATGAACGCATTTTTTCGAGAACGCAGAACCACTAGTACGGACGTACAGAGTGCGCTGCGTCCACTAGCGGCGTGTGTGCGTGATTTGGAGACGTCAGACCCTGCTCATGTCCGGCCAACATAACGTCCAGACACCCAAAGTTTCCTGGTTTGTATCCGTAAAAAATCACGCACAAAAATGCGCATCATTGCGTTAGTCTGACCCTAGCCTTATCTCACTTTCCAAATCGGCTATTTGGTCCAGATTGTTCTCTTTTCCTGCCATTCTCCTGGTTTTCACCTTTCTCTGAACAACCCTGAGAGAGAGGTGAAAGCCAGGAGAAGAGAACAATCTAGACCAAATAGCCAATTTTGAAAGTGAGATAAATGGGAGAATTTTTCTGGTTCGGCTATTTTGACCTAGAATTTTCACTTCTCCAGCTATTCTCCTGCTTTTCACCGCTCACTGAATAACCCTGTGAATGTTTAATCCCGAGGTGAAAAATAACATTGCTTTAGATTTTTTTCAAACACCAGTTAAATGCAGCATATTAGGATGTTTTAGGGAAATTAATTCTCAAATCTCAATCAGAAGCAGACACCACCCCACCCTCAGTATATTGTACAATGTATCAAATTGATTACCAGACTAAAAACACCTGGTGTTATGCCCGTTTGTGAACAGAGGTCATTTAGAGTTGATAATCTTTCCACGCACACATTAGTTTTTAATTCAATATCTAATAAACCGTTGCTTATAATATTCTGCAGTAAAGAGTCTATTTCTAGATTTTTTAGTATTTTTTTAAGCATTTTCTATACTTTGTTCAAATTTTTTTTTTTTTTCCCGAACCCAAACCGAACACACACAAAAAGTTCGAAATTCGCGAACTTTCGAACTGCCAAGGTTCGGGTCGAACTCCGAACCGTCTGAACCCGAACAGCTCATCCCTATTCAACAGCAGCTCATTAAAATACAGTCATTAGTCCTGCATGCAGACCAGCACTCACACACATACCGCTTCCACGTCTCCGGCTCATACCTGGAAACCCTTTCGCTGCTGAGGCTTTTCCCGCCCCTGTGCTGAGGTCATTTTTTACCTGTTTTGCGCATCATGTTTAAACCTGTTTTGAAGGCTTATTTTAGTATATGACATCGACATATTATATATCGTTCTTTCCGTCAGACTCGGTAGATTCATAATATGTCATTATTATATGTATACGTTATGTCATGTTTGTATATTATAACAAAAAATGCAATAAAATATGTATTTTCAATAATTTACAGCGTGTAAAGTGTTTTTTTTCCACATTTTAACATGCGAGCAATTGCGGTTATATTTTGTATGGGGTGCGCTTGTTAAAAAAATTAGAGATGGGGTCTCGTTACATTTTTTTTGGGGAAAATGACACCATTTTTAACAAACGCACCGCATACAAAAATCGTTAATGCAGCATCATTGTTCACATTATAATTGAAATGGGAACAATATTGCTGCATTAACAAAACAAAAAAAAAAAAAAAAAAGTGTTTATTTTTTTTTTTTTAATTTTTTTTTTAATTTTTTTTATTTTTATTTTTATTTTTTTATTTTTTTTTACATTTTTTTTTACTTTCATGTTTGGTATCGTTGGAACGGCCATGCTCTGGCCGATCCAACGATATCAAAATTTAACCCCTAACTGCCACGGATCGGGAGATAGGGAGTTCCATGGAACTCCCTATCTCCACAGTTCGTGGCAGTTAGGGGTTAATGCTAGGACTGGCGTCATCGTGCTGCGCACGATGACGCCAGTCCTCTGGGGGAGTTCCCGGAAGCTTGGCCGACATCCAAGATGTCGCCAGCTCCCGGGAAGGATCGCAAATCGGCGCTTTTCAGCGCCGATTTGCGATCCAGCTCCCCAGGGGTTAATGCCAGGCATCATTTGGAAGGGCAGGCTGTGCCCTTCAAATGATGCCTGGGTTAAGCCCCTGTGAGCCGCCGATCGGGAGGGAGAGAGGTCCGAAGGACCTCCCCCCCCTCCCTTTCAGGCGCCTCCTCCGCACATGCGGGGGGGGCGCCTGAATTATGTGTCATCGCGGGGGCGCGATGACACATAATAATGGCGGCCACTGCTCCGGATGCCGGGCTGACATCCAGGATGTCAGCCCGCACCGGAGGGGCCAGCGATCGGCCGGAACCCGGCCGAACGCTGACCCCAATGCGAGGACGCGCTCAGCGCGTCCTCCGCATACCAGGGGCAATGCTGAGGACGCGCTGAGCGCGTCCTTAGCATTGAAGTGGTTAACATACGAGATAGGAACTCACAATTTTGATTGTAACCTTAGGGTGATCAGATGAAACCTGAAGCCCGTTCAGGATTAATAATTCCTGACATGATTCCATGAAAAGCCGGTTTGATTGTAATCAATGTTAATCCTTTAATAACCCATCAGCCTATGGGACGGCTCATTCAAGGACTAATATTCCAAAACTGTCAATTTTCGCCACCCAGGACATACTTGAAAACAAGAGAAATCTCAATGTATCCTTCCTGGTAAAATACTTTCTCAAAAAATAAAAAAAATTCATTCGATTATTTACGAGTCATAGATCTGTTACGATACCAAGATCCTTCATACTGAAAATGTCTCAATTATTCCTCTTTGGCTCCTAAAAATTATTTTTCAACATTACATCATCACAGACCTTAAATATTATATCACCATGCGCTGTTTATGGGTTTTACGTTTTTGTATCTTAATAAAACCCGATAACTACAGCCATTACGTACACAAAGCATACACGTGACCCTTTGCTACAAGACGGGGACAACTCTTTAACAACCAAGACATACTTTATAATGGTATGGTTGCAGGGGATACGTCGACGAAAAGGTGCTCTAGGACAAATGGGCAGAAAAGACTTTGTGTTAGATACAGTAACGGTGATAAAGATAAAACAAAAGACGGAGATCTCCTGCTTATAGGGGTTTGTAGTGATCATAATGAGATTATTAGCAATGAAATATCTGTATGTGCTGCATAATGCCTGTGTATGGCAAGTACAGCATCACCTTGTATCTGTATGTGCTGCATAATGCCTGTATATGGCAAGTACAGCAACACCTTGTATCTGTATGTGCTGCATAATGGCTGTGTATGGCAAGTACAGCAACAACTTGTATCTGTACTGTACTGCGATTTTCAGTCATTATTACCCCCTGGACCTTATCCCTATACAGCAGTGAGTGACCCCGCAGCTCTCCCTGTATTCTGACCTCTCCATTGATGCTGTAATGTAGTGGTTCCCAACCGTGGTCCTCAAGTCCCCCTAACAGGTCAGGTTTTAAGGATCACCTTGGGGAAATGCAGACTGAATCCTGCAATCACTGAGCAGCAAATCCTATCAACTGTGCTGTGTTTCAGATATCCTGCAAACCTGGCCTGTTAGGGGTACTTGAGGACCGCGGTTGGAAACCACTGCTGTAATGCATCAGTAATTCAATTTAACGTTTTGTTACAGTGAGGTTTAGGGCGGCCATTTACAAATGATTTTATGTCTCTTCAGGGTGCTTGGAGAGACCTAAAGCAAAAGGATTTTGTTTCTCCACAGGGGGAAACACGAATCCTGCTTTACAAATGTGTGAAAATTGTCTTTTGATATGCTAATGAGTGCATTTCAATGCGTTACAGATAGATTAGAGCTGCATGCGTCGTGGAGCCATTGGCTGCCTCTGAGAATGCTTGCCTCTACGGACGCCATTTAGGCCTTGACGTAAAAGCGCTACAACGTGTGTGATGACACGATGTCAGACGGAGCACATTTGCAGCGTCCATCACTTTGACGCTCAGAAGTTTTTTTTGGTCTGGCTGACTGTACCGGTCTTTTAATTAATTTTGTTTCCAGATTTTCCTTTCTTTACGTCTGTTAAAAAAAGGACCGTGTGGTGTCTACAGTATCTTCCGGCAGTACGTCCGTCCGTTATGCACGCAGAGTGCGTTCGTCTGACATTAGCCTTAAACCTGTCCAACAGAACCACTGAAAATCTTAGGCATTTCGCCGACACGTCGCTGCAGTTCGGCGTTCTGTGAATAGATTAACCATTACGTGTCTATGGGTCATTTCGCTGTCACTGAAGATCGGCGAAGACCCCCGAACTGCGGCGAACTGTACCGTATTAGGCAAGTTGATAGTTTACTGAAAAATACGTTTTGCCCCGAAATTGCACCGCGTGGTGACATTCACCGTTTGCTGCAATTCGGTGGCAAGTTCGCCACTTAGTGAATAAGCCCTTAAGTCTACAATTTTGTCTGGCTCCTAAAAATGCACAGCCGGCACCGAGATTTGCCTAATGGCTCCGGAGTTTGTTCTAAATTAGACGGACCCCGGTGCATTGACCCACACAATACGACGGCTCGTTCTATTTAATTAACGGGGGAACCTCGGGATTGCAAGGGACACACAAACACAAGCAGCAACTGTTCTGTGAAACCGGAGGCTGTTTGCACATAGAAGTAGGGGCAGAGGTGTATCGATTGTGTTCGTCTGTAACAGGGCACACCGGTCACAGCAGCTCATGGAGATGGATGAGCAGGAGACATCTGAACCGTCCTTGCAGCTGCATGAAACGTACTGCCAAAATGTGGTCAGGTGCTACTTTGTGCCTCCGGCAACGACACATTGCAACGTTTACCGGACAGAAAGAGAATTCATATCTATTGACATGCGGCTGAATCCCACGAAACGGCCGTAAACAATGTCAAAGTGTCAGAATGTCAACCAATTCCTGCAGGAACACACACATATAATATACAGGCAAAGAGGTGTGTGTGTGTGTGTGTGTGTGTGTGTGTGTGTGTGTGTGTGTGTGTTTACATGTGCAAAAACAGTGGCTAAAGGACATACTGCGTATATTTCTTACATATTTATCATAATCTGAATACTGTATTTGTGTTTTGTTTTTAATATCTTGCATTTTATTACTTTGTATTTCTGTAACAATTCAATGTTCTTGAACCCAGGACATACTTTAAAACAAGAGAAATCTCAATGTATCCTTCCTGGATAAATACTTTGGGCTCCATTACATTCTTAATGCATTTTTGCACACATTTTTGCGTGAACGCGATGGGAAAAACCCTTCGCGCTGACCGTCAAATTACGACGTTTGCGCAAACGATGCGCGTTAACGTCTGACGCACGTTACCCTGCGCGCATCCCTTACTTAACATTGTGAGCGCAAATGCGTTCGTGCGCTGGTAAGCGGATGGTATGACAATCGAAGCGCAACTTTTTACAAACGACGTTTCCGCGTATAATTTTAACGTCTTTGAAAAGCTGGTGGTAACTGCAAATCTGAACGTTCTGGCCGAAACCAAATACACCAGCACGAAAAAAATAAAATACAGCAAAGTATAGTTACACATTCTACACATACCCAAACAATAAAATAGAGAAGTTGTGCGTGTTTTTTTTATTGATGCAACATATATGCTCAGATTGATTTTGACAGGCGCAAAAACTGAACGGGAGACAATTGTGGTTCTTAATTCTGATTGGCTGAATCGCGTGAAAAAAAAAAACACAGTCCGCACACCGATTTCTGCGCGCAGCGTTAATTTGCGCTCGTTTTTGCGTGCGATATTTTCGGCCGGATGAAAAAAAAGCGCTCGGTCGCAATACCAGCGTTAATTTACACACGTTAACGTTTAATGCTGCGCAAAATAAATTGCTCTGTGCGAACGAATTTGCGGAGAATGTAATAGAGCCCTTTAGAAATAAAAAATAGGGATGCACCGATACCACTTTTTTAAGACCGAGTACCGATACTTTTTAAAAGTACTCACCGATACCGAGTACCGATACTTTTATTTAATATCATGTGACGCTTTCCAATAGGAACAGACCTCATATAAAATTTATATGAGATTGACCGCAGCTCTCATGGATTTGGCCCCCAGGTCTCATGGATTTGGCCCCCAGGTCTCATGGATTTGGCCCCCAGGTCTCATGGATTTGGCCCCCAGGTCTCATGGATTTGCCCCCAGGTCTCATGGATTTGGCCCCCAGGTCTCATGGATTTGCCCCCAGGTCTCATGGATTTGGCCCCCAGGTCTCATGGATTTGGCCCCCAGGTCTCATGGATTTGGCCCCCAGGTCTCATGGATTTGGCCCCCAGGTCTCATGGATTTGGCCCCCAGGTCTCATGGATTTGGCCCCCAGGTCTCATGGATTTGGCCCCCAGGTCTCATGGATTTGGCCCCCAGGTCTCATGGATTTGGCCCCCAGGTCTCATGGATTTGGCCCCCAGGTCTCATGGATTTGGCCCCCAGGTCTCATGGATTTGGCCCCCAGGTCTCATGGATTTGGCCCCCAGGTCTCATGGATTGGCCCCCAGGTCTCATGGATTTGGCCCCCAGGTCTCATGGATTTGGCCCCCAGGTCTCATGGATTTGGTCCCCAGGTCTCATGGATTTGGTCCCCAGGTCTCATGGATTTGGTCCCCAGGTCTCATGGATTGGCCCCCAGGTCTCATGGATTTGCCCCCAGGTCTCATGGATTTGGCCCCCAGGTTTCATGGATTTGGCCCCCAGGTCTCATGGATTTGGCCCCCAGGTCTCATGGATTTGCCCCCCGGTCTCATGGATTTGCCCCCAGGTCTCATGGATTTGCCCCCAGGTCTCATGGATTTGGCCCCCAGGTCTCATGGATTTGGCCCCCAGGTCTCATGGATTGGCCCCCAGGTCTCATGGATTGGCCCCCAGGTCTCATGGATTGGCCCCCAGGTCTCATGGATTGGCCCCCAGGTCTCATGGATTGGCCCCCAGGTCTCATGGATTTGCCCGCAGCTCTCATCGATTTACCCCCCGCTCGAACGCTGGGGAAGCTGGCCGCGTGCATGTAAAGCACGCGGCCAGCGTTCCCCTCCGGCGCGCCAAATACTCACCCTTCCTGAAGTTCCGGTCTCTGGGCAGTGATGCGGTCACGTGGCCGCCGGGCGCATCTGTGACGCTGCCTCCAGCCGAGAGGCCGCGTCACAGGAGCGCCCGGCGGCCACGTGACCGCATCACTGCCCAGAGACCGGAACTTCAGGAAGGGTGAGTATGTGGCGCGCCGGAGGGGAACTCTGGCCGCGTGCTTTTCATGCACGCGGCCAGCTTCCCCAGCCCCGCGGATACCGGCAAGCCGGCCCAGCGCCGGCTTCCGGTATCGGCGGGATGTATCGGGCCGTTTGCACGAGTAACAAGTACTCGTCCAAACGGCAATATCGGCCCCGATACCGATACTAGTATCGGTATCGGTGCATCCCTAATAAAAAATGTTATACCTTAAAAAAAAAAATTGTTTTTGACCAGGTCACAGTGCAATGAACTAACGCTGCGGTCACACAAGCGCACGGATTGAGCACACGTGCGTCCGTTGAAACGGAAGAGATTGTATCAGTTAGTTTTGACAGACGTTGAGAAAAAGAAAAAAAAATCTGTATGCAGGGGTTTTTCTACGTACATTGTAGCTTTTTCACGTCAATGCCATTCTAATTACAGCTGGTTGAGCACAGATGTGAGAGTGAAAATTTGTACATACTCGAGACGAGTGCCTACTCATACAAGTGGACTGATGTATTTATCAAGCAACATACCATGGCCGGAGCTTTATTAAACACTTTACGTTTTTTCTTGGCAGCTGGAGGATGTTAAAAGGGACACTAACACTAACATAAACTGGAACTAGTTTACTCGCTCATTACTAACAAAACCACAATATAAAACACATGCTGCTGTAGGTTTTTACTTTAAAGTAATTGCATGTCAAAAGGAAAAATAAAAATGAGGGCTTTTTCCTTATCTCCTGTTCCCATTTTGTGGAGTTTTCCCATGATACAACATTTACCAAAATCTTATGGCAAGTTTTACTTTGTGGCTGTGCTTTATCTTATACCGTATGTAACCGCTAATGAGCTGGAGGAGGGAATGTTCAGATAAGGCTCTAGTATTCTCCAGGCTACTAGAGATAAGAGCTGGCAGCTGAAAAGACAGGGAGCTTAAAAGACTTCCAATCTACCCCCTGGTGATATCCTTTTAATACATCCCATACGGTACAATGATGTGAGTCGGTGACTGACCCATTTAACTCCATTCTATGACCAAAGCCACACAGTGAGGAGCAAGTGATGGAAAGATACGGTTCAGGGGGGGAGTTTACAACACAAATATCACACGATGGATGCACCCAGTGACACGTAGAGTACATTATTTTCTTAAACATACAAGAGAAAAACAAAGCACATGTAAGATATCAGCAACATGAAATAAACACAATAAGGACATTTCATTTTTTTGGTGGTACTGGCCCTTTAAAATGTCCCTCTGTAATTCCTTTCCTGTTCACCAGGCTCATGCCCAGACGAATTCACATTCAGACTCATCCAGCATGCCAGGCATCCCAATTACTCATGTGAACGAGTTGAGAATTAACAGAAAAGTAGTCCACAGTAGATGGACTACCAACTGTTTGCATGGCTGTGCTGACGGGACCGAAAACCATTCCACCCCATCAGAGCCATCATTAATAAGTGTAAACATGTAGCTCTTCAAGAGGACAATCTGTCCGGCAGGTCCCGCCTGCACTTCAACCTGTCTCCAAACTGATTAAATACCATTGTGACAATGTAATGAGCAGACGCCGGCCATCGTCACCTGCCACCAACATGTCAAAGAAAGTTTGCATCAGAAGGAGAGGTTTACAGAGACATGAAATCTGAAGATGTGGAAATCAACCAATCAGAGGATACAACGTGTGATACAAACAAGTCAACAATGCAGAACAAGACTCCCATCAGGCAGGATAAGGCAGAGACTACCAGGGTTATTCAAAGAGCACCAAAATTTCAGTGCTCTTTCATTCGGCGCACTTCAGTGATTCAAGTTCGCCGACCCTGCGGTGAATTCAGTATTCAACTGCAGGATCCCCAAAGTGAGTCGAACGGGATCCGCCAAAACCAACGATCAGCCCGCTGAAGAAAGACGATCTGCCGACTGCCAAACGGGGGGGGGGGGGCTATTTGTTAAATGGCGTTTAAAAACAATAAAAATAATAAAACTATTATTACAGAATTTAAAAACACGCAATAAAATAAAAAAATTAAAAGGAAAAGGGAATTAAATTTCGCCTACAAAATTCTAAAAACATAAATAAAAAGTCTTTTTGATGAAACTGAAAACCATAAATGGTTGTATCTAAAAATAGTAACTGTAATTTTTTACATTGAAACCTGACGCGATTGGTCTCAGATCATACCGACGTCACGAGTAACCGAATTGTAACCGGTAGCCGGGAAATTCTAATGTCCTGGCTGTTGGTAATGCTGGGTGGGGTGTAGGAAACGCCTCCGCAAAGCTTTTTAGCAAAAACGGAGGGCTGGGGGGGGGCACTACACACGTCCTGACCATTGTAAAAATATAAAGTGTTCATGGTGTGCCGAGTGTTCCTTTACGAGAGCACCCGACTTCTAAACATCGGTAGATGGTTCCAAAGTTTTCCTACTGGATCAAACACTTGATTAAAATGTGTCGACCCCTGCATTAGATGATTTTTTTTTAGGCCGGTGCTGTCATCCAAACTGCACCCCACTGATTATGAGAGAATAGCAAGCGCTTCACTAACGAGCAACCACATCACATGGACCAGTTATGGGTGGTCTTCAACTGCTCTTAATAAATGGAACCACACACTAGATAATCCAACAGAACGTTCAAATGTCTGAGCGATATTCACAACAACACTTAAAGGGTTAATTCGAGAGCCAATCTGGCCCTGAAATTGCGCCGAACGGTGAATTTCCCCGTACGTTGACATTTCGAGGCCATTCGACTATTCGGAAAGCAGGCAGTTTGCCAAATTTTGGCAAATTGTCAACAAAATACGTTGCCTGTTCGGCAGTGAAATCCCCCATAGAGAAGCAATGGTTAATCTATTCACAGACACCAAACAGAATTGTCAGTGAAATGCCCTGATGTTCGGTGGTTTCGTTCGGTAGGTTTAATCAGGCAAATCCCATAGGCTTCAATGGAAAAAATATTCCTGTTTTAATGCAATATCTAATAAATCGTTTATTCTTTTAAAGTTGCAGCAAAAAGTCTCTTGAATTTTTGTTTTTTTTGTGTGCATTTTTCACAGAAAAAAAAATTCACATTTTTTTTTTAAGGCTAGGGTCAAACGAACGCATTATTTGAAGCGACCGTTGAAAAGTGTGTCCGAACGCATTGATGTATTATTTCACGGACTGCGCGAAAACGGTCATACGATGCGCATTTTCGTGCGTGATTTTTTACGTATCGTCAATAAAACACTTTTTGCGTCTGGACGTTATGTTGGCCGGACATTAGCAGCGTCTGACGTCTCCTAATCACGCAAACACGCCGCTATGCGGACGCAGCGCACTCAGTACGTCAGTACTAGCGGTTCTGCGTTCTCGAAAAAATGCGTTCATTTTCCACTTGCGTTGCGCGGCCGAACTTTCGTGCGACCGTACATCGTATATTGGCCGTCATTGCCCGTCTTTTGCTGCTACTGCGGCCGTAATTAAGTGCGCCTAAACGCACGTTAAAAATGTCTGACCCCAGCCTAAGATAGCATTTTTTTTTTGTAACAGCCCTTTTTATGATCATTCATAGGATCTTATATGTAAATTCCAGACATTTTCGTCCAGTAGTATTTTTGCAAACAGCGTTTCAAATTTGACACTAAGGCTAGGGTCAGACGAGCGTGATTTCTACGGACTGTACGTCCGTGCACACGGACGTACGTCAGTACGGAAGACACAGTAGTGGTCACACAGTCCGTTTATTCACTGACGTATATTTTGACGGATGTAGGAGGGAAAATAAATTAAAAAGCAAAACCATTTTGTCCGTGAAAAATGCTGGACGTATAAATGCAGTCGTCTGACCACGATCCATCACTCACACACAAAGCTATGCGGACGTTGCGGACGCAGCGCACTTTGTGCGGCCGTTCTAGTGGTTGTACGTTCTTGCCTGCCTTGCGTCCGTGGGCCGCGGCCGTTGTGCGTCCGCAGTTCAGTGCGGACGTACTTCGTGTAACGGGCTCCGATGGGCTTCCTGTCATGCTATCACGGACGTACTTTTAGGCGCAATCACGGACGTGAACACTACGCTCGTCTGACCCCAGCCTTAAATCGTTTTTGGTTTTTTTTACCCCGTTCATCAGCTTTTTCTGGCGGCTGGTGGGCGCTGTGCTTGGCGGATCGTCGGCTTTTTCTGGACACATTCGGCAGGTTTGCAGCGTTTTTTTAAATCTGCGGATTTGCTATGCAGTGAATGGTGAATTCATCGCAGGGTCGGGGATTTTGATTCCCCGAAGTGTGGGGAATGAGAGAGCACCGAAATGTTGATGCTTTCTGAATAACCCCTTTAGAAAACTTTGGCTGTGAGTAAAAATATTAAATAAATTCCTGCACAAATAAAATAGATATATTGTTTTATATATGATAACTTGGATATTTCCTCTCCAGAGCGGAGCAGTCAGTATTTGGGGTATCAACACCCAGGAACCCTAAAAAGAGACCAAGGGACATCTACTGTGGACCCTGGACAACTATTCCATTTTGCTCCAAGTTAATGCCAGACCTATTTGTACAGCGCTGAGGAATGCGTTGGCACTTCATAAAATAATAATTTGGGTAAAAAAAGTTTGTTTTTTTAGAAAAGTATCAGCAGGATTTAATGTGCCTGGTGTAACTGCACTCACAGCACACTGACGGACGTTTTAACATTTGAGACATGTTTGGCTCCTTACAAATATCAATAACTGCAGAATTTGAACGTTTTCGTTATTTGACATAAAAATATTCTCCTACTTCCATTAATGTTACACATAATAAACGATGTCTAAAATCCTGCAAGAGAAAAGACAGCACATTATTGTCTGCACAACCTTTTGGAGAATTCTTATTCTTTTTCTATTTTTCTATTTAACATACCTTGATACAGAATGCACCTGTAAACATGTAACATAGTGACTATATACAGAATGAGCCTGTAAACAAGTAACATAGTGACTATATACAGAATGAGCCTGTAAACAAGTAACATAATGACTATATACAGAATGAGCCTGTAAACATGTAACATAGTGACTATATACAGAATGCACATGTAAACATGTAACATAGTGACTATATACAGAATGCACCTGTAAACATGCAACATAGTGACTATATACAGAATGCACCTGTAAACAAGTGACGATATACAGAATGCACCTGTACACAAGTAACAGTGACTATATACAGAATGCACCTGTAAACATGTAACACAGTGACTATATACAGAATGCACCTGTAAACATGTAACACAGTGACTATATACAGAATGCACCTGTAAACATGTAACATAGTGACTATATACAGAATGCACCTGTAAACATGCAACATAGTGACTATATACAGAATGCACCTGTAAACATGCAACATAGTGACTATATACAGAATGCACCTGTAAACAAGTGACGATATACAGAATGCACCTGTACACAAGTAACAGTGACTATATACAGAATGCACCTGTAAACATGTAACACAGTGACTATATACAGAATGCACCTGTAAACATGTAACCGTGACTATATACAGAATGCACCTGTAAACATGTAACACAGTGACTATATACAGAATGCACCTGTAAACATGCAACATAGTGACTATATACAGAATGCACCTGTAAACATGCAACATAGTGACTATATACAGAATGCACCTGTAAACAAGTGACGATATACAGAATGCACCTGTACACAAGTAACAGTGACTATATACAGAATGCACCTGTAAACATGTAACACAGTGACTATATACAGAATGCACCTGTAAACATGTAACAGTGACTATATACAGAATGCACCTGTAAACATGTAACACAGTGACTATATACAGAATGCACCTGTAAACATGTAACAGTGACTATATACAGAATGCGCCTGTAAACATGTAACACAGTGACTATATACAGAATGCACCTGTAAATGTGTGACAGTGACTATTTCCTACATATTTATTTTCTGTTAATATCTTGCATTTATTACTTTGTATTTCTGTAATAACTGTAACATTTTAAAGTTCTTGAACCCAGGACATACTTGAAAACGAGAGAAATCTCAATGTATCCTTCCTGGTAAAATCCTTTTATAAATAAGTTTACAGACAGACCGCAGAAAAAAAAAAAAAAAAAAAAATTATGTTTGTCACTGACAAGAAAAACTGCCAGAACAGAATGAGAATGAGTGATTGTCAGCTCCTGGTCTGTATCAAATCTGTGACCTCCTCGAGCGATAGAAGCAAACCAGACTCGTTCTGTAACTGGCGAGACTCCTATTCGACAAACAACCATTCCTCATGTCACTGCAGAAAGAAACTTCAAAACCAGAGTAACAACGTGTTCTCAGGATAAAATAGACTTTTGTTATTATTATCCTTTATTTATATAGCGCCACATATTCCGCAGCGCTTTACAAGGAGTTGATACATTAGAATACCACACATGGATGACGACCTGATACAGAAAGAAGTCTTTTGTTCTATTTTTATGGAAAATAAATGATAAATCTATGCAGTATGTTAAATTTAAAATATTACGGGCTCTAATCCAACCCTGGTGTAAACTTAACAGCAGCTCTGGTTAAAGTGCCACTACCACCAAAAAATGAAATGTTCTTCTGTTTATTTGCTGTTGCTGATATCTTACATGTGCTTTGGTTCTCTTGTATGTTTAGTTAAGAAAATATTTTCCTCTCCATGTGTCACTGGGTGCATCCATTGTGTGATATTTTCCTCTATATGAGTCACTGGGTGCATCCATTGTGTGATATTTTCCTCTATATGTGTCACTGGGTGCATCCATTGTGTGATATTTTAAGTTATAAACTGTCCCCCCCCCCCACGGGCCCTATTACTTCCTTAGCGCTAGTGCTAGGATACAGGAGTGTTAACATTAGGTTAAGGGACTCTAACACATGCCCCCCCCCATATAACAAACCGAGCGCTAACTGGTTAAAAAAAAAGTTAGAGCATCGGTGATTGCGTTTTCTAGCGCGAGGTTACTGTACTTCACGCTCCCTATACTTTGCGTTCCCCATGTTAAGACTTTGTAATACCTTACTTGTCCCAACGCTAACGCTGGCTGTCCACTGGCATCACATTTGCGCGATGGTGCGATCATCCAATATCGTCTGACCGATCCAGGCGAATCAGCACTCTTCCACTGCACTCGACCAGACAATTTCAGACGATTTTTTTACGATAACAGACTAGCGATCTTACCCTTTTCAAATGGGAGTTATCAGACAATGCCGGGACGTTCTGGTACAAATTTACATTAAGATGCATTGTATAGTTAAACCGCCATGCCGCCGCAGGCAAACAGGAAAATTATGCATTTTATAGGAAAACCGCAGTGTATTAAGCCCATAGAATTCATTGTAAAAAAAAAAAATATTTTTTATTCAACCATTTCTTTTTTTAATATGCAGCAAAAAGCCTTATTTATTGAATTTTTAGACTTTTTTTATTTTTTATTTTGGGGTAGGCTTCTAGATTTTGTTTGGCGAAAATTTTGGGTTCTGATTTTTTTTAACCCCTTCACTACCAATCAAGATATCTCGGGCTTCAAAAGGCACCATCTGGTGCCCCGATAGAGAAGAGATAGCTCGATCTAAAGCCCAAAAGCAAATTAAATTCGCTGCAAACGAAATTCATTTGCTTTTGGGCTGCCCCCAACGTTTTAGCCCTGTGGGCATAATGCCCAAAGAGCTAAAACTGTAAAATCAATGTAACCAAAAGCTGCTCTTCAGAGCAGCTCCATGCCCCTCCTGCTGCTTTTCAGCTAAGGAGAGGCAGAGACATGGTGGGTTTTATTTATACACGCACCAAACACTTCCCATTTGGGATTAAAAACAAAAACATGGAAAGAGGAACAGCTGCAGAACGACGGACTGGTGTTACAAGCATAATATACATACATACATACAGAAAAAATGACGTGGCGCCCATACTCACCGGAGCAGCTGCAACAGTCTGGGCGCGAGTCTGGGCGCGATGTCATTTTTTCTGTATGTATGTATGTATGTATTTTATGCCAGTTCGTCGTTTTGCTGCTGTTCCTCTTTCCAGGCTTTTGTTTTTAATCCCAAATGGGAAGTGTTTGGTGCGTGTATAAATAAAACCCACCATGTCTCTGCCTCTCCTTGGCTGAAAAGCAGCAGGAGGGGCTTGGAGCTGCTCAGTAGAGCGGCCTTTTGGTTACATTTGTTAGGTACTCACTCTGTAAAGAGGTGCCGTGAAGTGGCGAGTGAGCTTACGTTGCAATGGCCATTGAAACAAACTAAAACCTCATAGAAACGAGCGCAGATGACACATTTTTTCACTTGTTATGTTTTGGTTTTTTTGTACAAAAAAAAAAAAAAAAAAAAATGGAAAAAACTTTATTTCATCAAGATAAATGACAAACGTTTTAGTTCTGTGCTTGGCACATTAGTCTCCAAGAGGCGGCATCCCCGACTGGTGTCGGTCGTAGCTGAACCGATGGAAGAAAGACACAGCAACCTATCTTCACAGGCAAACTAGTTCCAACCACCCCATGCTCACTCCACGTACAGTCTGCCCTGCCTCCTCCCTGTAACGTACGCATCGATTCGTCACCCATCCTAACACACCAAGTCCCCTTCCCCGACCACAAATAGTGCAAGAATTTAGCAATTATTAAAATAAAGCTTGTATCATTTCCCTCCATGTATCCTCCCCAGGAAGCCATCGTGGCTGTATATACAATCACATCTTCTATTGCTGTAAACGGGAGACGTAGAATACATTCCCTCTGAAACCACTTATGTTTTATACATTAACTGGGCTGTTACTCCTGACTGTTGCAGCCGCTCCGGTGAGTATGGGCACGACGCCATTTTTTCTGTAAAATCGACTGCTCAAAGCTCTGAAATATCGAGCATTCAGCATCCGATGCAGGGAGAAATAGAAGAAACTAGACCAGCCGCTAAAACCTCTAACTCAATTTGGCAGTAGACGGCGCCATCTACTGGATGTAAATAGGTTATTTACAGTAAGAAATGCACTGGGTATAAGCGCAAATATTTCTTTAAAATTAATTTAAAATGATTTTACAAAAACAAACAAAACACTGGTTTCTGCCAAAGTTTTTTGGAAAATCACTTGGTAGTAAAGGGGTTAAAAAGACTAGGCTTCTCTCCAAGGTGTCTCCCCCCCCCCCCTCTTCTCTTTCAATCGACTGCATTCAGCGTTGCTGTCCCTGGTGCTGAAACCTAATTCAGCACCAGGGGAAGGGAGTTAATCCCCCCCCCCAATCGAGGATTCTTTTTTCCCCCTGCTTCGGCTGCGCTGGCCGGTGCTGTCCTTGGTGGGGAAACTCGAGCTTCAGCGCCAGAGACCGTCTTTCTCCCCACAGTGCGGTTGTTCGTTATTCCATGTGCCGGCCTGTCTATCGGCCGATCTGGGTCATCCACAGATGTTTCCAGTGCATGACCCTGATCACCCGATGGCCTTGTCCATAGTTGGATGACCGAGTCAGTCGCCCGATTACAATGCCAGTGGACGTCCGGCCTAATTACTGAACCGCTGCGGTAACAGAGAGCAAGATGGCGTTGGGCTTGCAGTGCAACCCTCCATGGAGTCCAGGAGGTGATACACGTGGCGATACATTAGCGTTGCCCTCAGTATCCAGGAGGTTAGCGCTGCGTCGCGGGCAGACTGCTGAATCAGCGGGGAGGGGGTGGGGGCAGATTTGGGGTGACTCAGCCTGGAAATCAGGTTCACATGGTTAGAGAGTTGATATGGGGCTGTCTCTGCGCCATTGTGAAAACGGTTAAATATTTACCCGCGTATTAAAAAGGACGCGTTATTGATGTGTTTTCTTAGTATGACAACGAGATTTCTCCCACATCAGGTGGCCCGGCGGCCAACGCCGAGTCACAGGCGAACGTCGCTGCCAGAAGAGTGTTTAGCAAGAGGGAGTGCCAGGAACACACACACAAAAAGGAGTGTCACGAAATGGGAAATGTACATGTGGTCACAGCGCGGTATGTACTGTTCATGTGACTATTAACCGTTTGAAGGCCAGTGTTCTTGCTCCTCTGGCCCTGGCAATGAAAGGGTTAAAGGCCGCATTCTGCGCGCGTCACAGATTTAAGAAGTAAATATTCTACGATAAGGTTTTATGGTGTGCGGGGGGTCTGAATATTTTGGGAGGCTACTCACATCATGCTGGTTTAGTAGGGTTTCCAAACCCCGCTCCTCGGGTCCCCCTAACAGGCCAGGTTTGCAGGATATGGGACGCGCAGCGCGGGTGATATGATTTTCTGCTCAGGGATTGCAGGATTCAGTCTGCCCTGGCCTGTTAGTGGGCCCTGAGGACCAGGGTTGGGAAACACCGTGGAAAAGCACGGAGGCAATTTCCTTCAGGACTTTCTTTGAGGGGAAGTGGCGAGTTAATGATCTGTGCACCAGGCACCGTGTCCATGCAATGTGCGCGCCCTGTGGGTATACCGATGTCTAAAAAATTTTTTAAGAAATGATAAAAAAAAAAAGGGAGGCAGTCAAAAAAATAAATAAATCAAAGACCAGGATTAAAATGATAATGTAAGCGATATCAGTAAAGCATAAAATAATAATAATAATAAAAGAGACCAGGCTTAAAAGAAAATGTAAGCAATATTATTAAAGCATTTAAAAATTATAATAATAATAATAATAATAATAATAATAACAACGACCAGGATTAAGGCTAGGGTCAGACTAACGCATTTTTCGCGTCGTCCGGGAAAAAGTGCGTTCGAACGAATGGACGTATTTTTTTACGGAATACGCGATAGCGGTCATACGATGCGCATTTTCGTCCATGATTTTGTACGGATCATCAATAAAACCCTTTTTGCGTCTGGACGTTATGTTGGCCGGACATTAGCAGCGTCTGACGTCTCCCAATCACGCACACACGCCTCTAGCGGACGCAGCGCACTCTGTACGTCAGTACTAGCGGTTTGACGTTCTCAAAAAAATGCGTTTGTTTGCCGCTTGCGTTGCGTGGCCGCACTTTCGTGCGGCCGTACTTCGTATATTGCCCGTCATTTGCTGCTACTACGGCCGTGATAAAGTGCGGCTGCACGCGCGTTCGCACTGCGTTCGTCTGACCCCAGCCTTAATGAAAATGTAAGCAATATCATTAAAGCAGTTTAAAAAAAAAAAATGCACTAAAAAAAAACGAAGGGGAAAAAATAGCTCAGTGTCTCAGTACCCCAAGACAGGGCTGTCAAACTCTGGACCGCCACCCCCAGATGTTTCTAAACTACAACTCCCATGATTCCCTGGCCTTCTATTGCATTGAAAGAATTCTGGGCATTGTAGGCATCAACATCTGGGCGGCCGTGAGATTGACAGCCCTGCCCCAAGAGATGCGGCAAATCATATAAATACTTGAAAACGAGAGAAATCTCATTGTATCCTTCCTGGTAAAATCCTTTATAAATTAAGGATGCCGAGGACCGATACGCTACAGTGTGGAGGAGCTGCGTGGCTACAAGTGTAGCAAAGAGAGAAAGTGACAGTATAAGTCAGGATGGAGCGCGGCATTACTGCGAGCGGCTCTCAATAACAGCGATTAGATTGCCATCTTTACAGGAGGAGTTGGGGCAGTGGGATGTTGGCATTATTGATGCACTTTATACCCGACACTTTCACCCCGAAAAAAAAAAAAAACGCCAAAATATTTGTAATAAAATTAGGCTAATGTCAGACGAACGCAGTCTGAGCGCACTCCGCGTGCGCGCACAACGAACAGACGTACTGACGGAAGATACTGTAGACACCACACGGTCCGTGTTTTTTTGACGGACGAAGAAAAAAAAAAAAAATTAATTAATATGAAAAATGATAAAAATTTGAAAAGGATATGAAAAGCCATTGTGTGCGTCAAGATGCTGGACGTCGCAAATGCGCTGCATCTGACATCACTCACAGAGCGCTACACGAACGTGTCGCACTCTGCGCGTCCGTCTAGCGGTTTTACGTTCTTGCCTAACTTGCGTCCGTTTGCCGCGTCCGCTGTGTGGGCGCAGTTCGGTGCGAGTCTCTTTTGCTCATGATTCTATGCTACGACGGACGATAAACTGTGCGGCGACACGGACGTGATCACTGCGTTCGTCTGACGTCGGCCTTAAGCAGAACAATAAAGTTTATAGAAAACTGTTTTTATTTTAACACCTAATATTAAATTTTACAAATATGTTGTATTCGATACAGTCTGGGGAAAACGTTAGAGATATAAACCTGATAGATACTGTAGATATAAGTGTGTAAGACATTTACACATGCCAGCAATTCAGAGAGCAGCTTCACAGAGCTCATGTGCTACATTCCTCATATGCAGCAAGGAACTCTGGGAAGCACATGCAAATGAAGTCTGCAATTTCGCACTTTGTTGCATCCTGGGTCTGTAATAACAGCCCGTGCAATGCCATATTACTTGATATTTTTTTTTAAGCAAAGGACAGGTTATGCAGCGAATCACAGCCACTCTTTGAACACGAGGAACTGTGACTTGTTGCAAACCTGACCTTTGCTAAAAAAAAAAATTATGGCCCTATTACATTCTTCGTGCAAACATTAACGTGTGCGTAAAAACGCATTAACGCGAGGGGCAAAACCCTTTGCGCTACACGTCGTATTACAATGTCAGTGCAACAAACGCACATATACGTCTACCGCGGGTGAACCTGCGCGAACACTGCGCGAGCGTAATGTACTGCGTGCGTCCTATATTTAACATTGTGAGCGCAAATGCCTTTGTGCGCTGGTACGCGGATGGTATTACAATCTATGCGCAGTTTGTAACGCACAGCGTTTGTGCGCATAATTTTAACGTCTTTGAAAAGCTGGTGGTAACTGAAAATCTGAACGTCCTGGCTGAAACCAAATACACCAGCACGAAAAAAAATAATACAGCACAGTATAGTTACACATTCTACACATACCCAAACAATAAAATGGAGAGGCTGTGCGTGTTCTTATTATTGCTGCAGCATATATACTCAGATTTTGACAGGTGCAAAACCTGAACGGGAGACAATTGTGGTTCTTAATTCGGATTGGCTGAATCGCGTGAAAAAACAGCCCGCACACTGATTTCTGCGCGCATCGTTGCTGCGCCTGCGTTTTTGCGCGTCCATTTTACGAACGTTATTTTTTTTTGGACAGATGAAAAAATGCGAGAGGATTGTAATACCAGTGTTGTTTTAGGCTGGTGTCAGACTAGCGCATTTTTAACGTGCGTTTAGGCGCACTTAATCACGGCCGCAGTAGCAGCAAATGACGCACAATGACGGCCAATATACGAAGTACGGCCGCGCAACGCAAGTGAAAAATTAACGCATTTTTTCGAGAACGCAGAACCGCTAGTACTGATGTACAGAGTGCGCTGCGTCCGCTAGCGGCGTGTGTGCGCGATTAGGAGACGTCAGACGCTGCTAATGTCCGGCCAACATAACGTCCAGACGCAAAAAGGGTTTTATTGACGATCCGTAAAAAAAAAATCACGCATGAAAATGTGCATCGTATGACCGTTTTTGCGCATTCCGTGAAAAAATACGTCAATGCGTTCGGACGCACTTTTTGACGGTCGCTGCCAATTATGCATTTGTTTGACCCTGGCCTTACACGCATTAACGTTTAACGCTGCGTTCTACGTGCGTTTTTGCGTGAAGAATGTATTAGACTTTTTGACCAGAAAGCCGTCTTTATCAAGGTAACCAGCAGCGAGCGTCCGGACACATTTTTGTTTTCGGAATGTATTTATTTGTATTGTATAAACAGGATCCCATCAAAAGGAAGCAACATGACTGCATCTCCACACTCTTAAATAAAACACGGCGAATGCCTTTCAGTTTACAGAATATTGTTTTGTATATAACTGCTGGTGCGTTCACAATGTACACAAAAAATAAACCTTTTTCGGTGATAACACTCTGCAACGCGTTTGTGTATCCAAAGAATCCGAGGGAAACTCCAGTTATCAGGACATGGATAACAATGCTGAAAAATGTCATCATGTACAAGATGCAAAATGATAGACACGAGCCGGCGCGCGCATTAAAAATATACAAAGTATATTCTACTGTAACGACAATCTGTGAGGATTGGTATTAAAACGGGTGTGACGTCTAAGGCAAAGAAAGGGTTAAACAGAGCCCAGAGGATACCGAGGTTAAGTGAATGCTGAGAGGGCAACAAGTGTCCCCATCTAGAGTTACACAGCAATGTCAGGAACACAGCCTGCGTGACATATGTCACAATGTGCAGAATGCAGAGCATGTCACACACCAAACTGCACTACAAAGTCACACGACACACCCCGAGCACAATAAACTACACAGGCAACCGGGAGAGAAAGAACAAACCTGGACACTCATCTGCACCACGAGCAGGTGGCGCGCAAACCAGTCTGTACCGTGAGAATATAGCACGCAATCCAGTCTGTACCGCGAGCAGGCGGCGCACGTGCACACCAGTCTGTACCGCGAGCAGGCGGCGCGCGTGCACACCAGTCTGTACCGCGAGCAGCGGCGCGCGTGCACACCAGTCTGTACCGCGAGCAGGCGGCGCGCGTGCACACCAGTCTGTACCGCGAGCAGGCAGCGCGCGTGCACACCAGTCTGTACCGCGAGCAGGCGGCGCGCGTGCACACCAGTCTGTACTGCAAGAATATAGCATGCAATCCAGTCTGTACCGCGAGCAGGCGGCGCACACCAGTCCGCACCGCAAGGAGGCAGCACGCAAACCAGTCCGCATCGCGAGGAGGCAGTATGCATAGAGGATTTTTCTGATAAGTCCCATGGATCTAAGGGTAAGTAGTCAATGTAATAGAGCAGCAGGAAATGCTGGCAGAATGCTTGGTTGTGTAGGGAGAGGTATTAGCAGTAGGAAAAGGGAAGTGCTCATGCCACTGTACAGAGCACTGGTGAGACCTCACTTGGAGTACTGTGTGCAGTACTGGAGACCGTATCTCCAGAAGGATATAGACATCTTAGAGAGAGTTCAGAGAAGGGCTACTAAAATGGTGTACGGCTTGAAGGAGAAAAGTTACCAGGAAAGGGTTAATGATCTTAACATGTACATCTTGGAAAAAATACGAGACAGAGGAGATATGATAGAAACATTTAAATACGTAAAGGGAATCCACAAGGTAGAGGAAGGGAGTATATTTAAAAGGAAACAAAGAAGCAAAACAAGAGGACATAGTCTTAGATTAGAGGGGCAAAGGTTTAAAAGTAACATCAGGAAGCATTATTTTACTGAGAGGGTGGTGGATACATGGAACAGTCTTCCAGTTGAAGTGGTAGAGGCCAAAACAGTGATTGAATTTAAGCAGGCATGGGATAGGCATAAGGCTATCCTAAACAAAAAGATAAATCCAGGTAAAGTATCCATGTAATTGGGCAGACTAGATGGGCCGAAAGGTTCTTATCTGCCGACATTTTTCTATGTTTCTATGATGCGCAAACAGCTTCAGGCTGACATGTAGTTCAGAAACATGTGGAGTGTGGAGGCTCCCCATCACTGAGGCTGAGCAATGTGAAGGGTTAATGTGCCGGAGTCCTATATACACACTGTGTTACCGAGATTTCACCAAGAATTAAAAAACCAAAAATCTAAAGGATGAAAATAAAACGAAAGATACTGATAGGGGGGGGGGGGGGACAGGCACAGCCCGGCCCGTATGTCGCTGCTGGAGGTGTCGCGCTGTATCTCGCGGTGCAGGACAGTCGGGCCCCCGTTGTCACGTGATGTAATATCGGGATATACCGGGAACACGTGTCCTCGGACCTATCCATTGGTTCGGGAGGTGACCAGCAGGGCTGCTAAGAGGTTGTGCAGCAGCAGTGCTCCCGCGGAGAGGTGACGGCTCGGTGCTGCGGGCGGGCGGGCGGCCGGGCGGGCGGGAGGGAGGGAGGGAGGCAGGCAGGCAGGCGGGGTACATACCTGTGCGCTCGGCCCCCGGCTCTGGGAAGGTGCGGATCCTCCGCTCCCTGAGTGCACTGACTCCCGGCTCACACCGAGCAGCGACAGCCAGCGCTCACACACGGGGCGGGGCCACACTCAGACACGCCCCCAACTAGACTGTAACACAGAGGACTCCGCCCCTCCGCATGCACATCCAAGGAAGACTGACACTCGGTAGGCGGGGCTGACGGGCGAGCGCTCCGCCCATCAACACATACACTGCCAGGGAGGACAAGGTAGGCGTAGCCACAACGATCCACACATGGGGCGGAGTCACGTTGTGACAGGCAGGCTGAATCATACACAGACACGCCCCAAACCGTCTGCCCTATCACAGACAGCGACACAATGCGTGTCACGTGATGGAATTCATGCTGCTGGGGCTTTTTCCTTTGAAGGAATTGCATGTTTCTAGTTTCTATCTCCTGAAGCCAAAATATGTGCAAATGCTCTACTTTGTGGCTTTTGTTTATTTAATCAACATTATTTAACAGTTAATGAGGTAGAGGAGAGAATGATAAGACAAGGCTGCAGGAGGTCTGTTTTTTTTATTTATTTGTAAAGTATTTTACCAGGAAGGATACATTGAGATTTCTCTCATTTTCAAGTATGTCCTGGGTGGCGAGTATGTACTGTTAGGTGTCTTGCCCAAGGACACTTACTGGAGAGGTGCTCTGGCTGGGATTGAACCTGTGACTCCACAGGCTCTCTCCACACAGAGCAGTGACGTTACCTCTACTCCACCCAGCCGGTACATTCGTTCTCCAGGCTGCCTGAGATCAGAGATGGCAGCTGAATGAGATGTGACAGGGAGCTTAAAAGACTAGTATTCTACCCCTTGGTGATGTCTTTAGAATACATCCCACACAGTACAATGATGTGAGTCAGTAACTGACCCAGTCACTCCATTCTATGGCCAAAGCCACACAGTGAGGAGCAAGTGATGGAAAGATAGTGGGGGGGGGGCAGTTTACAACACAAAATATCACACAATGGATGCACCCAGTGACACATATAGAGGAAAATATCACACAATGGATGCACCCAGTGACACATATAGAGCAAAATATCACACAATGGATGCTCCCAGTGACACATATAGAGGAAAATATCACACAATGGATGCACCCAGTGACACATATAGAGGAAAATATCACACAATGGATGCTCCCAGTGACACATATAGAGGAAAATATCACACACAATGGATGCGCCCAGTGACACATATAGAGGGAAATATCACACAATGGATGCACCCAGTGACACATATAGAGGAAAATATCACACAATGGATGCACCCAGTGACACATATAGAGGAAAATATCACACAATGGAAGCACCCAGTGACACATATAGAGGAAAATATCACACAATGGATGCACCCAGTGACACATATAGAGGAAAATATCACACAATGGAAGCACCAAGTGACACATAGAGGAAAATATCACACAATGGATGCACCCAGTGACACATATAGAGGAAAATATCACACAATGGATGCACCCAGTGACACATATAGAGGAAAATATCACACAATGGATGCACCTAGTGACACATAGAGGAAAATATCACACAATGGATGCACCCAGTGACACATATAGAGGAAATATCACACACAATGGATGCGCCCAGTGACACATATAGAGGAAAATATCACACACATGGATGCACCCAGTGACACATATAGAGGAAAATATCACACAATGGATGCACCCAGTGACACATATAGAGGAAAATATCACACAATGGATGCGCCCAGTGACACATATAGAGGGAAATATCACACAATGGATGCTCCCAGTGACACATATAGAGGAAAATATCACACAATGGATGCACCAAGTGACACATAGAGGAAAATATCACACACATGGATGCACCCAGTGACACAATAGAGGAAAATATCACACAATGGATGCACCCAGTGACACAAATAGAGGAAAATATCACACAATGGATGCACCAGTGACACATATTGAGGAAAATATCACACAATGGATGCACCAGTGACACATATAGAGGAAAATATCACACAATGGATGCACCCAGTGACACATATAGAGGAAAATATCACACAATGGATGCACCCAGTGACACATATAGAGGAAAATATCACACAATGGATGCACCCAGTGACACATATAGAGGAAAATATCACACAATGGATGCACCCAGTGACACATATAGAGGAAAATATCACACAATGGATGCACCCAGTGACACATATAGAGGAAAATATCACACAATGGAAGCACCCAGTGACACATATAGAGGAAAATATCACACAATGGATGCACCCAGTGACACATATAGAGGAAAATATCACACAATGGAAGCACCAAGTGACACATAGAGGAAAATATCACACAATGGATGCACCCAGTGACACATATAGAGGAAAATATCACACAATGGATGCGCCCAGTGACACATATAGAGGAAAATATCACACAATGGATGCACCCAGTGACACATATAGAGGAAAATATCACACAATGGATGCACCCAGTGACACATATAGAGGAAAATATCACACAATGGATGCGCCCAGTGACACATATAGAGGGAAATATCACACAATGGATGCTCCCAGTGACACATATAGAGGAAAATATCACACAATGGATGCACCAAGTGACACATAGAGGAAAATATCACACAATGGATGCGCCCAGTGACACATATAGAGGAAAATATCACACAATGGATGCACCCAGTGACACAAATAGAGGAAAATATCCCACAATGGATGCACCCAGTGACACATATAGAGGAAAATATCACACAATGATGCACCCAGTGACACATATTGAGGAAAATATCACACAATGGATGCACCCAGTGACACATATAGAGGAAAATATCACACAATGGATGCACCCAGTGACACATATAGAGGAAAATATCACACAATGGATGCACCCAGTGACACATATAGAGGAAAATATCACACAATGGATGCACCCAGTGACACATATAGAGGAAAATATCACACAATGGATGCACCCAGTGACACATATAGAGGAAAATATCACACAATGGATGCACCCAGTGACACATATAGAGGAAAATATCACACAATGGATGCACCCAGTGACACATATAGAGGAAAATATCACAACAATGGATGCACCCAGTGACACATATAGAGGAAAATATCACACAATGGATGCACCCAGTGACACATATAGAGGAAAATATCACACAATGGATGCAACCAGTGACACATATAGAGGAAAATATTTTCTTAACTAAACCTACAAGAGAAAAACAGAGCACATGTAAGATATCAGCAACATCAAGTAAACACTGCTGAGCCATTTCACCCCTTTGTGCTAAGCTCGTTTTGAACACGGTTTCAAGTCATTCTTCATTGCAGGACCCTGGCACCTTATATATCGGTCTGTTCATAATTTATCATTATTATGTGTATACGTCATGTCAGAATGATATAGCAAAACAAATGTCAAAACCGTCTCCATTACCGTTTGGATTTCAATCATTCGCAGCCTGTAAAATTTATTAAAGAAAAGTTCCTCTAATTGAGGAAAAGCAACGTTCCCCAAGTGTCCGCCTTAAAATGTAACTTTTATTTCAATCATTAAAATTCCTCATATTGCTTTATAAAATAAAAAGCACAATAACACAACATACTGGTTTGACAATCGAATGCAAATTAAGTCCACTTGGTACAATATTCCCACCTATATTAGTGTGATATAAAGAAAAGGATACACATAGTGTGCACACCCAGAAAAATATATATATCAGCCTCCTATCTGCTTGGACTCAATTGATTCAATAGACTGTGTGACATCACAATAATTCTATCCGCACCACGAATCAAATAATAGATCTATACAGATCATTAATGGTTAACCCTAAATACAATCCACCCATTCCATTCAGCTCTGCTTAACGTAGGAAGTTAAATTATATTTATATATACTGGTAAACCAAATCTAGCCTTCTATCTGCATGCTTAGGCTAATGTCAGACGAACGCAGTCTGAGCGCACTCTGCGTGCGTGTATGACGGACGGACGTACTGACGGAAGATACTGTAGACACCACACGGTCTGTTTTTTTGTTGACGGACGTAGAAAAAAAAAAAGAAGGGAAATATGGGGAAATAAAATAAATTAAAATTAAATGACAGGTGCAGTCAGCCAGACCAAAAAAAACGTCTGAGCGTCAACGTGATGGACGTCGCAAATGCACTGCGTCTGACGTCACGTCATCACACACAGGCCGCGGTGCAGATGCGGCGCACTCCGTGCGTCCGTCGGAGCGCTTTTACGTCGAGGCCTATATGGCATCCGTTGCCACCTGCGTGGTGCGTGGTGTGCACTTCGGTGCGCACCTACTTTGTGCATTGGTCTCTATTGATCACAAATCAATGCTACGACGAACGTTAAACTCTGCGGCGACACCGACGTGATTGCTGCGTTCGTCTGACACTAGCCTTAGAGTCAATTAATGAACTGTGCAATATCACAATAATTTTAAATGCACCACAATTTTTTTTAAAAAAAAATTTGAGAAAGTATTTTACCAGGAAGGATACATTGAGATTTCTCTCGTTTTCAAGTATGTCCTGGGTGGCGAGTATGTCCCGTTAGGTGTCTTGCCCAACGACACTTACTGGAGAGGTGCTCTGGCTGGGATTGAACCCATGTCTCCACAGGCTCTCCCCACGCAGAGCAGTGATGTTACCTCTACTCCACCCAGCCGGCACTTTAATTATTAATGTATACGGGTCACTTATGATTAAACCAGAATATAATTCCCCCATTTCATTCCGCTCTCCTTGATATATGAAGCAGTTATAGTTGTATGTGCGGCTGGACCAAATGATTATTCTATTAATGTGGTGCTTGCTGAATTATCAGGGTTAAGGAGAGAGAGGTGAAAAGCAGGAGAATGACTGGAGAATGGAAAATTCTCACTTTCCAAATCGGCTATTTTGACCTAGAATTTTCCATTCTCCAGTCATTTTCCTGCTTTTCACCGCTCTCTGAATAACCCTGTAGGTAATACACTTGCTTGTGACCAGTGATTATATTGCAATCATTTTGTCAAACAATTGTGGTTGATAATCTTGGTATATTAGGCTGGGATCAGACGAACGCAGTACGAACGAGCGTGCAGCCGCACTTTATCACGGCCGTAGTAGCAGGAAATGACGGCCAATGATGGCCAATATATGAAGTACGGCCGCACAAAAGTGCGGCCGTGCAACGCAAGCGGCGAACAAATGCATTTTTTCGAGAACGTGATACCGCTAGTACTGACGTACAGAGTGCGCTGCGTCCGCTAGCGGCGTGTGTGCGTGATTAGGAGACGTCAGACGCTGCACACGTCCGGCCAACATAACGTCCAGACGCAAAAAGTGTTTTATTGATGATCCGTACAAAATCACGGACGACAATGCGCATCGTATGACCGCTATCGCGTATTCTGTGAAAAAATACGTCCATTCGTTCGAACGCACTTTTTCACGGACGGCGCAAAAAATGCGTTCGTCTGACCCTAGCCTACAAGTTAGGATATCCTTAAAGCAGGTTCTTGTACCCTTCTCAGGAAGTGCAATTGATCCGTTCAAGAATCCCGTCAGGTCTCCTTGATTGGGACCCGTATTCTTGCCCTACGAACAACCAATGCACATTCCATAGGGTCACACACTGCTAAGATAACCATCAATAGTATATTGCACTCTGTATATACTGTATAATACGGTGCTATATTGCCGCGATGATACACTTAAGCCTGGGGTCAGACGAACGCAGTGTGAATGTGCGTTTAGCCGCACTTTATTACAGCCGTAGTAGCAGCAAATGACGGCCAATATACGAAGTACGGCTGCACGAAAGTTCGGCAACGCAAGTGTCAAATGAACGCATTTTTTCAAGAACGTGGAACCGCTAGTACTGACGCACAGAGTGCGCTGCGTCGGCATAGCGGCGTGTGTGTGTGATTAGGAGAGGTCAGACGCTGCACATGTCCGGCCAACATCACGTCCATTTGTTTTTTATAGCTCCGTCAAAAAAATACGGCCGACATTGCGCATCGTATGACCGCTAACGTGTCTTCCGTGATAAAATGCGTTCGGACGCATCAACGCACTTTTTGACGGACAACGCGAAAGATGCGTTAGTCTGACCCTAGCCTTAAACGCAACAATTGTTGCAAAACATCATTTGACTATTGACATATCATAGCTGGCCCAACGCGCGTTTCTCTGCCGGGCTAATGGCATTTTCATCAGGAGCTCTAAGGCTAGGGTCAGACGAACGCATTTTTCACGTTGTCCGTGAAAAAGTGCGTTCGAACGAATGGACGTATTTTTTCACGGAATACGCGATAGCGGTCATACGATGCGCATTTTCGTCCGTAATTTTGTACGGATCATCAATAAAACACTTTTTGCGTCTGGACGTTATGTTGGCCGGACGTGTGCAGCGTCTGACGTCTCCCAATCACGCAAACACGCCGCTATGCGGCCGCAGCGCACTCTGTACGGCAGTAGTAGCGGTTTGACGTTCTCGAAAAAATGCGTTCGTTTGCCACTTGCGTTGCGCGGACGAACTTTCGTGCGGCCGTTCGTCGTATGTTCCCCGGCATTGGACGTCATTTGCTGCTAGCACGGCCGTGATTTCGTGCGGCTAAACGCACGTTAAAACTGCTTTCGTCTGACCTTAGCCTAAGAGCTGGGAAATTAAAAAAATCCCGGCTGTTGGTGACAGTGGGTGGGGTAGAGGAAACTCCTCCACTTCACCCAGCATTTCCCCAGATCAGGGGAGAAGGGGGGGGCACTCTTCACATCCTGTCCCTTTAATCCTTGCTTTAAAGTCAGAAACCAAAAGGAACTTCCCTTTGTTTATCGGAGAAGTTGCAGAGTGCGCATGTTGCATTCACGCAACGCCTGATACAGTGTGTAATTAATCACTGCGTTTGGGCTGCAGCCTCCCGTCCGCGCTAACACCTTCTGTAAGGTGAGATTTAAATCATGTTTAAGGCTGGGTATTGAAGGCAGATCTTGCCGGAGGCCAAAGCTTGAACTACAGGTGACTAGCTCCTGGCTTTTATTATTTTCCCTCGAATTCTAAAGCTTTGTCTCCCAGCTTCACCGCAGCTTCACATTCTGCATTAAAAAGAATATTACGTAAACAATGACATTATTCGATTTCTTACCTTTTGTTTATTTATTTATTACATCATCCAAGAGAAACATTGTGGCTTTTCCAGCCTCGTCGTTTTCTTTCTCTGTGTTGATGAATGCCTTGTGTTGAATCTCAGTGATCGCTGTGAGGATTTAATGTGTTCCAGCCCCAGGATCAGTTACATGTTTGACGAGATAAGAGCATTTCTGTATCCATGAACGGAAAGGTGGGAATGATGGCGCGTGCCGGTCTTATAGCGCTGTTTGTTGTTTGAATTCAGTCTAACATCACGTCATTCCCCAAACACTGAGAGGTTGTTACTCACTAACCTCTGAATTGGCCCCGGACGGTGAATTTCAGTGTTTGGTGCAATGCCGCCGGCCAGTTCGTCTTTTCACTAAACTGTGAATTTGGCAAAAACTGGTGAACTGACAGCAAAATAAGGCGCAGTTCGCCGGCACCAAAAATGCCCCATAAAAGACTATCGTGTGTTCTATCCACAGAACCACAAACTTACCCTAACCAACACAACCCTAAAATTAACCCCAACCCTACCTTAAATGTAACCCTAACCAACACCAACCCTACCTTAAATGTAACCCTAATCAACCCCAACCCTACCTTAAATGTAACCCTAACCAACCCCAACCCTACCTTAAGTGTACCCCTAACCAACACCAACCCTACCTTAAATGTAACCCTAACCAATACTAACCTTAAAATTAACCCCAACCTTACCTTAAATGTAACCCTAACCAATACTAACCTTAAAATTAACCCCAACCTTACCTTAAATGTAACCCTAACTAATACTAACCCTAAAATTAACCCCAACCTTACATGTAACCCTAACTAATACTAACCCTAAAATTAACCCCAACCTTACCTTAAATGTAACCCTAACTAATACTAACCCTAAAATTAACCCCAACCTTACCTTAAATGTAACCCTAACCAATACTAACCCTAAAATTAACCCCAACCCTACCTTAAATGTAACCCTAACCAACACCAACCCTACAATTAACCCCAACCCTACCTTAAATGTAACCCTAACCAACACCAGCCCTAAAATTAAGCCCAAACGTACCTTAAATGTAACCCTAACCAATACTAACTGTAAAATTAACCCCAACCTTACCTTAAATTTAACCCTAACCAATACTAACCTTAAAATTAACCCCAACCTTACCTTAAATTTAACCCTAACCAACACCAACCCTAAAATTAACCCAAACCCTACCATAGAAGTAACCCTAACCAACACCAACCCTAAAATTAACCCCAACCTTACCTTAAAAGTAACCCTAACCAACACCAACCCTAAAATTAACCCCAACCCTACCATAGAAGTAACCCTAACCAACACCAACCCTAAAATTAACCCCAACCTTACCTTAAAAGTAACCCTAACCAACACCAACCCTAAAATTAACCCCAACCTTACCCTAAAAGTAACCCTAACCAATACTAACCCTACTTCTAACTCTAACCCCTTCACTGATCCTAAAAGTAACCCTAATCCTAACTAACGTCTAGTATGGAGGTATAAGGAGGGATATAGAGGAGGCAAGTATGAAGTAAAGATGGGGGTAGGGGTACAGAAGTAAGTACAGACGTGGCACATGGTGAAAATGTGTGCACACCTCCATATTCTGAAGCAATGTTTGGATTGCGCTGATATTTTCTGTATAGGAATTATCTGAACGATTTCCATTTCTGGAATTTCCCAGTAAGAATCAAATCAAAATTTTTGTCCGCGCGCCTGTATATCACAAACGTAATATGTGACACTGAACTGACAGACTATCTTTCCCAGGATGCATTGGAAGAACGATCCAGAATGAAGCACGCTCAGGTCAACGCACTCCATGAAACCGGCGACCATCAGAATCATACTCATACACCTTGGCATTATACAGAATGACACAGGGATACTTTGTATCCAACAAGGAGGGAACTTTCAATTCAGTGTCAATATTAATAATTGAAAAATATATATCTTAGAATTATTAATAAAGTATAAAAGGTTCAGTTGCTAAAAGCTCTTCTGCTTTTGCTTTTCAAGCTTTCTATAAACTTTTATTTTTTATTAAGCCTGTGACTTCAGAGACAGAGTCACCTTCTGCAGAAATGAAACGGCTGAGAAACCTGAGCCGGTATCAATGAAACCCGGTATGGGCCCTTAGCAAAGCAGTGACGTGCAGCCTGCTTCTTAAATTATAAAATACCAGACTTGGCAACACAAAGGCCTGGAACAAAAGGATATACCTGGGAAACGCTGAAATGAGCCGACTGGGAGACCCTTCTTTATTAACCTATCACCGAGATGCTAGTTGGCTCCTCTCTGACTGTGGGAACCACAATAATCCGGGGTATTAATCACGATTTAAAGGGTCTTTCAATGTGTACAGTATATATTAGGGATGTGCGTTTCGGAATTTCGGAATTTTCACGAAATTTCCCGATTCGTGTCTTCGGATTCGGCCGAATTTCCGAATCGGGTCGGACCCGAAAACCGATAGATCCTAAAAGTGGAATGGACTTGAAAGGTGTCAAATCGAAATTTATTTTCGCTCTATTCATGATTTTGGTTCCATTCGTGATTTCGGTTCCATTTCGGTAATTCTGGACATCGTATATTTAACTATTATCGGTTATATCGCTGATTCTGTAAATTTTGTATTTGTAAATGCGTATCACTTGTTTCTTGTGGCATTCGGGTCAGTTTAGCGTTTTTTAAATCGTTTTGTTCATTTTTTTTGTTCCTTGGCTTTCATACCATTTTAATATGATTAAATAAAGTTGTGAAATGTATATTCAATTATTCATAAGAAAAAAAGGATCTTTATTTAATAAAAAAAAACACGATAGAATCGCCAGAATTATCGTAGACACTTTGAAACGAGGAGAACAGACGTTCCGAAAAAACGAAAATTTCCCAAATTTCCGAAAAGTCAATACAAAAACGAGCAAAGTGACCCGAAAACACGAAAAATGGTCGATATTCCAAAAAAAAAAATGTACACGAAAAACGAACCGAACCGAATCGAAACAGAAATCGGTCGAAACGAGCCGAATCGAAAATTTTAAACATCCGAACAAATAGAACCGAAAAAAAATAAAAAAAAAAATTGGTGCACAAGCCTAGTATATATATATATATATATATAATATATATATATATACACACACACACACACATTTTTTTTTTTTTTAAAGGAACACTATTAATCAAGTTCTCTTTACTAATTGGGCAGATGCTGCTGACACCCTCTGCCCAATTATTATTTCATCTTTTATTTTGGTTGGTTTCATTCACCTTTTGTCTCCGCCGCGCGCTGCTCCTCCTCTTCGGCTTAGAATGTCCGAACCCAGAAGTCCCTGAAGCTTTACTGTGCAATTTGCATTCCTACACTAGTTGCGTAGCGCCTGCTTAGAACGATGGATCGGAACTGCGC
Source organism: Leptobrachium leishanense (assembly GCA_009667805.1). Lineage (NCBI taxonomy): Eukaryota > Metazoa > Chordata > Amphibia > Anura > Megophryidae > Leptobrachium > Leptobrachium leishanense. The sequence continues at coordinate 30,754,929 of CM019069.1, read as the reverse complement.
GCATGCACAGATCCGATCCATTGGCTGCCTGAGACCACTCACTACAGCAATTGGTCTCAGAGAGGGTGACGTCAGCATGCCCCCTGCGTGCTGACGTCACCAGATCGGTCACTAGTGACATGTAGCTGGGAAATTCAAAGATCCTGGCTGCTGGTGACAATGGGTGATGTGCAGGAAACTCCTCCACTTCACCTAGCAATATCTCCAGATGGGGCAACTTCTCACATCCTGACCACTTTAGTGGGTCAAGTATCCCTTTAAAGTAAGGTTTTAGAAATCCGGTCAGGTAAAAGAAGAATTTTAGTAGCTGAGGGAGGGGTTTGGCGGCTAGTCTGCTGACCTGTATGTGCTGTGCGTAAGGACGAGGAGGATCGAGATCAGCTTACAGAGGTATAAAAGGGGGACAAGAGGACTAGCTGTAAAACACAAAATCACTATTATTTAACTGAAGGGGTAAAATATACTGTATATATATATTACTAGCTTTTGCCCGCGGCTTCGCTCGCGTGGATTTTAGGATTTGTTAAAATTGTTTTTTTAAAAGAAACTTGTTTTTTTTTTGTAAAACCCCCCCTTTCTCTCCCACTTGGGATTTTTGGAAAATTGTAAAACACGTGTTTTTTTATTTTTCAAGAAGAACGTAAGCGCCAAATTTCACACCTGTAACATCTTTGGTTTTTGAAATATAGATATACTGATAAAAGTATTCACATCCCTTTCCCCCACCCCCCTTAACTGGATTTTCAGAAAATGGTAAAACATGTGGGGTTTTTTGCACGAAGTGTGTAAATATCGAATTTCACACCTGTAATATCATTGGTTTTTGAAATATAGGTATAGTGATAAAGGTATTCATCCCCCTTTTTGCACCCCCACTGGATTTTTTGAAAATGGTAAAACTACGTGTTTTATTTTCAAGACGAATCTAAATACCAATTTTCACGTCTGTAACATCTTCTGTTTTTGAGATATAGGTATCCTGTTGAAAAGTATTCACCCCCCTTTTTTCACCCACCACGTGGGATTCTTGGAAAAATGGTAAAACGTTTTTTTATTTTTCAAGAAGATTGTAAGTGCCAGATTTCACACCTGTAACATCTTTGGTTTTTGGAAATATAAGTATACTGATAAAAGTATTCAACCCCCCTTTTTCCCCTCCCACTGGATTTTTTGAAAATGGTAAAATAGGTGTTTTTCTGTTTCTCAAGACAAATCTAAATACCAATTTTCACATCTGTAACATCTTCTGTTTTTGATATGTAGGTATCCTGTTTAAAAGTATTCACCCCCCTTTTTTTTATCCCCCACTTGGATTTTTGGAAAATGGTAAAACACGCGTTTCTTTATTTTCAAAAGATTGTAATTACCAAACTTCACACCTGTAACATCTTGTTTTTTGAACTATAGATCTACTGATAAAAGTATTCAGACCCCTTTCCCTCGACCCCCTCCCCCTTATTTGGATTTGTGGAAAATGGCAAAACACACATTGTAAATACCAAATTTCACACCTGTAACATCTTTGGTTTTTGAAATATAGTGTAGCGCTCACTCCCGGAGGAGCCGCTGAAATTAAACCACGGGTCAGTCTCCCCGCACTAGGGAATAAATATACTCCAACACCGCTGTAAGTTTTACAAGTTAAAAGGTTTACTAAAAAGATTTGCAGCTCTTGAGACACGGTATATGCAGGAAGATTTACAGTACTTTCGTAACACGATAAACGCGTAGCGGTAAAAGAAACGAAAACACGAGGGCTTCGTATTTTCGGAAAAAAAACCCCGACCGAGCAGAAATTTAAACGATACGAAATTCGAGGAAAAACCGCGTAGCGGGACACAATAAAATACACAGTTCTCGTATCACGGTAAACGCGCAGCGGGAACAAAAAAAAGGAAAAAATGTTCGGAATGTAACTTTAACTTTGCCCCCTTGTCCCGATTCGGAAAAGGAAACTGAGTCCTGCACAGGTTAAGTCCCAGAACATGAAGTGGTGTGTATTCGTGTGTATATGGTACCCGGGTACTTTTCAACTGGCCAGTGAGTTTACTTTAAAGATGTCTTCGACTAGTCAGTTGGGGCCCTGTGGGTTTCAGAGAACACAGCAGCGTACGCTCTTATTTACATACGGCCTTGGGGCCTCTCACCCATCCAGCGCAAGCTTGAGGTTCTGCTGACCCAGGACGTCTCTCCGCTCGATGTTGACTGGGGACGCCGACCACCGGATCTGTTGTCTGGCCCTCTGTCTGTCAGCCGCGACTCATCCAGCTTACCGCCTGCTCCCCGCTTCGATCGACCGCGGTACTCCTCACTCGAGGGGTCTTCTCTCCTTCAACTGCACTCGGATGGTATAGAGGGTGATGTCTGTATCCCGCAAGGCTGGGTGACCCAATCCTAAGGCCCAATCCACTCTGTCTACGCTCCGGCCTATCTTTTGGTCTCTCCTTCTCTGTATGCATCCGCTCTCCTCTGCTCCCCTGGCGCGCTCTGCCTGTTCTCCACGAGGTGCAGGATGTACAGTCTCTCCAAAACCCACCACTTCCTGTTTCTTCGCAAAGCATGCCGGGACATGTAGTTCGAATGTCCAGTGTCTTTAATCGTGATTGTCTCCATCTTGTGGCCAAAAATGGGTACTGCCACAGTAAACTTTAACACATCGCTACAATAGGTATACTGCTAAAAGTATTCAACCCCCCCTTTTTGCCCCCTCTCACTGAATTTTTGGAAAATGGTAAAATAGGTGTTTGTTTCTCAAGACAAATCTAAATACCAATTTTCACGTATGAAACATCTTCTATTTTTGAGATATAGGTATCCTGTTCAAAAGTATTCAGCCCCCCTTTTATTCATCCCCCCTTGGGATTTTTGGAAAATGGTAAAACACCTGTTTTTATTTTTCAAGAAGATTGTAAATACCAAATTTCACGTCTGCAACATCTTTGGTTTTTGAAATATAGTTATAATGGTAAAAATATTCAGACCCCCTTCCCCCGACCCCCCCCCCTCAATTGGATTTGTGGAAAATGGCAAAAAACATGTTTGTTTGTTTTTTCACAAAGATTGTAAATACCAAATTTCACACCAGTAACATCTTCGGTTTTTGAAATAAATGTATTCAACCCCGTTTTTGCCCCCCCCCCAAGGAATTTTCAGAACATGGTAAAATAAGTGTTGTTTTATTTTTCAAGACGAATCTAAATACCAATTTTCAGGACTGTAACATCGTCTGTTTTGGAGATACAGGTATCCTGTTTAAAATATTTAAAATATTCAACCCCCTTTTATCGCCCCCCCACTTGGATTTTTGAAAAACGGTAAAATACGTGTTTTTTTATTTTTCAAGACGAATCTAAATACCAAATTTTCACATCTGTAGCATCTTCTGTTTTTGAGCTATAGGTATCGTGTTTAAAATATTCAACCCCCTTTTTCACCCCCTTAGGGGCGGAGTTTCCAAAAATCCTTCCTTAGTGGGTGCCTGCATCATAAAAACAGTGCACCTTCAAAATTTCACGTTCCAAGGTTAAACGGTTTCAGCGGAGCGTTGATGAGTCAGTCAGGACTTTCGCGTTTATATGTATAGAAGATTTGGTAAACGGTTTTAGAGATTTAGGCTGGGGTCAGACCAGCGCACTTTTAACGTGGGTTCTGGCGCACATAATTACGGCCGCACTAGCAGCAGATGACGGGCAATGACGGCCAATATACGATGTACGGCCGCACAAAAGTCCGGCCGCGCAACGCAAGTGGAATTTGAACGCATTTTTCAGAATTTGAACCGCTAGTACTGACGTACTGAGTGCGCAGCTGCGGCATAGCGGCGTGTTTGCGTGATTAGGAGACGTCAGACGCTGCTAATGTCCAGCCTACATAACGTCCAGACGCAAAAAGAGTTTTATTGACGATCTGTACAAAATCACGCCCGAAAATGAGCGTCGTCTGACCGTTTTTGCGCATTCCGTGAAAAAAATACGTCAATGGTTCGGACGCACTTTTTCACGTTCGTGGGGAAAAATGCTTTCGTCTGACCCTAGCCTAAAGGTGAACATAACACAGCTGGTAGAGGCACCAGCTCATCTGTCGGACAGAGGCCTCCTCCTCGGCCAGCAGCTTACTGTACCGTTAGTCGCGCGATTTTCATATTCGCGACATCGCAGTTTTGTGCGATTTTTGCAAAGCACCACCAATGCAAATCACAAAATCGCAGATAGCAAATCGCAAAAAAAGGGTCATGTACCAGCGACATGCTACCGCTACCACGACGCGCGACAGCAAGATGTGAACAGCTCCATTGAAATGCATTGGAGAAGCTACACAGCGCGACGTCGTAGCAAAATCCGCGCCATTAAATCGCACAGTGTGAACGGGGCCTTATACAGGAAATGCACATGTGGCGGGAGCCAGTGACCAGGGTGGAGGGGGACATGGGGGGGGGATTACAGAAGATGACATTTTAAACCAAGCTTCAGTGAAGAAGAGAATTCTTGCTCCCTCTACGGTTTGAAGAACGCAGAGAGCTGTTTGTCCTCCGGTGTCCTTCCGATGGGCCGGCACGATCCCTGCGATATCATTTGTGTCTCTTCAGAAGTAAAACACCAGCCAATGTATTATTATTCCGAGCCGATACAATGAGTCTGAGTGGCTGATTCGTGACGGAACCAGCGTTTAGCATTTACAGAGGCGTAACTGCTCACCATGGATTTTTATCTTTCGGATTCCTAAACAAGCAATGCACAATCACAATGCACAATCACAATACACAATCACAATGCACAAGGATTTAAATGGCGGCGCAGGAAAATATACCTACACTATGATATAGTATTGCCACTAAAATGTCTAGAATAATCTATGCCTTTATCGTTCACATTATACATAGAAAATGGGAGTATTAAGGGTTTGGTTAAAAGAAAATTTAAAAAAAGCCATTATGGTGACCATTTTGATATGAAATGCACAATCCACCCAAATTCATTGGACATTGAAGGTGTAAAAAGTCATTTTCTTATAAAACATACCATTTTTTTAACCAGTTTGTTTTGTATTTTTTTAAAAACAAAACCGTGAACAAACCTTAGGCTAGGGTCAGACGAACGGATTTTTCACGTCTACCATCAAAACGTGCATTGATGCGTCCGAACGCATTTTTAGACGGAAGACGCGATAGCGGTCATACAATGCGCAATTTCGGCCGTGATTTCATACGGATCCAAAACAGGAAACTTTGGGCGTCTGGACGTGATGTTGGCCGGACATGAGCAGCGTCTGACTTCTCCTAATCGCGCACACACGCCGCTATGCCGGCGCAGCGCACTCTGTACGTCAGTACCAGCGGTTCGACGTTCTTGCGAAAATACGTTCTTTTGCCGCTTGCGTTGCGCGGCCAAACTTTCGTGCAGCCGTACTTCGTGTGAGGGCCTGCGTTGGACGTCATTTGCTGCTACCACGGCCGTAATAAAGTGCGGCTAAACGCACGTTCGCACTGCGTTAGTCTGACCCCAGCCTTAGATCCAATGCAACTGTGCGTAAGAAATGGCGCCACAGCGTATTAATTCACAGAACAGGCAGGTGTGAATTTTTTACCAACTGTCCTGACGGGAGGAAAATCAAAGACCAGACCTTAAACAACGGGAGAAAAAAAATAGGTAAAAAAAAAAAAACACACCTTACCCATGTCAGGTGACCCAGAAAAGCTGATTTAAGTGTTTTTACAGCAACATCCATCAGTTTGACATCTGTTAAGTGGTCACAAAAAAAATGCTTTCGCCAAGGGTTCGGATTTTTTTTTTTGACATTTGTGAAACAAAAGCCGTGTTTGATTTGCGTCTGTGTAAGCGGTTTGAGGTGGAATTCATCAAAATCCAAGAAAGCTCGGATGTAAAATCATGGTTCAAAGCACGATTGCAGGGTCTTTGTCACTTCAGGTGGTTATTAGCTAGAGGTGTGCACAGCTGAATTTTTTTTTCAGATTTCGTAGTTTCGTTTTGATTCGAATCACAAAATAAAATAAAAAAAAAATCAAATCCAGCTCAATTACTGTTACATTAGGGTTAAACATGAGGGTTAAAAGGCAAGCTAGGGTTAAATATTGAGCCATCTGTTGGGACTGTGGTGCTGAATACAACAGATTCAGCACCACAGTTACAAGCATCCATAAAGCGCCAACAGGTTCCGTAGCGCTGTACAATGGGAGAGACAGAATAACAAATATACATACACATTATACGCACACACCAAACAGTAAGAGAGAAGACCCTGTTCAAGAGCTTACAATCTAAGAGGAGAGGGGTGACACGCTGGGTGAAGGTAATAGAGTACAAGAAGTAACGGGGTGCGTGTGGGCAGAAGGAGCAAGAGATGAACAATGGGATGGGGGGGGGGGTCTTTGAGAATCAGTAAAACCAAACTGATTTATTTCATAATTTTGTTTGTAACTTTTTTTTTTTTGAGAAAAGATTTTACCAGGAAGGATATATTGAGATTTCTCTCATTTTCAAGTATGTCCTGGGTGGCGAGTGTGTACCGTTAGGTGTCTTGCCAAGGACACTTACTGGAGAAGTGCTCTTGCTGGGATCAAACCCATGTCTCCACAGACTCTCTCCACTCGGAGCGGTAAGGTTACCTCTACTCCACCCAGCCGAAGTTTAGGATACAATAAATAAATAAATCCTGTTCAATTACCGTTAGATTAGGGTTAAAAGGCAAGCTAGGGTTAAATTACCATTTGGCTGCAGTGTGCATAGAGGAATCATTCAATCAATGGATCTTGTGAAACAGTATAACCAATCAATTTCATTATAGAAGGTTTAATTTCATCCGAATTGAAGCGAATTTGTGATTTCGGAAATACATATTAACGAATTTAGATTTGTTACGTAACTAATGCTCACCTCTATCATTAGGCACATTATCCATGATGTGTGCGCAGCGATACTGTACATCACAGCAGTGACTCCTGAAACCTCGGAGCTGTCAGGGATGTCCAATGAGGAGGAATGAGACATTTTGGATGAGGGGTGGTTTATCTTGGCCCCCATGTCCTATAATTCTTCCATTTAACACTAGCCGAGCATCAAGGAATATGTAGTTCCAGTTTGTCATAACCATCCTAGCACCCAGATGTGCATAGTTTATGTTAATACATCCACAGGTTGAGGATCCTCCCTGTTCCAGAATTCTAAAATCCAGGCCGACTCCACAAACAAATATTTTTGGAGCCTTGATTTTAGTAATTTGGGATTAGTGGAGCTTCTGGGCGGCCCCATTGTGTGACATGCTGCTCAGAGTCACAGTGTCTCCTGGCATCCCGTCTGCAGAGTAACCACGCACATGGCTCCGGGCACGCCACGTGTACACGCTGGTGGCTGCAGCAGGAATGGGATCAAGGCTCTCCCACAGTGAACTCCTTCCTCTAAAACAGGGATCTCAAACTCTGCGCTCCCCCCCCCCCCAGATGTTTCTGAACTACACCTCCCATGATTCTCTGTCAATCTAGTACCGGCTGGGTGGAGTAGAGGTAACATCACTGCTCTGGGTGGAGAGAGCCTGTGGAGACATGGGTTTGATCCCGACGAGCACCTCTCCAGTAAGTGTCCTTGGGCAAGACCCCGAACGGTATGTACTCACCACCCAGGACATACTTGAAAACGAGAGAAATCTCAATGTATCCTTCCTGGTAAAATCCTTTCTCAAAAAAAAAAATTACGGCTTTCAAAGAATTCTGGGAATTGCAGGCAATTAACATCTGGGGGAGGGGGCAGAGTTTGAGATCACTGCTCTAAAACATCAGAATTTTTTGATTCTGAAATCTGAAAGAACGGGAAATCCGGAATGCTCGGGGTTCTAAGAATTCAGATTAAAGGGTGCTGCTCTACCTGCATGGTTGGCCAAGAATTGTAGGGTTTGAGGAGCAATGATTTGCGACTTTGTGCCACCTTGTCACGCACACCTTTGTTTTTCCCCATCACGCAGGTCAAGGGCTGAACCAGTGATGGTGAACCTTTGCACCACAGAAGTGTCGAAGCTACCATGAGGTGTAGTCGCACATAAGGCTGGCTGAGCATTACAGGACGTGTAGTTCAGAAACATAAGGGGTTTCAAAGGTTTGCCATCACTGAGCTAAATGTCTTTATTCTAAAATGGACCAAGAGTTTATTCCTAGAGGGGACCCAGGTACGGATTAGCCGTTTCACTCCAACATCATCCCCTGGTTAACACCATCTAAAACAGAATTATTATTTTTTTCTATTGTTTTAGGTTTTTAGCTCATTCAGGAACAAAAAAAATCCAATACAGTAATTCCTGCCCTTATGTAATTATCCGACGTCGCGGTACAATACATCCGGCTCATTTAAATCCACCTATGCGTCTTAATCCCACAACTATTATTTTTTTCTCCTCTTCAGATCACGGATGTATTTGTTTTTCTGCCGCTCTGGGACCAGACACAGTGAATCATCGTCATTACCCGACTCCCGCATAATCACATTTGCAATGTCGACACATGCCTTCACCATTAACGCAGCAGACCCTGAGCCCTCTTATGTGCAGGGCATTAAAAAGGGATCTATTTTGTGTCTGTATTTGGGATGTATTAAGTTCCGCGCGATCACAAGTCTTTCACCCGTTTGGAAAAACATTTCAGTCCCAGCGTGACGTATTATCCTCTTTGCATTGCGTGTACGCAGACTAACCTGTAGACATTGAGCCATTATACAGAGAGCAGGCGCTATATACACTCTACATATATATTATCTTGCCATTTTTTTTAGAAAATTTAATTCCTAGAAAAGCTACCAGGAACACACAAAGCACCATAAGCAACATTCAGCATTTGTATCCACTTTGCCACGACTACTGTATGCAACAATTAACGCTTTACTAGAGAAAAAAAAAGGCAAAAATTACACAACTATAGGGACACTAAGCAAGTATTTATAAACGCCAACAGATTCTCCCATTGTACAGCGCTAAGGAAACAAAATGACATACACCTTACACACACACCCCAAACAATAGGAGGGAAGGACCCTGCTCGAGAGCTTACAATCTAAAAGGAGGAGAGGAGTGACACAGGAGGTGAGGGAGGGTACCTGGAGTATGTGAAGTAGCGCGGTGCATGTGGGCTGGGTGGAAAGATGGAGCAAGAAATGTACAGGGGGGATTATGGAGTGAGCCAATAGGCTTCTCTGCGTAATGTGTTTTCAGAGACTTCTTGAAGGACAGGAGAGACGGGGAGAGTAATGTTATGGGGGAGGGCGTTCCATAGAAAGGGGGCAGCTCGGGAGAAGTCCTGAAGGCGGGAGTTGGGTGTGCGGGTAAGAGGAGCGGATCTAACAGATCATTGGCAGAGCAGAGTGGCACATGATGTACCACAGTACCTGTTAATAAGGGAGGAGATGTAGGCAGCGGCGCGGTTATGGAGAGCTTTATTTTGAATTGGATTCTAAAGGAAACAGGGAACCAGTGCAGAGACTGACAAAGGGGAGAGGTGCGAGAGGTGAGGTGGAGGAGCCTGGCACAGGTGTTCATAACAGACTGCAGAGGGAGAATCTGGGATCTCTTAAGGCCAGAGAGAAGGAGGTTACAGTAGTCAAGGCGGGAGATAATAAGAGCTTGGATGAGCATTTTAGTAGAGCCCTGATTAAGACAGGGGTGGATGCGTGCAATTTTTATTTTGTAAAAGTGCAATTTTTATTTTAGGTGGAAGAAGTAGGATTTGGCTAGGGACTGAATGTGAGGAGTGAAGGATAGATCGGAGTCCAAGAGGACCCCGAGACAGCGAGCCTGAGAGGAAGAAGTTATGGCTGAAGCGCCCCTCCCTATGCAGCTCTGTCTCTTGCGGTTTACCCAGACGTTGGACTGATTTTCAGGCTTTGGAAATAAGTGCCGACCTGACACCAGGATTTCTTAACCGTCCCTTGGCAGTCTGTGAGCCGCTAAATGTTATTACACAGCTGTTTACATTATAGAAAAGGCATTGAATGTGGATATGATATCATTAAACAAACAGACCTCGTGACATGTTCATTAACAGGACTGTACAAAAGACGACAGGCTGTCCTGTTTAGAGTGGAGGGTTGTCTATAAAGAGAAAAGGCTTTTTATTTAAAGTTGTAGAATGCTTTGCATGAGAAATTTTGGATTCCTATTTTGAAGGGGAAAAAAATGCTGCATTCTGGGAAAAATACACTATAACTAGTATCCAGTTCTAGGACTGATTGCCCTTAGAGTCTAGCGGGTATTTCACTTTAGGGCATCAGTCCGCACCTTTGGCCCCACTGACATTTTAGGAACTACATCTACCATGATGCTCAGCCATTCATTAGGCTGGTGGAGACTCATGGGTATAGCTCCACATCAGCTGGAGGGCCACGGTTGCTGACCCCGGCTTTAGAGGATCAACAGTAAATCTATTCACATTCTCTTCCTCCTTTTAAGGCTTTTCATCACCTCTAGTAACCTGTATCAGAACTTGACAACGTTACCATTGGTTTTTTTCTCCATACCATGACGTGTCATGTAACTGCAGAGATCAAGATTTCCCGACCCAGTGTCGCTCCGTTTATGAATAGCCATGAATGGAAGTATTGTTGGGACCAACTGAGCTATAGACATATGTAAAATGTTTATGTATGAGAGTACTGTCCATGTGTACAAACAGACACACATTAAGAATACGTTTACAAAACGTCACAAAACAAAAAGGTGGTAAATTGTAATTTGATTTTATTTTTCACATTTGTCAGATAAAATATCATGCAATCTGCCAGTGTATCCATACATTTACCAAGAGCTGGAGCAGTATCTCGGGAGAACTTTAATACAGCTCCATCACGGTTTAAATAGAGGTTCAGTGCATCACATTGCAGATCAGTCCACCAACAAAAATGTCAGTTTGCTCGATACATCTCCGATACATTATAAAGGTAACTTTCTGCTCCGCTAGGTTGTTCGAATGTCCTAAAATTTAAAACACTACTATACAGATACATGGAGCTAGGAGAATACACATTGTTTACACATCACGCACTATACAATCTAGACATGGGGAAAAAATAAAATAAATAAAAAAATTTAAAAAAAACAACACTTTTCCAACAATGAACATGACAAAACGAATTACATCGAAGAGGTCAAACTGGTAGAAAATGTTTCAAATTTATAAACGCCGAAACCTCAACTGGATAGCTAGAAATAATCCAAATAAATACTAGAAAGGAAAAAGTAAATAGAGAAATTGAGGGTTTTTTTCCCGTTTTTTTTGAGGTTCTGGATGTAACACTAGAGAGGTTTAAGCTGGTGGTTGTCGGGTAGGTGGGAACACGTTTGTGAAACCTTAACCTATACAAAACCTTGGCTTTTTTTTTTCTTCAATTCCCCTACAGAATGTCAGAGCTTTGTGAAATTTAAGGCAGATGTAAACGGGAAGAATTTTTTTTTTTTTTTTTTTAAATAGGATTGACAGGAAAAAAAACAAAAACACACAAAACTATTTGGATTAGTGCCCCCCAATTCCAAAATCACGTTCAAACGGGTCTCTGGGATTGGCATTGCGTGGACATTGCTAATTCAGAGGACACACACAACCTCGAAGGGGTTTCAGTTCAAGCAATGAAGGCACATGAATTGATGATTTATATTGTTTATTGTTTATCAGGCACATTTTATTTACATATTTCTACTTCTCTCGATTATTTATCGGATTTCAGAAGGACTGAGAATCCTTCCTGGGGTTTTACGGATTATTTAAGATGTCCAGATGTCAAGGACTAGAAGAAAAGGTTTACAAGAGAATAAACCTTCATAGCAATGGTTGCATAAGAAACTATAGGTTGAAAAGGTAACCTAGAACAGACCATTATATACCAGAAAATCTGACTGGCTGATCAGATACTCGTTTGGCTTATGGGATGCACAGGTTTCCTTTATGTAAAGGATAGTTTCTTTCCAAACTGAGTCCACAGAGACCCCCAAAAGGTTCATAAAGTACAGGTGTATAGAATTATATTTTTCTTTACTTGAAACAATATTGTGAGCTGTATGCTTTATGTGTAACCTGTGCTGTACAAAACAATGTAACTCTGGAAACAAGTGAAAAAAAAGAGAAATTTGGGAAAATAAACTTTTTTTACAACTTTGTTATGTTTTGTATTTTGTTTTTTTCCCCCAGCCTCAATTTGTTCGCAAATCTTTCACCTCTCTTCAACCATGGGGAATAAAAACAGCAATAGGGTAGATGTGCAACAGAAAGGGACATTAAGTCATTCGGACTTCTGCGAAACAAACACAATCATGGAAACGTATTCTAAAACGTATGCAAACATGGAAATGTAAACAATTTGTTCCTTGAATTCAAAATTGATCCACCATGAAAGGTTGTTGCAGGAGCCCTGGATACAAATTAAAAGGAAAAAAAACACAAATAAAAGTAATAATTACAATGAAAAAGGTGCCCAACTTAAATATACAAATTATTATAACAAAATTAACCATTTCCGGGGTTGGATAAATTATAACTTTAAATTCCAAAAAGGGGGGGGGGAGATGTATACAAACCCGTGGCTCTCGTTTCTTTTTATGTGTTTATAAATATTTATAGGTTTCCTGTTTTTCCGTTGTCGAAAAAAGTACACGCGTTTACAAGAACTGTTCTGTAACAAAGAAATACACAAAATCTTATTTCTTACAGCCTACACCAGTGAACAAGAAGCGCAGGAGGTGCCCCTTGCTGTCCCACCATAACCCTGGCAACCTTCAGCGATGGGAGTTGCAGACAAATAGAGGATAGTCTGATCTGTTCCTAGACCTCCCCCTGGTGGGGTGGGATCCTTAAAACTGGCACATGAGGGTTAGAAAAAAGGCATAAAAGTCATTTTTTGTAAAATGTTAGCACAACAGTTCGACCCTGGGCACCATCATGTTGGCGGGATACAATAGGAAAGGCTGGTTCTATACATTCATTTCTCTTTGTGGTGTGCTTAACACATAACGCGCCATGAATCGGCTCTGAAAACTGTGGCAGGAGGAGGTTTTCGTCACCCTCCAGATGTAAGGAATGATCAATACATGCCTAAGTAGCAGCCGTTCACATGGCATACACATACGCCTTTGCTGTGGGTACAGCCGGGCAGCAGACCATAAATAAATCTACACATACTGTCTCCTAGGCTTGTTTTGCATGTTCGACACGGCCATACAATATTAATGGTTGGGGTGGCGGGGGGGAATGAGGTCAGAAAGAAGCAACACATGTCTAAATCTCTGGATATTATAGGCAGACCGCAAATAGATTTCATTCAATTAACCATTTACACCTCAAGACTGTGGTGCATTCATTTTTATTTCCCCCTTCTGATTTCTACAAGGCAATAAAATGGCTTATAATTTAGGATTTTGAGACCCAATTTTCCATGTGTCGGTCGTACCAGATGCTCATCGTCAAAATATAGGTTACTTTCGTAATTCTTGTGAGGTGGTAAAGTAAACGCACGTTGTATAGCAGCACAATGTTTCTCCGATCAAGAACTATACAAAATAGGATTTTCCTGTACATTAGACACTGGTGATCGCGACAAGATTCCGGTCTCAAACAACCCCCGGGTTAGCTAAATCCGTATCGTTGCTAGAAAGAGGATAAGACCCAGCAACGCGGTGGATACTGACGACAAGGGGAGACGTTGGTCGCCTACATAAGTGAAGATACGCCAACGTAGACTGCAACAATGTATATATGTCAGCAGAGCGCGCGCAAGAGTATCTAAGAGTTGGAGCTGTGGGTTGTACCGGAGAGCTTGGTCCGCCACGTTGATGGATAGGTTTGATACATTAGATATCTATATTTATGAGAAACAAGCGTCTGTACATTGATGGGTTCAGTAAAACACGGTGATCCGGCGTTGGACTGATGATTGTAGAGAGCTCAAAGAACAAGGTGCAAACTACACGCGTAAGAATGGCTTGCATGGAGTCAATATCAGAGGAGGTAACATGCGCCACGATGGTTTCTGCAGTGGAGAAAGAAGACAAAAAGGCACAGCCATCACAATCCAGGTACGATAGTCAATTCCCATTCTGTCCAGAGTTTTGCAAGACAAAAATTCACAGCGACACAGTATCGAGTTGACCGAGGCAATGGCGTGTTTTAATAGGTGCTACCCTAACCTCAAAATCGTAATTAGGATGGGATTTCAGGGAGAAAGTGATCGAACACCAATAATATCAAGAATAAGAAAAGATTCCTCCCCACCAGGAGGAAGATCTTCCTTCAGTGCTTATAAAATTTCACTTCTATTGTATACAGGGCGTCCATAAAGTCTCTTTACAGTTTCAAAAAAATTACAAAAAGGCAAATGAAAAGACGGATAAGTGAAAATTACAAAATGAAATGTATATATTTAAGGTTTTTTGCCTCATTTAATACACCTCTATATGGGCACCATTAGTTGCACGAAGTACATCAAGACTGTACTGGATTTCTTGCCATGTTGGCTGTAGCTTCCCCTCATCAATGGTGGCATCAGTGATCCTCTGCTTTAGATGAATGTGTGTTGTGGGATCATTGGTCTGTTTTTCTTCGGCGAGACATTAATTACTGCAAATGTTTACCTTGACGTTTTGACTATGTGGCACCACAACTACATGACCTTCAAGCAACCATCATTTTAAAGCACAATGCTGCACCGCCACATTGGGGACTGCATGTTCGTGGCTTCCTAAATGAAACATTTCTAGACCGGTGGATTGGAAGGGGTGGCCCAATTCCCTGGCCACCTAATTCACCAGATAACCCCATAGAAAGAAGTGGAGGGGAGGGATATGATAAAGATATGGTGTATGGAACAAAGGTACAAAGGGACATCACTAATCTAAAGCAGAGGATCACTGATGCCATCATTGATGAGGGGAAGCTACAGCCAACATGGCAAGAAATCCAGTACCGTCTTGATGTGCTTCGTGCAACTAATGGTGCCCATATAGAGGTGTATTAAATGAGGCAAAAAAAAAAAAAAAAGAAATATATTCGTCCCATTTTGTAATAATTTTCACTTTTCTCTTTTGCCTTTGTAATAATTTTTGGAAATTGTAAAAAGACTTTATGGACACCCTGTATATTATTAAAACCGCTCATTGTTAATACTAAAAAAAACAGTGGTTTCTCAACGACTGAAACGTCTGGTTCCCGAGTTATATTCCTTCAAACGTCTTTATAAAGCAATTTGTATTCTAGCCTTACAATCCACTCACAGTCGTATAGTTATGTAAACACATAATACTACTTACTGAACTCACCAGAATCAAACCAATAACATTGTTAGAGGCACATTACATTTAACCCATAACTACTTTCTGTTCAATAACAAGAGGTATTTGCAACAACGATGGGAAGCCCTTGCGCCCCGGTATTCAAGAGGGGTCCGTGATCTGCCCGATCTGACACAAAAGGGACATCAGTTAAAGACATAATAGCAGACGCTCTGTTACACCTTTATGTTGCGATTCAATTCATCCATTATCAGAGCTGTAATTACTTTAAGCAACCAGAGAATTTGCTCTTATCCCGAATTTAGATATGACTGGATATAACCAATGTGAAAAGTCTCAAATTCTTGTCCTAATAGTTACACATTACTTGTAATGTAAAGTCACGTCAGGCAGGTGAGCTTGCACTTTAATGGCCATTCAAGTAAACCAAAACCTCTGACTGTTTTGCTTCAAAAAGGAAGATTTTTTTTTTTTTTTGGAGAAAGTATTTTACCAGGAAGGATACATTGAGATTTCTCTCGTTCAAGTATGACCTGGGTGGCGAGTAAGTACCGTTAGGTGTCTTGCCCAACGACACTTACAGGTTTGATCCCGGCAAGAGCACCTCTCCAGTGTCTCCACAGTTATAGAGCAGTGATGTTGACTCTACTCCACCTGAAATCTTTTTTTCTTGTTATGTTTTATACATGTTACTGGGCTGGATACTTCTGGTAGTTACAGCCTCCCTGGTAGGGATCAGGCGCGACACCGTTTTTTCTCGAAATATCCGTCCATGCTCTGGCATCAGGGTCAGTCTCAAATCTTAGGGAGGTCACCGTTAATTCTCTCGCAGTATACACCGAGTGTGCCGTCACTAGCCGCGTCTCAAGGCCTATTGCCAGATTATTAACAGAATAAACCTACTGAACATTCGACAAGCGGCCGGAGAACGAGGCTTTAGAAGCTCAGCCGATTCAGGTTCATGAAACAGGATTTTCCAGGCCATTCTGGCCAACGGATTTCCATGAGCCTAAACGTCACGATCCCACAATGCCTGCAGCCCACACCAAAGCGCATTACAGCATTCTCATCAGACCGTGGAAGGATTGCATCCAGTCCCTAAAAAGGGGGTTTGTTAATGGGGGGGGGGGAAAGGGGGGAAATAGTTCATCCCGCAAGACGGCACTAGAATCCAGCCTCTCTGATCCTGCGGAGACGCGGCCGCCGTGGAACGTGTTCCTGCGATCGCCTTTTCACTCCAGGCTAGTCATTAGATTTCATGCAAAAACAAAGTCAGGCATTTATTAACCCAGCGAGAAAACTAGGTGTACACGTGCAGGCCTGGAAATAAATGAGAAGAGAGGGCGGGGAGGGGGGGCTGTATAGAAAGGACGTCGTTAAACAGATCCTACATAAAACCAGATGCCTAAACATGTACAGCAGAGCTCAGGGCCGGATTTATAATTAGGCATGTGCCTACAGGTGCCTACCACTGGGGGGCACCTTTCTCTGAAGAAAATCTATATATTATTATAGGTTTGTGTTAGGCAGATTTTGGGGCACCTTGTACAATCAGACAGTTTTAGGGTAACATTTTGCAGATGTATTTCATGCATAAGGTTCAAACTTCAGTATTTTGATTATTTTCATCTGTTTATTAGCATTAAACATCTATAAAAGTACACTACGTGGAAAAAAGGATCGCGCCGCACCTCTTAATGATTGAAGTCAGGTGTTTCAATCAGACTCATTGCCACAGGTGTATAAAATCAGGCCCTGAGCCCTGCATTTACAAACATTTGTGACAAACCACGGATTGTTGTGAGGAGCTCCTTCTCGATCCCAGCGTAACTGCACCAAGTGGACAAAGCAAGGTCCATAAAGACATGGCTGGATGGGTTTGGTGGGGAAGAACTTGACTGATCACACAGAGCCCTGACCTCACCAACACCTCTGAATAAACTGGGAGCCACTAACAGAACAGGTTTTAAGGATCACCTTGAGGAAATGCAGACTGAATCCTGCAATCACTGAGCAGCAAATCATATCACCTGTGCTGTGCTTCACATATCTGCAAACCTGGCATGTTAGGGGGACCTGAGGACCACGGTTGGAAATCCCTGCTCTACTGAATGAATGTGCAAAAATTCCCACAGCAGGAACACCCCAAAAATCTCGTGGAAAGCCTTCTCAGAAGAGTGGAAGTTGTTATAACTGCAAAGGGGGGGGACCAGCTCCATATTAACCCCCATGACGATTCCCCACCACCACCAGGTGTGGCTCGGGGTTAACTAACAGTCAGTGGCGTCACTAGGGTTGGGTCACCTGGTTCGGTAACTCATGGTGTCACCCCCTCGAGCCCCCCCCCAGTTTTACCCCAAAATGATTTAAACTATTGCTACTCATATGCAGCACTCCCATATAATGCTAAATGTAAGACAATAGAGACATTAATTCCTACCAAAATTACCAGATCATATGAATACAAAGGAATTCTAATTTAATACATTTAACACACATGGATATATATTGCCCCCAGCAGCTCACCCATTGATATATTGCCCCCAGCAGCTCACCCATGGACATATATATTTCCCCCAGCAGCTCACTCATGGATATATATTGCCCCCAGCAGCTCACCCATGGACATATATATTTCCCCCAGCAGCTCACTCATGGATATCTATTGCCCCAGCAGCTCACCCATGGATATCTATTGCCCCCAGCAGCTCACCCATGGATATCTATTGCCCCCAGCAGCTCACCCATGGATATCTATTGCCCCCAGCGGCTCACCCATGGATATCTATTGCCCCAGCGGCTCACCCATGGATATCTATTGCCCCCAGCGGCTCACCCATGGATATCTATTGCCCGCGGCTCACCCATGGATATTGTATTGCCCCCAGCAGCTCACCCAAGGATATCTATTGCCCCCAGCAGCTCACCCATGGATATCTATTGCCCCCAGCAGCTCACCCATGGATATCTATTGCCCCCAGCGGCTCACCCATGGATATCTATTGCCCCCAGCGGCTCACCCATGGATATCTATTGCCCCCCGCGGCTCACCCATGGATATGTATTGCCCCCAGCAGCTCACCCAAGGATATCTATTGCCCCCAGCAGCTCACCCATGGATATCTATTGCCCCCAGCAGCTCACCCATGGATATCTATTGCCCCAGCGGCTCACCCATGGATATCTATTGCCCCCAGCGGCTCACCCATGGATATCTATTGCCCCCAGCGGCTCACCCATGATATCTATGCCCCCAGCGGCTCACCCATGGATATCTATTGCCCCCAGCGGCTCACCCATGGATATCTATTGCCCCCAGCGGCTCACCCATGGATATCTATTGCCCCCAGCGGCTCACCATGGATATCTATTGCCCCCAGCGGCTCACCCTGGATATCTATTGCCCCCAGCGGCTCACCATGGGATATGTATTGCCCCCAGCAGCTCACCCATGGATATCTATTGCCCCCAGCAGCTCACCCATGGATATCTATTGCCCCCAGCAGCTCACCCATGGATATCTATTGCCCCCAGCAGCTCACCCATGGATATCTATTGCCCCCAGCAGCTCACCCATGGATATCTATTGCCCCCAGCAGCTCACCCATGGATATCTATTGCCCCCAGCAGCTCACCCATGGATATCTATTGCCCCCAGCAGCTCACTCATGGATATCTATTGCCCCCAGCAGCTCACCCATGGATATCTATTGCCCCCAGCAGCTCACCCATGGATATCTATTGCCCCAGCAGCTCACCCATGGATATCTATTGCCCCCAGCAGCTCACCCAAGGATATCTATTGCCCCAGCAGCTCACCCATGGATATCTATTGCCCCAGCAGCTCACCCATGGATATCTATTGCCACAACAGCTCACCCATGGATATCTATTGCCACAGCAGCTCACCCATGGACATATATGTTGCCACCAGCAGCTCACCCATGGATATCTATTGCCCCCAGCAGCTCACCCATGGATATCTATTGCCCCCAGCAGCTCACCCATGGATATCTATTGCCCCCAGCGGCTCACCCATGGATATCTATTGCCCCCAGCGGCTCACCCATGGATATCTATTGCCCCCAGCAGCTCACCCATGGATATCTATTGCCACAGCAGCTCACCCATGGACATATATGTTGCCACCAGCAGCTCACCCATGGATATATATTGCCCCAACAGCTAACCCATGGATATATATTGCCCCCAGCAGCTCACTCATGGATATCTATTGCCCCCAGCAGCTCACATATGGATATCTATTGCCCCCAGCAGCTCACCCATGGATATCTATTGCCCCCAGCAGCTCACCCATGGATATCTATTGCCCCCAGCGGCTCACCCATGGATATCTATTGCCCCAGCAGCTCACCCATGGATATCTATTGCCCCCAGCAGCTCACCCAAGGATATCTATTGCCCCCAGCAGCTCACTCATGGATATCTATTGCCCCCAGCAGCTCACCCATGGATATCTATTGCCCCCAGCAGCTCACCCATGGATATCTATTGCCCCAGCAGCTCACCCAAGGATATCTATTGCCCCCAGCAGCTCACCCATGGATATCTATTGCCCCCAACAGCTCACCCATGGATATCTATTGCCACAACAGCTCACCCATGGATATCTATTGCCACAGCAGCTCACCCATGGACATATATGTTGCCACCAGCAGCTCACCCATGGATATATATTGCCCCAACAGCTCACCCATGATATATATTGCCCCCAGCAGCTCACTCATGGATATCTATTGCCCCCAGCAGCTCACATATGGATATCTATTGCCCCCAGCAGCTCACATATGGATATCTATTGCCCCCAGCAGCTCACCCATGGATATCTATTGCCCCCAGCGGCTCACCCATGGATATCTATTGCCCCCAGTGGCTCACCCATGGATATCTATTGCCCCCAGCGGCTCACCCATGGATATCTATTGCCCCCAGCGGCTCACCCATGGATATCTATTGCCCCCAGCAGCTCACCCATGGATATGTATTGCCCCCAGCAGCTCACCCAAGGATATCTATTGCCCCAGCAGCTCACTCATGGATATCTATTGCCCCCAGCAGCTCACCCATGGATATCTATTGCCCCAGCAGCTCACCCATGGATATCTATTGCCCCCAGCAGCTCACCAAGGATATCTATTGCCCCAGCAGCTCACCCATGGATATCTATTGCCACAACAGCTCACCCATGGATATCTATTGCCACAGCAGCTCACCCATGGACATATATGTTGCCACCAGCAGCTCACCCATGGATATATATTGCCCCAACAGCTCACCCATGGATATATATTGCCCCCAGCACCTCACCCATGGATATAGATTACCCCAGCTCACATGTGAATATATTGCCCCAGCAGCTCACATATGGATATACAGTTGTGTTCAAAATTATTCAACCCCCACTGAAATTGAGTGTTTTGGCCAGTTTGACATTGATTTTGATCATTCAGTCATCTTGCTTACAATTAAATCAAAGAGGCACGTGTAGGTCAGACAAATATAACATAACATTTATAATGAAATAACCACAAATGTCTTTTCTGTGCTCACATCATTATCAGTTTTATTCAACCCCCAAGTGACATTCAATCTTAGTACTTAGTACAACATCCTTTTACAGTTATAACAGCTTTTAAACGTGAAGCATAGCTTGACACAAGTGTCTTGCAGCGATCTACGGGTATTTTCGCCCATTCGTCATGGGCAAAAGCCTCCAGTTCAGTCACATTCTTATGCTTGCGCACTGCAACTGCTTTCTTTAAGTCCCACCAGAGGTTCTCAATTGGATTTAAGTCAGGTGACTGCGATGGCCACTCCTAAATGTTCCAGCCTTTAATCTGCAACCATGCTCTAGTGGACTTGGAGGTATGCTTGGGATCATTGTCCTGTTGAAAGGTCCAACGTCTCCCAAGCCTCAGGTTTGTGACGGACTGCATCACATTGTCATCCAATATCTCCTGGTACTGAAGAGAATTCATAGTACCTTGCACACGCTGAAGCTTCCCTGTACATGCAGAAGCAAAAACAGCCCCAAAGCATGATTGACCCCCCCGCCATGCTTCACAGTAGGCAAGGTGTTCTTTTCTTCATAGGCCTTGTTCTTCCTCCTCCAAGCATAGCGTTGATCCATGGGCCCAAACAGTTCTAATTTTGTTTCATCAGTCCACAGAACACTATCCCAAAACTTCTGTGGTTTGTCCACATGACTTTTGGCATACTGCAGTCGTCTCTTCTTATTCTTTGGAGACAGCAAGGGGGTGCGCCTGGGAGTTCTGGCATGGAGGCCTTCATTACGCAGTGTGCGCCGTATTGTCTGAGCTGAAGCTTCAGTACCCACATCTGACAAATCTTTTCTCAGTTCCTCAGCAGTCGCACGGGGACTTTTCTCCACTCTACGCTTCAGGTAGCGCACAGCAGTCGAAGTCAGCATCTTCTTTCTGCCACGACCAGGTAGCGTTTCAACAGTGCCCTTTGCCTTGAATTTGCGAATGATGCTTCCTATGGTCTCTCTTGGTATGTTTAACATCTTTGCAATCTTCTTATAGCCATTGCCCTTCCTGTGAAGAGTAATCACCTCTTCTCTTGTCTTCCTGGACCATTCTCTTGACTTCACCATGTTTGTAACCACACCAGTAAATGTCTAGAAGGAGCTGAGTATCACAGTCATTTTAAAGCTGCCTAATTGGTGCTTATTATGCTTTATTGCTGCTCCGTGACATCCACAGGTGTTTTCAATACCTGATTGAAAACAATTGAATGAACCTCTGTTCTTCAGAGTGGTAGTCTTTAAGGGGTTGAATAATTGTGTCAATGAAGAATTCACAAAAGAAACATTTACTACTGTATTACAAAACCAATTGATGTCATTTTAGTTGCATATGGTTCTTTAAAAAGTCCTTGTAGGATTTCATTCTGAATACAATTACAAATGTACACTAAATTCCCTAAAACCCTTTACAGCATTGGGGGTTGAATAATTTTGAACACAACTGTATATTGTCCCAACAGCTCACCCATGGATATATATTGCCCCCAGCAGCTCACCCATGGATATATATTGCCCCAGCTCACATGTGGATATATTGCCCCAGCTCACAATTATCTATTGGCCGCAGCAGCTCACTCATGGACATATATTGGCCCGAGTTCACTTGATCCTCTGCCAGGCGCCTCACAGCAGGCTTCTTCCTCCCAGCACGCACCGCCAAAGGATGTTGCCCGGCCCCTCGTTGAGATCCACCAGCTTCAATCTCGTGAGATCGCGGCTGGTGGACCTGAAATGAGCAGCCGGGCAGCATCATTTGCCAGCGCTGCTGGGAGGAAAAAGGACACTCGGCAGTGAGGCAAGCCTATGGCTCGCGTGCCGACAGTCAGCCCCGCGTGCCATAGGTTCGCCATCACTGTCTTAGGGTGACACCAAAGACTTAGATTTTTGAACCGGCTGCTGCGGTTAGCAACCCGCAGTGCGGCCGGTTCAAAAATCAAAGTCTTTGGTGTCACCCTAAGGGCGGTTGTCACCTGGTGTAGACCGCACCCCCGCCCCACCTAGCGACGCCTCTGCATTCAGTGCTGAAAGCGGTAACCCCGAGCCACACTCGGGCTGCATACATTACTTGACCACGCTCCCTTGCTGATCCCAGCAGCCTCCTCCGGCGATCGCAGCGTTTTACTTCCTGGTTTCCTTCTTGCGAAAAGGGAACCAGGAAGTATGAGGTCGCGATCACCGGAGGAGGCTGCAGGGGAAATCGAGGGAGCGCAGGGAGAGGTAATGTATGCAGCGGCATCCCGAGTGTTGCTTGGGGTTACCACTTCCAACATAGGAATTTAACCCCGAGTCAAACTCGGGATAACGCTGGGAGGGAATGAACGATTCTGACATCTAAAAGATGCCAGAAACGTAACGCCAGGTAGGTTAAGGTCTATGGATTCCCAATGGCAAGTCATTAAAGTCGCTGTATGTGTAGTGGTCAGGGGTTTCAATGCTTCTTTTATTTAAAGCGTGACATAATACACTGTATGGACGGAAAAAAAAAAAAGTCCCTCTGAACATTGCCCTTTACTGCCACCTAGTGCAAGACCAAGAAAAGGAAACATTCCGAAACACAATATATAAAAAAAAAAAAAAAAGTGATAAATTGGAGGTTGGTTAAATGGAAAATATAATTTTTTCCAAGTTGCACTTACTTCTATTTATTGCGATGATAGTATGAAGAATGTACAGATCCATCACTAGCACCACCTCGTACGGCATGGGCTGCGGTTGGAGAGGCTACTTGGTAGTGGCCGGGGCGGATAGGCTTTGCTGTGAAGAAAAGCAAGAATAAAAATGGCAGACGTAGATATGCAAACAAAATGAGATATTCTGAAAAGGTTTCCATTGGAGGTCGAGCACAGAATCGTTTACCCATTCAAACGGACGTATGGAAGGATCAGTGGGAATCTTCTTACAAGTTTATCAAACAGTTATGTATATAACAAACATTGAGAAGGGATAAAATAACCGAATCAACGTTTCAAATGAAAAATATTGAATGTTATGGTTTTATTCTTAATGTGATGTTTCAGTCACGCATCGCCGAAACGTAAATTAAAGATATTTTTAATTACATATTCTAGAACTTAAAAATATAGAATTTATAAAATGCAGAAATCTTATATTTTATTATTACACAATTTAAAAATAAAATCATTAAAAGTAATAAAAAAAAAAGCAAATAAGAGAACGAAGAACTTAAAACCGCTTTCCCAAGGAGGGGGGGGGGGAGAATGCTAAAGGGGAAATGCTTACCAATTTGGGCAGAGTGTGCCCTCCTAGCCATGTTCTTTGCTCTCACTGCCTCCTTGATGCGATCCACCTCTTGCTGGTACCTCTTGCGATCACGCATGGCGTTCTCTTTGGCTTCCCTGAGGGCACCTTCCAATGCCTTCACCCTTTCCGCTGTGGCTCGGAGACGTTTCTCCAGTTTCGGAAGCTCACATCGCAGATCTGCATTGTCACGTACGAGCTGAAAAATGACATTATCTGTATTGCATTTATTTGGTACAGAGCGTGTACGGCCCATTATAAATGGGTGACAGGTCTCATTTAACTAGAGGCAAAATTCAATTAATGCAAAGCTTGTCCAGGGCTTTAATGCATCTCGATCTCGGTCTGATGGCGTATGAACCACCATCAGGAACCAGTGGTGTTTTGGAAAATAATACAAAAATAAATATTTAGGAATATTCTCAATGTATTCCTTACTGCAACAACCTATTTATCTGGCAGATGTCTCCATCTACTGGCCAAATAGATTTACTGCAGTTCAGGGCTCAGGATCAGCTGGGGAGATGAACACAAGAGAGACAATCCCAGCTGGTTTTGAAAGAGTCTGTGCACAGCAGGCATCACGTGCAGGTGATAAACATTAGGGGCATGGTCTGGGGCCAAAATACAAATGAAATTAGTTTGTAACAAATGAATATAATTTGCTTTTGTCCTTCTCTTCAGAGCGAGACAACTCGATATCGGGCAACCAACATTGCCTTTGAAGACCAGAGGTATCTCGATCTTTGTAATGAAGGGGTTAAATGAGAGTCTCACCATCTCTTGCACAAGCAAAAGTGCGAAACTGTTAAAGCGTAGATATGAATAAAAAAGAAAAAACATACAGTCCAGTAAAACACAGTATCTGTTTGTGTCAGGTAGAAGCAGTGAGTGTGGCGTCGCACCTGTTTATGCACTTTGGTGAGCTGCTCGAGGTTGTTCTCAAGAAAAGAGATTTTCTGTTTCTGAGCTGCGCTTCCAACTCCGTCATCACTGTCCAGCTCGACGCTCTGGAAAGAAGGGCAAGAACATGTTAAACGCTTACAACTCTTGAAAAAACCTGAATATGTTACAATTAAAAAGGGGAGGAAAAGAGAACATGTGCTTACACACCTGAGCTTAAGCTGTCATCAGTAATCTTGGGGCTCCTTACTGACCCACCGCCCGAGCCCCCCTTCCCTCTGCCGGACATTTCCATAAACTAAAACATTTTGCCTCCTCCTCTTTTTACTTGTTTTACAGTGAGGGAGTCAAATCCCTGGTGGATAAAAGGTGTGTTCCCGGTGGGAGAGTTACATAGTTATATAGGCTGAAAAAAGACATGCGTCCATCGGGTTCAGCCTCTCCCACATAACCTACTGCTGTTGATCCAAAAGAAGGCAAAAAACCCAGTCTGAAACATGCAACATACTGGGAAAAAATTCCTTCTTGACCCCAGAATGGCGTCACATTTCTCCTTGGATCAAGAAGCTTTTACCCACATATTAAATATTATAACCCTTAATATTCTGTGTCTGCAGGAAGTCATCCAGTCGCTTTTTAAAAGTCTGTACAGACTCTGACCCAACCACCTCAACAGGCAGAGAATTCCACAGCTTTATTGTTCTCACTGTAAAATAACCCTTCCTATGCTTTAAGCTAAATTTTCTTTCTTCCAGTCTAAATGGATGACCCCTTGTCCTGTGTATAGTCCTGTTAATGAATAGGTTATCAGACAATGGTTGATAATGGCCCCGTATATATTTATATAAGGTTATCAGATCCCCTCTAAGGCGCCTTTTCTCTAAACTAAACAGGTTTAAGCTTGTTAGTCTTTCCTCATAACTTAACCCTTCCATTCCCCTTATTAATTTAGTTGCCCGTCTCTGCACTTTTTCTAGCGATATAATATCTTTTTTTAAGACAGGTGCCCAAAATTGCACGGCATATTCAAGGTGCGGCCTGACCATTGATTTATACAGAGGCAAAATTATGTTTTCATCCCGTGAGTGAACTCCCCTTTTAATGCATGCCAATACTTTGCTTGCCTTGGCGGCTGCAGTTTGACACTGCACATTGTTACTTAGTTTGAAGTCTACGATTATTCCCAAATCCTTCTCCTGCTTGGATTTCCCTAACTCCGTACCATTTAGGGTATAAATTATATGTGTGTTCTTCACTCCAAAGTGCATAACTTTGCATTTATCTAGATTAAATTTCATCTGCCATTTAAGTGCCCAGTCCCCCAATCTATCTAAATCCCTCTGCAGCGAAGTAACATCCTGCTCACATTGTATTACTTTTCCTAGTTTTGTGTCATCTGCAAACACTGATACATGACTTTCAATGCCTATCTCAAGGTCATTTATAAATAAATTGAATAGTATTGGTCCTATAACAGACCCCTGAGGGACACCGCTTACCACTGGTGTCCATCTTGAAAAATGTACCATTTATGACCACTCTCTGTACCCTATCTTTTAGCCAGTTTTCTATCCAAGAACAAGTATTTTCATCTAGACCAATTTTTCTCAATTTAAATAGTAACCTTTTGTGTGGAACTGTGTCGAAAGCTTTGGCAAAATCTAAGTAAATCACATCCACTGCGACCCCCTGATCTATACTTCGCTTCTACACGTCTACATGGAGCAGACCATACTAAAATCGCTCCCTTAGGCCGGGCGCACACTAGGCATTTTTTCTGTACACTAGCGCGCGTTATGATGAGCGTTATGACGCATTGTAGCATATATGTACGCAAATAGAGAAGAACACATGTAGTACGCAGCCAACGCATAACACGCGCTGAAGACGTCCGTCATGGAAACACCAAGGCTGTTGCGCTAGGATTGACGAGACGTTGGCCGCGTGCTGAACGTCAAATGTCAAAAGCCCAGCTTTATTTCATTCAACGCAAATTCAGTTTTTACGACATGTGTCAAAACTAACGCATCGTCTGGCGTCTACCATCTCTTCTGTCATAAAGTGCAGCCGGCCTTAGGGATAAGCCAGAGAATGTTTACCAGCCTCAGATGCTGCGGCCCACCGGGAAACTTCCCAGTATTCTGAGCATATATTCCAGTTATTGAGAACCTTTGCACCCAAGAGGTTTCTGAACTACATGTCCCATGGTGCACAGTTAGCACTAAAGCCGGTGGAGCATCATGGGACTTGTAGTTCAGAAACATCAGGGGTGCCAAGGTTCACCATAACTGATGTGGTCTATTGGCCTGCCTTTTATCTAGGACACATTTTAGCCAAGTACCTTCTCCCTCATTAGTGACCACCATTAAACGGAAGTACCTTTTTGACTCTAGCAGTGAGATCCTGAACAAAGAGTCTACGCAGGTTGTGCAAGGTTTGGAGTTCTCTCGCCTATTAACAAACAAGAGAAAAACAAAACACATGTAAGATATCAGCAACATCAAATAAGCACTTCTTATTTTGGTGGTAGTGGCCCTTTAAGCCAGACACGTGACCCCCGGATAGCCAGATGGTTCTCTCGCAGTTGAGCAATCCTTCAAAATCTTTCAGAAGAGTCCATGAGGCTTGGTTTTTGATGAACATATAATTCGAGCTCCTCAGTGGTTGCTGAGGGAAACCTCTCAAAAAGCCACAATCTCAAAATTTCGGTGCACGAAAGCGGCGATTACTAGAAACCGCACGTTTTACAATATCAAAGCATCGACAATCACGTCCTGTTCTTTAACATAATGTATTAGATTTCACTCTTTTTGCAGAAGACACATTGTTTCATATACATACCACGGTTTCTTCCAGGCCTTTAAGGTCTTCGCGTGACTGCTCTCTCTTCTCATTTAGCAGGCTGTCAAATACAAAGAATACATTAATTTGGAAGATTTCTATCTAGTTTGGGCGGGAAGGGGGGGGGTCTGGTTACATAACTGTCAGGGTTATCCAAAGAGATTCGAAAAGTCACCGCACGTTCGGTGACTTTTCGTTCTCTTCAATTCGGTTCCTTTTGCCGATTGCATTTCGGTGACCCTGCGGTGTATTCAGCAAACAGCACAGGGTCCCCGAATTGCAGGGAAAAGCTGCCGCAAACCTGACGAAAACTCACCGAATGCACGCTGAAAACAAGCAAAAACATCTGGATTAACCTTCGAAGGAGCCGAACATGAGCCGAACAGGAGCCGAATCACACAGAGCCGAAGCAGCTGTGACGTAGAGGAGGCAGTGAATAAATTAGAAAAACCATTTGTATGAATCTGGGAAAATGAAACGCTGTTTGCAAAGAAACTACTGAGCGAAAATGTCTGAAATTTTCACAGGAGGTCCAGGGAATGATAATAAAAAGGGCTGTTACAAAAAAAATAAGTAAACTGAAAAAAAAAAAAAAAAAAAAAAAAAAAATCGGACTTTTTAAAAAAAAAAAAAAATCTGAAAAATGATTAAAGTATCCTAAAAAATCTATAAATAGACTTTTGCTGCAGAATTTTATAATGAACGGTTTATTAGATATTGAATTAAAACAGGAATATTTTTAACATTGAAGCCTATGGGATTCTCCTGAATTAACTTGCCGAATGAAACCACCGAATGGCAGGGCATTAGGGGAACCTTTCACTGCTGGTTTGTGTTCTCTGAATAGCCGAAGCAGTGCTTTTTCATGGAGTTTTCACTGCCCTCGAACAGGGACCGAACAGGCACCGTATGTGCAGGCAATTCGCCAGGATTTGGTGAATTGCCTGCTCTCTGGATAGCCGAATGGCCAGGAAAGGCAACCGAATGCTGATTTTCAGCGTTCGGTTACCTTTCTCAAGCAATTCGGATCTCTTTGGATAACCCTGTGTGTCTTTATCACCTGTATAAAATAATAATTCTTTCAGTTGGTTCTCACCAAGCTGCTGTGACTTCCAACTACACCCTGCTCGCAGCCACAAACATGAAAGACACAAACACGCACAGCTTAAAAGATCCGTGTAATCTGAAAAATGAGCCATTGGTACAAAAAAATGCAAGTTTTCTGTACTAGGTTTAATTTTCAGAGATGGACAGAGGGCCCACAGATGGACAGAGGGCCCACAGATGGACAGAGGGCCCACAGATGGACAGAGGGCCCACAGATGGACAGAGGGCCCACAGATGGACAGAGGGCCCACAGATGGACAGAGGGCCCACAGATGGACAGAGGGCCCACAGATGGACAGAGGGCCCACAGATGGACAGAGGGCCCACAGATGGACAGAGGGCCCACAGATGGACAGAGGGCCCACAGATGGACAGAGGGCCCACAGATGGACAGAGGGCCCACAGATGGACAGAGGGCCCACAGATGGACAGAGGGCCCACAGATTGACAGAGCGCCCACAGATTGACAGAGCGCCCACAGATTGACAGAGCGCCCACAGATTGACAGAGCGCCCACAGATTGACAGAGCGCCCACAGATGGACAGAGCGCCCACAGATGGACAGAGCGCCCACAGATGGACAGAGCGCCCACAGATGGACAGAGCGCCCACAGATGGACAGAGCGCCCACATACACACAAAAAAAATCCTATTTATCTCATTTTCCAAATTAGCTATTTGGAACAAATTGTTCTCTTCTGCAAATTCTCCAAACTACACCCTTAGTGAATAGACCTGATAATATATTCTACACTATGGCACATCAACATACTCTGAATAGCCAGCAGGGGGAGCAGGAGGACTGTCTGGTGCTGGAGAGCTCCTCTGTCACTCAATGCTCAGCTTTGACATCTATGACACAGGATTAATTGACCAGCGGGGGTGCACCCCCCCCCCCTCCGAGTCAAATTATACTTTGTAACACCTGGGTGGACGACGAATGATAACAGTATTGGCCAAAGTGACCGGTGGTTACTTACAGGAGCTTCTGCAGTTCCATCTCTCTCTGCTCGTCCTCCACCTGCAGCTTCTCATAATCCAACGTCAGTTTGTCTTGTTGCAGTTGCAGCTTCTGATTCAGACTTCATAGAACAAAGATAAAAAAACAACATGTTATTGATTCTGCCGTGTATATTGTTAAGGTTAAAGACTTCATACCTCCAGTGACTAGTAATTACATGTCAAACACACATACGTGGATCACATCAAATGCTATGTGAAAAGAATATAAACCAACGTGAAATCCCAGAAACAGAAGCAGCCCCAACATTTATGGCCATGTTCTTCATTCCACAGCAGTACAAATTGAACTACTCCAACAAAGTAAATATGTATAATACACACACACACAGCAACGAGTCACGGCCTATCTCCTGCTGATGAGGGCATAAAAGCCCAAAACAGCTGTCCAGGAGTGGCTGTGACTCGTTGCATAACCTGACCTTTGCTAAAAAGCCATCTAGTATATGGCATTGCACTGGCAAGGAGGGTTCGGTGTTAAAAAAAGTGAGAAAATGCAGACTTTATTTGCATGCTCTACCCAGAGTTCCTTGCTGCATATGGGGAATGTTACACATGAGCTCGGTGAAGCAGTTCTCTGAATGGCTGGGACGTGTAAACCTCTTCTGCAATAATAAACTTTATTATTTGCAGGCTTTTAATCTCACTTTTTGCCCGCCACCATAACCTAAATGAGTATATATAGAATAAACATGGTCATGGGATGACAGCGAGAAACCTCCTGAAATCTGATGAGTTCTGTTTACAGGTCTGGAGGATAGGGCTTCTTGCTTTCTATGAATGCAACCAAAGTCATGGTTAAAGATGCCTGAACATAAATAATATAATATGGAGCTGCGAGCTCTAAAAGGTAAAGGATTCAAAATGCACTTAAGAAAAACACACAAACTATATTCTTACTCTTTAAGGTCATCGATCATTTTCTGCTTCTCCTCAATCTCATCCCTCAGCCGGGAGAGCTGCTTCTGGTGGGCTTCTCTGTGACCCTCCATCTGTTGCTCCAGGGTTTTCTGATTGAAGGGGGGGGGGGAAACGACACACAATGTTAGGACTTTGATGAAATCACCGTCAAAACGTCTGGCACTTTTATTCTCAAACCTGACATGAACGTTTATAAATTTAGCCGCGGAAAGACCAAAACATGTAAAAAAAGGAAATCTTATAACCGACATGTGACAAATTCATCTTTGAGCACCAGAACGTTATAAAAATCCACTTGAACATGTGCAATAAACCTCCAGAGACCTAACATAATCAGTCCCATTAACCCCTTCATTGCTGAGCCATTTCACGTCTTAGGAAAAACGTGTTTTTTTTATTATTATTATTTTTCCTTAAACATGGTCAGATTTGGTATCATTGGAAAGGCCATGCTAGCTGTCAACAGTCGGGAGATATCGGGGTTCAAAAGGAACCCCCCATCTCCACCCCTATCTTTCCTTAGGAGTCAATGAGGACGTTCCCCACACGTCCTCAGCAGTGAAAGGGCTAAAAAAGAAAAAGAAAAAAAAGTAAATCCAGTTTTGAAATTTCCGGCTCTTTTGCCCCTTTTAGATTATTCATCTCTATATCAAAATCAGCTGCTCCTATGAGAAGGCTCCTTACCGCAGATGGTCAGAGAGCGACGCCAGCTCTAGTGACCGGCAGCTGGGAAACTCAAAGTCCCGGCTACTGTTGACACGGGGGGGGGGCACTATTCCCTAGTGAATGCCAATGTTCGGATGTGTAAGCGTTGCCGCCAGGATAAGTGACTTTAACGCATGCCCCCGCATATTACATTCCTGATGATAAACCAGTTAGCACTTTTTTTTTTTGCACAATCCTATACTTAACACGGGGAGCGCAAACGTCCATTAGCATCTCGATGCAGTATTACAAAGCCCTAACACCAATTACCTTCGGGGCCGCACAAACCAAAATTCTAGCTACTCCTAAAAATCTGGTGCAAAAGGATTCTGCATTGCAAAATCATTTACCCCACCCCCTAAAACCCACCCAATAAATCCATACTCCCCTCTCATCCCACGGCGAGAATGGTGGCCTGATCCGCCACTTCTTCTGGACGCGAGCAGAGAGAGACTGAACAAGTAGTTCCTAGTTTCCCTCCGCTGCGCTGCACGATCTCAGAGTGAGATTGCGAAGGTCTCGCGGCCCAGAAGAGCAACCCTCAATGGAGTCCTATGGACTCCAGGAGGTCATATTCGCGGTGGCGCAGAAGCGCTAGCATCTCCACAGTTAGTGCTGCGTTCCAGGGCAAGGTGCTGAGGTAGCGCCTGCCCTGGAATATAGCGCTAAAGATAGGGACGCTGCGGGAAACCTGCATGCACAAATTCTCCCCATTAGCATCCCCATTTTAACACAAGCTATGAAGTAGGGCCCTGGGTGGGGGTGTAAGAAACTGCACCACTTCACCCTGCATTTCTGCTAGCTTGGGAGACCCCCCCCCCTTTAGCTTTTTAAAGTGGTCAGGATATGTAAAATATTCCTTTAAGGCTCCCTTTGCCCATAGGAACAGGATATTTCCGTGATGGCTGGTGCAGTTTCAGTGTGGGCGGTAACGGATGGACTCTGTTGTACTGAGCATGTCTAAAGTGGCCTCAGCTGGGGCAGTTCTAGAATATGTCCCTTGCATACGATCAGGATAAATTGCTCCATCAGCTTACCTAGAGATTGTAATCATGACAGAAAAGGCTACAATACAGTATGCTTTCTTTTAGTTATTTCACCAGAGTGTAGATTTACGGAGATTTTGGAACAAAATTTGCAGGTTGAGCCTTACCACGGGGGGGAAAAAAAAAAAAAAGGAGTCTTGCACATCCATTTAATTCAATCATTATTTGCAGCCATTATTGGTGGGACGATGCCCCATCTGTCCATGGTTACCGTGCCATGTGAATTGTGATGTCAAGAGGTCCTTAACCTTAAGTGAATAAAACATGTACATTTCCCTGAAGGCTCTACAAACCTAATGAGCAGCCGAGCATCACGGGAAATATTTCAAAACATCTTGAGGGCCGTAAGTGCCCACCCGATACATAGTGTACTTTATTCAGCTTTAAGGCGAATGTCAGACGAGCGCACTCTGCATGCGTGCATAACGGACGTACAGACAGAAGATACTGTAGACACCCCACAGTCCGTTATTTTTGACGGATGTAGAAAAAAAAAAAAAAGGAAAAATCGGGGACATAAAATGAAACGACCGGTACAGTCAGTCAGCCAGACCAAAAAAAATAAAAAATTTGAGCGTCAACGTGATGGACGTCGCAAATGCACTGCGTCTGACGTCGCCTCATCACGTACACAGGCCGCGGTGCACTCCAGGTGCCCGTCGTATCGCTTTTACGTCACGGACTAAAAACGGCATCCATTGCCAGCTGTGTGGTGCGTGTGCACTTCGGTGCGCACGTATTTCATGTGTTGGTCTCTATTGATCACAAATCAATGCTACGACGGACAAACTGTGCGGTGACACGGACGTGATGACTGCGTTCGTCTGACGCGGGCCTAAGTGAGGATCCTACCTTCATTTCCTCAGCATCTTGGAGTCGAGTCAAATGCTCCTTTTCTTTGTCTTTAAAGGAGACTTCGTGCATTTTTTCTGAATGATAAAAAAAGGGGAAATAAATTATATTGCAAATAGAAAAGATGAAGGGGGTCATGCGAGATTAAAAACGCCATAAACACCAAAGCAGGGCCTGACAGTCCATTCAGGCCAGCTAGGCAGTTGCCCAGGGCACCACTAAAAAGGGGCGCTGGTATGACCCAATATAACCGCAGGCACTAAAGGCAGAGGTTTTGGCCGTTTTGCGCCGATACAGAGCTTGCAGCTGCCCTCACCTGCCATTAGCCAAGGAGTGCTGCAGGAGCTCACCAACTGCAAGTGCCCTCCTGTCTGCAAGCTCACAGCGAGCAAGGTTACCGTCCCCTGATCTAGACCCCACAAGAGACAAAGGGTGTAGAGACAATATTTGCTGGGACATACTGGGAGTGGAGGGGCTGCAAGAGGTTTTTTGCATAGGGTACCCAGCCCTGAAGCACAACGTCACCGACGCGAAGGCCTGTAACACCAACTTTCACGCTCGAAGACATGGAAAGGGATCAAAGCTTCAGCTCAAATGCAGACGACACAGACACATGTTCAATAACAACTCTGAATGCTGATCAGCGACAGGATGGTAGAAAATGACAGAATCACTGCCAGGAAGGTTACTATGATAAACGCTGCATACATCTGCATCTAGGCAACGACGCAAATCTGCAGGGCTGCCATCAGAAAACATGGCATCCCTTGTTGAACCATTATTTTCGGCCCCTCTACCCTCAGCTGGCAATTTCAGTAAATTAAAAATAAAAAAAAGAATCCTTTTGTGGTTGCTTTGGTTTACAGGGAGTGGGCTAAATCCTTGGTGAGCAGACTGATCACTTCCTCGGGGATGGGTCGGGGCGCTCTTACAGGCCCAGGTGCTGTGGCCCACTTGGAAATTTGTTGGCATCTCGGTGGGCCAGTCCTGGGTAGCATGGAGGGGTCTTCATACCTGTGGCACTTAGACAAGCTGCACAGGGTTTGGCCAGGGCTCCCGGAGCCACCGGGCCTCTGAGAATTTAAAGTATTTTACCAGGAAGGATACATTGAGATTTATCTTGTTTTCATGTCCTAGGTTCAAGAACATTGTATTTCTGCACCTACTGTAAACATTCAAAGTAAAATGCAAGATATTAAAAAACACAAATATACAGATTAACACAGAAAATAAATATGTAGGAAATATATAGTCACCATGTTACAGGTTTACAGGTGCGTTCTGTATATAGTCACTGTGTTACAGGTTTACAGGCGCATTCTGTATATAGTCACCATGTTACATGTTTACAGGTGCATTCTGTATATAGTCACTGTGTTACAGGTTTACAGGTGCATTCTGTATATAGTAACTATGTTACATGTTTACAGGTGCATTCTGTATATAGTCACTAGGTTACATGTTTACAGGTGCATTCTGTATATAGTCACTAGGTTACATGTTTACAGGTGCATTCTGTATATAGTCACTAGGTTACATGCTTACAGGTGCATTCTGTATATAGTCACCATGTTACATGCTTACAGGTGCATTCTGTATATAGTCACCATGTTACATGCTTACAGGTGCATTCTGTATATAGTCACTGTGTTACATGCTTACAGGTGCATTCTGTATATAGTCACTATGTTACATGCTTACAGGTGCATTCTGTATATAGTCACTGTGTTACATGCTTACAGGTGCATTCTGTATATAGTCACTGTGTTAAATGTTTACAGGTGCATTCTGTGTATAGTCACTGTGTTACAGGTTTACAGGTGCATTCTGTATATAGTCACCATGTTACATGCTTACAGGTGCATTCTGTATATAGTCACTATGTTACATGCTTACAGGTGCATTCTGTATTGGAGGTATGTTAGTAGAGATCTCAACTTTAAACTGGGGGAAGATTTGATGGCGCCTGGGAGGTTATTCCATAACTGCTCGGTAGGAAAATGAGGATCGAGCCACTTTCTTTTTGTATTGTGGTATTGCCAATAAAGGTGCTGGTCCTGGATCGGAGGTTATAGGATGATGGAGCTGCTGGGGGAAGCAGTCTATTCAGGTAGGGTGGCAGCTTCCCAGAAAAGCTCTTAAACACCAGGTTGGAAAGGTGAAGCGTGCGTCTAGATTCCAGCGACGGCCAGTTTAGCTCTTTTAACATATCACAATGGAGGGTCCTGTAGTTACATTCTTCTGCTTTGTGCTACAATGTGTTATACAATGTAGTAAGTTCATGAAGGCGTGTTTGCGGGTCAGCTGCATACACTACATCACGGGCTGCCATGCAAATCAGGATTTGCTTCATAGATTCCAGAGATCAATCAAGAATAGAAGAACAGGAGACGAGGCTCGACTTGACTTTCATTTTTAATTGCCCATTATTTTAAATTCTGCATCAGCCCCAGTGACATAAGGATCTAACAAGCTTTATTTTAGCCAAAATGTAGCTTTGCGAGAGATAACAAAAAAAAAAAATAATAGGCATGTTAGCGTGTGTTGATAAAACCTGTAGACCAAACAGGAGGACAATTAGAAAAAAACTTAAGTGCATTGTATGTATGATTAGTGGAAGACTTGACACAAAAAAAAAAAAAAAAGTTTCTGCTGAATTCAGAGCCATTACTTGAAAACCTAAAGGGCATCCCTGGTTTTGGGGACCTGGCTT
The DNA here is from genome assembly GCA_009667805.1 of Leptobrachium leishanense. Taxonomy (NCBI): domain Eukaryota; kingdom Metazoa; phylum Chordata; class Amphibia; order Anura; family Megophryidae; genus Leptobrachium; species Leptobrachium leishanense. Next base: position 30,718,730 of record CM019069.1, on the reverse strand, counting down.
CATCCAGCTGGCAGTATTAACCTGAGCATACGTGGAAGAGTTACCTTGGGCATGAAGTTTTGCCAGCTCTTCGTTAAGACCATCTTGAGCTTCTTCCAGTTGTCGCCGTCTTTGTTCCATGTTCTGCATGTAATCTGTAAGCGACTTTATTTTTGCTTCGTGCTGGAGTAGAAAAATTAATAAATAAAAGATAAAAAATACAAAAAAATTAAGATACAAGAAACAGAACCTGCATTAGATTTATTTCTACAATTGCGGTTTTATTATATTGCTTTAACCGTTAAGATTTGGGGGGGGGGTTAAGGATTGATCAGCACTCTTTGGCAGCAAGACCACTACGACTCTAGTTATATGTATTTGGGGGTCTGGGAACAGACTATACATGAAGTCAGGGGCACAGATAGATATATCACTCTATATGGTCAACCACAGTTCCAGAAAAATGTCTGGGCAGTGGAGGACCAGCATAAAATTACAAAAGGTAAAAAATGATCACTGTTACTGGGGAGAAACTAAAATTCTGTTATTTTAAACTAAAATTCACATTTCCTTGTAATATCCTTGGGTTTGGGGAGAAACAAATACAAAGTCTCTTAACTGATCAATGATTTAACCCCGTCGCTGCTGAGCCGTTTCACCGCTGTGTGCTGAGCTCATGTTTACCGCTTTTGCGCATCATGTTTAAACGCGATTTGAAGCCACGTTTTATTATACGACCCAGACATATTACATATAATTTTTTTCCGGCAGGCTCGGCAGATTAATAATATATCATTTTTTATATGTATACGTCAGGTCCTGTCTGTATATAACAAATAAATGCAATAACATTAGAATTTTTAAATCATCTACGGCGTGTGTTTTGTTTCCATATTTTATCATACGACTTTTTGCGTCAATATTTTCAATGGGGTGCGCTTGTTAAAAGAAATTATAAATTGGAAGTGTTACAATTTCTTTTGTGGGGGGGGGAATTATGTGATTTTTAGCAAATGCACCCCCATAGAAAAAAATCATTAGTGCAGTATCATGAAATGAAATTGCAAAGTATCCAGAGGCCTCTGGGTAATCCGCTTTTCTGCTGTGTTTCACCCGGGTAATTCGCACATTACCCTAGTGTTACTGGATAAAGTGTAATGTGCAACGAAACATCGTACTTTATCCGGGTAATCTGCAAAATATCCAAACACCTCTGGGTTCTCCGCTTTTCTTGGGTTTTCAGCAGGTTACAGGTGACTGAATTCCGAGGATTACCCGGGTAAAGCTGCAAACTGTTATCTGACAACAAAATTGTGTTTTTTTTTGTTATTTTTAATGAAAATTGTATCCACAGACACAAACCACAATAAATAACCGTCATGTTACTCTGTGCATTAATTATTTTCATAAATGAATTTTCAGCCAATTATATAAAAGAGTAACCTGATGGTTATTAGGTTTTATAAATGATGTATAAGCACATATGACACATAATAAAGATCATGTAACTCTTTCACATTCATATAAGAAACATATCCTGTCGCTCTGTTTATTCATTATATCCGCAATATATTTTATTGTTTGTCTTTTTGCCATTTTCATTGATAATATCCATAGATAATAGCAAAATTCACTGTTACTCAAGTGGGGTTGGATTCTCTGCAGATTACCCAGGTGAAGCTGTGGATAGTCCTCAGATGACCCGGGTGAAGCTGAGTCCTCAGATTACCCGGGTGAAGCTGTGGATAGTCCTCAGATTACCCGGGTGAAGCTGTGGATAGTCCTCAGATTACCCGGGTGAAGCTGTGGATAGTCCTCAGATTACCCGGGTGAAGCTGTGGATAGTCCTCAGATTACCCGGGTGAAGCTGTGGATAGTCCTCAGATTACCCGGGTGAAGCTGTGGATAGTCCTCAGATTACCCGGGTGAAGCTGTGGATAGTCCTCAGATTACCCAGGTGAAGCTGTGGATAGTCCTCAGATTACCCAGGTGAAGCTGTGGATAGTCCTCAGATTACCCAGGTGAAGCTGTGGATAGTCCTCAGATTACCCGGGTGAAGCTGTGGATAGTCCTCAGATTACCCGGGTGAAGCTTAAAGCTAGGGTCAGACTGAGGCAGTGCGAACGCGCGTTCTGGCGCACTTAATCACGGCCGCACTAGCAGCAGATGTCGGGCAATGACGGCCAATATACGAAGTACGGTCGCACAAAAGTCCGGCTGGCGCAACGCAAGTGGAAAATGAACGCATTTTTCGAGAACGTGAAACCGCAGGTACTGACGTACAGAGTGCGCTGCGTCCGCTAGCAGCGTGTGTGCGTGAATTGGGATGTCAGACACTGCTAATGTCCGGCCAACATAACGTCCAGACACAAAAAGAGTTTTATTGATGATCCGTACAAAATCACGGACGAAAATGCGCATCGTATGACCACTATCACGTATTCCGGGAAAAAATGCGTCCATTCGTTCGAACGCACTTTTTCACAGACAACATAAAAATGCGTTCATCTGACCCTAGCCTCAGACTTGCACATTATCCGGGTAAAGTGCGCATTTTTCAGCTCTTCCAGACTGTTACCCAAGGGCAGTTGGTTAGTCCTAAAATTACCTGGGTAAAGTCCGAAAGTTAAATTTTTTTGTAGCTTTACCCAGCGGTTTTGGGTAAGGTCAGGATTACCCAGGTAATCCTAGGATTACCCGCACTTCGGGCTTTACCCATAAACACATACATACTTTTTTTTTTTTTAACTTTAAACATGGTCATGTTTGGTATCATCGAAAGGCCATGCTCAGTGTTTGTCCCAGAATAGCTTCTTTTTTTTATTTTTACCAAAACAGAACTCTCTGCTGTCGCCTTTCCTTGAACAAGCATCAACAAAACCAGTTGTACCTGTGAGCTCAGCAGTTGGCAGGCAGCAAGTTCCCGCTCGCTGGCGTTGATTTTCCGATTTGCCTCTATCTGGGCAGTCTCCAGCTGTTTGCTTCGATTGACCAGGGACTTTATTTCAGACTTCATCTTGCTGATGTACAGACGGGCCATTGTAAATTCTTCTTCGATCACCCCGTTCACGTCAGCCATCTACATGCAAGTATAAGTGGTGGAAAGATAAGGAGTTAGGATATCGTTCCATGATGGGGAGTTGGTCCAGAGCCATGGATAGAAGACTGATTACTACTTTTACCAGTGTAACATAACCGGAGGCGGCTAGAAATGAGGTCTGCCCTTCTCAAAATACAAATCGAGTCCCAGGATAACAATAGGTTCCTGCAGCCCCCTGGAGAGGATCTTTTGTGTAAAACCCTCTAGAATCACACCAACAGGTGATGGAACAAATGCAACTATTGGCCCCGAATGGATAGTTACCAATAGAGATGTGCATTCGTTTCGGAAAAATTCGGAACGAAATTTGATAATTCGTATTCGGAAGTACTTCCGAATTGATATGACTTCGAAACAAAACGAAACGGTATATAGAAACATAGAAACATAGAAAAATGTCGGCAGATAAGAACCTTTTGGCCCATCTAGTCTGCCCAATTACATGGATACTTAACCTGGATTTATCTTTTGTTTATAATTAATTTATTTCGTTTTACACGGTGTCATCATCATAAAAAGATTACAATTTTTAATAACTGATAAAACTAATTTGAAATAAACTATTAAATTGATATCAACTATCGAATTGATCTTAACTTACAAGTAATAGTCAGCAAAGGACTTAATGAAACAAATAAAATTTTGTTTCACTGTTTAATTTGACTGAAATACTAAATCTGTGACACAGCTTAAAATTTAACCCTAGCTTTTCTTTTAACAGCAAAATTTGATTAATTGGGGTTTTATTTAGTGATCCAAAATTTGAATGGATATCAACTATCGAATTGATATATGCGATTCGAACGTTCAAATCGAACTTTCAAAAATCAATATGAAACATGAAACGAAAGGAATTAAAACGTAACGAAACTAAACTAAACAAAACAAATTTTTCAGCCATGCACATCACCAGTCTGGAAAGCAACAGGACTAGAATTTTTGATTTTCTATGGTACAACCAGTTCTACCTACAGTAGCATTTCGACTCGCACAGCATTATTATTGTCATAGCCATAGATTGCAAACTGCATTCCGAGAAGAACAGTGGGGCCAACTGCCACAATGTCTTAACATGCTGGAACAGCATTACAGGAGACGTCAGATAGATGTCAAAGAATCCAGGTTAAAGCCAAATTGTTGCGTCTCTGCGAGCGACGTTAACGACGGCAGTGTGCATTAAATTGGCCAATCTTAGACACACTGTGGAATTCTCTGCCTGTTGAGGTGGTTGGGTCAGAGACTGTACAGAGTTTGGATAATGTCCTGCAAAAACTGAATATTAAGGGTCAGAATATTTAATATGTGGGTAAAAGCTTCTTTATCCGAGGAGAAATCTGACGCCATCTGGGGTCAAGGATTTTTTTCCCCAGCGTGTTGCATATTGGCGAGCGCTTCAGACTGGGGTTTTTTGCTTCTTTTGTATCAACAGAATTAGGTGATGTGTGAAAGGCTGAAACCGATGGACGCACAGCTTTTTTCAGCCTATGTAACTGCATTGCCAGCGCGTGCTGTGAAGAGCAAGCTCTGAAAAGAGGGGGAGGGGAATCTATAAAATTCACCGTTTTCACGTCATTGGTTCCAATAATCCCTCCAAGATCCTTCAGCAACAAGTTGAGGATCTCCGTGGTCCTCTTCTTCTGGTGATTACTGAGTTCCTGTAGCTGGTGGAGCTCACGTTGGGTTGAAATTAAACTGGTCTGTAAGTAGGATGGCAGGATTAAGTTGAAAACATTATGAATTCTGCTTTTATCAAATAATAAATATGCATATTATTATTATTCAGGATACAAAATAAAGTCGAGTTTAAATCAAAGAATGAACCTAATCATCTCCAGGTCACAGCAAGGTTATTTACTAACCAGGAATCCGTGGATCTGCAAAGGAATTTCAAATGTTATGCTTAGATTCCCAAGCAAGGAATGTATCACACTAGGACATTCAATAAATAATAAATATTTTTATTAAAAAAAAAAAAAAAAAAAGTGTAAGGCCCCGTTCACACTGTGCGATTTATGCGGCCAAATCCGAGCCATGTCGCGCTATGTAGCATCTCCAATGGAGCTGTTCACATCTTGGCGCGCGATGTCGCATGTCGCAGTCACTGGTACATGACCCTTTTTTGTGATTTGCGTTTTCCATTGGTGGGGTTTTGCAAAATCGCGACTCCGTGAATATGAAAATTGAGCGATTTTCAAATCGCACAGTGTGAACGGGGCCTAAGAAAAAAAACAAAAAACTCAAGCACAATTTCTTTTTTTTAACCCATTAACGATTTTGAACCCTAAGCTCTGAACTAAATTCCCATAATTAATTTTTTTTAACAGAACTTAGGGTTCGAAACCTTATAAAAATAAATAAATAGAAATCTTTAAAGGGTTAATCGTCTTAAATATAGGAGCTTCTGCTCAAGTCTTTGAATTTATGAGTTGGTGTGATAAAGATAAAAATTATAACAAACCAGGAGAAGTGTGTGTGTGTACTTGTAAAAACACACACACACACAATGCATTGTGGGAGTGTTCATATATGGACGCGCACAAGCCGTGTGCATAAATCCCTGTAATTATACATAAACACACACCTAAATAAGCTTCTGAATTCACTGTATGGGTATGTGTCATCTATTACACATATAAACCAAGTGAGCATACATTGCAATAAATTATATTTGTTTTAAAGACGAGTCTGAAATAAACAGTAAAATCAAAAGAGACTTTGGAAAGTAAAATATGTCATTTTAAGGATAACACTTAAAAACCCCTAGGGCTCCATTACATTCTTCACGCAAAAACACGTGAATTTTTGCGCGCAGCATTAAACATTAACACGTGTAAAACAAAGCTGGTATTACAATCCTCGTGCATTTTTCCATCCGTCGAGCAATAACGCGCGTAAAACAGACGCGCGAAAAACGCGCCCGCAGCAACGTTGTGCGCAGAAATCAGTGTGCGGACTGTTTTTTCACGCGATTCAGCCAATCAGAATTAAGAACCACAATTGTCTCCCGTTCAGTTTTTTGCTCCTGTCAAAGTCAACCTGCGCATATATGCTGCAGCAATAATAAAACCACGCACAACTTCTCCATTTTACTGTTTGGGTATGTGTAGAATGTGTAACTATACTTTGCTGTAATTTTATTTTCATGCTGGTGTTTTTCATTTCAGCCACGACGTTCAGATTTGCCGTTACCACCAACTTTTCAAAGATGTTAAAATTATGCGTGCAAGTGTTGTGCGTTAAATTTTGCGCATAGATTGTAATACCACCCGCGTACCAGTGCAAACGTTTTCGCGCTCAGTACATTGCATTCGCGCAGGTTCACCCACAATAGACGTTAATGTGCATTTTTTGCACGGACATTGTAATACGACGTTTTGCCCCTCGCGTTAATGTGTTTTTGCGCACGCGTTAACGTTTGCACGAAGAATGTAATAGAGCCCATAATGTTTTAAATACATTGTATCCAGATAGCCACAAGCTCTCTGCCACCTCCCTGCGGGTAACACCTTATAGAATCTACAAGAAGTATGTCAAGCGGAGAATAAAGCAGATTGACTGGTTTTAACAACCAAATTTTTCAACACAGAGCGAGGCCGTTTATCAAGAAGCCGACTGCAGGCCACGAAAAATAAAAACCACTGACAAAACTGTTTGATGCTTTTGCAAATACACAAAACACATCTCCTGGATACATTATATCACACACTTATGAGCCACTCGTAACACAAAATGACAGATGTGAGAAACCGAGATGGACTGGAAAGAACATTTGTCAGAAAGATTAAAAAAGCACAGAAGCTTCAAAGCAGATAAAAAACCTCGACGTATCATCTCAAGAGCGTTGACAAAGCCTTTTGTGTGTGAAGGTCATTTACTAAAAAAAATAATTAAAATTGCTTTTTTCGGAAAAGCTTTAAAATGACCTCTGGTGTGAATCGCATGAAGCACTCAAAAATAGATTGCTTCTTTATCCATTGAAGAGCAGCGTGTTCTGACCAGAGAGACGCTCGACTGCACATCAAGAACACGAATGGACCAGAAATAAAAAGGCGATAAAACACAACAACAGTGAGGGCAAATTAAAAATAATTCACATTTTATCCTGTAAGACAAGGGTCAGCAAGTGCAGCCCTCCAGAAGTCCTGGAACTACATTTCCCTCGAGTCTCCTGTAACCTGATGGAAGGCTGTGCATCATGGGAGATGTAGTCCCATAAACATATGGAGGGCCAAATGATGTTGACTCCTGCTACAAACACTAGACCAGGGGTCAGCAACTTTGGCCTTCGGGAGGTTTTGGAACTACTATTCCCATGATGCTCAGTCATACCAAGGAGTACCTGAGCATCATGGGAGATGTAGTTCCAAAACATCCAGAGGGCAGAGGTTGCTGACCCCTTGGTCTAGATCAGTGTTTCTCAAAACTCTCCTCGGGAACCCCCCATCAGCAAATCATATCACCCGTGCTGTGCTTCAGATATCTGGAAAACCTGACCTGGTTGAGAGACCCGAGGAGAGGTTTGAGAAACACTGGTCTAGAGTACAACCCAAAATAATCATTTTCACAATTATACGTTAGATGACGTTTCTTGTATGGTTTTTGTAACAGAAGTCAGAATGACTTGGATCAGAGTTTGGCGACCGTGGCCTTCAAGATGTTTTGGAACTACAGCTCCCATGATGCTCAGGCACTCATTAGGTGGTTTGAGCATCATGGGAGATCTAGTCCACAAAAAAATTGTCAAGTGGACCCCCAAAGACTGTGGACCCCTGACTTAGCGATCAGAACAACTCCCCTTCAATAACTTACTATGCGAACAGTTTGATCCATTAACGAGTACAATTTAAGTGCAGCAGCCCCTCATTAATTCGAACGGATCCCGTCCTATTCCAGATTCGCTGCACAGCCCTGTGGTGGCTCTGCTATTACGGCTGCCTACTCTACATTCATGCATCCTTATGGAGGATGGTAGATAGCGAGGCAGCCAGAGAATAACGAGCGACTCCACGGTTGCTTAATTTTATCATCTGCAGCCAATATACGATTATGATCATTATTTTTCTTTTAAGAATTAATAAAACACAAAATGCCAAAAGCTAGTATTGAGATTTTTTAACGTAGAAATTATGAAGGCTAGGAACCAGCATTAAAATGCCAACGTTGGCCTTCACCTAAAATTTAATTAAACTTTATTGGCATCAGATTTAATGGTCACTCTATGTATCGATTAAACATATAAGTTTACATTTATACGCTTTTCCATGTTTGTTTGTTTTTTATTGTACTGAATGCAAACATAACAAAAAGGAAAAAAAAAATTATTGGTAAGAGATTTTGCATAACAGATTAAAAAATTCTATACTACCCTCTGGTCCTTTGGTGAAGCGGAGCATCGGTCACCCTAACTCAGGAAAGCTGAAGGACAGAGAGCCAAAAAGGTTTCCGGTTTCCTTCTGCTGAAATAGTAGATCACTCTCTAGTGACTCTTTGCAGAGTCCAAAATACAATTTTTCAAGCATTTTGCAATCACAAGCGATCTTACCGTTTTCTGAGCCAGTTCGTCACAGAGCTGCTCATTGGATTTGGTCCGGTCCTCCACTTCCTGTGACTTCTGGTCGTAATTTACCGCTAGCTCCTCCAAGGCCTGAAGAACTTCCTTCACCTCATCCTTGGCCGCGTCGTTCTCGATCTGAAGCCGAGTCAGTTCCTCCTGGATCTTCTCGTAATCTCTACGTGTTGATGCCAAGAGCTGGAAAGAACGTTACATCAGTGTTTAAGAATATACCAATGAATGCAGCTGGTACCACGTACAGCAAGCACACAATGCGCCACTGGGATGCGCCATATGCAATAAAAGTATTAACACATGGGATGTAGAAATGCATTCCTGCATTAGAAAGGTTTGTCAGCGGTTTTAGATTTTAATCAAGCAGTATAAAAGATCTAAAATTCTGGGCATCTTGATGGGCAACACCTGAGCAAGCTCTCAATAGACAAAACAGTTACAGGGCTATTCAGAAAGAGGTGAAAACTAGGGCTGCAACTAACGATTATTCTCATAAATTGATTAGTTGGCTGATTATTTCGATTACTCAATTCATTGGATAAAAATTTTTTTTTATCTACTTAAGCAATTTGTGTAGTGTACATACCTTTTCGTACGTACATACACAAATTGCGTATCTTGCTCACGTTTCACAAAAGGTATGCGAGTGCTTGGTCAGAGGAATGGGTTGATGCCAGGGTTGCACCGGAATTTCAGCCACTGATAGATATCTGCCGATAATGGGGTTATCGGTTTCGGCCCAAAGGCAAAACACCAGCTGAAAAGATCAGCCAAAAATTGCTGATCCCAGCTGACACTGAGCGAGCACTCTTTCAATGCTGCTTAGCTGGAGATAATTGTAATTGGAGAGAGGCAGGAGCTGCTACACATATTTATTTCTGCACACAAGGGGTTAACTGCATGATCCACACGATCAGGGCAAGCCATAACCTCTGGCCTCTCAGTGACAAGGAACAAGTGATTTATCACTGACCTCCTGCCAGCAGTGTCTGCTCGGAGGACAAGAAGGGGGGTTAATGTGGGAGCTTACATCCATGCCTCCAAAAAGTTAATGGAATGTATACACATTCCTTTTGCAATGGTTTGTCTTTTCCTTTGCATCTTAAAGGCCCCTTTATAAAGCTTTGTTTTTCTGCACTATAAAAAATAATAGATTAAGAGAAACAGACTGATGTTTAGGCTCCATCTGAGCCATTATAGATATATATCTACTCATTTAAGTTGTGTTGGAGGGAAAAAGAAAAAAAAAATAGATTAAAAGCCTCCACGCAATAAATAATAAACTTTATAGTTGCAGAAGACATTTACACATCCCAGCAATTGAGTTTTCTGAATTGCTGGGATGTGTTAATCTCTTCTGCAACTATAAAGTGTGTGTGTGTCCAAAACTTTTTTAACACATGAATGTACGCACTAGATGCAAAATAACTCTACCAACATAGGACAAAAATATCTTAAACATGTTAATGTGGATTTATTAAATTAATAAATCATGAATTTAAATTAAGTCTAGTATTAATACAAACTATATAAAAAACTTAAAATAAATTGTAGTGCAAAAAAGTCATTTTCCGTTTCATTCCAAAATTTTCATTTTGGAGCATCACTAATATATATTGCACACAACAGACACATGTATGCACAGTATGTGTATATATAGTTCTATATAGAAAGTCATTTTCGGTTTTCCGCCAAGCTCATCGTGCACTTTTGGTATCTGTTTCAGTCCATCCCTAGTTGATGCTGCATGCGCAGCTTAAGTCCATGTTTGCTTTCTCAAATGAATGCGGCTACAAGCACTTGGTCAGAGATGATGAGGTCAGCATGAAATCAGGGTTAATAAGCTGAAGTGGTCAGGGTGTGTAGAGTGGCCCTTTTCAATAATTTCGTGAACAAACTGAGTGGGAGGAGGAGGGACTGGAGGTGGATGGGAGTGACTTTGCTCACCTGAGTGGGAGAGGGAGTGGGTATGGACAAAAGACCGGAACCGAGTGTGGGAGTGAGTTTGGGGAAAGGGACTAGACCAAAGGCAAGGGAATGGTAGTTCCTGATCAAAGAGGGTGTGGCTGGGAGGGTGGGGCGGTGGCACAGGACTCCAGCTTCATGCAAGGATTAAACACCGGCATACAGCGCCTTCACCCAGTGGCAGTATCCTATTGTTTGTGCTAATGTTCTGCTACTGTTGTAAATGGAATAAAATGGGCATTGAATGATAAATGCCACCCAACAGCATGTAGAATCATTACAATGCATTTCATGGATCCAAAAGGAAGGCCTGGTGTGAGCCACAAGAATTTCCCTGCTGTAGCATATAAATAATGTTTCAGGGCAAGACTTATTCACGTGTCCCTTTAAACATGGTCCTAACCCTAATAATTAACTATTTACATACTATGAATAACCCCATCATAAAATGTTTAAAATGAGGCAAGATATTAGGATATATGTGGATAAAGGATACATTTATAATAGAGCCTACTGCATCAGCAGCGACATTGCTGACCAGATCCATTACTATGGCGTATGGTGCCAAGAGAACACCTGAGCTGCATTCCTTTCAATTGCCTGTTAATTTTTGGCAAGGACCCGTTTTTTTGGAGTTAGCACCAGGGTTGAGCAGTATATTTTGTGATTAGCGTCGCTCCAGAAATTAGTGCAGGCACCATGCGATCTGTTGGTTACAATAGCGCAAGAGATCTCTAGCGCTCCCCATGTTAAGTATAGGACGCCACAGGTGTATAAAGTCGCGCCCCTAGCCCTGCATTTACAAACATTTGTGTTAAACATGGGTCATTGTGAAGAGCTTTTTTATCCCAGCGTGACTGCGCCAAGTACACAAAGTTTGCTGGCTGGATGGGTTTGATGTGGAAGAACTTGACTGGCCGCTCAGAACCCTGACCAACACATCTGGGATGACCTGGAATGGAGATTGTGACGTCAGGCACTGATGTTGGACGATAAGGCCTGGCTCACAAATGCTCTACTGGATGAATAGGCAGAAATTCCCACAGAAACAAAAAAAATAATATAATCATGTGGAAAGACTTCATAGAAGAGTTGAAGCTGTTGTAACCCTCAGGTCTAGGGTTGCCAGGCCGGCCATGTTTTCCTGGACACATTACTACTTCATGTAGAGGGGAGCACAGGGAAATGTGCTGCCCTGCAACATGTATAATTCATATGCTGTAGGAAGGAACAAAAGGCAGTTCACCTGGGATTCCTTTTAGATCTCTTACCTGCAGTGTATGGATTATACATGTTGCGGGGTGGCATTCGTTCACACACTACCCATCAACATGAATAAATTCTATGTGTCCAGGAAAACATGGCCGATCTGGCAACCCTAATCAGGTCTATTCACTAAAGGTTAAAAACGCAGGAGAAGAGAACAATCTAGACCAAATAGACGATTTAGAAAGTGAGATAATTGGGAGAATTTTTCCGGTTTGGCCATTCTGACCTAGAATTTTCACTTCTCCGTCACCTTTTCGTGAATAGACCTGTAGGTCTGTGCATTTCCAATGCACTAAAAGTCACCATTTGTGTAATGGTCAGGCGTCCCAATACTTTGGTACATATAAACACATGTTAAAGGGTTAACCAGCTATCAGACCCTATTTTCCTAAAATTAAATCCTACCCCTATACAGCTTAGATTTCCCAAGAGTGTGTATAAACAGCACATCATGGACATCAAGTCCCAGAAGACATCATGGATTTCCACGTTCTTCACACCATTGATTCCTTTCCAAACTCATGCACTTCAGTCAAGAAGAGACTCATTGTGTCTCTGCATTTAAACCAGAAGATACATCAGACACATTGATACAGGAGGTCATTCCTGCCTCATCCCCTGCTCCGTCAGGCCTGGGGGGGGGGGGGGTCACGATAAGCAGAAACGTGACGGACCGGCAGTTTACAGGAGCCTGTATCTGCTTCAAAGCATCACGGTTATGGATGAGGATCTCGGATACATGTGTCCATCAAAAAAATAAAGACTATAGAAACTATAGTAAGAGACATCAGGCGATGTCACTCACCTCTTCTTGATCCAACATTTGTTGTTTTAGCTTTTCTGCCAACTGACTCTGCTGGTTGATTTCATCATCCTATTGGGACGACAAGATGAGGAGAGAAAAATAATAATGATTTATAGCCTTTAAAAAGATATGAAAATGAGCTGCGACAATATCAAAAAAAAAAAAAAAAAAAAAAAAAAAAGACTAGCTACATCACAAGTCCCTAAAATCAAGACGAGCTACAATACATCGATCTAGAATTGAAAGGAATATATATAATTATTATTTCACACACAGTTACAGTGGAGGGCAAAAAGTGGGATTAAACGCCTCGACGCAGCAAATACAGTTTATAACAGTAACACACTCACACGTAACAGAGGACCCGGCTCATAGGACAACCGTCCAGCAAATGAAGCACTTTATACGACTGCACTACTAGGCAGCCTGTGAGCTTACAATCTAAGGAAACGTTGGATCTGGCGTCTACATATGGCTTCTTGTTACTTATTCTTATCAGATATCATACATTTTATTGATAAAAAGGAAGATAAAGAAAAAAAGAAACGTTCCAACAGGTTGTCTGTTAAAAAAAACAGAACCAGTAAAATTTGCTCAGTTCTACAAAACATCTGATCAGCCATTAAAGACGCCATGCGCTAATCCTTCAGCCGCTTAATCAAATAAAAGGATTATTACAGCGTATCTAAAAGAAGCCGAGCGTTTCGCCAGCACAAGTTACACAGCGAGAACGTAGCGCCAGAAAGCAATACGCTGTCATTGATAGGATATATAGTCGTCTCAGCCGGGCGCCGAGCATTATTAACAGAATAATGACCAGCTCTTCAAACAGAAACTCCTGCACGCGGAGCTTAAACACAGCATCGGAACATCTTCTCCCGACTGATCCGCGATTAACCGTTTAAAAAAAGAGAAAGGTGCAATCACTGCGCATTATCTGCTCTTTATAATCAGGGTGGGAGGATCACAGATGTTATACCCACTCGCACAAAAAGCAATGTATCTGCCCATAATTTGAGATTTTTTTTATTATTTTTTTTTTTACACCCCCAATTTGCCAACATAGCATCAACTTAACCATTACAGTCTATGGATGGAGCTGTCAGGGCAGTCATCAGAAATCGTGGGGCCCCTTACTGAACCACTGGTCAGGGCCGCCTGTAAACCCTCCCCTCCTCCAACTGGCTCTGGCACCACCCCCCCCCCCTTCCCAATAACATTTACACAAATATTTCTGACACCATATATGTTGGCTGTATATAATGGGTGCAATGAGTGTGTGTGTTTGTTTGTGTGACTTGAACAAAGTGTTTCTAACAGTGCGGTTTGTGTCCAAAGTGTGTAATGTGCGCATCAGGTATGTATGTAACATGTGTGTGGCCGTCTCTGCTCTGCCCTGGCCTGGGCCACTCCTGCCACATATTTGGATGTGCCCCCCCCACTCACCCTTATCCCTCACTAAACCACCACTAACTTTGAAGTAGGCGTCCCCCTAAGCCCCGGTGACCGTCCCCAATAAACTCCCCTAGCCTCCATTACCCACCAGATTCACATAATCCCCAGTCTCACAAACACACAACATAAAAAACAAAATCGCATCAAAACACCACACAAAACCACATCAGCACATCAAAACAACACAAACACACACTTTCAAGCTGGAGGTAAATTTGTCTAGCCCGAAATGGGAGTTTTACGGAAAAAAACTCACTCTGGGCTAGATTACATCTCCAACGGTAGCATTCGGTTATAGCGTTAACGTCAGGATAAGTGAATTTAATGCATACCCCTCAGATTACATCCCCAACGCTAACCGCAGTAAAAATCCGTTGGCGCGTCGGTGATTGCACGAGCTTACTGTACTTGCGCATCCTACACTTAACATGGGAAGCGCAACCATTAATTAGCGTTAGGATAAAAGGTATTAAAGTCCCAGTGCTAAATAAAATTTTACAGTCACCTAAAAGCTGGTGCTAAAGGATTCCGCTATTGCAGAATCATTTAGCACCCCCCCCCAAAACGACAATCCGATACTCCCCTCTCACCCTGCAGTGAGCACAGGGACTTAAGCCGCCGCTGCTTCTCACCGGGAGCAGAGGGAGACTGGGGAACAAATTGTTCCCAGTCTCCCTCTGCGATCTATCAGGGCTCGCGTCCACACAGCGCAACCCTCCATGGACTCCTGTGGACTCCAGAACCTGATACCTGCAGAGGCACTCCCGCGAGTATCAGAGGGTAGCACTTAGTGCCTGCCCCCGGGAATCTCAGTCTAAAAATGGGGACGCTATAGGGAAAGCTGCAGATTTACCACCCCCCCCACCCCCGTTCTCACTCTGAAATGGAGATGCTGATTGTAATCTGGCCATCGGGTTCTAGATGAGAGGGAGAGACGGACCGACTGCCAGAGAAACTGGAGTCTCAAAGAGGGATTTCACACGTCAAGGAAAAAATGTAGATAGAAGATAGAATAATGTGACTACAAACGCTTATTCCACACAGTGATATTCAGCAAAAAGACAACCACGGTTTGCACAATCATGCTCAAATACATCTTGCACACTTTTACGTGCGCTCAGTCCATTTTTCTATCTGACCGTTACTCCTTGTAGGGGCAAAAACACACAAATTTACTCAGGCGATAAAGGCTAGAGATGTGGTGAAGAGTGAGCGGCCCTTACATCCCTTTAAAAGGATGGCAGGAACACCGTTTAACCATGTGTAACCATTAAGTAAGAGCCATCACCTTTGGCCCTCCAGATGTTTTGGAGCTACATCTCCCATGATGCTCAGGATGGCAAAGACTCACTGGAAATGTAGTTCCAAGACATCTGGAGGGCTAGGGGTGTCAAGCCCTGCTCTAGAGTATAGGAGCATGACCAACTGAGAGCAGACTGGGAGGCAGAGCGTAGCAAGGCCCAGCTGCTCGAGAAGGCCCGTCAACAGCTGGCGGAGCAGTGCCAAGAACTGCAGGCTCCAGCACTGGCCGGGGAGGAGAAGGTCAACCCAAAATGCAGAATATTTACACATCTTTCACTAATCTATGGTTTATAAACAAGGTAGTGTCAGGAAATGTAGCAGTTTGGTTAGAAATAACGAACATCATCGCATAAAATAAATCGATCACATGATTTTGAAGATTGCCTGAAAAAAAAAAAAAAAAAAGACAGAAATCCAGGAATAAACAGATAGCAGCAATAGGAACCAAACCTTATCATCCAACTGTCTGTAGAGTCGAGCAATGTCGTTGTCATATTTCTTCTTTTCCTCGGATGAGATGCTTGCAATGGCCGGAGCGCAGTTATCAATGACTGGCGTGTTGTCACATGGCTCCAGGTTCTTCTGGTCTTTTGCGCTGATCTGTTCATCCACAGGCACAGCTTCACCTGTTGCAAAAATATGATCGATATTCCAGGTTACAACAGCCCCACAGTGACACCGTTATTGCACGTTACAAAACACACAAAAATGCACAAGTTAAAAAAAATATATACAATAATAATTTAAAAGCGATCATACAAATGGGTTTAGATCTTGTATTTAAGGAGGTTTAAATTCAAGAATTTGTGATTATTACACAATTAGAGTTATGGGATTTGATCCATTAATATCAGATGCAGGGTTAACCAAGCAGCCCCACCCCCATTGGATTTAGCAAACCTGGGACGTTCCTCTGAATCCTTGGCTGAATTTGCTGTGTAAATCAAGTACAATGTGACGGCTGAGTTCTAGGAAATGATCAATGATTGGTAATACATAATGAATCCATGACGAGAGTCCATGTTTAATGGATGAAACGTTGCTCATCTCTTCGCCCAATAGATCTTGATCCATCCCTGCAGACGCTTGCGATACATTGATTTCGGCCAGGCAATACTTGCTGCGTCGTGTGCACAGTCACCAAGCAAGCGATGCAGAAATGCCCTTTATTTGTGGTGTATAGAACACTCAAACCGGAAGCAATGCAACATCGCACGGGATTCAGAAACACATGACTGGTTTACAGGGTAGAGGGGGGACTAGGGTTCCCACCTGTCCGGTTTTGACCCGGACTGTCCAGTTTTGCGGTCATGTGTCTGGGTTTGACACCCTCTGCCACCCAGACACATGACTCCGAGCCAGTACTGGCACCTCCGCCCCATACTTACATTTATGTGCGCCCCCATCGCCGCGATCCGCTCTTACTCTATTCAGCCGAGACCGCACCACTCCCTGTCAGTGATGCGCAGGCGCAGCAGCTCACGTGACATTCGCATGCATGCGGGCCGGCTCCAGTCAGTCCCGACGAGAGAGAGAGGCATGCGTGCCGCCCGTGCTTCACTGGATCCGGTACCATCTTCAAATCGTGCCGGTGCTGCCTGTCTAGTCTGGACGGTGGACAGGACAGTCTCCACCACCGAATCCGAGACCAGCAACAGAAACTGAGTGACCGCAGCGCAGCAGCAGCCATAATACCAGTCTGCCATGTGTATTACCTATGTGCCAGCTATAATACCAGTCTGCCATGCGTACTGCCTATGTGCCAGCCATACCAGTCTGCCATCCGTACTATGTGCCAGCCATACCAGTCTGCCATGCGTACTGCCTGTGCTAGCCATACCAGTCTACCATACATACCACTGTGCCATGCAAAATACCAGCCTTAATACCAGTCTGCCATGCACAATACCAGCGTGTCAGCCTTAATACCAGTCTGCCATGCATAATACCAGCATGCCAGCCTTAATACCAGTCTGCCATGCATAATACCAGCATGCCAGCCTTAATACCAGTCTGCCATGCGTACTACCTATGTGCCAGCCATAATACAAGTCTACCATACATACCACTGCGCCATGCATAATACTAGTGTGCCAGCCATACCAGTCTGCCATGCATAATACCAGCGTGCCATACATAATACCAGTCTTCCAACCATAACACCAGTCTGCCATACATACCACCAGTGGCGTCACTAGGGTTGGTGTCACCCGGTGCGGTAACTTATGGTGTCAACCCCCCCCCCCCCAAGTTTTACAGATTTAACTACTCTTACTCATAAATCAGTACTCCCATATAACACAGAATGCTCATGCACATCGCACATCACTGGAAGGTTTATTGCTGCGGAGCTCTCTCATATGCGGACACAATTTTTTGCCAACTGCCAGCAAGTACGGTGCCTGTTCGAAGGCAGTGAAAGTGAAAGCACACATGGATATATATTGCCCCAGACCAGCTCACACGTGGATATATTGCCCCAGACCAGCTCACACATGGATATATTGCCCCAGACCAGCTCACACATGGATATATTGCCCCAGACCAGCTCACACATGGATATATTGCCCCAGACCAGCTCACACATGGATATATTGCCCCAGACCAGCTCACACATGGATATATTGCCCCAGCAGCTCTCATGGATATACTTCCCCCAGCTCTCCTCCTGCCGCGTGTTCGGCTCACTCTGAGCGTCCGGCGGCATGGAGCTTGGGCGCTCGCCTGGGGGAGCCACGTGACCAGCCGCGATCTCGCAAGAACTCGACTGGTGACGTGGTTCCTCCAGGCGAGCGCCGAAGCTCCATAGCGTCGGACGCTCGCAGGGAGATGAACACTGCGTCGCAGGGTGAGACACCCTCAAAGACTTTGAACCGGCCGGTTCAAAAATCAAAGTCTTGGTGACTGTCACCTGGTGCGGGCCGCAACCCCCGCCCGACCTTGCGACGCCAGTGCATACCACATGCTATAATGTATACGCTACAAAGAAAATGTCCGCTCGAACCCAACACTAGAGTGTTCGGGTTTGGCTTGAAGGAAAGGTGGCAACCCTAGGGGGGACATGACTTAGACCAGTGTTTCCCAAACCTGTCCTCAGGTCCCCCTAACAGGCCAGGTTTGCAGGATATCTGAAGGACAGCACAGGAGATATGATTTGCTGCTCAGTGATTGCAGGATTCAGTCTGTATTTCCCCATGGGGTTATGTATTGAGATATTATGTTGTCCTCCATCGAGCAGATGGCAGCATAGTAAATGTGTGCATTTGTATCTCTTGTGTGTAGGTCTCGGTGTTTTTACTTTTATGCTATAATAAATCAGTGAAGTACTCTTCCACATGCTTGTCTGTATCAGTGAGCAGTTATTCATTCAAATACACTAAAATAATCCTGAAAACCTGGCCAGTTAGTGGGACCGGAGGACCAGGGTTGGGAAACACTGGCTTAGACTTACAGGTCTATTCACTAAAAGGTGAAACTCAGGAGAATTAGCAGCAGAAGAGAACAGTACAGACACACACACCTCTAGGAGGACCACGATACCTGATTACTATTGAACACTTGGGGGGGGGGCAGTGTAAGACAGCCTCATATTATTAATATTTTCACTGGTTTCATATGGTTATAATTAAATCTATCTTCACCGCACAGCTATGTTACACAAACGCTCTCGCATTAGCAATGGTGCAAAGCATGACGGCATATAATGCAAGGAAATACTGTAAAAAAGCAATAAAAGCGAAAGCGTCGTTACTGAACATGCAATCGCGTTTTGGAGTTATACTCCTGGTAATCTAGGCGCTGCCAGCAAACCGTCACCATGGCAACTTCAATGCACTAATCAAAAATACACTCAGCACAGCTCCCCCAGGACAGGCACGAAAGCAGCGTCTACACGACCGAATCCGAAAGAAGAAGCAGCAGCATCGTCAGCTTGCCAGGGGGAAGCCAAAGGGGAGGGGGGGGGGGGAAGCCAAAGGGGAGGGAGGGGGAAGCCAAAGGGGAGGGAGGGGCGCTCCCTGATCATTTAAAAAGATTCTGCAGAAATATAATTATATATATATATATATATATATATAATCTACTCAAGCCTCCGCTCCCTTTCTTTTATACACTGCATGGGACAGATATTTTATTTAAGCATATGCAGGCATTTTAAAGAACACATCCACACAATCAAGTATTTTCCATAGCGCACCCCGACCCTTCAATAAACAGGTGTGGCTTCGCATTAACGTTAGGATTTCTTGGCTCCCTTCTAATAACATTATACAAATAAATTTAGAATTTATATTTATTTATTTTTAAAGCTCTTTTTAAGAAGTTTTAAAAAAGAAAAAAAAAAGAGAAACACTAAGAATTCCATTTACCTTCCCTCCACCTGTTCAGCTCCATCTCGAGATGCTGGATAATGTTCTTAAGGGATTTGGTTTTATCCTTTTCCTTTTCATATTTCTTCTTCCATTCCTCCGCCGTCAGCTCCAGATTCACGGACACCGTGTTCTTGATGGTCTTTGCCCTTCGAGGAAAATAAATAAATAAGTCAGAAAAACGTGAAATAGTTTGAGGATAAATTTACCGCACGTAAATATATTAAAGAACAATTGGTCCCTAATTGTTACATTGTATATTCAAAGTCAATACGTTGTTATCCAATGTCTGTTTATTATTCGTGGTATTACAGACATTAAAAAGGCTCAGGAATGCTAGAATTTGGAAGCAGATTTAAAATTTCAAACAGAAGTATTAATACCAGAAGAACAAGATGTATCAGAATCCATATTCTGCTGGTTTTATCAGACATAAAAGGGGTTATTCAAACAGCACCGAAATTTTGGTGCTTTGTACTTCGGTGATTCAATTTCGCCAACCCTTCTGTGAATTCCCTATTCACTGCATGGTCACCTGAACCAAACAGCAAAAACACACACACACCTTAAAAAAGTGGTGAACAAAAAAATTTGGCAAAAAATATATAAATACATAAAAGGTGTAAAGAAACAAAAAATTTTTTTTCTGAAAATGAAAATCAAAAAGAAATAATTCTTTAATGGAATCACCGAAAATCAGGGCATTTCACTGACACGTTGGCGTTCTGTTAACAGATTAGCCGTTACTTCTCTATGGGACATTTTCACTGCCGCCGAGGGCCGCCGATCTGTCAATTTGCCAGTATTTGGTGAAGTGACAGCTTTCTGAATAGACGAACTGCCACAAAATTGCACCGTATGGTGAAATTCACCGTTCGGCACCCTTCGGTGGCAAATTTGCAGCTTTGTGAATAACCCCAAAAAAGTTACGGCTCGATTCAGTAAAACGGAGGCTACCTTTGCCCAAACATTAGCGTAGACTTCGTTTCAGCTTCGTTGAAGACGGATGGAGAGCAGCAGATTATAATGGTGGTTCGACAATTTCCACCGAGGGAATCTTGAAGTATTCTGGTCATTTTACTGTCTCTGTATGGGACGTGCGTTTTCTACCACGAAGGGGGATGGGAAAAAAAAAAAAAAGACAAAATAGGCAAAGAAAAAAAAAGAAAAACGTTATTCAACCATTTAAAAAGGATGAAAAAAACAGTTATTTGATCGACGGAGATCTCAGTTTCTTTCCCTTTCAGATTGGGATTATTCGGCTACTGCTGGTATTTTTTTTTTTTTTTTAAAGTATTTTACCAGAAAGGATACATTGAGATTTTTTTTTTTGATTTTTTTTACTTCCGTACTCCTGGTTGGCGCCGCGCAGTGAAGCACAAAGCGGCCAGATACCAGGAGCAGCAATATCAACTCGTCGAGTCCATGGAGCCCTGTGCGTTCCAGCCACGGAGTAATCCCAGAGGGAGACTAGGGACTATTTGTTCCCAGTCTCACTCTGCTCCCAGCGAGAAGCATGGTGGAACTGGGCCACCTTTTCACTGCGGGATGAGAGGCGAGTATGGGATTTAATGGGGGGGGGGGGAAGAGACAGGTTTTGCATTTGCGAAATCACTTAACACCAGCTTCGAGGAGACGTTACTTCACAATGAAATACAGTCTCCCATGTGGAAGCGCAAGACACATTGGAATAGTCTGCGCATCCACGTGAAGCTATTAATATCTCCAATAATAAATATAGGATACGGTAATGTACAGTAGGGATGTGCATGGCTGAAAAATTTGTTTCGTTACATTTTTTTTTAAATAATTTTGTTTTCTGAATTTCGTAACGAATTTAGTTTCGTTTTGAAATTATCGATTCGAATTTCATATAAAATCAATTCGATAGTTGATATCAATTCGAATTTTGGATCACTAAATAAAACCCCAATTAATCAAATTTTGCGGTTAAAAGAAAAGCTAGGGTTAAATTTGAAGCCGTGTCAGATTTAGTATTTGAGTCAATTTAAACAGTGAAACAAAATTAATTTGTTTCAAAGTCGTTTGCGGACTATTACTTGTATTGTAAGTTCAGATCAATTCGATAGTTGATATCAATTATTCAAATTTTTCTTTTATGATAATGACAGTGTAAAAGGAAATAAATTTGTATTGTATCGATCCCTTATTCGGAAGTACTTCCGAACTACGAATTATCAAATTTCGTTCCAAATTCTGAATTTTTCCGAAACGAATGCACATCTCTAATGTACAGTAACCTCAAGCAGGGAGAGGTTATGTGGGATGTTATGCGTAGCGTTTCCTATAGTTTGCTCTTTGAATCTTCCAGTTCTTGGAATTTAAGGAACTGCATCCATTCTAAAAGCATCGCCCCTATATTCCATGCCTTCTACACCTGTTTAACCCCTTCACTAACCATAGAAATATCTCAGGCTTCAAAAAAGGCACCATGTGGTGCCCCAAATCAAGATCTCGATATGCTCATCTGCAACCCAAAAGCAAATGAAATTAATTTGCTGCAAACTAATTTTGTTTGCTTTTGGGCTGCAAAAGGTGACCCCAAAGTTTTAGCCCTGTGACCATAATGCCTAAAGAGCTAAAACTGTAAATCAGCTGCTGAAAGCTCTGAAATATCGGGCTTTCAGCAGCCGACGCAGAGAGAAAAAGAAAATAGACCAGCCGCTGAATCGGCTGTAACTCAAATTTGGCAGTAGATGGCGCCATCTACTGGCCAAAATAGGTTATTTACAGTAAGAAATACAATGGGTATAAGACTAAATATTTCTTAAAGATCACTTGGTAGTGAAGGGGTTAAGGACACATCACAAGGTCTTTTTACCATCATATATTTTCACATTTAGATTGAGGAGATTCTAATGGGATTTTTACACTGAGTGTCAATATTTCCATGGATCATGGTTAATTGGTCTGGAGAGGACACTGGTTTTATAGCAATGGAGGCACAGGACAAGTATTTTTTTTCTTCTTTAAAACAAAAGGAAAAGCGGGGGAAAGCGGACACATCTGTGAACTGGTAATCCGCGTAGACTGGCCGGCTAAATGGAAAGATATTGATTTTTGCAGATGGCAACGCTCTTTACTTACAGTTCCTTCAGCCAGAGCAGAGATTACATTGCCCAGAGCAGATAAAGACTTATTGATGTTTTTTGCTTCATCCAAGACAGCCCCCTCAGCTCCGGTCTTGCTGACCTATCAGACAATATGTCACCATCAGCAACGGATTGTGTACAAGACATCAAGCGTACAGACATCCTTATAGAAAAGAAAAACAGACGACGACTGGTTCACGATGGGCTGACACTTTGCGCTTTGTCAGTCAGAATACACGACAGCAAATTCCACTCAAGCTCTTTGGGATGGGGTGGGGTGGGGTGGTGGTCTGGAGGATCTATCAATACATCACTAGTTTGACCTCATCTGGTTCCTCAAAGCAATTCTAGAAGCAAAGTATCTTATCTTGGACCCGACTCCGGGAGAGCCAGTAATCAGGGGATGTTGATGGGAAAATGCGGCACAAGCCTTTAACGCTTACAAATGCAAAAAAATCACCCAACACTATGGTTTGAGAGGTGGTATTCTTCCTTAAGCAAATTTGCAATGCCTCCTTATTCTCCGGCTGCCCGCAAGTTGGCACTTCCTATGGGCAAGGGAAGGTTGCTGCACAGCTGGAATAGGATGAGTACACTTTGAAACGAACACGTTATTGTTCACCATTATTTATTGAGAAACAGTCCAGACCCAATATTTACTACACATGTTGACAAAACTGGCCGACAAGGTCTATATAGAAAAACTTTCATTGGAACTGAAAAACTAGACAATCATGTCTGACAGCTGACACCAACCTTGACCCCACAGATGATGTTTTTGAACTTGTTAGACTCATTGGAAA
This sequence comes from Leptobrachium leishanense, assembly GCA_009667805.1. Taxonomy (NCBI): domain Eukaryota; kingdom Metazoa; phylum Chordata; class Amphibia; order Anura; family Megophryidae; genus Leptobrachium; species Leptobrachium leishanense. The sequence continues at coordinate 30,695,006 of CM019069.1, read as the reverse complement.
TGTATTTCCAAACCATCCGGGAGGGACAACGTTGCTGACAACGTTGCTGACACCCATCATTAGGGATGAGCTGTTCGGTTCGATCTGTTCGGCGTTCGCATCGAATGTGCGACAGTTTGCGAACTTTGAACTTTTTGGGACGTTCGCCAAAAGTTTGAAATTTTTTTTTTTTTTAATAAAAAAATAAAAATAAATGCTAAAATTAAAAAAAAAATAATCTAGAAATAAAGAGACTCTTTACTGCAGAATATTATTAGCAACGGTTTATTAGATATTGAATTAAAAAAAACGGGAATATTTTTAACATTGAAGCCTATGGGATAAAACATTGTTACTAAAACTAAATCAGGCAGCCACGGCCCTCTAATCAGGCACTGTAGAGGGCAGCCTGCAGGGGCCTCCCAAGGATCCCCTTGAGGAGAATGCGGCCACCGGATGACAGAGGTGCGACTGTGCAGGCTAGCCGCCCGGGTGCATGTGGCAGAGACCGGCAGCGCAGGGAGGGAGCCACTGCACCTGCAGCCACGGCAGACCTCCCCCCCACAACCAGGATCCAAGGAGCCCCACTGACCACCAGGCTAAGGTAAGGCGACACATTTCTAAAAAAAAAAAAAAAATCCGAGGACATTTTTAAAGGTCCCCGGGAACATAAAACACTTTTTTTCTTTCTCTACCTGGCTGAATGTATTTAATTATATATACATTCAGCCAGGTAGAGGGGGTGGCAAGTGGGCTGTGCGGGGTCTCAGGCAGTGGTATGTTTTTATCATTTATAGGGGAAGGTAAGGATATATATATATATATATATATATATATCCAGACTTGTATTACACACACATTTTGGCAATTTGGCTGATCCCTCCAGAAGAAATGTTGAACCCGATAGAGCAGAGAATATATATTATATTACTTTTTAATTTAGTTAGTGGATTCCTGTCCAGTGCGGTGAGAAGCAAATGTAATGCAGCGTAGACACGCTGCGAGGCGGAGCGGAGTGAAGTCAAGCCTGCAAAATGTTTACTTCCCTTCGCTACGCTATGCGTCACTACAAGCTCAGTGTGTCTCAGCCTTTATTCCCGCATCAGTTTGTATACTTGTTACTGACCCCGCTTGTTCTGAGGACTCGATCTGTTGCCGACTTTGCCTGCCATTTGACTATTCTCTGTGTATTCCCTGCCTGTTCTGTTTGCTTCCTGTTGCTACTGGTGTACTGCACTACTGTATATGGTGAGAATCGGTGCACAAGTGCCTAAACATTGCTGACCCGGTTTACTTTCATCCAAAACCTGCATGTGTTTCACCATAGGTTATCAAAAAAAAAAAAAATCACTAAACTTGTTCTGTGTGTCCTAAAATGTCTCCTCTTTCCATACAGGCTGCCACCCCAAACAGTTGTTTATGAATAGATTAAAAGGAAAACCATTTACCGTCATTTGAAATGTCATTTTTTGTTTTTAAATGTTTCTATACATCCTACAAATCCGCCACTTCACGGGCAGGTTATGGGGACCTCCTAGGCACGATATTTGAAGGAATTTTTCGTTTTTATTATTAACCCTTATTTCATGGAAAACTCACTGTTCCTTTAAAAAAGTTTTGTTTTTTTTAAACTTTTTGTCCTTGTTTCCTGTCCCCAGGGCATTACCCGGACCCCCATACACCTTTTATGGCAAATATCTTGCATATATGCCCTCTTGCAGGGCACTCTAAAAATCTAACTTTGAGTCCCCTTGACTTGCATTGAGTTCGGGTTCGTGTTCGAACTCAAACTTTTGAAATTGTTAGAGTTCGAATGAGAGCCATCACTACCCGTCATAAAGAAAAATAAAAAACCTTAGGAGTCGAAAATAACACTTGACAGCCGACTACATAATTCTAAAAGCCCCCACCCCAAAAAAAGCATTTCAAAACCAGAGGAAAAACATTGTTGCAGTCTATGGTTACCAATCTGCTGGATTTTTCAAGCTCTGCCTTAATGGGAGATAGGGGGGGGGGGGGAAGAAAGCTCAAAAATGACACTATCAGGGTTATTCAGAGAAAGGTGAAACTCTGGAGAATTTTTGGAGAAGTGAAAATTTTAGGTCAAAATAGCCAAACAGGAAAAATTCTCCCATTTATCTCACTTTCCAAATCGGCTATTTTGATCTAGAATTTCACTTCTCCAGTTCTCTAGAGTTTCACCTTTCTCTGGATAACCCTGTAAGCCAACTGGAAAATACAGGGTACATCTCCATATGTGCTTTAAAGAAAATTGTATATACAATGCACACAGACCCTGCCAAGATGGAGAGCAGGGGATGGACTTCTAGGTAAGAGTCAACTTTCAGTCCCTGGAGGGTATCGGGGATGGTGTAAGTTTTGGTTTTGAGGACAAATTGAGGTAAAAGGACATTGGGGTTAGAGACAGACATTTAACCGGCGTCAACACTTGCTCGTAGGTTACCTTTTCACTACCAGCTAAATCAACAAGGTAAAGCTTCCCACTGAGCTTCTTCTCCGTTTCCACATTCTCCTGTTTTATATTTATTAGGAATATACTGTGACTTCTGGAGCTGTGCTCATTCATGTCTGAAAAGAAACAGCAGAAAAGGTGAACTCAGAAGGTGCATCAACCCCATCAGACCCTGCAGCTGGATGCTAGAGGACCTCCAGGCATGGTTTAACATTACCCAGATTAATTCAGGTTAAATCAAGCCTTTCCTCAGTTTACATCCAATATTTTCTACCTTTAGGGTGTTATTCCCATTAAGACAACATTTATGGACATCTACCTCCTGATTGTAATGGAGGGGAATAAATGTGGGGCAATTTTAAATTTTAAATTTATTTTCTATATCTCAAAGAATCTGATATTTGAGATGACAAATAAACCTTTGTCAAAGTTCCTTTGTTGTAAAAAATTGATTTGTGTCTGTGACACAGTGAGACCCATTTGTTTTGTGGGGTTTCTGGTTGGGTTTTAGTAATTTTACAGAATATAGTCCTGTAGTTTTCCAAGTTTAAAGACGTTTATATTTATAAAGCTCAGTAACAGGTGTGCACATCTGAAATTCGTTTAGTTTGAACACAGATTTGTTTTTGTAATTTGGGACCGATTCGAATTTTAGATTCACCATTGTACAACGCTACGGAGCGTTTTAGCATTTTATGAAAACTCGTAACCAATTTAAAACAAATCCTGCTCAATTACTCTTTGGTTAGGGTTAAACATGAGGGTTAAAAGGCAAGCTAGGGTTAAATATTGAGCCGTCTATTGGCCTGTGGCGCTGAATACAACAGATTCAGCACCACAGCCAATTGACGGGATGGGGTGCTTTGTTACATAGGCTGAACAAAGACGTGAAACTGAAATGAAATCGATTGGCTTTCATCATTTCGATTGTAATTTGGGATTGATTCCAAGTATAGCATCACTAAAATAAATCCTGCTCAATTACTGTTAGATTAGGGTTAAACATGAGGGTTAAAAGGAAAGCTAGGGTTAAATTATCGTTTCGCTGCCGTGTGCAGAGAGGAATCATTCAATCAATGGTTCTCTTGTGAAACAGCGTAACAAAATCTATTTCGTTATATACCGTTTTGTTTCGGAGGAAACTAATTAGTTATTTCGAAGTACTTTCGAAATACGAATTAATGAATTTTTGGACAAATTGAGATTTGTTATGAAAAACAAATGCACACCTCTGACACACATCCACCTTCATCCAATTTAATTCAGGCCAATTGATTACTCACTAGTAACAGCTACATGTCTGTTTGCTTTTCCATCATCGATGACATCCATCACTTCCTCCGGGCTGGATACAAATCGCTCTGTGCATCCCTAAATATATAGGACCATGAGGACAGAGACACAATTACAAAGTAAAGGCAGGAGCGTTACGTTAGAACCACATCAAACATGCATCTTCATGTGAAATTGATTGTATTATATGCATAAATATTGCAGTTTATAAAAACACAGGAATAGGATACAAATAGCCTAAACCAGTTCACTAACAAGACAAGTGTTACAAATTTCTAAAATGTTCCAATGCTTAAAGAGGCACTACCAACATAAGCTGATTACTTGGGCGTTACAAAGAAAAACACACACTGCGGTTTCCTATTCTTCATTTAAAGTAATTACATTTATAAAAATTAATTTTTTTTAAAAAAAAAACATTTATTTTTACATCGCATTCCCATCTTGTAGATTTTTTCAATGATGCAACATTTACCAAAATCTGCTATATCCAATCTATTTAACAGTTAATGAGATGGAGGAGGGAATTTTAGATAAGGCTGTAAGAGGTCCATTGTGATCCAGGCTACCTGAGATCAGAGCTAGCAGCTGAATGAAATAAGTCAGGCTTTTTAAAGACTTCTAATCTACCCCCTGGTGATGTCCTTTGAATACATCCCACACAATACAGTGATGCGAGTCGGTGACTGGCCCATTCACTCCATTCTATGGGCAAAGCCACACAGTGAGGAGCAAGTGATGGAAAGATACTGGGGGGGGCAGTTTACAACACAAAATATCACACAATGGATGCGCCCAGTGACACATATAGAGGAAAATATTTTAACTAAACAAGAGGGGGAAAAAAAAACCACATTTAAGATATCAGCAACATAAAATAAGCAATACAAAGAATTTCATTTTTTGGTGGTAGTGTCCCCCAAAAGGAAAGCAAATACATAGAATTTTAAATTTCCCAAGAATATTACCTTGACATAGGGAACTCTATTCTTGTCTTCATGCACAGCAAGGTTAGTTTTAGACACTATAAAATAATGAAAATATTACAATGAAAATGGTAAAGAGGCAAAAAAAAAAAAGTCCATTTTTCTTTTTGTTTAGTAACAAAAGAATGAACACGTATGAAGAAGGGGAAAGGGGGGAGACGGGACAATAATAATACATTTCTTATTGCAAGTTAATAAAAACCCCACAATCTTACCATCCAGCAAGTCTCTTATTTTGTCCAAGTAGATTTCAAAGTAGGAAACCTTTAAATAAAAATAAGCACAATAAAATAAAACACGTAAGATTGTTATTTCAATCCATTTCACAGAACTTCTATAAAAAACAATACACAGTAGAATGTTGTTAATAAAAGCAAAGCATTAACTATTGGCTCTGCAATACAGAATTCAACAGTAATTACACGGATCAGAGCTGTGAATTAGGCTAGGGTCAGACGAACGCATTTTCGCGTTGTCTGTGAAAAAGTGCGTTCGAACGAATGGACGCATTTTTTAACGGAGTACGCGATAGCGGTCATACGATGCGCATTTGCGTTCGTGATTTTGTACGGATCATCAATAAAACACTTTAGCAGTGTCTGACATCTCCCAATCACGCAAACACGCCGCTAGCGGACGCAGCGCACTCTGTACGACCGTACTAGTGGTTTCACGTTCGACAAAATGCGTTCGTTTGCCACTTGCGTTGCACGGCCGGACTTTTGTGCGGCCGTACTTCGTATATTGCCCATCATTTGCTGCTAGTGCAGCCGTAATTAAGTGCGCCAGAACGCACGTTTAAAGTGCGCTAGTCTGACCCTAGCCTTAAAACACAACATGAGAGTCAAGTTATTTGTAGAAGAAAAATATATAAAAAAAATGATAGTTTAAAATGCTGAAACATCCCAACATAAGGTTTTAAGGAGAGAAAAAAAAAATGTATATTCGTCATATCCATACATTCACCGTCCACTAGATTCTGTGCATGCCCTCGAGTCTGTTATTACGAAACCATTTTAATGGTCATCATTTTTGTTGACCTTGGAGAAGGGACAACGGGCAGACGAGACCTTGCAAGGAAATGAAACTTTGATGCAAAGATTCTGCTCTCAGAGTGCTAAACACAGAGCTACAACGTAACCGCGTGTTCTGTGCAGAAACACACACACACACACACACACTTTACAGAAGTATAAAATATATAAACATGCTATAGAATGTTTGGAGTAGATATTGTTCAATCAGTACGTGAAAGGTTACGCAGGTTTTAACCAATACGTGGTCAGATGGACGTTCCATGAAACATGGAGCGGCCAGACAAAACTCTACAAGAAATTAAAAGATAAAAGGATCCCAGCAATCCAATTATAACACCAAGCTGGTCTCGCAAACGGTTTTTTTAAAGACTGAAGTATGGGATTCCTTCATCTTATATACTAGATATGGCATTATTATTACAGGTATACTGTGTGTGATGGAAAAAGTACGTTCCGAGCAAAATTCTTCCATAATGTCATTTATGATCCATAAAAAGGAAGAGCGTGATACTCTGGAAGAATAGAATGATCTACTGTATGTTCAAAATGGGAATTGCAGGGCTGTGCTTTATGTATTGCAATGAGAAAGCTGCGGGAGTCAAGGAACAGCCAGACAAGGATGACGGCGGGGCTCCCTAATACATTAAATAGGAGGAGTGCCAGAACATCGGACCAGCACTCCATTGTCAAAAGCGACAGAAGGGACCTCCAAGATTGGAGCAGTCAGGTTTTAGGGAGGGGCGGGGGGGGGTGTAAAGTCTTCAGCAATATTGAGGAATAATTGTGTAATAAAGAACAAAATAAATAAAAAAAATGCAGGAAGGCTTAATGATATATACATCTATCAAATTACTAAAAATATCAGAAATTATATATATTATATATATATATATAATAATTTCGAGAAGGAGATAAAAGAAAAAAGGGTTTTGTGATGAAGCTTTCGGCTTAAATCTTTTTTTTTTATTTTTTATTAAAGCACAAGTACCATAAACAAATGAACACAAAAATATTCAGAGATAGAGGTCTATTTTTTTATTTTAGGGCATCGCTCAGACGTTAACGTTAAGTCCCAGTGCTCACAACAAGAATAAGGTGGAAAAAAAAAGGAAAACGAGAAAAAGAAAAAAATATATATTTTTCAGAATGCTCACGCCCCAGAATTTTTTTATTTTTCATTCTTATTTCCAGATTGTTCAGTTGAACTAAATTTCAGTTCTAGAATCAGATCGGTAGAAAGGAACGTTGCCCTGATACAGTAACAGCTTGGCAAATGTCCCTGCAGCTCTGCATCTCGCCCGTTACATTCACCTTAATGTGGAACTCCAAGTTTTCATCCATAGAGTAAATGTGATCGAAGATGTCATGTGCAATTCTCGGAATAATTCCCATCAGCTGATGATCATGAAGTTTTCCCTGTAGGTGGAAAGATTAAAAACCATTTAGCTCAATAGAAGAGAAACAAAAACAAAACACACACTTTGTATACATGGTCCAATGAATGAGGGGTGTAGATAAATCGAACCTGAAAACCACTGTATTAAATCAGCCGTCCTGGAAATGGAAATCCAACCTACATCAATGCACAGTGTTATCTCCGTGCTGCTCCAGTTTATGACGAGGAGTGACAAATAGTAACGGAAAACATGTAAAAAGTGAAGATATTCGAACAGATTAGGCCGGCGTCAGACGAACGCAGTGATCACGTCTGTGTTGCCACACAGTTTAACATCCGTTGTAGCATAGAATCATGATCAATAGAGACCCACACATGAAGTACGTGCGCACCGAACTGCGCACGCGTCAAATGGCCGTAAGTTCAGCAACAACATAAAACCGCTAGACGGACGCGCAGAGTGCACCACGTCCACGTAGCGTGGTGTGTGAGTGATGATGAGATGTCAGACGCAGCGCATTTGCGACGCCAGCACCTTGACGCACACAATGGCTTTTCATATCCTTTTCAAATTTTTATCATTTTTCATATTAAATTTTGTTTCCCTTAATTCCCTATTTTTTCTACGTCCGTCAACAAAAATGGACCGTGTGGTGTCTACAGTATCTTCCTTCAGTACGTCTGTCTGTTACGCACGTACGCACAGTGCGCTCAGACTGCGTTAGAAAAACAAAACTATGAGGCTAATGTCAGACTATTACAGAAAGTCAGCTGTATTATTACACATGTAGCACTAATGGTTTTGGGCAATGGATGTCCTCTGTCAACTAAGCTTAACGGCTTTTAAATTGCATCTAAGAATGTACTTTAATGCATTTTGTGAAAGATACTTCTTTTTTTTTTTACACTGCAATGAAAGTTTCCATAATTGCACCGGATCCAGGCAGTGGTTTTATATAAAAACAAAACACAAATATAGGAAAGTTCTTCCAGCATTATAACAGTTAAAACAATTACCTCCATCGTATGTGTTTTCCCTGAAGATGTCTGTCCATATGCAAAGATAGTTCCATTATAGCCATCCAAGACATCTAGAAGATAATATAAAGTTTTACTGTTAAGCTGAATTTATGAAATGTTCCCATCGAATCCATTGCACAAAACAGAGGGTTGAGAATATAGTAAACAATGAATACAGCGATTTACTATTATTTCAATAAAGGAAAAGAAAAGACCTCTCCCACAGCTTCAGTCAAAGAGATGGTCATAAAAATGAGGCAGATTTTTAATAAAGTGAACATGGGCCACACAAAATGGGGCACAATGGATATAGGGGACCTGCTCGCACCATCTCTCTACAAGGAGTGTCTAAGGGGGGGGGGCTTGCAGTGTAACATCACATTTTGAAGGAGACAGACCCGCACTTTCTTAACCGGTCTAAAAAAAAAAAAAAAAAACACAAAAAAAAACAAGGGAGAACATGACGGACCAAGGCGGAGAAATTTAACACTGCACTGAATGAGCATTTAAAGGGTTTACTAAAATGGTGTAATATTATAATAAGTACTTTTTCATTAAGCACATCCCACAGAAACTTACTACATTGTATAACTCATTCTGTCACTTTGCGCTACAATGTAACTACATGACCCACCACTGTGAAATGTTAAAAGACCTAAACTGTCAGTCACTGGAATCTATACGCACCTTTCCAACCTGGTGTTTAAGAGCATTTCTGGGAAGCTGCCACCCTACCTGAATGGGCTGCTTCCTCCAGCAGCTTCCCCTATCCTATAACCTCCGATCCAGGACCTGCACCTTACTTACAATAACACAATACAAAAAGACAGTGTCTCAATCCTCATTTTCCTACAGAGCACCGCAATTATGGAATAACCTCCCAGACGCCATCAAATCTTCCCCCAGTCTAAAGTCACTCAAGAGCTCCTTACTAACATATCTCAATACGGAATGCACCTGTAAACATGTAACCTAGTGACTATATACAGAATGCACCTGTAAACATGTAACACAGTGACTATATTTCCTACATATTTATTTTCTGTTAATCTGTATATTTGTTTTATTTTTAATATCTTGCATTTATTACTTTTTTATTTCTAGAACGACTATAATATTTCAATGTTCTTGAACCCAGGACATACTTGAAAACGAGAGAAATTTCAATGTATCCTTCCTGGTAAAATCCTTTGCAAATAAATAAATGTCATGATTGAAGAGCGATGGTACTATATGCATTAGGGAGTCTCTCATTCTATTGAGGATATTGCAGCAGAGGATGAAGAAGGATCTGTATCTGCGATTACTGAGCCAGAACCATTAGGCTCTTCGATGTGCGAGTGCAGGCGAAATCGAATTTGGCTCGAAGAATTTTTTTTGTGTGTGTGTTCGTTGGTTTTATGCCATGGACATTTTGTGGTATTTTTAACAATGTAATAAACTTCTAAAAAAAAGGGGGTGTAACAGATCTCAGCACCCCAACTGGGTCCCATCTGTTAATGCTGCTCTTTTGCCAGACCTCCGTTTCCCACCAGCGATCCTTCAAGCCTTAGCCGAAGCTCAAGGACAAGTACAATGAAAAATAGTGGTTGTAGCATTCCCCAGAAACGAGGCAGTGATCAGAACTAGGGGTAAAATAGATTTTAATGAATCACGAGCCAAATATGGGCCCTATTACATTCTTTGTGCAAAAATGCATTAACACGAGGGGCAAAACACATAGCGCAGAAAACGAGTGTATACCGCAGGTGAACCTGCGCGAACCCATTGCGAGCTTACTGTACTGCGCGTGTCCTATACTTAACATTATGAGCGCAAATGCGTTTGTAAAATCATCCGCGTACCAGCGCACAATCTATGCGCAGTTTGTAATGCACAAGCTTTGCGCGCATAATTTTAGCAACTCCTGAACGCTGGTGTTAATGGCAAATTCTATCAACCTGGAAAAACAAAATACACCAGCCCAAAAAAAAAAAAAATACGCAGCAATGTATAGTTACACATTCTACACATACCCAAACCAATAAAATGGAGAAGTTGTACGTGTTTTTTTATTTATGCAGCATATATGCGCAGATTGACTTTGGCTGAATTACGTGAAAAAAAATAAACCCACAGTCCACACACTCGTTGCTGCGCGCGTGTTTTTGCGCGTTCATTTTACGAGCGTTATTTTTTTGATGGATGAAAAAAAATGTGTGAGGATTGTAATACCAGCGTTGATTTACGCGCGCTAACGTTTAAAGCTTCACGCAAAAATTCACGCATTTACTGTAGGGATGTGCGTGTCGGGTTTCGGAATTTCCCGATTCATGTTTTCGGATGCGGCTGATTTTCCGAAAATTTTTAGATCCGAAAAGTTTTCCGAGCTGAAACGAAAGATTTTCGAATGGACTTGAAATGTGTCAAATCGAAATTTATTTTCGCTCTATTCATGATTTCGGTTCCATTTCGGTAATTCTGGACATCGTACATTTAACTATTATCGGTTATAAAATCGCTGATTCTGTAAATTTTGTATTTGTAAATGCGTATCACTTGTTTTTTTTGTTTCCAATGATCCGATAATTCTTTCGATACGATAATTCCTTCGTAATCGGGTCGGATCCGATTCGTCCGCGGGTCGCACATGCGCGCGTGGATGTCGTAACTTTACTGAGCCAGTTTGACAACTTTTTGGACAAAATATTGTTTTTATTATTCTTCATCATGGCTGCAAGAGACGAGTGCCATTCTGACACCTCCTAATCGTCTTGCAATGAACCACCACCCAGAAAGAAGCGGGCCAGCAACATGGCATTTGATGAGATGCTCGAGCTGGTCCGGATCTTTGATCTTAAGGATTACGACTGCCGTAAGGGCCCTTACGGCAGGAAGAATAATGCTCGAAAGGATCGTATCCTCGATAAGCTACGCACCACCATCCTGGAGTTGTTCGGGAAGGACCGGACGAAGGACCAGCTCCGGAAACGCTGGTCCGATCTGAAGGTACGCGAGGAGGAGCAGCTGAGACACGATTCGCTATGACGCGACGGATGTAAGTGTCATGTTATATTGTAAAGCGCTGCGCAAACTGTTGGCGCTATATAAATCCTGTATAATAATAATAATAATAATGTGCTTGCCTGTGCTAATGTGCACAGAAATACGTTTGTAGCGCTGTGTTTAAATCCTTGTCGTGGCAGTACCTATTATTGGCCACCGGAGGGAGACAAGCGTGATGAGAGACACTGAACTTTGCATTGGGACTACATTTCCCAGCATGCTTTGCGGGCGGACACAGGAAGTGGGTGGGACACACAGAGTTACATCCTGAGCCTCGTGGGGATAGCTGGCAGAGCGCGCCAGGGAGTGAGTGAGACAAGACGCAGTGCTGCAGAACGCAAGAGTGACTAGGCCGAAGCGCTGGTGCGGCCTATCAGAGTTCCAGATCGGGTTGTTCAGCCTTACAAGAGGGAGACCCAGCGATCCACCATCTTATCCAAGCTGCTATTAAGGAAGCCGGAGGACCCCGAGTGAGGCGTACCCGCAGGTCGATCGGATTGGGAGAGCAGGCAGTAAGCTGGACAAGTCACGGCCGGAGCAGAGAGCCAGACAACGGATCCAGTAGCCGGCACCCCAGTCAAAAATCGAGCGGAGAGACGTCCTGGGTCAGCGGAGCCTTAAGAGTCTGGCGGATGGGGAAGAGGCCTCCAAGGCCGTTTGTGATTAACGAAAGCACGCTGCTGTTGATTCTAAAACCCACAGGGCCCCAACTTGACTAGTTGAAGACACCATTTAAGCAATTCACTGGCCAGTTGAATAGTACCCGGGTACCACAATACACACACACATTTACATTCCGGGACTTAACCTGTGCGGGACTTACTTCCTAATTTCCGAAAGGGATTAAAGATTCATTTCTCATTTCTTTTTCCGATACGCGTTTCTCGAATTACGAAGCATTGTATTTTCTGTTCCGATGCGCGTTTTCCCGAAATATGAAATACTGTAAATATATCTACGAACACCGTGTTATATATTATATGCCATTCATTTTAGTAAACTATATAATTTATAAAATCCACAACGGTGCCGAAGTATATTTATTCCCTAGTGCGGGGAGACTGACCCGTGGTTCAATTTCAGCGGCTCCTCCGGGAGTGAGCGCTACACGTTGATTTATCTAGTCCTTTTTTCATGCAATGTGATTGTGTATAGCTTTGCATTTTCACGACTCGTCTTACATGCATTTTTGCCATAGCTCTTCTTTTTTGTGATTTTACGTATTCGTGAAAATTGTGACATTTGATGTATGTAGATGAAGTTACAATGCTGAATTTCTTTTGGCACTGTGTGTACTGTAGTGTGCTGGGGGGGAGGTTGTTGTGACTGAGTGATGCATACGAGATGACCCGCAGCTTGCCCAATATTGGCTCCCACCTGCGCATCAACAAAAATCTCTGCGTCTCTGCTAAGTGGTAGGATGGGACATGTAGTTGTTCTGAAAGTGCATCCAAACAGAGCCGCGTTCAATACATCCTCAGCAGCTGCTGAATTGTTGCAGCGCAGCGATTCAGTTTGCTGCAGCAGTGTCATTATTGAACGCTTTAGATGCAAATTTCAAAACAAAAAATTGGCGGATTTCTGTTGTTTCTGCTATATCCACAGTTTTATTAGCAGAAACTGAAAGTGAAACTGAGGCTGAGGCCTTCTATAAAATAACTAAAAGCAGTCGGCACAATGCGTTTTGTACGCACACAACACAAATAATAGTTTTTATAGAATAAACGTAATGTTTACTTCTGAAAAAAATATATAATCGAACGGTAATATATGTCTATGTGCAGAGGAAATAAATAAATATTTTGTGACTTTAGAACTATGAGATGGGAGTAGTGGTGGGTCAACAAGCTGGTAGTGCTAGTGGGTAGTGGAGGGGTGTCGCAATACTTTCGGCAATATATTGTATAGATATACCATTTTTTCCAGTCTGCATTATTTACGTGTTATTTTTTCGATTTGGCAGAAGACAGGAAGAAGGCAGCAGCATCTGCCCTGGCGGGCACCAGTGCCCCAGTGGAGGAGGAGGAGGAGGAGGAGCCACGGGCAACCACCAGCGCTGGTATATACGGTTTTATTTTGCAACGACTTTTGGTCAAAAACAGAAACATTTTTTGTTTACTGTATTTTAATTTAATTTTTTTATGTATAGCACAAGAGGAGCAGGAGGAGGCCGCCAGTCCAGGTTTTTTTTTTTTTTTTTACTGTTGTATTTTGCATCGACTTTTGTTCAAAAATAAATCAGTTTTGTTGTTTACTGTATTTTTTATTTCTTTAATTTCTTAGATATAGCACCGGATATGCTGACGGTGGTGGTGGAGGAGGAGTCGGAGCCTCAGGAGGCCGCCAGCTCTGGTATATACTACTGTTATATTTTTTCAAGACTTGCAGTCAAAAATAGAAACCTGCTTTACTTACTGTATTTTCCTTCTTTCATTTATTGGATATATAGAAGGAGAAGCCAGACCGGACACGTCCAGTGTCCGGATAATCAATCGGCGAGCTAAGGCTGGCTGTTTCAACAATTGATGCCATCCAGGAACTGCTCCAGGAATTACGGGAGCACATAGGCAATGCCGCGGACATCCTGGAGCGGCAGTGAGACAGACCAGTGGCAGCCTCCTCCCGAAATCTGCAGGTTCACTCAAGACGAGGCCGGACCGGACACGAGCAAGGATTGTCTGAACACGAGTCTCTTTAGGAAAGGCAAACTTTATTGTGATATCACGGATGTGCCTCAGCTGCTCCTGCTCGCGTGCTTTGAGGTCGGACCAGCGTTTTCGGATCTGGTCCTTTGTCCGGTCTTTCCCAAACAGCTCCAGGATGGTGGTGCGTAGCTTGTCAACGATACGATCCTTTCTAGAATTATTCTTCCTGCCGTAAGGGCCCTTACGGCAGTCATAATCTTTGTAATCAAAGATGCGGACCAGCTCCAACATCTCCTCAAATGCCAGTAATTCTCAAGTGAACCAATATTCTGAACAAGATGTTCGCCTGGCTTACAATGGCGGCCATCTTCCCGTCTTTTTTTTGGGGTTGTTTGTGCCCCTGTTGGGCAGTTTGCCATCCTTGTCATGTTCCCTTCCCTTCCCTTCCCCTCCCCATATTGTAAATAAATTTTAAATTTTTTTCTATATTTTCCTGTTTGTGTGCGTTGCTTTTCCTTACTTAATAAGTTAATATGTATTGCTTGGTTTCCACACTGTTAAAATTATATGTACATAAATTTATTGACATTTCTATGGACCCTTTGTCATAAATTTGTCAACATATTTGTGGCCATGAATGGGACTGTGCACATTCTACACTTCCTGCCTGGCCAAAAAATGTCACACACTAACACAACCTTGTTGTACTGCCTTGAGATTTGATTACCGACATGGCCTGGTTTTGTTAAGCTTAGGCGATGTCACAACAACACGGATTTTTGTCCACAGTCACATTCATTGTATAACCAAGAATTTATCAAAAAATATTGATGGCAGCACTGCGTGAAGTCTTCTCCGACACAACCCAAAGATCCTTAGTGCGGCTCAGGTCTAGTTTATTTGTCCCTGTTTGCAGCTTCACACAACACCTCCTCCCAGCTATGAGCTCTCTCTCTCCCACCGCTGCCCGCCAACATGGTCACGTCTTTGCAGGAAGACAACAGCGTGGGGGAACGGCAGCTGCCGACAGTCCCAAGACCTCGTCACAATGACGTCAGTTCTGGAGTTAACCCCTAACTGCGACCAATGGTGGAGATAAGGGGTTCCAATGAACCCCCTATCTCCCGATCCGCGGCAGCTATCGGTTGGTTAAGGTTTGGTATCTTTGGATTGACCAGAGCATGGCCTTTCCAACAATACCAAACATGACAATGTTAAAAATTATAAAAAATTAAAATATAAAAAAAAATAAACAGGTTTTTTGTTTTGTTTATGCAGCAATATTGTTCCCATTTCAATTATAATGTGAACAATGATGCTGCACTAAGGATTTTTGTATGGGGTGCGTTTGTTAAAAATAGTGTAATTTTCACCCAAAAAAATATAACAAGTCCCCTTTTCAATTTTTTTTAACAAACGCAACTCATAAAATATAACCGCAAACACTCGCATGTTAAAATGTGAAAAAAACACTTTACACCTTGTAAAACAAACATTGAAAATTCTAATTTTATTGCATTTTTTGTTATAATATACAGACAGGACATGACGCATACATATGATAATGATATATTATGAATCATCTGCCGAGTCTGCCGGAAAGAACGACATATAACATGTCTGGGTCATATTATAAAAGAAGGCTTCAAAACGCATTTAAACAAGAGGAGCGAAACTGTTAAAAATTAGCTCAGCAGCAGACCGCAGTGCCGCACACAGGCGTGAAGGGAAGCCGTGAAATGCCTCAGCAGCGAAAGGGTTAATTTTTTTTTTGTCTGTTTTAAATCATTTTTTTTTCGTTTCAGATCATTTTGATCAATTATTTTTCCGTTTTAAAACCTTTTTGTTCTGGTTTTTATTTTTAAAGTCAAACCATTCTGGTCAGTTTAGCTTTTTTTTAAAATCGTTTTGTTCTTTTTTTTTTTGTTCCTTGGCTTTCATACCATTTTTTTAATGTGATTAAATAAAGTTGTGAAATGTATATTCATAAGAAAAAAAGGATGTTTAATAAAAAATAAAAAAATTATCGGATCCGAAAAACAAAACCAAAAATTTATTATAAAAAAATCTATATAAAGTATAAAAAAGTAAACCATAGTAGTTTACGTCAAAACGAATAGAGTTAGACACTTTGAAACGAGGAGAACAGACGTTCCGAAAAAAAAGAAAATTTCCGAAATCACGAAAAGTCGATACAAAAAACGAGCAATGTGACACGGAAATACGAAGAATGGTCGATATTCCGAAAACATGTACAATTCCGAAAAACGAAAAGTCGATACAAAAAACGAGTAAAGTGACACGAAAAATGGTCGATATTCCGAAAAAAAAATGGACCCGAAAAACGAGTCGAACCGAAAAAAAATTAAAAAAAAATATCGGTGCACAAGCCTAGTTTACTGTGCGTTGTTGCGTTAAGAATGTAATTAGGTCCCTCCTTTCACAAGATATAGGGCCCTAGAGACCAATGGAAAAATGACACCCTGGCGGCACCCCCCCTCCTCCTCAAGTGAGCCAGTCCCTGGCCATGCCCCATTTTCATGTCCATCCAAGAAACAATAGGGCAGATTGTAATCACAAGGTGGACATTGATATAGTGGATAACAGCACAAACACACAATGGTCTGATGAAACAGCAATGTTTGGCAACCAACAAGGCCATACAAACCTTAGGCAGATCTAAAAGGAGCTGCAGTGACACAAGCCATAACTTAGATAATAACGATAACAGAAGCATGGTCAAGTCCTGCAGGAACGCATGGGAATGCAGTTCCCTTACTATCTTAACGGGAGGAACTTCGTTCCCTTTTGGTTGATATACTGGGAAGCTGCAATACCTTTCTATATAAAACCGTCTATATTTTAAGGGTTTTCTCTGGACTCGAGTACAATGCAATTCTCATGCATAAAGAAGCGCTGCAGCTGCTGGGGCTCCCAGTAATCTTTGAGACCAGAATGTACAAAAATGTTGGGAAGTTCCCTCACTTATTTATTTTTCTAGGACAGACACCCTGTACCCTTACAGGCATGGGGTGACTTGGGGAAATCTAATGACATGTCAGACCCCCTAGAAGGGAAGTGGGGCAATTTATAATAGAGACTCAAGATCATTCTGGACAGTGGATGCAGACCATCTCAACCTTGGCCCTTCAGATATTTCAGAAACACACCTAATAATCATTAGAGTGACACATACTTTTGGGAAATGGAGCTCCAAAACATCTGGAGGGTCAAGGTTGAGGAATCCTGCGCCATCTCTGTTCCTCTTTATCCGTCATGAAATAAGCCCCCCCCCCCCATCTCTTTTCTGGAATATTTACAATTTTAGAATGGTCACGCCAATAAGAAAAATAAATAAAAATTGTTAGATTTTAATTTTCTGTATAATTATAAATGTCCTGTGATTGGAATGCGTACCATATTTCAATATGCATTACTGTGAAAAGCCTGTTCTGATAAAATGGAGGGGAGAAAAAAAAATATAAAAAAAATATCACAGCCCATTTTAAGTGTCAAATTCTGTATGTGGATAGTTTTTCTTACATAGGATGTTGGCTTGCGGAATTTAGCCACACTTCCTCTAAAGCCTTTGTTATATGAAGTGTAGAAATGAATCTGCTCTGATTGGCTATTATATCACATTCCTATGTGGGGTGGGATAGGAATCTCTTTTTTACAACAAACGTTTCTATTGTATGTTGAAATAATAAACTGGTCTGACTATCGATGAGATATTCAGACGTGAAGCGGCCATATCCTGGTGTGGTTGATTTTACGGTCTCCGCCATGGCGTGCGCGCGTCCTCTCTTTTTGTTATATAAGAGGAAACTGGAAAAAGGTTTATGGCATTTCAATTATGGTAATTATAATAGGAATATTGATTATTTTTGTTTACGGTTAAATTTTAACAAATTTGTGAGGGCCATTTCCCAGACATTTGTCGCATTTCTGATATTGCCCCAAAGCATGAAAATCTGGAAAACCTCCTTTGTGATGTATTCCGAGAGACCCTGGTTGGCCAGTGGCCACAACAGGTTTAGTAGGCACATTGAAGGTTCCCTTGACAATTAAAGTCTTTCTTTGGATAAATAAACCCCTATTGTCCCCAAGCCCAAAATATGGTAGACCTGCATGTCGGGATGATCTTGGGTATAACCCAATCCGGCACACATGACGGCAGAACCAAGAGAAGACAGACAAATGAGCGGCAAGATCTCCATGAAAAATTATCTGTGTGACAAGTCGCGCACATCGATCAGTGCTGGAAGGAAGCCTCTATTAGTTCAGTAATACATTCAAGGGACAAATTGCCAAAAGGCTTGAAAAATTCCTTCCAACATCTCTTTAAACGAGGACACCCGGTAACCATGGTTTTCATTCCCCCTGAGTTCATCAGAAGGTTCAAAAAAGCGTCAATTACACGATAATGGTTTCACAAGACAAAATGCATCCATTCCCGAGGAAAAACACATCTGATAGGAGATCATTCCCCGCAACCCCCATTACTTTGGAGATAATATTGGGAAAAGGCGGCAGATATTCTCTATATTTATATACGCGCCACTATCAAAGCACAATTTATTATTCACAGGGAAGGAAAAAAAAAAACTGCCGGCAAATGTTAGAGGAAAATAGGTATACTCCGGCTGTAACCGCTGGCAAGACGAAGCATAATGGGAATACATTAAAATATAAAAAGGTTCCCTCCTGTCTGAGGGTAAAACTCACAATTAGAAAATAATTTTGTTGCTAGGAAAGGGTGTTTACACATATCTCTTATAAAAATAAAAAAAATCCAACCTATAACTGAAAGCACATATATATATATATATATATATATATCACACGTAGCAATGCATTTTTTTTTATTGGACCAACGTTACATTTAAAAGACAAGCTTTCAAGAGGATTCCTCTCTTCAGGTGTGTGGAGAGATAGATTTAGATTTTTTTTTTTGTTTTACACACAGTCCACAATATGTAACACCGAGTCAGAGAGGATAAGGATTGACACAATATTTCAAAGATTGTATCAGTCCATAGCCAGGTGCTTGGACAGTTCTACAGAACAGCAGCGCGCATGCATGCATGCAAGTGATAACTCTTGCTCCTTCATGGACACATCAGCAATGCAGGGAGAAGGAAAACCTGCTAAACCTGTCCTCAGTTCCTGCCAACAGGCCAGGTTTGCCAGATATCTGAAGCACAGGCGATATGATATGCTGCGCTTCAGATATCCTGCAAACCTGGCCTGGTAGCAGGTCCTGGATGAGATGTGTGGGAAACACTGACCTCCAGGGTGACCCACCTACTCTCACCACTCCTTGGCACAAAGGTCTGCTCATACCACTATGCCAACAATGTGATTGACAGGTGGAGTGTACATCATCCGATAGATATAAACACAGGGATTTAGATCGATTTTAAAGTGCTGCAAAAACTATTGTCCTATATCAGCGATTGTGATCCTCGGCACCCTAGATGTTTTGGAACTTCATGTCCCATGAGGCTCAGACAGGTTTAATGCCAACTAGGCATCATGTAGTATAGAAACCTCTGGGGTGTCGAGGTTCACCATCACCATTATAGGCCAATGGTTTTTGCGGCACTTTAAGAGAATATAAACAGAGGGATTTATATCCAAGCGCTGCAAAAACTATTGGCCTATAATAGTGAACCTCGGCACCCCAGAGGTTACTAAACTACATGTTCCATGATGCCTAGTCAGCCTTAAGCCTGTCTGAGCATCATGGGACATGAAGTTCCAAAACACCCGAGATGCCTGGTTCACCATCACTGGTCTAGATGAAGGATAATCTATATGTTGCGAGACACACAGTAAGGTTTGCAGTGTTCTCTTTTGAATACATTAATAAGCCAAACGTTTCTTTCCATCCGTTCTAGAAATGAAGCAGACATTTAGCCATCAGCTCAGCGCTAAAACTCTGCGATCCATCAGCTCAGCGCTAAAACTCCGCGATGCATCAGCTCAGCGCTAAAACTCTGCGATGCATCAGCTCAGCGCTAAAACTCTGCGATCCATCAGCTCAGCGCTAAAACTCCGCGATACATCAGCTCAGCGCTAAAACTCCGCGATGCATCAGCTCAGCGCTAAAACTCCGCGATCCATCAGCTCAGCGCTAAAACTCCGCGATACATCAGCTCAGCGCTAAAACTCTGCGATGCATCAGCTCAGCGCTAAAACTCCGCGATCCATCAGCTCAGCGCTAAAACTCTGCGATACATCAGCTCAGACAAACAACACCCTGCAAGAACCCCGGCATTTTCAGGGGCCGGAGTGACAGTTGCACACCACAGAAGATCATGTGACCAGACGTACCTTTGACAATTTGTTTCGCGCAGGCACCGTAAACCTTATCCTGGCTCGTGTTGGGAGAAAACACTTTATCAAACACATAAGGCTTTGATTGCTGGAAGAGAGAGGGGTAATAAAAAGGTATTAAAATAGATATATATCTACATCTCAGTGACTTTATTTCATAATGTTAGAGTTTTAAAATTTACAATACAGAAGCTACACAATTTTTAAGCAAAAATCTAAGATAACAGAGAAAGATTTGCTGGAACACATGAATAAAAGCTTTATAGCGTGTGGGACCAAACAGAATGGAGTACAATAGTGGAGGAACTGTCCCCCCCCCCCCAACTTGGCCCTGGTTTTAAGGGCTATATTACAAAGCTGGTGCCAACTTAACCAGAGCTGTTGTAAACTTAACATCTCAATAGACTATAATGACTCTGGTAAGTTTACAACAGCTCCGGTTAAGGCTAGGGTCAAACGTATGCATTTTTACACGCAAACACATTTTTTTACGGAATAGGCGAAAACGGTCATACGATGCGCATTTTCGTGTGTGATGTTTTACGGATCCAAACCAGGAAACTTTTTGCGTCTGGACGTTATGTTGGCCGGACACGAGCAGGGTCTGACGTCTCCAAATCACACACACACACACACACACACACACACACACACCGCTAGCGGGCGCAGCGCACTCTGTACGTCAGTACTAGAGGTTCTGCGTTCTCGAAAAAATGCGTTCATTTTCCACTTGCGTTGCGCGGCCGGACTTTCGTGCGACCGTACTTCATATATTGGCCGTCATTGCCCGTCATTTGCTGCTAGTGCGGCCGTGATTAAGTGCGCCAGAACGCACGTTAAAAGTGCGCTGGTCTGACCCCAGCCTAAGTTAGCACCAACTTTGGAATATAGCTTAAATCTTTAAGCTACATTAAAACCAGTGATGTTTCTGCTCATACAAACACTTGATCAAGGCACAAAAAAAAAAAAAATAAACCGACCCAATTGATATGTTCAGGACCTTGATAAAGGCTTTGTATGAGCAGAAATGTCAGTGTTTTTAATGGAGCATAAATAAAGGATTTAGGGCTCTACTACATTCTTCACGGTAAACGCGTGAATTTTTTGCACAAAGCGTTAAACGTTAATTTACATGTGTTAACGCTGGTATTACAATCCTCACGCATTATTTCATCCGTCAAAAAATAACGCGCGTAAAAAAGACGAGCATTAACGTTGCGCGCAGAAATCAGTGTGTGGACTGGTTTTTCACGCGATGCAACAGACAATCAGAATTAAGAACCAATTGTCTCACGTTAAGTTTTTGCGCCCATCAAAGTCAATCTGTGCATATATGCTGCATAAAAAAAAATAAAAAAAATAAAAAAAAAAAAAAAAACCGACCCAATTGATATGTTCAGGACCTTGATAAAGGCTTTGTATGAGCAGAAATGTCAGTGTTTTTAATGGAGCATAAATAAAGGATTTAGGGCTCTACTACATTCTTCACGGTAAACGCGTGAATTTTTTGCACAAAGCGTTAAACGTTAATTTACATGCGTTAACGCTGGTATTACAATCCTCACGCATTATTTCATCCGTCAAAAAATAACGTGCGTAAAAAAGACGAGCATTAACGTTGCGCGCAGAAATCAGTGTGTGGACTGGTTTTTCACGCGATTCAGCCAATCAGAATTAAGAACCAATTGTCTCACGTTAAGTTTTTGCGCCCATCAAAGTCAATCTGTGCATATTGAGCAAATTTTGTTTGGCTATGTTTAGAATGTGTAACTATACTTTGTTGTATTGTTTTTTTGGGCTGGTGTATTTGGGTTCGTCCAGATTTGCCGTTACCACCAGCTTTTCAAAGACGTTAAAATTATGCGCACAAACGTTGTGCGTTAAATTTTGCGCATAGATTGTAATACCATCCGCGTACCAGCGCACAAACGCATTTGCGCTCACAATGTTAAGTATAGGACGCGCGCAGTACAGTATGCTGTCGCAGGTTCAACCGCGGAAAACGTTAACGCGCATTTTTTTGCACGGACATTGTAATACGACGTTCAGCGCAAAGGGTTTTGCCCCCTCGCGTTAATGCGTTTTTGCGCACGCGTTAACGTTTGTAATAGAGCCCTTAATGTTTTATTTAAGACCCAAGTACATGGATTTTAGTGCCTGTACAACGTTATACAGTAAAGCAGGTGGTCCAGGCACTTTACTTCGCAGCTTTATAGGGAAATCAGCGGCGTTTACTTTCAGCTATGAAATGACTTCTATCCAGCCTCTTCTCCAGGGCTTAAAAAAAGGCCTTTTCTTCGCCGAAACAGTGTATTTCCCAATAAAGCTACGTTGTCTGATGTCTAGGTGGAACGCATGGACGGCCTCCTTTACAATGTTGGCATAGTCTGGGTCTCATGAGCACAGAGTGGATATGGTGTTCCTTTTTTAGGTGGGTATTTCTCCTCCTCGTTATTTATGCACATTATTTCCTTTAAAGCACTCTCTGTTTCCACAATTTATTTCATCTCATGATGCATTTTGCCAATAATCCTGAATATCTCAAGAGGCGGCCATGGGATGTGACTGGGGATAAACGAATGAAAACAGAACATTTGGATTTCGGGCTGAAGGCCAACCAGGAACATCTTCCGTCCTGCGAGGCCCGGCTGCAGATTAGACCGGTGCTCTGTTACCTAGGCAACACTCAGTCCCACTATAGAGCAGCTGAAGTACTCCCCCCCCCTTCAAGGCCACACCCATTCTTACCCAGCCCCACGAATTTCTCCATGTGCACCTCACCAACCACAGGCCCCAACCCTATTCAGCCCAACAAACACCAACTGGAATCTGGTCATAGCACTAACCCAACCATTGCCAAAGACACAATGTTCACCCATTTGACCTGCAAGACCAGCCTCACCCAACCTGCAAGACCAGCCTCACCCAACCTGCAAGAACAGCCTCACCCAACCTGCAAGAACAGCCTCACCCATCGCTGGCAGTAGCCATAAGGCACCTTTTAAGATGTGTCCATAGAACCAGCGAGAGGAGCAGAAGGTAGGCGAGCCACTCTGTGCAACCATGGTTTTTAAAGAAAAAGGTATGGGAGAAACCTGAAAATGCAGCACCATGATTACCTATAGGGTGCAGCTATATTGGTAGTGGTCTTGGCACAGCAATCGGAGCTGATGTTTACCTGCCAAGTCAGATAATTGGCCAGAATATAGAAGACTGGCGACACCCAACAGCGTGCTTGACGTGTGCCTTAAGAACGACACCAACCGACCTTAAGGTTAGGCAGCATTCAGCAGATTTCAGAGTGTCGGCATCATATAACCCCAGAGATTCTCTGTCAGGAAGACCCCTCCCCCCACAGAGATACCATCTTCATACTCCTAGCGATGGTGTAACTGAGAGGGTCAAAGCCATAAAAACCTTGGCACCCCAGACATTGAACTACAACACCCATGATTCTGTGTGAGCTTTAAGGCTAGGGTCAGACTGAGGCAGTGCGAACGCGCGTTCTGGCGCACTTAATCACGGCCGTGCTAGCAGCAGATGCCGGGCAATGACGGCCAATATACGAAGTACGGTCGCACAAAAGTCCGGCCGCGCAACGCAAGTGGAAAATGAACGCATTTTTTCGAGAACGTTAAACCACTAGTACTGACGTACAGAGTGCGCTGCGTCCGCTAGCGGTGTGTGTGAGTGAATTGGAGACATCAGACGCTGCACACGTCCGGCCAACATAACGTCCAGACGCAAGAAGTGTTTTATTGATGATCCCTACAAAATCACGGATGAAACTGCGCATAGTATGACCGCTATTGCGTATTCCGGGAAAAAATACGTCCATTCTTCGAACGCACATTTTCACGGACAACGTGAAAAATGCGTTAGTCTGACCCTAGCCTCAGACAAGGGTCAGACAAATGCATTTTTAACGTCTACCGTCAAAAAGTGCGTTGATGCGTTTGAATGCATTTCTTCACGGAAGACGCGATAGCAGTCATACAATGCGCAATTTTGGCTGTATTTTTTGACGGAGCTATAAAAAAAAACAAAAAAAAAAAAAACAAAGGGATGTTATGTTGGCCGGACATTAGCAGCGTCTGACGTCTCCTAATCACGCACACACGCCGCTATGCCGAGGCAGCGCACTCTGTGCGCCAGTACTAGCGGTATCACATTCTCGAAAAAATGCGTTTGTTTGCCGCTTGCGTTGCGCGGCCGTACTTCGTATATTGGCCGTCATTTGCTGCTACTACAGCCATAATAAAGTGCGGCTCAACGCACTGCGTTCGTCTGACCCCAGCCTTAATGTGATGGTTTTAAACTCTGTGGTTCACCGTACAGATTTGTCATTTGCTGTAACTGGGCTGTAACTGTCAGTACCACGTTCGAAAAAAAAGCATTCGTTTGCAGCTTGCGTTGCGCGGCCGAACCTTCGTGCGGCCGTAGTTCATATATTGGCCGTCATAAAGTGCGGCTCGACGCACTGCGTTCGTCTGACCCCAGCCTAAGACTGGCTGTGCATCACAAGTGATGTAATTTCAAGACCTCTACGTTGCCACGGTTAGCGTCACAGTGCTGTGTATTGGAGCAGATAAAAACACAGCCCACCAATATATATCTCCACGCAGCGCCGCCATGTCCAGAGCATTCCCATTGTGTCCCATTAAGCCCCCACCAGCCAATTAACAAAGGAAAAAAGTATTGGATTCAGAAGGATTAGCGAAATGCTGAGCGTTTGTTTTGCTGCACCGGTTTGGGGAAGGAAATCCCTCAGTTCACGAGAGACAGAGATATCTATATTTACATGGTGATATAAAGCATCCTGGAAAGCTCATTCAGGCAGACGTTCATAAAAAACAGCAAGAGGTTTTAAAGCCAGGACACGGAGATTTTGTGAAATTATTTATCTAGAAGAAAAAACTCGAATAAAAATATGCGGGATTAATTAAGTTCTGCGATAACCACAACCACAGGGGGCCGTTCCGAAAACGGCCAAATGGAGAATCACAAGGGTTTAGGGCAAAGTATGAACTAGTCTTTCCTCTCAACATACACAGACAGAACCACCATTTCTTCACCCTGCTCCCTGGAACAAGCATAAAGCAGACAGAACCACCATTTCTTCACCCTGCTCCCCGGAACAAGCATAAAGGTATCAAGGATTCAGCATGCTGCCCACCGCTATCATCCAGACAACTCCATTCTTGCAACTATTAATTTCTGACCGATTACATGTCTTAAAATTTTCCCTTTCACTTAGTTTTTTCCCCTTCTGCTGCCACTTCTCCTGCGTTGTAACTTCTTAAATTCA
Organism: Leptobrachium leishanense; assembly: GCA_009667805.1. Classification (NCBI taxonomy): domain Eukaryota; kingdom Metazoa; phylum Chordata; class Amphibia; order Anura; family Megophryidae; genus Leptobrachium; species Leptobrachium leishanense. The sequence goes on along the minus strand of CM019069.1, from coordinate 30,669,482 downwards.
CACTTAGCATACACAGACAGAAACACCATTTCTTCACTCTGCTGTCCCATCCACCAAGGCCTGGTTCATTATTTCAGGCTCCCTTTCCAGCTGCTTCCACTTTTCTCTCTAATTACTCTTACTCAGCTCCAGCTTCCGGTCCTCTCACGCAATCCCCACTATATTCTTTCTAGCAACCAGTTTCACCTTCCCTCTGCTCCCATCTGTTTCACTTTCCCCCGTCCCTTAGATTGTAAGCTCACAGGATCTCTGGCTGAGCACTTGGTTAAAAAGGGCTGTATTTCCTAGACAAGCTATCCTACGGGCAGGGTTGGCTTTTCCTTATTTATCATGTATGTCTCAGGATTGTGCTCCCCCATTGTACAGCGCTGCGAAATCTGTTAGCGCTTTATAAAAACTTGTAACGGTAGTCACGGTGAAGGAACAGAGCGTTTAACCATTTTGTCCCAAAATTGCAATTCTCCAATTACCTGCTTATTGATTAGAGTGCACCCAACGTCTTTTATTGAGAATTCGATAGGGAATTTGTGGTAGCTTAATTAATTCTGTAAACCATTTTCTTGTACAACCTCCAATGACATTTTGTAGCTTATAATCAGCCTGCGCTTCTCATGGAGGCGGCCAGGTTTTCTGCTTCCTCTCCTTTGTGGAAGATCTTAAAATAATCAAAGCTGTGTGACTAACAGCTCAGAGTGGGGGGGGGGGGTAGAGATTGCAAGGATGCTTATGGTATTAACTCTGAAAGGCTGAAAAGGTTATTTCCAAGTTAGGGCCCCAAGAGTCCAGCATCCCAATCTGTTCCCAAAATATGAGTCATTCGCAAGTGTTCGGAGTGTCTATGGATGGTTCAGACAACTGGCAGCTCTGGGGGAGGGTCTCCTGCTGCGAGAGCCATAAATCACTGCCCAAACATCATGCAGCAGCACCAAGAGCAAACAGGAAGCTCAGGGAAATGGATTTTTCTGAATAAATAGTTAATCCAGCAACGGTTTAGCTCATTTGAAAGATTGCTCAGATCTACCCATGCATTGTGTCAGCCAAAGCGGTTTTGGGCATCTCATGCAAATGGTATGGGTTAAAGGAGCACATAATGGTCATTACACATCTTCGTTATAACAGACGAGACTTAGAATGCCAAGTCAAAGGGCGACTTTCAACACTGTGAAGACAAAACTCAGACTCCGTGACTCAATGAAAATCTTCCAGAACCCTAATGGTACAACACTGGCCCAGCCAGGGCTGCCTTCAGAGATAATGGGACCTCTTACTCAACCATTGGTCAGGGTTCCCCCTCCCGACCACACACACACAGAGACACAAGTCCCCAGGCACCAAAACAAAAGCATTTTTAAGGACTCCAAAAAAAAAAAAAAAAAAAAAAAGGGTTCCCCATCCTCAATGGTCACATTCACCTCTCTCGGTCCTGGGGTGCCACAGATTTCAAACAGGAAGCTATAGGGATTTTCGGAAAATACTGGCATTTTGGGAGCATCCGAAGGTCTGAATCGCCGAAATTAACACAAACGATAAATTGTTTCCGGTACGTTATGGATTTTTTTGGGATCAATTCACACTCATTTTTACTGCGTGAAGAAAAATTGCTCTCTTTGTGCAATACTATCCCCAACCCAAACTCCTGCAGAAACCGTAACCTCAAGAGTAGCCCAAAACCTACATGTAACCCTAAATCCAAGCAGAACCAGTAGACCTAGGAAGTAACCCTTATCCTAACCCAAACAGAGCCCGCAAGCCCAACAGTAACCCCAACCAAGCTCTAGAAGTAACCCTAGGGGCATAGAGGGGGGGAGAAAGGGAGTTATAGAGGGTGTAAAGGGGATAAATCCTGTTTTTTTTTCTCAGATTTGTTTGAAATTACACAAAGGAGAATTTGATTCCTGTCTGTGCACCTGTCCAGCTGATAAACTTGAGTACAAAACACCAAAAACGCACAGCATTGCTTCGCAGGGAGAGCCCAATCCTGACTAGTGGGACGACCTGGTGCCACGCCAAAGAGGTCCTCCCAAACTCAAAAGCAAAGTATGCAACGCAGGCAGTGGCACAAAATCTCTTGGAAAGAACCTTTATTAGAGCAAATTCAGCGGAAAAAAAATGCAACATGTCGGCCCCAAATGGCCTTCATCACAGCGATTCTTTAAATAAAAAAAATAAAAAAAATCACCGTGATTAAGGCCATTTGGGGCCGAAATGTCAAAAAAAAATTCTGCTGAATTTGCTCAAAAAATAAATAAAAAATAAAAAAAAAAAAAAAAGGGATTTGTACCCATGTTGCACAATGTGCTTTGTTTCTGGTAGAATTTGAAGAAAAAAAATTATTATTATTATTCAGTATAATACTAAGACGATTATAGCCACAGGAATAGGAACAGGGGGAGGGGGGGGGGGTCCTTCACTCCCAGTTAGTGCCTGGGAGCGAGACATTATGTCTGGATACTAACCCCCCCCACAATTTACCCATGCAGGGTAGAGGTATTAAACGAATAAGCTGAGCTTGCTAACCTGCAGCAGGTTATTTTATACCCTTTACCTGCTTGCAGTGAGAAGCCCCCCCCCCCTCAGATTTTTGGGGTTCCTAGACAGAGGCTTATGGCGATTTTAAGGCTGTAGCACATTTCTCACTCTTTGCCTTATGGTGGGAGATTCCTTAGGGAGTAAAAGGACCTCTTCTGTCAGTTTGTGCCTCAGAGTAATAAGGCTGATGTCGGACGAGAGCGCTACGTGCGCCCGTACTGACGTGTCTTCTGGGGTCCGTCGCAGCATTGGACATGCGTTGACGGAGATGCAAAGTGCGATCTTCCATAGGAGCATCGAGCCCTACAGTGCTCAGCCAGGTGGCCAGACGTGCGTCGAGTGGAAGGAACGTCCACTCTAACGAATGCTCCTTCCGCTCTTCAAATACGCTCGTCTGACGCCAGCCTAAACTGCAATATATAGGCGTGATATACATATACGCGGTGTATCACTGCGCTGCTCAGGGTAAAGGGATTCATTGTAACGTAACACTGTCTGGATCGTTCTCTTGGTTTTGACGGTTATATCCTTTTCCGTTAATAAATACGATGCCGGTTTATTCCATTTGCCTCATAGCAGCCCAAGGAGCTTCGGGGGGGGGGGGGGGGAACGTTCACGGCCACAATGTGTTCATTACCACAAACCAATGGGATCAACGTGGACATCCAAGGCTGAACCAGTTCCAAGTGGCTCATGTTTCTGTACGGTTTGTCATTGACCTGCAGCCAGGGCTGGACTGGGACGGGACGGGGCAAAAAATATCAGCCCTGGACTTAATCTAGACCCACTTTATGAACCAACCGAATCGCTCTACAATTACAGGAGTTGCTGCAGAGCGATTGGTTAAAGCAACGCAGTGGCACCGAGGTGGACTGCGCACCATGTCTTGAAAGGTGAGGCAGATGTGCAGCGGGTCTCACGGGCACAGTGGCCCCAATAGGAGACTTCACCTAGGTTGATGATGGCAAATGGACAAGCACAGGACTTCAAGGGATGCTGTATGAGGCTAGGGTCAGAGTGGGGCAGTCGGAACGCGCGTGCAGACGCACTAAATCACGGCGGCAGTAGCAGCACATAACGGCCAATGACGGCCAATATACGCAGTACGTGCGTACGAAAGTGCGCCGACACCACGCAACCAGCAAATGAACGCATTTTTCTCAGAACGTGAAACCGCTGCTACTGACGTACAGAGTGCGCTGCGGCCGCATAGCAGCGTGTGTGCGTGATTAGGAGACGTCAGACGCTGCTAGTGTGCGGCATAACGTTCAAACAGCCGGATTTCCCTAGACTTCTTTTTACCCCACCGTCATGAAATACGTCCAGAATTGCGCATCGTCTGACCACTTAAGCGTATTCCGTGAAAAAATGCGTGCGCACGCATCGACGTACATTTTGACGGTGGCCGCAGAAAATGCGCTCATCTGTCCCTAGCCTTACCTATACAGAGAACCATCTGTAAAAATGCATAGTGTGAAGGGGGGGGGGTGTAATTATACACCTATTTCATTATTCAGCAACCTTGTCCCACCAGATGTTTTAGAACTAGATCATGGCTGTCAAACTCACCCCCCCCCACAGATGTTTCTGGACTACAACTCCCATGATTCCCCGATCATCTATTACATTAAAATAGTTCTGGGAAATGTAGGCATCAATGTCTGGAGAGGCGGAGATTGACATCCCTGCCCTAGATTGTAAGGCTCTCTTAGATGAAAACGCCTGTACATGCAAGAGGTAAATCAGAAGGTTCTTCTATAAAAGAACTGACATTATTTCTAATATCCAGCGTATTAACAGGCATTCTGATTATTTAAGGATGGATGGTCAACTTTACGGCATGCAGTTCCCTCTCAATTCATGCCACGGTCTTATCTCTCACCCCAAAGCTCCGCTTTCACAAGGCCTGCAAACGAGAAGGCATCTCCAGGTCTGATTTAGGATAGTGGCCCAGGAGCTGCAGCTCCATAAGCCCTGCCGATGGTAGGTTGTTGCACGATATACAATGTAGCAGAGAAGTGTAATAGTAATGAATTGGAGGTATGTTTAAGAAGCAGGGGGGGGGGTTCCCTTGCTCTTCTCTATCATACTGCTCCAAAAAGATGGGATAAATTGTGAGGCGAGTCTCCACTGGTAGCCCATCTGTTCAGAATACTAGATCCTGGGGGAGCCCTGAGAGCAGCCAGTTCCTGGGGGAGCCCTGAGAGCAGCCAGTTCCTGGGGGAGCCCTGAGAGCAGCCAGTTCCTGGGGGAGCCCTGAGAGCAGCCAGTTCCTGGGGGAGCCCTGAGAGCAGCCAGTTCCTGGGGGAGCCCTGAGAGCAGCCAGTTCCTGGGGGAGCCCTGAGAGCAGCCAGTTCCTGGGGGAGCCCTGAGAGCAGCCAGTTCCTGGGGGAGCCCTGAGAGCAGCCAGTTCCTGGGGGAGCCCTGAGAGCAGCCAGTTCCTGGGGGAGCCCTGAGAGCAGCCAGTTCCTGGGGGAGCCCTGAACTTACGTAACCTGTGTATATCTGGCTCTGATAGTAGCCACTGACCTCACCGCACGTCACTGGGCCTCAGTAGCAATTGGATCATACAGTGAAATCAGGCCAGCAAATCAGACGTCAATACGCAAAGCAAGGACCAAATATCCATAAGTAATCAAATTATGGGATGGGGGGGGGTCCCTTTGAAAGTCCAACAAAATTCAGTGCTCGCAGACAGGTGCTGCCAGAATCTAACAGCACCAACATGTAACTAGAGAACCCATAGTACTATATTTCCCAAGTGCTCAGCCGTACCGAGCTCCCATCATGCTCACTGCAGGACGTGCCATTGCCTGTCCCCTATGTTAGGTCTTACGATCCCACTTGACAGGTAAACCCCTGTAGTTCTGATTGGCCCCTCAGCCTGCTGTACCAAATTCTAGATCACAACAGATGCAGGGTTTTTCAAAGCGATCCAAATTGCTTGAGAAAGGTAATCGAACGCTGAAAATCAGCGTTCGGTTACCTTTCCTGGCCATTCGGCTATCCAGATAGCAGGCAGTTCACCAAATCCTGGCGAATTGCCTGCACATACGGTGCTTGTTCGGTGCCTGTTCGAGGGCAGTGAAATCCCCATAATAAAGCACTGCTTCAGCTATTCAGAGAACACAAACCAGCAGTGAAAGGTTCCCGAAATGCCCTGCCATTCGGTGGTTTAATTCGGCAAATTAATTCAGGAGAATCCCATAGGCTTCAATGTTAAAAATATTCCCATTTTAATTCAATATCTAATAAACCGTTCATTATAAAATTCAGCAGTAAAGAGTCTCTTTATTTATAGATTTTTTTAGGATAGTTTAGGCATTTTTCCGAATTTTTTTTTTTTTTTTTTTTTTAAAAAGTCCGATTTTTTTTTAAGTTTACTTATTTTTTCTGTAACAGCCCTCTTTATTATCATTCCCTGGACCTCATATGCAAATTTCAGACATTTTCGCTCAGTAGTTTCACTTTTCAATCATTCAAGCAAACGGTTTTCCTAATTTCTCGGCTTTTTCCGGCGGCTTCGCTGCGTGCGATCGGCTCCTGCTTGGGTTTTTCCGTGGTTTTCGGCAGGTTAATCCTTATGTTTTCGGCGTGCATTCGCTGGGTTTTGCGGTTAGTTTTCGTCAGGTTTGCGGCAGCTTTTCCCTGCAATTCGGGGACCCTGTGGTGTTTGCTGAATACACCGCAGGGTCACCGAAATGGGATCGGCAAAAGGAACCGAATTGAAGAGAACGAAAAGTCACCGAACGTGCAGTGACTTTTCGAATCTCTTTGAATAACCCTGATGGAGACACCCGGTACGCAAGTATGACACCAATTATCAATCTGAAAATCCAAACAACTGCAGGGGTTGTCACTTAGATGCAAGGTTAGGTTTTCAATTCACTAAAAAAAAAAAAATAAACACCACTAGCTGAATCCTATTTATTCCCCTTCTTTCACCAAATATGAAAGTGAGGAAATCACAAATATTAAGCCACGAGTCAGAATATTCAAGGTCAGTTATATTCCTTTAAACATCTATCAAGTAGCGGCAATCCAATGATTCTACACAAATGTGTGTATAGCAAAGAATCCTCCGAGTGCCGCAGCCGAATACATTGTATACAGTCGAGCGCTGCACCGGGTACTGCTCTTCATCTCCAGTGTGCTGGATTGAAAGGATATAGAGATCTATAAATCATACACCAACTCCGTTATATTTGCCCGTGTCAGACGAGCGCACTGATCACGTCCGTGTTGCCGCACATTTGTACGTCCGTTATAGCATATAATTATGATCAATAGAGACCCACACATGAACTACGTCCGTCGTGCACAGACAGGCTAGGGTTAAATGAACACATTATTTGCAGCGACCGTCAAAAAGTGCATCTGAACGCATTGACGTATTTTTTCACGGAATGCATGAAAACGGTCAGACGATGCATTTTCGGGCGTGATTTTTTATGGATAGTCAATAAAACACTTCTTGCGTCTGGACGTTATGTTGGCCGGACATTAGCAGCGTCTGACGTCTCCCAATCACGCACACACGCCGCTATGCCGCAGCTGCGCACTCTGTATGTCAGTACTAGCGGTTCTGCATTCTCGAAAAAATGCGTTCATTTTCCACTTGCGTTGCGCGGCCGGACTTCGTATATTGGCCGTCATTTGCTGCTACTGCGGCCGTGATTAAGTGCGCCTAAAAACGCACGTTAAAAATGCGTTATGCGTCCAGCCTAAGGCTGGGGTCAGACTAAATGCAGTCCGTCTGACTACGTTCCATCACTCACACACAAAGCTATGTGGACGTTGCAGACGCAGCGCACTCTGTGCGTCCGTTCTAGCGGTTTTATGTTCTTGCCTAACTCGCGTCCGTTATGTGTTCGCAGTTCGCTGCGGACGTACTTTGTGTGTGTGGGACTCCATTGGTCATAATTATATGCTATAACGGACGTACAAATGTGCGACAACATGTAATCAGTGCGCTCGTCTGACACGGGCCTCAGGGACTAAACACAACCCCATGATGCTTTACTAAATAATCTTTTAAATCTTCCTGCAATCAGGTCTAAAATAAAAAAGGACAGAAGCCGTCTTAAACCATCTCAGGAAGTTTATGTTATGAAATGTCATGGCTCCATAAGGGCACGCCAAAAGCAAGACCGCGCGCGTAGAACTACAATTCCCCATGATGCTTGGCCAGCAAAAAACAAAACAAAACCATGAATATCAGGGCCTGGAGTTTGGGTAATTATATGGCAAATACATGCAATTAAAAAGAATGCCTTTTGGATACAATGTATGTATTTCAGGAATAATAATCACAAGAGGGAATCTGAATCACATTAAATCTAAGGCTGGGGTCAGACGAGCGTAGTGTTCACGTCCGTGATTGCGCCTAAAAGTACGTCCGTGATAGCATGACAGGAAGCCCATCGGAGCCCGTTACATGAAGTACGTCAGCACTGAACTGCGGACGCACAACGGCAGCGGCCCACGGACGCAAGGCAGGCAAGAACGTACAACCGCTAGAACGGCCGCACAAAGTGCGCTGCGTCCGCAACGTCTGCATAGCTTTGTGTGTGAGTGATGGAACGTGGTCAGACGACTGCATTTATACGTCCAGCATTTTTCACGGACAAAATGATTTTGCTTTTTAATTTATTTTCCCTCCTACATCCGTCAAAATATACGTCAGTGAATAAACGGACTGTGTGACCACTACTGCGTCTTCCGTACTGAAGTACGTCCGTGTGCACGGACGTACAGTCCGTAGAAATCACGCTCGTCTGACCCTAGCCTTAGTGTCAAATTTGAAACGCTGTTTGCAAAAATACTACTGGACGAAAATGTCTGGAATTTACATATAAGATCCTATGAATGATCATAAAAAGGGCTGTTACAGAAAAAAAATGCTATCTTAGGCTGGGGTCAGACATTTTTAACGTGCATTTAGGCGCACTTAATTACGGCCGCAGTAGCAGCAAAAGACGGGCAATGACGGCCAATATACGAAGTACGGTCGCACGAAAGTTCGGCCGCGCAACGCAAGTGGAAAATGAACGCATTTTTTCGAGAACGCAGAACCGCTAGTACGGACGTACTGAGTGCGCTGCGTCCGCAACGTCCGCATAGCTTTGTGTGTGAGTGATGGAACGTGGTCAGACGGACTGCATTTATACGTCCAGCATTTTTCACGGACAAAATGGCTTTGCTTTTTATTTTCCCTTCTACAAAAATACATCAGTGAATAAACGGACTGTGTGGCCACTACTGTGTCTTCCGTACTGACGTACGTCCGTGTGCACGGACGTACAGTCCGTAGAAATCACGCTCGTCTGACCCTAGCCTTAATTGTATATATGTTCCTTTAAGGCTAGGGTCAAACGCACGCATTTTTCACATCTACGCGTTGATGCGTTCAAATGTATTTGTTCACCGAAGACGCGTTAGCGGTCATACGATGCGCAATGTCGGCCGTATTTTTTTTGACGGAACTATATAAAATAAAAAAAAATCGTGATGTTGGCCGGACATGTGCAGCGTCTGACATCTCCTAATCACGCAGACATGCCGCTATGCCGACACAGCGCACTCTGTGCGTCAGTACTAGCGGTATCACATTCTCGAAAAAATGCGTTGGTTTGCCGCTTGCGTTGCGCAGCCGCACTTTCGTGCGTCCGTACTTCGTATATTGGCTGTCATTTGCTGCTACTACAGCCATAATAAAGTGCGGCTCAACGCACTGCATTCGTCTGACCCCAGCCTTAATGTGATGGTTTTAAACTCTGTGGTTCACCGTACAGATTTGTCATTTGCTGTAACTAGGCTGTTTTTTAATTCAGTAATTGACAGGTGACCCCCTCCTATCCAGCTAGGAGTCAATCCAATGCCTGATACCTGGCCCTTAGCCCAATACAGGCTTCCCTTGTCTCCAAGGGAAGGGATGGGGATGTCAATCAGCTGGTCCTCTGCAGAATGCAGACTGCGCATGTGCACAGTGACATCACCCTCTCCAATGCTAAAGAGGCTGCACCAGCACAGAAACAGACAGAATCTCTCCTCTACAATAAGCCCTGCATCCCAGTGAGGACCAGCAGCTCCCAGGACAGACCATGGGCTGCCTGCGCTGGGAGACCTTAAATTTACCCCAGGCTGAACAAAAAGGGAAATGAAACAAAAAAACAGTGTCTATAGCTTGGACCTGATATATTATGCAACATTTTAACCCTTTGAGTGCTTATAGGACCTTGAAGCCAGAGCGTTTGTTTATTTTTCCCTTTTTTGGCAGAAAAAAAGAAAACACTTCACATTTAACCCCATCAAATCCCTCACATAGGGTTCAACTATGTACAATCAGATTTGGTCAAGTGTTTCCCTGGTATGCAATTAAAGGGATCCAAAACAGAGTCCCTCCATAAAAACACATGTAGATTGGCCTTTAAATCAAAGCACTGCCAATCCCAGCACCACAGTCAGACAATCATGTGGGCATTAAAATTAAATAGAACCATTCACATTATATAAATAAATAAATAAATATATATAATAATAATAATAATAATACACACCTTTAACTAAATGCAGGAGGAAACAATTTTGAAAGAAAGAAAAATATAAAGCAAGTATTGGATCAAGTGAAAATCCTGAATAATAGGAGAATTAGCATGGAAGGAGTTTAATAGGATTCTGTGCATGGAGATACATGGTTTCAGTCACAGCCCATATCCACCAGTTCACAGGCTTTTATTGTCTGATGGGGTCATCCTCATTGTCTTGTTGAGCTGCAGGATTTCCAGGAGATGCAATTTGCTGAGAGTAATTGGGCCTGGTGGTGACTGCATGTGGCCACATGGGGGGGGGGGTATTATTATTAGGAATGCCATCTGCTCCTATGCCAGCTTTTGAATAGTGACTTTGTAAGCTCAAAGCATGGTGCCATGGGACCCCCACACCCAGAAATGGGGATTTAACTGGGGACAGTTAAAACCTTTTGGTAGAACACAGGTGACAGGCACCTAAAGGGTTAACCATAAAACCAGGCTCAGCAGCACTCCCTGATTTATATGGTCCACTCCAGGTCTGATTAAGGTTATTATTGTGACATAGCACCTTGTGATGGATGATCTAGTATTGCAGACTATACAGAATCTGTCACGACATAAAGGCATATCGTGACTCTACACACCTGATCATGCATTATTTTTATAAATCATATTAAAAGGCTTACCCCAATCAGTACAGTGTCATCTCCTTTAAAGAGAGGGATGTACTTGTCTCCTCTGTGGATTTCTGCTTCATTCAGTGGCCTGAACCTGCACATCACTTTGATGCTGCACTCAGCAGGGTCTGCCATGGTTTCTGCTGGGGGGGGGGGGGGGTCAGATGCTGATCAATGTATGGCTTCCAATCTGATGCATAAATATCAATCCAATGCGGGGAAGAAGAAACAGATCTCCAGCATCAGCAGGTCATCTCATGTCTCCCCCACCAAAGATGAGACCCACCAGCCTCATACATGCAGGGGGTGAAGGCAGGTGCTGCTGCAAGGTCCTCTTCTTACAGCTGCCCAGTGCACCTTCAACAGAGAGAAGATGAGGATTGTGTGTCTCCCCCAGCCTCATCAATTCCAGACCCCAGCATCCTGCATCAGCACCAGCCACCTTCTCCCAGCTCCAGAGCTTTGTCACTTGTCTGCATCACAGCAGCCCCTCCTAGTGCACGTTATCCGGCGTCAGAGCTGCAAGACCTGCTGGGAAATGTAGTTTGTGAGAGGGCTGAGGCTGTGTTTACCTCTGCCCATAGAGCTGCACAATGCAGAGAGGCTGCAGGCTCTGGATTCACTGATACTTTGCATCTCCAGAGAGATTGGTCACAATGTATCAAAACAAACTCTCAGCATCCTTTGTGTACCTGTTCTGAAACCTTAATGTGAGGGGATCCCCCTCCTGTGCAAAGAGGGGGGGTGTCTAGTCCTAAAAAAACATAAGTGCAGGATCTCTCCAAGATTCCTGCTGCTCAATTAACCATTGACATGCCGCCCCTGACCCACCACCTAACATGTAAATGTGATATCAATGTATAAACATACAGCCGGGCTGGGTTTTAGGGAATCCTTTATTATGATGGGAATGAATATATATATATATATTGGGTGATTTATTAAGGAATCATATGATGATCACCTTCTCTATACAGTAGGGGTTATTCACAAAGCACCGAAATTTCAGCACACTTCGGCAATTCCATTTCGCCGAAACTATGTTCAATACACTAGTCACCTTAAGGTCACCATAGTGCAGTGAAGATGGAGTCGCCGAAGCCCCACGAAAAAGGTGGAGAACATCGCCAAAGAGCACCGAAGAGAGGGGAACTGGCCTTGACCAAATCCACCGAACTGGGGGGAAAAAAGAACTCTCATATTCTTATTCATATTCCATTAAAATGTCTCTAAATAATAAAAAAGGTGCTTTAACCCTTTCCGCCGCTGGGCGTACTATGCCATCCCCGCAGCAGGAGGGCCTTGAAGCCGTGGGGTGGCATAGTGCGTCCCGTTCACTGGGCCTTCTTCACCCCGCCCACCAGTCGGCACGTGCCGCACACTGTTGGATGCCGCAGGACGGATTGTACGCAGGCCGTCTTCCTGCAGCCAATGACACACCGCACGTCAGCTGGGTAGGGGAGCCAGAGGAGGGGCCCGCAGCAGCATCCGGCAAGTGGGGCTATTTGCAGCACGGTGAACTGACCCTACGTAATTTTGGTCTCATCGCTTTCAGTAATCCCCCCCATCCCCAGGAGACAGAAAACAATCTGGCTTCTTTTACACGCTCTCTAAAGACGCCTCTGGTTAGGAAAGCGACCCCGTGAATCCGTAACAAAACACCCAACCGACCCAATAACCGTCTTCACCTCCCTCTGAATTAACATCTCCCTGCAGTCCTCCCCTACGGTTTCTCACCCCTTCACCCATCTAGATTGTAAATTCCCACAGGCCCTCAATCCCTCCTGTATCTGTCTGTTGCAATATTGACTTGCCTTTTTGGTGCATTGTATTGATTTTATCCAATGTACCTCTTGTACAGCGCTGCGGAATGTGCTGGCGCTTAATAAACTAATAATCATTTTCCTAATTTGCATCCACATGCGCTTTATTTACCAGCCAGGCCCCTACACCAAAGATCTCAAATTCCAGCCCCCCCCAAGATGTCTTTGGCCTACAATTCCCAGAATTCTTTGAATGCAGTGGAAGGCCAGAGAATCATGGGAGTTGTAGTTCAGAAACATCCCTTGGGGGGGGAGAGCTTTAGGCTAGGTTCAGACGAACGCATTTTTCACGTGCGTTTAGCCGCACGAAATCACGGCCGTGCTAGCAGCAAATGACGTCCAATGCCGGGGAACATACGACGAACGGCCGCACGAAAGTTCGTCCGTGCAACGCAAGTGGCCAACGAACGCATTTTTTCGAGAACGTCAAACCTCTACTACTGACGTACAGAGTGCGCTGCGTCCGCATAGCGGCGTGTTTGCGTGATTGGGAGACGTCAGACGCTGCTAATGTCCGGCTAACATAACGTCCAGACACAAAAAGGGTTTTATTGACGATACGGACGAAAAGGCGCATCGTATGACCGCTATCGCGTATTCCGTGAAAAAATACGTACGCTCGTTCGTTCGAACGCACTTTTTCACGGACAACGTGAAAAATGCGTTCGTCTGACCCTAGCCTAAGATCCCTGCTCTACACCATCCCTTGCTTCTGACATGCACTGCTATTCTTGTTCTAACAAGCGGCGCGCAGGGTAAGCCACGGAATAACTAGCGAACGGCAAAACAGAATTAATGGATTGAATTGGGGACATGATGCTTCGATGTTATATTGATCTAGGTTAGATCAGAAGCCAATCAAATGTCTGTGTGTCTGCCCATAGAACGCGGACGGTCGCTGGTTGAAATCTATCTTTTACATATATCATTTAAATATATTTAAATGATATAGTTTAAATAATAATATCTTAAATAACTCATAAAAAACGAAAAACCAACTGATCCGAATCACCTGAACCGATGTGAATCATCAAATCGATCCGAATCACCCGAACCAATCTGAATCATCAAATCGATCCGAATCACCCGAACCGATGTGAATCATCAAATCGATCCGAATCACCCGAACCGATCTGAATCATCAAATCGATCCGAATCACCCGAACCGATCTGAATCATCAAATCGATCCGAATCACCCGAACCGATCTGAATCATCAAATCGATCCAAATCACCTGAACCGATGTGAATCATCAAATCGATCCGAATCACCCGAACCGATCTGAATCATCAAATCGATCCGAATCACCCGAACCGATCTGAATCATCAAATCGATCCGAATCACCCGAACCGATCTGAATCATCAAATCGATCAGAATCCCCGAACCGAAACTAAATAAAAAAAGAACCGAAAAAAAAAGACCCGGAAAAAGAAAAAGAAAACTAAACGAAAAAAAAAAGGAAAACGATATGAAAGAAAAAAGTTATGCACATATATTATATTTATTTATGTATATACGTACAGCAGAGGATGCCATTGTAGCATATATTTTAGTTACAGGCTTAGGCCGGCGTCAGACGAACGCAGTCATCACGTCCATGTCGCCGCACAGTTTAACGTCCGTCGTAGCGTAGAATCATGATCAATCCCTTCTAGATTGTGAGTTCCTACGGGAATAGGGCCTCATCTCCTCCTGTACTGTTTGTCAAATGTTGTTCAATGTATTGTAACCCTGTCTATACTGTGTTTATTGTACAGCGCTGCGGAATATGCTGGCGCTTTATAAATAAAGAATAATAATAATAATCAATAGAGACCAACACACGAAGTACGTGCGCACCGAAGTGCGCACGCACCACGCAGGTGGCAAGGACGCCATTTAGGCCTCGACGAAAAAGCGATACAACGGACTCCCAGAGTACGCCACCTTCGCGTAGCGGCCTGTGTGCGTGATGAGGCGATGTCAGATGCAGCGCATTTGCGACGTCCATCATGTTGACGCTCAGAAGCTTTTTTGTTCTGGCTGACTGGTACAGTCATTTAATTTTGTTTCCCATAATTTCCTTTTTTTTCTACATCCGTTAAAGGATCTTCCGTCAGTACGTCCGTCCGTTGTGCACGCACACAGAGTGCGCTCAGACTGCGTTCATCTGACATTAGCCTTAATTTGCAAGGTACACTCTGTGTCCCGGGAAACGATTGATGTTATGGTGTAGCCAGCTTTGAATTACTCAGCCAGAAATCTAGATTTAATGATCACAGGATGCGCAAACACACGATTAATTCCACAGACGTATACTACCAGTAATCAAGCATCACACAACATGACTCAGATATACCCGACGCTGGTCTGTGCCAGAACCGACTGCATCCAATGTCTTCACCTAAAGCAAGGATCAGCAACCTTGGCCCTCCAGATGTTTAGGAACTACATTTCTCATGATGCTCAGACAACTTAATGAATGGCAGAGCATCATGGGAGATGTAGTTACAAAATATCTGTAGGACCAAGGTTGCTGATCCTTGACCTAAAGGGTTTTTCACAAACCACCCCTGTTTCATTTAAAGATTGGTGGTTTTACATCGGCAAACATCGAGAATCTATGATGGAATAAATTATGGTAACGACGGTGAACTCTCTAAGGAATTGCTATCAGAATCTGCCGTACTTTCCCCCAGTCTTTGCACCGTAGTCAAAGCTGAACTTGTCTAATGTAGTTTTCTATGGCGTCTGCACTGTAGCTTCTGTCATAGATATTTATTGTAGACTGACAGGGATATTCAGAGAGAGGTGAAAACCAGGAGAATTGGCAGGAAGGAGAAGAGAACAATCTAGACCAAATAGCCGATTTGGAAAGCGAGATAAATGGGAGAATTTTTCTGGTTTGGCTATTTTGACCTAGAATTTTCACTTCTCCAGTCATTCTCCTGAGTTTCACCTTTAGAAACATAGAAACATAGAAAAATGTCAGCAGATAAGAACCTTTCGGCCCATCTAGTCTGCCCAATTACATGGATACTTTAGCTGGATTTATCTTTGTTTAGGATAGCCTTATGCCTATCCCATGCCTGCTTAAATTCAATTACTGTTTTGGCCTCTACCACTTCTACTGGAAGACTGTTCCATGTATCCACCACCCTCTCAGTAAAATAATGCTTCCTGATGTTACTTTTAAACCTTTGCCCCTCTAATCTAAGACTATGTCCTCTTGTTTTGCTACTTTGTTTCCTTTTAAATATACTCCCTTCCTCTACCTTGTGGATTCCCTTTACGTATTTAAATGTTTCTATCATATCTCCTCTGTCTCGTCTTTTTTCCAAGCTGTACATGTTAAGATCATTAAGCCTTTCCTGGTAACTTTTCTCCTTCAAGCCGTACACCATTTTAGTAGCCCCTCTCTGAACTCTCTCTAAGATGTGTGAATGGTGTCACTATTACTTCTACCGCTCAGACTCGCTGCCTCGGTGTCCTCTTCGACGCCAATGTCTCTTTTACTCCTCACATTCAGTCTCTAACCAAATCTTGCTACTTACACCTAATAAACATTGCACATATCCGTCCCTTTCTTAATCAGGACTCTGCTGAACTGCTCATCCAAGCTCTTATTATCTCCCGCCTTGACTACTGTAACCTCCTTCTCTCTGGCTTTAAGAGATCCCAGATTCTCCTCTGCAGTCTGTTAAGAATTCCTGTGCCAGGCTCATAAACCTCACCTCCTGCACCTCTATCAATCTCTACACTGGCTCCGTTTCCTTTACAATCCAATTCAAAATACTGCTGCTCACGTATAAAGCTCTCCATAACCGCGCCGCTGCCTACATCTCCTCCCTTATTAACAGGTACATCCCGTCCCAGCCACTTCGTTCTGTCAATGATATGATGCTATCTGCTCCTCGTACCCGCATCCCAAACTCCCGCCTTCAGGGCTTCTCTCGACCTTCCCCCTTTTTATGGAACTCCCTCCCCCGCACCCTTCGAGCAGGGATCTCTGGGGTTATTGTGTAACAATATGTGAGTTTAGGTGTTTTGACCTATGCAGCAGAAGCTTCATTATATGGAGGGATTTCGATGTTTTGTGTACAGTTTCAGTTTCTGAACCATCACGCACAGAGTTTTTCAGGCGGATTCCCATCTCCAAGCTCAACCAGGAGACTTACACGCAGGGCCGACATCAGAATTCTTGGGACCCCTTACTGAACAACTTGTCGAGACCCCCTTGCCTCACTGCTCATTTACATTAATTAAAAATAAAACCTTTTGCCTCCTCTTCTGCTTTGCCAGGGGTGGACTAAGGCTAGGGTCAGACGAGCGTGATTTCTACGGACTGTACGTCCGTGCACATGGACGTACGTCAGTACGGATGACGCAGTAGTGGCCACACAGTCCGTTTTTTTCACTGGACGTATATTTTGACGGATGTAGGAGGGAAAATAAATTAAAAAGCAAAGCCATTTTGTCCGTGAAAAATGCTGGACGTATAAATGCAGTCCGTCTGACCACGTTCCATCACTCACACACAAAGCTATGCGGACGTTGCGGACGCAGCGCACTTTGTGCGGCCGTTCTAGGGGTTGTACGTTCTTGCCTGCCTTGCGTCCGTTTGCCGCGGGCGTTGTGCGTCCGCAGTTCAGTGCGGACGTACTTCATGTGTCGGGCTCCAATGGGCTTTCTGTCATGCTATCACGGACGTACTTTTAGGCGCAATCACGGACGTGAACACTACGCTCGTCTGACCCCAGCCTAAATCCCTGGTGGTCCAGCAACTATGGAAAAAGGTGATCCCTTGTGGGTGACAGAGTTCAGTCTGCGTCTCTATCTAAGTCAATACTAATTACTCCCTCAGTAAAGAGTTAGAGTGCTCTTACCAGCCCTGGATGGCACGGCCCACTGGGAATTTGTTGGTATCTTGGTGGGCCGGTCCTGGGTGGCATGGAGGGACCCTTACATCTGTAGCATTTAGACAAGCTGCACAGGTTTTGGTGAGGGACAGGTCCCCCTTGAGCCACTAGGCCCCTGAGTATATCATGGGCTGTCACCCCTGATGGCTGCCCTGCTTACACAAACTTGCCAATGAACATCTTGTGGGTTCTATAGGGTGGTGGGCTGGTATGCATCACCAAAAGGAAACCAAGGGAGCAAAAGCTACTGGAGATACTGGAGCCGGGGTGGCAAGTATTTGAGACATTGTATATAGGAACGGTCTAACCAGAAAGAGAAACCAAGCCCCTTCATAAGCCAGAGAAGAATAAAGGTTAGCGACTGTGCTGTACAGACTCACAACCTGTGAAACAGCAACTCACCTGTACTACATGGACATCGTGGACCAACATGACCGGGATTGATCCGGTTAACAGAATTCTGTCACAGAATAACAGCACGCAGAATAACACTTGGTGAAAGGGGCGCTAACAAAGGGTCCCCAGTATTATCGTCGAACGCAGTGATCACGTCTGTCGTAGCATAGAATCATGAGCAATAGCGACTCACACACTAAGTGCGTCCGCACCGAACTGCACACACGGACAACGCACGTGGCAAACGGACGCAAGTTAGGCAAGAACGTAAAACCGCTAGATGGACGCACAGAGTGCGCCACGTCCGCATAGCGTTCTGTGTGATGAGATGTCAGATGCAGCGCATTTGCGACGTCCAGCACCTTGACGCACAAAATGGCTTTTCAGATCATTTTCAAATTATCAGCATTTTTCATATTAATTTTGTTTCCTATATTTCCCTTTTTTTTTCTACCTCCGTCAACAAAAACGGACCATGGGGTGTCTGCAGTATCTTCCGTCAGTACGTGCGTGCATAACGGACAGACGTAGAGTGCGCTCAGACTGTGTTCTTCGGACATTAGCCTAACTCTGTTTCTTAACACCAAAACAACCCTTTCATCAGTGCGTCCGACTTTGTGAAAGCGGAACTGCATACTCCCTACTCCCGAAACAACGCAAAACACGCAGCGGCAACCTGGATTGGATTGCAACACGCAATGACCTTACCTAGACATTCCCTCCTCCACCTCACTAACTGTTAAATACTGTATGAGATAAAGCACAGCCACAAAGTAAAACTTACCATTAGATTTTGATAAATGTTGCATCATGGGAAAAGTCCACAAAAAGGAAACAGGAGACAAAAACCTGTGTTTATTTTTCCTTTTTCACATGCATTTACTGCAGAATAAGGAAAAACAGCAGCAGCATGTGTTTTATAAGGTAGTTTTGTTTGCTATGCACAAATAATCTAGTTATGGAAGTGGTAGTGTCCCTTTAAAAGCTTGCTTCTCTCTTGCTCCACGATTCTTCGACACAGAGGATCAAGCCTTTTTGCACGGTTGCGCTCTTGCCATCTGCAATACTGCCCTCTACTGGTTCAACGTTCATTTCTTTAGTGACCCCCTTCTTTGTCCTAGGGAGCAAAGAGAATGGACACTCTGAAAGTAGCCAATAGTACAGTGTTTCCCAGCCCTGTCCTCCTCAGGTCCCCCTTAACAGGCCAGGTTTGCAGCATATGTGAAGCACATCACAGGTGATATGATTTGCTGCTCAGTGATTGCAGGATTCAGTCTGCATTTCCCCAAGGTGATCCTTAAAACCCGGCCTGTTAGGGGGGTCCTGAGGACCAGGGTTGGGGACCAGTGTAAAAGTAGTTCTCAAGTAGGAGAAATGCTCTAAAGAGTTTGCGCCAAAAACATTGTAGTGTTTGCCCTAATAAAGCTACGATCACTGGGTTTCGCCGGAGCACTTGGTTTGTTCTCTTTGCTATATTATTCAAGAGTCGGTGCTCCGGACCATGTGACACATACGTAACTTTCCATATATTATTATTCTTTATTTAAAAAGCGCCGGCATATTCCGCAGCGCTGTACAATAAGCACAGTATAGACAGGGTTACAATACATTGAACATTTGACAAACAGTACAGGAGGAAATGAGAGCCCTATTCCCGTAGGAACTCATATACTTTTTGTTTCCCTTACAGAGGCAGCGAGGCTCTCTCCTCCCATTCATCTTCCAATCTTTAAATTGAGAAAAAAACAAAATTAAATAATTTCAAAAGCTTTTACAATTTTATTTGTAGCCAAACTGTCATCGTGTTGTCAATCGTACGTCATGGCCGAAGGTAGTAGACACCATGCGCTCACCTGCAAATAAAATTCACAATCCTAGCGTAATTTGTGACAACGCTGACAGCACAGAGCCCGGTTGATCCATCGCCCTCCTTCCAATATAGTCACCTTCCTGCAATCTCTAGAAGTCACCTCAAAAAAACAAGCAATCGAGCATTGCATAGTATAGATTGCAACTCACATGATTGACATGCAGACAATAGCCCAGGCACCTCTAAGAATGTCACTCAGCAGCAGAATGATTTGGTATAATGCAGGAACAGGTAGAAATAATACATTAAAAGCAAATATCTCCAAACGGAGCAGCTCATCATACAGGAAAACGCGTTTCGCCTTTAGACAACGTCCTTTCGGCTTCCTCAGCTTAAACAACTAAAGGGACACTACCACGTACATGAACTAGATTACTTGTGCATTACAAACAAAACCATGTTATAAACACCTTATAAAACACATGCTGATGGTTTTTTTCTTCTTTGAAGTGATTGCATGTAAAAAGGAAAAGTTTAAAGTTTTTTTAATCTCCGGTTTCCATTTTGTGGATTTATCTCACGATGCAACATTTACCAAAACATTAGAGCAAGTCTCGCTTTCTAGCTGTGGGATAGGATGAATAGTGAAGAGGAGGCATGAATGTTTAGACAAGGCTGCAGGGGATCTATTGTGTGGTCTAGGCTACTTGAGATAAGATGGGCTACGCCACTCAATGGTACCCCCTGGTGATGTTATTTACATAAATTCCACACAACACAAGTCATCAGGTCAGATTTGTGACCCATAGACTCCATTCTATGCCCAGTGCCACACAGTGAGGAGCAAGTGATGTAACGATACGGGGGGGGGGGATTACAACACTACAGATCACATAATGGATGCACCCAGTGACACTTTGTTATATTGGAAAATATTTTCTTAACTAAACAAAAGAAAAACAAAGCGCATGTAAGATATCAGCAACATCAAATAAACACAATAAGGACATTTCATTTTTTGGGGTTCGTGGCCCTTTAATAAAGTAACACCAGTCAAACCAATCAAAACACCAAACGTTTGCAAACGTGAGAAGCTCCTTTCTTCATTGGATCTTTTTGCTCCTGCGCATTCTCAGCCACTGCGTCTGCACAATTCCAGCTTCGTCCTGCGTTCCACCATGACATACGTCACACCTGTGTGTTTTGGCGTTGAAACAAAGGGTGGATTATACCTGCCTCCCAAATACAAAGTATAAAAAAAGAAAAAGGGCAGCTATTACCTCTCATCATGAAACCAGAAGGTCCTAATACCAAACCAGATCCTTGGTCCTTTATTTTAAAATTAAATGTTTTTAATATAAGTTTCTCATTTTAAGGATTATTCAGATCTTAAAAAGGAAAAATAATTCTATTACAACCCTGTAAACTAAAACATTTAAACACTGGCCCAAGTAAAAACGTTCCAGAACGCGGCTCATACTTAAAAGTCCTCCATTCTTTCAGCGAGAAATCTAGAATTTCAAAGAATTCTTATAAAAGTTTCAAATAAACTATAAATGCACCAAAATATAAAGAAAAGGGAAAAAGATTTATAGGAGCCTGTTTGATATTCATGAAAACTTCCCGAAAAAAAGGGGGGGGGCCCGGAGAGACCTTTCAAAATCTTAATTTAAGCTGATGGATTCTTCAGTTAAACACTCCGTTACCCATCGCATTTTCTTCCCGTCTTTCCTTCTTCTGAACCGACATGAAAGCCATTCCTGATTGTGGGCAATTACGGTATGTAGCGGTGCTTCTTTGGAGTCAGGATAAAATGACATTAATTTGGCTTGGTCGGTGTTCTAAACATGCTGTTATGAAAGCGCCTTGTACTGCACCCCACATAGTGCAGTGCACAGGGACAAATGAACACACAAGAGGTTATTTGCGAAGCATCGAGATTTCGGTGCTTTGCACTTCACCGATTCCATTTCACCAAAACTATGGTGAATTCACTATAGGATCTTCACAGTGCGGCGAAGATGGAGTCGCTGAAGCCTTCGGAACAAGTTGGAGAACGTTGCCAGAGTGGCCTTGATGAAATCCACCGAGCTGCAAAGCAAAAAGCCGAACTCTATTTTCCTAATAGGTGTTTAAACCAATTAAAATGTATTAAAATTATGTCCAAACAATAAAACTGTCTGTTACAGAATAAATAAAATAAAAACCTTTCAATAAAATTGAGAAACAAAATTTTGAAAAACAGAATAACACAACACAGCGCCAATAGACACCAGCGCACCAGTAAGCAGAATTATACACTTTGCATGTCCATAAACACAGTGTTCTTTGTTTCCAAAGGATTGGCCTTTGCTGAATGGGCATTCCCTCAGAGAATGATTTCTATGAGCCCACACCTGGCTCTAGGGTTAATGTCCTTATGGGTCTTTTATTGCTTTCTTCAGGTGCCCATTAACCCCTTGATGGATCCTGTGGATTCTGTTAAGATTCCCCTGCAGTAAAAACAAATATAATAAAAAAAACATGGCACTGAGCCTTGATTGGCTCCGTCAACAGCGCATAGGGAATTAAAGAAGGTTTGGGGATTTCCTTAACAGGAACATAGGCAGACAGCAGTCAATTAAAAACATTTATTACCAACAATAAATCAATACATGGCTACCAGGATGTGTTTCGCCAGGATGGCAAATGATTTCTATGAGCCCACACCTGGCTCTAGGGTAGATGTCCTTATGGGTCTTTTATTGCTTTCTTCAGGTGCCCATTAACCCCTTGATGGATTCTGTTAAGGTTCCCCTGCAGTAAAAACAAATATATCACACTAGGTGTATCCCGGGTATATAATAAAAAACTCAAAGGATCTAATAAAGGCCAAATTTTAACTCACATGGCACGGAGTCTCAATTGGCTCCGTCAACAGGGCATAGGAAATTAAAGAAGGTTTGGGGATTTGCTTAACAGGAACATAGGCAGACAGCTATGTTCCTGTTAGGAAATTAAAGAAGGTTTGTGGATTTCCTTAACAGGAACATTGCTGTCTGCCTATGTTCCTGTTAAGGAAATCCCCAAACCTTCTTTAATTTCCTATGCCCTGTTGACGGAGCCAATTGAGACTCTGTGCCAGGTGAGTTAAAAATTGGCCTTTATTAGATCCTTTGAGTTTTTTATTATATCACACTAGGTGTATCCCGGGTATATATTTGTTTTTACTGCAGGGGAACCTTAACAGAATCGATCAAGGGGTTAATGGGCACCTGAAGAAAGCAATAAAAGACCCATAAGGACATCTACCCTAGAGCCAGGTGTGGGCTCATAGAAATCATTTGCCATCCTGGCGAAACACGTCCTGGTAGCCATGTATTGATTTATTGTTGGTAATAAATGTTTTTAATTGACTGCTGTCTGCCTATGTTCCTGTTAAAGAAGGTTTGGGGATTCCCTTAATTCCCTATGCGCTGTTGACGGAGCCAATCAAGGCTCAGTGCCATCTTTTTTTAGTATATCACACTAGGTGTACCCTGGAATATATTTGTTTTTACTGCAGGGGAATCTTAACAGAATCCACAGGATCCATCAAGGGGTTAATGGGCACCTGAAGAAAGCAATAAAAGACCCATAAGGACATTTACCCTAGAGCCAGGTGTGGGCTCATAGAAATCATTTGCTGAATAGGCATTCCCTCAGAGAAGGCCAATCCTTTGGAAACCAAGAACACTGTGTTTATGGACATGCAAAGTGTATAATTCTGCTTACTGGTGCGCTGAAGTCCATTGGCGCTGTGTTGTTTTGTTTCGCATGTTCTATTGGTAAAAGTTTATAGAGGAACCTCCATATACAACATTCAGCCAGCAGATCGTATGTATATTACTGGTGGGCGCTTCACTCTTTCTCTACTGGGAAAAAACATTTTGTAAAAAAAAAGTGGCGTTCTAAACAAAAAAAAAAAAAAATTAGAAAGGCTTTTTTCTGGAAAAAATAAATAAATATATATATATATATATAAAACCCTACTGATAGACCTAATACAAGGTGTACATATGATACAATAGTATACAGTGTGTTACCGTTGGTTAAAGGATACTTTTGGAGGAAGGGGGGGGGTGTTATGGACATAAGGTTCTAGACTCTAGATGGCGTTCCTTACCTCGTACGATTTATAATGGGGTCTCTGTTATTGTCAAACAGGCAGAACTGGCCTTGGTGTCAAAAACACTAACATAAATATGGCCACAGATATCCTGTTTATGGGTATTTGTAATGATTTGTAAAGTATCCTTTAACCAAGCTGGTATTAGAATTGTACATTGTTTACACTATGTGTGATATAATGATGCCTGTGTATGGGAATTAAAGTAACACCTTGTATCTGTAATGTACAGGGAATTTCTCTCATTATAACCCCCTGAATCTTATCCCTGTACAGCAGCGACTGACCCGAGCTTTCCCTGTATTCTGCCCTCTCCCTGGCTGCTGTAATGCAGCAGTAAAGTTTGTTGAACTTGCTGTAACTGAGAATATAGACTCTTTCTTTAAGCTCCTTTGCAGTTATACACGGTGGTAAAAGGGAGGTCTCAAATAGACATTTGTTTCTCCAAGAAAAACATTAATCCTGTAGATGCAGTTTCTTGGGCTAAATATGTAATGGTTTTCAGTGCAGACATGTTTCTGGTAGAGAAAAACCTCTTCGTTGAAATGTTGCCACTACAATAAACCTCCAGGCAGTCACAGGAGGACCGCAGAGTCGGCTTTCTTTTGGGCAATTACATGGTACCAAAAGTAAAATAAGTTTTGCATTTAGTGAACAGATCCATAGAGCTCAACCAAGACATTACACACGATCACGTACTTCATTTTTAAGATGACTATCCTTAGTATATAATTAATCTTCATACGATCCGTAGGAAAAATTAAGATAATTGTATTGCTTTTAAGCTTCGGGAAAATAATGTTTACAGGCTTTGGAAAGTTGTTGCGGAGTAAGGATCCTGTCCCTAAAAAAACAGTTCATCAATTTATTTATAAATATAGCTTGAAAGCTGAGCTTGCAATTCCTCTCTGAAGCCCTGCCGATCAGTGTGCCGGGGAATTAAACTTCCTGGCTTGCATGCCAATTAATTGATCATGTAACAGAGGAATTAAGGGATTGCAGAGAAAGACACCTCAGGTGTAAATGTGACATGTTTAGGTGTATAGATTAGAAAAAGTTAAATAAATGCAGGGTATATTAGCTAAATAGTACACAAGGTTTAGCTTGATATTTAATTAGTCTCCTCTACTTTTTAATCGGGTGTACCATATTAGCAATGCCATTTTTTTTTTTCAAAAACTTCTCAAAATCAGAGAAGGGAGTGTAAAAACAAACAAAAAAAAAACCCCACCCCTCCCCATTTACATACAAAACTAGGGAATGTATCACAGAGAAGAGAGATACAAATGTATAGGATTTTTATTTTCCCCCAATTCTTGTTCTCTGGCCCAACGTTTGCAAACCTCTCATAATTTCTAAACAAGTCGTGATTCGGAGGTTAAATTCAAGCATCAGAAAACTTCTGTTACCCGCTACAGCGGTGGCCGTCACCGGATCCATCATGAAAATTAGCCAAGATAAAATAGTAAAATTAACAGCACAAACCTTGATTTTAATTTTCGTTAAAATTAGTAGTTTCTGAGAGCCTTTTTATTTCGGGGTGGGGGAAATCTTTTGTTACAAATGTTACACACTGTTAAAAATAAATAAATAAACAAAAAAAAAAAAAACACATATGCACAAAGCATTCAATGTTTTGATATGTATTTCTTTTTATTTCCCTGCAGTTTTCACTTATCAAGAACAAGTAACAGGGAAAAAGTTGTCTGAGCTAGTGCATTGACAAACATTCTGATGAACAACACTACACATACCTAGTTTACAATAACAGTATAAAAAAATATAAAACAATAAAAAAAATGAGGAAAACAATAAAATAATAAAAAAAAAATAACCACTAAACACTATAAAGTTTTCCAACGATTGTAGTCAGACCATTTCAGACCCGTTACTTGCCTTGCAGCTACAGGAGAAGAAAAAAAATAAAAAAAAAAACCTCTGAAAATTGATAAGACAATCGTGCCACGGTCCCCTTTCCCACCCACCCCCCTCCGCCAGGGATGGCTCGATATTTAAGAAGTCCAATAATTATTGCAATGGTATATAATGCAATAAATAAACGGTAAAATAATCTCTTACTTTGGGTGTTAAAGTTTTTGAAGCTGGATAAAATATGCAATTATTTTTTTTTGATAAAATGTAAATGGCTGGGAAAAAAAAAAAAAAGAAAAAAAAAATCACCTGCACAGTCTGTGTGCTAGAGACCTATATCCCCTCCCCCCCCTTTGCTTCGTTCCATAAACTTTATTTAATTAACTCTAAGAAACTGGTATTATAAATAGAAATATACATTCAAAATATATGGAAAAAAGTGAGTTACTACATTAAATTTTGTATGTATCGATCCATCCCTTACCGCCCTGCACAGTAATAGAAAATACTATTTTGCCTTGAACTTCATATTTGACAGTGAAATGCCACTAAAATAGTTACCAAAAGGTCCAGATAGTCAAATTGTGAAACAAAATGAACTGAGTGAAAACTTTACATTTTTTTCTTTAGAAAAAAATTACAAGAATTGAATTTCCTAGCTATGAATCTTTTAACTTTTTTTGTTGGTTTTCTTTTTCCGTTTTTTTGTCCTTTTTTTTGTTTGTTGTTTTTTTTTTTGACACAAAGTTGGATTTATTTGTACAATATACAAAATGTAAACATGGCAAAATAAATAGTTAAAACAAGTGATGCAGGATCCCATTTCATGCTCATGATCCCATTTAAAGATTTCGTTTTTTTTTTTTATATCCATTCAGTTGCAAATTCAAGTGCAAAAGCATGATGAAGATGAATATCTACTATTCAAGTAACAGAAATAATATTGATGATACAAATAAACTATTTTACAAGGTAGTGATTTTATCCATTTTTTTTCTCTTTTCTTTTTTTACAAAATGTACATGGGGGTGTATCGTTGCAACGCTCCGATACGCCGACAGTCCGTTTTTTGTTTTTTTTAGGTCCGTGTGTGTTAGCGCACCGCTGTCCGCATGGCGCTGCGATTTGCATGTAGTTTGGAAAAAATAATAAAAGTAAAAAAATAATAAAAAAAAAGCCTAAAAATGAAAAATATCAGGCCAAAAAAGTCCACCGCTTTAAAAGGTTATGTCACTTCCATGGCCACTGTCGTGTCTGCGATTCCATTTAAACCCAGTCTTTCTGGTTCGTGGTTATCTCTGCAAAAAAGAAAGATAAATAACAAAAAAGAAAAGAAAAACAAAAAAAACAAAAAAAATAAAAACACAAAATAAATAAAAAGGAAAAATAAAAAACATTTGTATATGACATCATTTTATCTTTGGATCTCTCTGTCATTCCTAGTCAGTGACACAATATACAACAGTCACAAGGTGTAAACATTACTCAGAGGGTGCACAAACAGAAGGGGAATGAGAGCGAGATGAAGCGACCACACACACACACACGTGCAGCTGGTGGGTTCAAAGGGATTTTGAGGTGGTAGGCGAGATACAAAATAGAACCCTGGATTTTGGAAACCGTACATATAATGATGCAGTTTAGATTGTAAGCTCACCTGAGCAGGGTCCTCTTTTCCCATCAACCTCTGCACGTCATGCCCTCTCATTTTAGGTTTGGTATGCCCTTCCCATTTTGCAGCGCCACAGAATATGTTAGCGCTTTGTAAATAATTATTCCTAACCTGACCCCCCCCTCCCAGCGACACATTGTATGTGAAGGACAAGCAAGAAAACGAGATGTACATGCTAGAAGCATGGCTAACAATGGAAACCAAGGTGTCAACATACATACAACCCTCTGCAAGTGATGGGTACTGGGAAAAATGCCCAAATGTAATGGGGGGGGGGGGCACAAAGCACTATGGTTTTTAAAACACAAATAAGTATAAATCGCGGTCTTGCCGTGCCACTTTTTCAGCAGCAAAATTAACCAGGCCTGGAAATTGTAATCTTCCATAGGGAACAAACCCAAAAGAAGATAAGCAGCACTTGTTATTGAGTTAGCATTTCTATTCTACCGCAACACTAAATTATATCTACAGTTACCTATGGAGGGGCAAAAAAAACATTATATATATATATATATAGTTGTAAAAACTAAATTCAAATGATGTACGTGTGTGGTAAATAATGGAAAATGGCCTTAAGGGATTATTCGGCAAGACCTGAAATTTCAGTGGTTTATCGTTCGGCGTACTATGGTTCACTTCGGCGACCCTGCTGTGAATTCACTATGCTCTGCAGTAGGGATGCACCGATACCAGTATTTTAAGACCGAGTATGAGTACAGATACTTTTATTGAAGGTCATGTGACCACTTTCCAATAAATAATTTAGGATTTTTGCTGAAAGCCTGTCCAGTTTATTTGAATATTGAAATATATGGCCAGACACCCCATTTACCCCCTGCACATACCCTGGCCTCACAGACGACACCAGGTATATATACACCCAGACCCCGACCTCACGTACACCCAGACCCCGACCTCACGTACACCCAGACCCCGACCTCACGTACACCCAGACCCTGACCTCACGTACACCCAGACCCCGACCTCACGTACACCCAGACCCCGACCTCACGTACATCCAGACCCCGACCTCACGTACACCCAGACCTCACGTACACCCAGACCCAGACCTCACGTACACCCAGACCCAGACCCAGACCTCACGTACACCCAGACCCAGACCTCACGTACACCCAGACCCAGACCTCACGTACACCCGGACCCCGACCTCACGTACACCCAGACCCCGACCTCACGTACACCCAGACCCCGACCTCACGTACACCCAGACCCCGACCTCACGTACACCCAGACCCAGACCTCACGTACACCCAGACCCAGACCTCACGTACACCCAGACCCAGACCTCACGTACACCCAGACCCAGACCTCACGTACACCCAGACCCAGACCTCACGTACACCCAGACCCAGACCTCACGTACACCCAGACCCAGACCTCACGTACACCCAGACCCAGACCTCACGTACACCCAGACCCAGACCTCACGTACCACCCAGACCCAGACCTCACGTACACCCAGACCCAGACCCAGACCTCACGTACACCCAGACCCAGACCCAGACCTCACGTTACACCCAGACCCAGACCTCACGTACACCCAGACCTCACGTACACCCAGACCTCACGTACACCCAGACCTCACGTACACCCAGACCCAGACCTCACGTACACCCAGACCCAGACCTCACGTACACCCAGACCCAGACCTCACGTACACCCAGACCCAGACCTCACGTACACCCAGACCCAGACCTCACGTACACCCGGACCCAGATCTCACGTACACCCGGACCCAGATCTCACGTACACCCAGACCCAGACCTCACGTACACCCAGACCCAGACCCAGACCTCACGTACACCCAGACCCAGACCTCACGCGTACACCCAGACCCAGACCTCACGTACACCAGACCCAGACCTCACGTACACCCAGAACCTCACGTACACCCAGGACCCAGACCTTCACGTACACCCAGACCCAGACCTCACGTACACCCAGACCCAGACCTCACGTACACCCAGACCCAGACCTCACGTACACCCAGACCCAGATCTCACGTACACCCGAGACCCAGATCTCACGTACACCCAGACCCAGACCTCACGTACACCCAACCCAGACCCAGACCTCACGTACACCCAGACCCAGACCTCACGTACACCCAGACCCAGACCTCACGTACACCAGACCAGACCTCACGTACACCCAGACCCAGACCTCAGCCTACACCCAGACCCAGAGACCTCACGTACACCCAGACCAGACCTCACGTACACCCAGACCTCACGTACACCCAGACCCAGACCTCACGCTACACCCAGACCCCGACCTCACGTACACCCAGACCCCGACCTCACGTACACCCAGACCCCGACCTCACGTACACCCAGACCCCGACCTCACGTACACCCAGACCCCGACCTCACGTACACCCAGACCCAGACCTCACGTACACCCAGACCCAGACCTCACGTACACCCAGACCCAGACCTCCCGTACACCCAGACCCAGACCCAGACCTCACGTACGCCCAGACCCAGACCCAGACCTCACGTACACCCAGACCCAGACCTCACGTACACCCAGACCTCACGTACACCCAGACCCAGACCTCACGTACACCCAGACCCAGACCTCACGTACACCCAGACCCAGACCTCACGTACACCCAGACCCAGACCTCACGTACACCCAGACCCAGACCTCACGTACACCCAGACCCAGACCCAGACCTCACGTACACCCAGACCCAGACCCAGACCTCACGTACACCCAGACCCAGACCTCACGTACACCCAGACCTCACGTACACCCAGACCCAGACCTCACGTACACCCAGACCCAGACCTCATGTACACCCAGACCCAGACCTCATGTACACCCGGACCCAGATCTCACGTACACCCGGACCCAGATCTCACGTACACCCAGACCCAGACCTCACGTACACCCAGACCCAGACCTCACGTACACCCGGACACAGATCTCACGTACACCCAGACACAGACCTCCCGTACACCCAGAGACCTCACGTATACCCAGACACAGACCTCACTGCTAACAGAATGCATTAAGAGCATTCCGCTAGCATTCCCCTCCGGTTGGCCGTGTGTTCCTCCGAGCGCCAGCTGGCCGTGTTACGTGGTCCTCCGAGAGGCAGCTGGGTTGTGACACGCTCTTGCGAGATCTAGTGACCCCCGTGAGATTACGGCTGGAGGCCGCGTCACAGCCTGGCAACCGTTCGGAGGACCATGTGACACTGCCAGCCGGCGCTCTGACCACACAGATAGCCAGAGGAGAATGCTAGTAGAATGCTCTTAATGCACTCCGCTAGCAGCCCCAGCCCCTTGGCCTAGCACTGGTTTCTGGGCATTTGCACGAGTACCAAGTACTCGTGCAAATGCTGGTATCGGTGCATCCCTACTCTCTAGGGTCCCCGATGTGCGGCGACCGTGGGGCCGTCGAAGATCGCCAAACAGCAGGGGGGACTGTGCTTCTTTACTACAAGGTGTTTAAACCAATAAAAATGCATGGAAGTAATGAAAAAAGGTCCTATAAAAAATAAAAATAAATAATAAAAAGGTCTGTTACAAAACTAAAAACACCTTTAAGAAATATTGGGAATCAAAAATTTGGCGGAAAAAACCCCACAAAAAACGGTTTGCTAAAAATAAACAAAGTAAACTGTTGAATAAATACCAAACATTTTTTTACATTGAATCCTATGGAATTCACCTGTTTAAACCTATCAAACTGAATCACCGAAAATCAGGGCATTTCACTGACATGTTGGTGCAGTTTGGCGTTCTGTGGATAGATTAACCATTACTTCTCTATGGGACAGCTTAGCTGCTGCCGAATTGTGGCAAACAGCACCGTATTTCGCTGTCAATTCGCCAGTATTTGGCAAACTGCCAGCTTTCTGAATAGACAATCTGCCACGAAATTGCACCGTACGGGGAAATTCACTGTTTGCTCCAATTCGGTGGCAAGTTCGGCTCATCTTGAAAAACCCTTTTAGGGTTTTGAAGTCGACCTGTTGTAAACACAGCTATATACACACTATTCTTTAAAGCTGACTCCTCACTCTTGGCTCACAATTTCTGTAGCCGTAGCCCAAGGGCAGGACGCTGGGCAAATTCAGAGACCCCCTGATGCCAAGTAAAACCAATATATAGTCAAAACAGAAATCATTCAGCATCTGGAAACTAAAAAAAAGAAACCCTCCAGTGGGACGTGATGCACAGGCATGATCACAGCGTTGTATGTTTTTAAAAAGAAAAGAAAAAAAAATATATATATATATATGATAACATGGTTGTAAAACAAAAAAATCCCCCAACCAATCAGGAAAGTTTGGCCCAGTGCATTCTGGTAATTCTTAACCATCAAAGAAAAGGGTGAACAATGTGTTTTTAAAAAAAAAAAAAATATATAAAGAAAACAAAAAAATATGCTTTCATGCATTAATATGAAAATTAAATCTGCAGAGGGTGTAGGGGAGAGTCACATTATGGGTTTATTTCATCCGAAGTACCAAGAGAAAGGAAGACCCGACCAAACCAATGAATGGAGAGAAGAAAAATAATCCGAAGCTTACTCAAAAAGAAAAAAAATCATAGGCTTGCAAACAGATTTGTATTTGTGTCACCGACTTCCTAAACCAGCGATCAGCAACATTGGCCCACCAGATGGTTTTGGAACTACATCTCCCATGATGCTCAGCCACTCACTGGGTTGGTGGAGATTTATGGGAGCTGTAGTTCCAAAATGTAGCGAGCCAAGGTTGCTGTCCCCTGTTTTAGGAGATCATGTACGCCTTTGCATCAATTTACGAACCGCCACAATCAGAATATGACAGTGTCCCGCTTCACTCATTAAATAAAGCAGTTGCCACTCAAAGAAATAAAAATAAAAAAAATTAAGACAAACGCTGATAATGGATTTTCTCTGGAATGAAATAAATTGTAAATGTAAAGCTTTTATTTGTAAAAAGAAAAAAAAAAGTTTTATTTACAGTTTGAGAAAAGTAAAAAAAAAAAAAAAAAAAAAAGATAAATAAAAAAAGTGCTGGGGAGACAACATACATGTATGTTGATAACAAAGGCACACGCCGTTAACATGATTGAGGTTTTTAATTTAGAGGAGACTCAAAAAAAATGCATCAAGACAAACCAATTATGGTGACATCATACAGAATAATAATGTTTGAGTGAAGGGAGGGGTGGGTGGTACGGTGCTAAAAACCTCAGCATGTGTGCCCGCTGACGATCTTAAGTCCACATCCTTAGAGGTCACATGACGGATGGTTTTACTGGTTCGGGACGGTGGTGAAACGGGTAGATGAGACACAAATGAGAGCACGCACGTTATGATACACACCTTGCTATGCTGCTGATCGCACTGCTCGGAGTAACTTTTGGCACTCTATCCATGCTGGCAGCAACTGTGGCAAGTTTTAAGGCGGTTGGCGACGGTGCAGAAGTCCTTGTATTGATATGTACATTGACAGGTGAAACAACACTGACATTGTTGAGGTGAACAGTGGTGGGTAGGCAAGAGTTACTCATCGGAAGGTTCTGAGAGTTGCTTGTGCACAATGTTGGAATTAAGTGGTTAGTGGTGGGGTGTCCAACCGTCCGTACAAGTTGAACGGCCGATATTCCCGGGCTGGACGATAAAGCCATGTTTGTTGAGTACAGCGTTTTAGCGGTCCCTGGAGAGGTGAACAACAAAAATATGCATTAATACCAGATTTCTTTGGAGGGCGGGGGGTGGGGGACACAAACACTTTATCTACCAAAACATGGACTGGAGACCTACTGCAAAGAATTAAAATGCCAGCGCCGCTTACGGTAACCTAGCTTTTAAAGAGTAATGGCATCTACCTGGCATTTTATCGCTGGTAAAAAGTTAACAGTCACCATACATGGGATTCTATTCAATAAACAAGGTGAGTCCACGCTCTGGACACGCAAGCGTTTAGCTCGATGGTGGAGAAGACAGAATCCATATACAAAATCAGACGATATAACCCAGAAAGGGCGACCAGAACCGAACTGCCAAGAAATACAATAACACCCCCCCCGAACGATCATTTTATTCTTGAAAGGCCTCAGAGGGTATAAATGATAAACCCCCCTCCCCTTCTAGGCACATTGAGCAACGGGGTCCACATCTGGATTACCCTGAACCGTAAACTAGAGCATCGCACGACAAATTCGTATCAAACGTAGGATCCAGTAAGAAAACCAAGGTGCCAACACAACATTTGTAAGAGCAGGTCAAGTTCTGTAGTTAAAAGGCAAAATTCTAGGGGCCCGCGGCTATACTTTGCTCTGGAATTTGAGGAGCCCTGTATATGAAGCGCATCCCATCTATTACAGCTGGGTGACACTTAACTTGGTTTGGTGACTCAAAAGGGGCAGATGGCGACTCTTCGCCATTCGGGTGTAAATCTACCAACAATTTGTCTTTGAAGAAATTGCATATAAAAAGGAAGAATAAAATTAGTTTTTTTTTATCTCGGTATCCATATGGTGGATTTTTCCCATGATGCAACATTTACCATAATCTATGCAAAGGGTTTACCTCACTGCTGTGGTTTGTCTTCTACAGTATTTAGCCGTCAATGGGGTGGAGTAGAGAATGCTTAGATAAGGCCCAGGGGGCTATAGCTTTGCCAAGATAAAAGATGGCAGCTGAATGAGATAAAACAGGGAGCTTAAAAGATTTCTAATCCCCTCCCCTCGGTGATGTCATTTGAATACATCACACTACAATGATGTGAGTCAGTGACTGACCCATTCATTCCATTCTAGGACCAAAGCCACACAGTGAGGAGCAATTGATGGAAAGATACTGGGGGGCAGTTTACAACACAAAATATCACACAATGGATGCGCCCAGTGACACATATAGAGGAAAATATCACACAATGGATGCACCCAGTGACACATAGAGGAAAATATCACACAATGGATGCGCCCAGTGACACATATAGAGGAAAATATCACACAATGGATGCACCCAGTGACACATAGAGGAAAATATCACACAATGGATGCGCCCAGTGACACATATAGAGGAAAATATCACACAATGGATGCACCCAGTGACACATATAGAGGAAAATATCACACAATGGATGCGCCCAGTGACACATATAGAGGAAAATATTTTCATAAATAAACAGAGTTAAAACAAAGCACATGTAAGATATCTGCAACATGAAATAAACACAATAATTGATTTTATTTTTTGGTGGTAGTGGCCCTTTGACTGCGGATATGTATGTGTAAGAGGTCAGCCCAGCAGGAGTATCTGTAAATGCACTGGGTGCTTCTATCCTTTAGAATATTAAAAAAGGAGCGTGTTTACATTTTACTGTTTGAATGTTATTCCCAATACATTGCACATAGAATACACCCGATGCACAGGCAGGTTTATACAGGATTCTTCTCGTGTGGATAAAGCTCACCTGAAGGTTGTATGACGCCGTTCAGGTTGCTGTGGCCGGTGTTTTGATCCTTGGTTACTTCGCTGCGGCCGGGAGTCGGCGAGTTGATCACAGCAGACGCAGCAAAATGGGCACTTGCCGAGTCGAGCGTCTTGGATATGCAGTCAGAACTAAGCGAGCCCTGAAAGGGATGTATTTTCTTTTTAATGTTTGTTTTTCCCAAACAGACCTTATACAGGTCACGGTAATGTATTATATCGCACAAGGCAGCGAGTAGGGTGCCATCCAACCCATAGGTGACAAATGGATGTCAGCTTAGGCGTTTTAACATAATTAAAAATAAACAAACTGAACAGAAACACAAGAATAAAAAGCCACGCTGCGACCGAGAACATGTTACAGAAACTCAGCGTCATACGCAACCAAAACACAATGGACGGATCAACGTAATCAACCCCTCTCGAGCAAACCTCTCGCACTGGAAACGGAGGACATACATGCAAGCTGTCCTCTCCACTTCTGGAAAGGCAGTAGTTAGATTTTGGTTCTTGTGGAACATGTCATATGTGTATACCAGCTGCAACTGCTGAACCAATTTAGGGAGTTGGGAGGGGCGCGTGTGGCAAGCCAGTGCCGTGATAGTAGTAACTTGGCCACCGCAAGACAACAGAAATCAAGGCTCCAAAATATTTATTAATGGAGGTTGGCAGGATATGAAGTATAAACAGTTCAGGGCAAAGTCAGAGACGTAAGGTCAGCCATCAGATCACACTCGCTCCCACAAGGGAACAAGAACAGAACATTCCAAGAAGACATGGAATAAAGTACCCGGTTGTTGTAAGCACGTGACTGTGTGACCAGGCAGGAGAGCTAGTCTAGTTGGCACCAAATACCAGGGAAGCAAAAGCTTGAGACGGGCCTCTCTAAGGCTAAAAAAAAAAAAAAAAAAGAGGTTTGTGAGGGTCCTGAAGATGAGCAACGGCACTAGTGACCTGCTCTGCGGTGGGACCTGCTCAGGTCTCACAGGGTTTTTGCTCGATTGTGCCATTACAGGGACGACTGATCCATATGCAAATCAGACGCAATCACCCAGAAAGGGTGGCCAAGGACGCCATCCCTGCACGAGAGGTGCAGCAACCCCCGACGATCGTTTCAGCCTCTCCAAGTCTAACGCTGCGATTGAGTTCATACAGCAGGGATACGGCATGAAACCATTCATTCCTCCAGAGGGAAAGACCGACCAAGATCGCTTTCCCAGCAGAGCATTTAGGGAAGCTTCCCTGTAGCCGAGAAACCAAGGAGGCTGGAACAGCAGAGGGTTAATGGTTTAGAGGAGCATTTCATACCCAAACATTATCTTTGAAAAGCAGATAATTCCTTTATAATCGAAATGGAGAAGCTTATGCAGGATATGTAAATAAATCCCTGGCGGTGACACCATATACGCTCACTAGATCTGGGAATCGCCTAATAGCACAAGGAGAGACCACCTCATCTGTGTGGGGTGAGACCCCGAATATGTCACACCTGACGATTTAACCTCCCTGGCTGTCTAATTTTTTCAAAATTTTGGGTCTAAAAGCGTTTCAATTTTTTTGGAAAGAAAATGTGGTGTTTTATATAGTAAGCCTGTATTCTGTAGGAAAAACTCACTGAAATCCGTGCAAGCAAGAGTCTAGTAAACACACGGAGTCAGAGAATGTTTGAAACATGAAATAATAATTTATTATCCCAAAAATAATTATCCAAAATAATGGAAATAAATTATATTCAATAATATAAATCAAACCAAAATCCTGCCTCTTTCCTCTGGGTGCTGGGATTCCTGTCC
Organism: Leptobrachium leishanense; assembly: GCA_009667805.1. Lineage (NCBI taxonomy): Eukaryota > Metazoa > Chordata > Amphibia > Anura > Megophryidae > Leptobrachium > Leptobrachium leishanense. The sequence continues at coordinate 30,632,867 of CM019069.1, read as the reverse complement.
AGATGTACACTCCTTTGCCAATGAAATATACAGGACACGGGGGTACCAAAAAAAAGAGTATTTATTCTCAAAGCAGCTTTACAGAAATAAAAAGGCAAATAAAAATCATTTGTAAAGTGTAAAGGCTTTGCAATACAAGTTTCGCTGGTGGATCTGGGCAAGCACCAGCGAAACTTGTACTGTAAAGCCATATTACATTTTACAAATGATTTTTACTTGCCTTTTATTGCTGTAAAGCTGCTTTGAGAATACTCTTTTTTTTGGTACCCTGTGTCCTGTATATTTCATTGGCAAAGGAGTGTACATCTGAACAGGATTCCCAGCACTGCACAAAGTTTATTTTACAGTAACTCTTTTTTTTTTACAGTTTTGAATTTGCTGCCTGGTCCCGCCCCCCTGTGTCGTGTGACACGCAGGGAGCAGAACCAGGAAGCAAAGTCGCCGGCTGCCGCAATCACACTACGGTGACTGTGAGGGAGCGAAGGATGCGGTGAGTATATACAGCCCGAGTGTGGCTCTGGGTTACCGATCGCGGTAGCAAAATTTTTACCCCCAGGTCACACTCGAGAATACCACCAGGGAGGTTAAATCGGGTGAGAGATGTTCACGAAGTGGCACAACTAAGGGGGTGTTAACAGTGCGAGTCCCCATTGAAACTACATGGAGAGAGATGAGAGCAGGGCAAAATCATGCTGGTATAACCATGCAGGGGGACTGGAAGCAGGATGCCGCGATCGAATTGAGGTGACTGTGGGAGGACATCAAGGGAACGCAGGGGCAGGTATGCATCAGCCGAGTGTGGCTCGGGGTTACCGTTTTTGGCATTGAAATTTAACCCCGAACCACACTCGGAAATACCACCAGGGAGGTTAAGGAATAGGGGTTGAAAAAGGAGTTTTCTAGCAATAGCCATAGAGGAGCTGTAACCACATTTATTAACCGAGCAGGCAAGGATGCCCCTATAATAGCATCGCACCGACCCCCACCATTAGTGATAAGGAGCTTAATAGAAAGGGATGTGATTTTAAGACAAACACAATAATGACAATTCATTACAATGAGAGCATAGACATTTATTCGCACAGCTCAAAATAAAACAGATTTTTTTTTTAAAAGATATATAGATACTTCGTCGTAACTTGCGTTACCCCCTCAACCCTACGAGACATTTAAGTCTCATCTAGCCAATAGCACATACGTCTGACCGCACAGTTTGCGGTCTGTCGTAGCTTTTCAAAGGAGTCAGAGAACAACACACAAAGCACGCACGCGCACACTTTTTCACCTCCGGGCAACGCATGCTGCAACGGATGCCATGGAGGCATTGACGTGAAAAAGCTACAATGGATGTAGAGACACCCCTGCATACAGCTTATTTTTTTCTTTTGCTCAACGTCAGTCATAACTGATACTATAGATGGATGAGATTGTGGTTAACATAGTATCAGTTAGTTATGACTGACGTTGAGGAAAAAAAAAAGCTGTAACGTGCATCCGTTTCAATTGACGCACTGTACACGAAAAGTGCACTCGTCTGACCATAGCCATCGGCTGCACTCGATGGGGGCTCTCCTTGGTCGTGAAACTCAGTTTCAGCACCAAAGACAGTTTTTTTTCTCTCTCTGCAGCAGGGGTTTTTCATTCGGCGGCCTGTCCATCAGCCGATCTGGGTCGTCCAGACGCTTCCAGTGGATAACCCTGACCGGTTGATGGCGTTGTCTGCAGTCGGGTGACCAAGTCGGTCGCCTGACTATGGTGCTAGTGGATGGCCAGGTTTAGTCTGATATAAGATTGTCTTTTTTTGTTAGTTTTTCACGCATACATTTGCTTCAGGCTAGGTGTCTCTAGCACATTCATTACATTCTTGTAATGTGTCTGTGTACATATATATATTTGTTGTTTTATGGGCCTATGATCGGTCCTATGTTTACCTTTCTTGACCATACGATTCCACTATTAGTATTTACGACATCCATCCTAACCTCGCACCCACCCCCTCAACTTGGCACTTTAATGCTCTATCCTGTGATTTTGCTCAGTATAGCGTCCAGACCTGAATAAGAGGTTACACTCTCGAAAGCTCGTCTTTTAGGCTGGTGTCAGACGAGCGCATTTTGTATGGACTGTGCAGTACGGACGCACTTTCTGACGGAAGACACAATAGTGGCCACACAGTCCGTTTTTTAACGGACGTTTTTTTTGACGTTGTAGGATTGAAAATAAATTAAATATGAAAACCATTTTGTCCGTCAAAAATGCTGGACGTATAAATGCAGTCCGTCTGACCTCGTTCCATCACTCACACAGAAAGCTATGTGGACGTTGCGGACGCAGCACACTCTGTGCGCCCGTCCTAGCGAATTTACGTTCTTGCCTAACCTGCGTCCGTTTGCCGCCTCCGTTATGCGTCCGCAGTTCCGTGCAGATGTACTTTATGTGTGGGGCTCCATTGGTCATAATTATATGCTATAACGGATGTACAAATGTGCGTCAACACGGACGTGATCAGTGCGCTCGTCTGACACGAGCCTTAAATGTAACTTTAGTCCAATAAAAAGGTGTCACTATGCAATGCTATAGTCTGGTGATATATCCATCTATTGACCGTGCACACCCAGTATTATTTTTCAGCACTCCTATGCAGATAGATAGCACAGAGTTCTTCTCCAGAGTATAATCTATATATTGAAACGTGCTGTAAATGTTTTGTTTTTTTGTGAGGATACCATACCTGTGCTTTTGGATGTGTCTGCTGAGAGCATTGCTGTGACTGCTGTTTCTGCTGGAGTTGAGCCAGTTGCTGTCTTTGCATTTGGACCAACTGCTGTTGATGCGTCTGGAACTGTTCCTCTGTGATGCCCCCTGTGACTACAAAAGACATGGAGAGTTAGCGCACCAGATGGATTCGCAAAAAAACGGCACTTTGTAAGTCTTCCAAAAACATACAAACACAAACAATTCACGCCTTTTACCACAGTACAAACATGTGATCTTGCCAAACGGCATAAAACCAGCAACAATGTCTCTCGTTTACTTCGCAACTGTCATTATCAGTGACCGTGGCATCAGTTAGACATGTAAAAGTAACAATCACGTACACAAGAAGAAACAAGAAAACAACAAAGAGCCAGAAGGTAAAAGGTACAGCATATACACCAAGGTGACGGATATGGTGTAAAGACACCCACAATTTTTTTTTAGATTCTACAGAATGAATCAGAGGAAATTTTATATATATTTGAAGCTGATGACATAATCTGTTCAGCTGTCAGAATGATACAAACATTGCAGAGTAAATACCAGGGTTGCACAAGCCAGCAGACACACACTATAGACACGCGTACAGAAAAGGCAGTATAATGGAGATGTGCCATCCAGAATAATTCAATATTAGACAGAATATCTTTACACCTATGAAGTCAAGCTTGAAAACAAACAACAGAAGTTTCAGATCTCAAACAGAGCACCAGTTATGTCCAAAACAATTTGTGCTCAATTGAATGAACAGAGAATCACTCCCTTTATAAAGGTCAGCATATATTTAAGGAAACAGAATGAAGAAAAAAAAAAAAAACAGTTATTCCCCGTCAATGTTTTGCTGCCCTCCATGTATCTCCAGCGCACGACAATGGGGACCGGTCACTGAGCAGGCAGTCTTCCTACAGGACAGACTATCAGGGTTATTCAAAGAGATCTGAATTGTGGCTGTAATTCAGCGTATGGTTACCTTTCCTGGCCATTCGGCTATTCAGAGAGCAGGCAGCCTTCCTACAGGACAGACTATGGGAGAAGTTGTAAGTCAGTGTGCAGTCTTCACCGCTGAGGGCCACACGTACATGGCTGAGTAACTGCCCCAGGCTAGGATACACCCACAGACTGTGAAAGAAACAGCACTTATTGCTGGATCATAGCGAGTATATACAGCAGATTCTTATCAAGGGGTGAGAGATATCACATTGATCTTTAAGATCCCTGATGGGATAGCGCTGGCAAGGCGCTCCTGGGCAGTACTAGTTCACTTTTAAGTCTTCTTCGCAGCTGCTCGCCCAATTTGAATGCCTCTGACATATGTCACTTTCGATTCTGCCCCAACTTTCTCCCCACGTCCATTGACCAAACCCTGTTACTATCAACTCAAGAACATTGCCCGCGTCCGCCCCTTTCTGACACAATGCACCGTGAAGGTGCTGGTTCATGCTCTTGTCATTTCACGGCTTGATTACTGCAACTCACTCCTTATTGGCCTCCCCAACTCCCGTATTGCCCGTTTGCAATCTGTAATGAATGCAGGTGCCAGGCTTATTTATCTCAGCAGACGCACCTCAAGTCCATCCCCCCTCTGCCGGTCCCTCTATTGGCTTCCTGACGCTCATGTTCAAATCGTTCAATAACTCAACCCCCCTTACATGTCTTCAATGCTCTGCAGGCACGTCACATCTAGACCACTCCGTAGGACGTCCGCCTGTCCTCTGTCTACACCTGCAATGCCAACTCTCACCTCAAAGACTTCTCAAGGGCATCTCCGGTCCTGTGGAATGACTTACCTCGCCCTATCAAACTCTCCCCTGACCTTCAGGCCTTCAAGAAATCCCTCAAAACCCATCTCTTCAGATTAACGTACCACATCACGGATGCAACTCATCCCTCTGCTCACCTACTCACACATGATTGAAGCTGCTTCTATGGCCCCACCATTCCCAAACCACTGGCACTAATGATCCTGACGTCCAGTAAAACTCATCTTCCTCAACCCCAATCCCTCTAGATTGTAAGCTCCTATGAGCAGGACCCTCTACACCTCGTTTCAATCTTATGTCCATTTATTTGTTTATTTAATTTGCAAAGTATTTTACCAGGAAGGATACATTGAGATTTCTCTCGTTTGCAGGTATGTCCTGGGTTTAACTGTATCTCGTTCCCCTTGGTTATTGTAAAGCACTGCAGAAACTGTTGGCGCTACATAAATGATGATAATAATGTAGGGAGAATGGGCTTACTTTAAATGCTGCAGTAGCAGAGACAGGTTCAGGCCTATTTTGCTGCCGGGCTTGTTATACAGAGAACACTGGATCCAGTAACATCACATTGTTTCCAATCAGGACTCCGAAAGACACACTGAAGCAAGGTGGATAAAGGAGTCTATGCTGCGGCGTGCAATCACAGCCTCCAGTCCAGAAGATTATGTGGAACGCATTGATCTCCTGGCAGGTGAAGAGAATCGCTCAGAATCACAACCCATTTATGGATTTTCACAGACTTTGATGCCTCTGACTTGTGCAGCTTGGAGCAGGAGACTGCCTCGATGAACTCAAACACAACGTGGCCAAAAGCAAGAGGAAGATTAAAAGGGAATAAACATTTGTAGGGAAAAGCATAGGGTTACCTGTCAAGCCATTTTTGCTGGTGTTCAATAAAGCTGCAGATACCCGTTTGATATTCACAGCTTGTCCTATCGTCCTTGAGGTACATTCTTCGCCATCGCTGTCTTGATAGCGTAGCGGCCTTGGCTGAAAACACTGCAGTCGACGCGACCTAATATTGCTTAAGATCTCAGAAAGAGAAAGTCTGTTTTCACAATGTTTATCGGAAGCATTGGTCCATGGGTGGTTGGGAGGGGACTGTGCGTTATGGGAAGAGCTTGGAGAATTCGACAACATGTCCGGGTCAATTTGCTTTAGTACAGAGTCATGTTCCGACGACAGTCTGTCCATTATGACCCTGAATTGTGGGATAAAGGAAAATAAACATAGGTCCACTTTAGTCTTCTGCTTTAAAAGAAGGAGAATGTTATGAAAGAAAACAGGTCTATTTAAAGAAAAGTGAAACTCCAGAGAATTGGCAGGAGAAGTGAAAATTCTAGGTCAAAATAGCCAAACCAGAAAAATTCTCCCATTTATCTCACTTCCCAAATGGGCTATTTGGTCTAGGTTGTTATCGTCTCCTGACAGTTCTCTGGAGTTTCACCTTTTACTGAATAAACCTGTATATGATGGCCAGATTTACCTTCCGCCTCGGCCTAGCCTCCTCCTTGCAAACCCTATGCACTGTCGCGGGACTGTAAGAGTCGTTAGGCAGTGCCTATACCGTGACTCCGCCCATCCAGACATCTCCGGACTTTCCGAAGGGTCACCGATTTGGTCCAATCGAGGCTGCGGTTTTAAAACAAATATCATAATCATTAATAAAAAAAAAAAAAACATTTTAAAAAGAAACAAAACCCAAACTAAAAAAAACCCAAAAAAACCAACCTCACTATAGTCAAAACATCCCATTAAATAGCAACAAGCTACACAAACGTTATCACAACGTGTTTTAGGAATATGGGAATCGATTACCAAGAATTCCAAAACATGAAATATTTCAACATACACAATTTTTGTGATTCCTGTTATGACACTTAAAAGTGGAAAATGCCACACCTGACATCATGTGACGGGCACAAAATTTCTAACAATATTGTACACAATGGACGTCAGGCTGGCTGTGTGTATGAAACAAATGAATTTCGTGTTTAACTTGGGTCCCGTCCAAGATATCTCATTATTATAGGCACACATCTTGCAAGATTAGAAAAAAATCCTAAACACTTCAGGTCCTGAGCGTTTCGGATAAGGGATACTCAACCTGTAGTGAAGTAAAAGCTTCAAATTGTAGAGGTGTGCATTTGTTTCGTAGCGAATATCAATTAGTTTGAAAATTCCTTAATTCGTATTTTAGAAGTGCTTCCGAAATAACGAATTGTTTTCATGCGAATTGAAACGACGTGGTATATAACGAAATCGATTTGTTATACTCTTTCACAAGAGAACCATTGATTGAATGATTTCTCTATGCACACAGCAGCGAAACGGTAATTTAACCCTAGCTTGCCTTTTAACACTCATCGATTTGATTTACGGTTTGGTTGTTTTGTTTTTTAGTGATCAAAACGAATCAAAATTATTTTCAAACGAGACTAAACAAATTTTTCTATACATACAATGACCATTTTAGCAAACTAAAATCTCTCGTGTTTTGTTGCACATGGAACTATACAGAAACAAGCGCGGGTTGACACCTATTTTTCTTGTTATGTTTTATACATGAACTGGGCTGTTGCTCCTGGTTGTTGCAGCCGCTCTGGTGAGTACAGGCGCAACGCCATTTTTTCTGTATGTATGTATATTATGCTGTAACACCAGTTAGTAATTTTTTCTGCTGTTCCTTTTTCCATGTTTTTCTTTTCAACCCGAAAAGGGAAGTGCTTCGTGTGTGTATAAATAAAACCCACCATTTCTCTGCCTCTTCTTATCTGAAAAGCAGCAGGAGGGCATGCAGTTGCTCAGAGGAGCAGCTTTTGGTACATTGGTTAGTACTCACTCTACAAAGAGGTGCCTTGATGGGGCGAGTGAGCTTACGCTTCAATTGCCATTTTAGCAAACTAAAACCTTTTGGGCCCTATTACACTGTTTGCGCACTATTTTGCGTGTGCGCAAAAACGCATTAACGCGAGGGGAAAAACCCTTTGCGCTGAACGTCGTATTACGACGTTCGCACACAAAATACGCGTTAACGTCTAACGCGTGTTACCGTGCGCGAGCAAAAGTATATGCGCGTATCCCATACTTAACATTGTGAGCACAAATGCGTTTGTGAGCTGGTACGCGGATGGTATTACAAATTGATGCGCAAATTTTTACGAGCGACGTTTGCGCGCGTAATTTTAACGTCTTTTAAAAGCTGGTGGTAACTGCAAATCTGAATGTTTTGGCCAAAACCAAATACACCAGCACCAAAAAGAAAAAAAAATACAGCACAGTATAGTTACACATTCTACACATACCCAAACAATAAAATTGATAAGTTGTGCGTGTTTTTATTATTGCTGCAGCATATATACTCAGACTGATTTTGACAGGCGCAAAAACTGAACGAGAGACAATTGTGGTTCTTAATTCTGTTTGCCCACCGATCTCTGTGCGCAGCGTTAATTTGCGCGCGTATCTTTTATGTGCGATATTTTCAGACGGATGAAAAAATGCGCTCGGATTGCAATACCAGCGTTAATTTACGCACGTTAATCGCTGCGTGAGCTTTTTTGCGCAAGGAATGTAATAGAACCCCTCATGTTTTGTTGCACATGGAATTATATAGAAAGGAGCGCAGATGACACCTTTTTTTCCTGTTATGTTTTAAACGAATTTTTCAGCTGTGCACACCTCTATCATACTGCATGCAATGGATGGGGAATCACAACAGGTTAATCTATCTCCAGAAATAAAGTTTTAAGGGGCAAAGCTCTCCTACTAATTGATTAGGAACAGATTTCTTACAGCATAATACTGGCATCCAGATTTCCTTCTGAAAGCATAGGGTCCATCTGGATCGCTGTCTTCGTCCACCTCAGACACTGGGGAGGGCACCTGTGGAAAGAAGCCAGTCACAATGAATCTCCCATTTCTGCTGGATCGAATGCCGACAAGATCTCAATGGGGTAAACGACAACAAAAACACAATCTTGGTGTATACCTGTGGGAATTCTTCGTCATCGGAGCTTTGGAAGTCATATTGTTTGATGTCACTCTTGCTAGTATCCAGCAACGGCTCCGTGGCAGGTTTGGGCTGAGGCGTACAGAGCGGGTCGGATTTTGGCTTCTTTGGATATTTCTTTTTTACGCGGACAGTCTCCATCACCTCTTCCTTCACCAACGGATGGTGAATGTTCTAAAACAGAAAATGAAAATCGGGTTACATCTTATCAGTTCTGGAAGGTTACATCAGCGGCTGTGCTCATTTGCAGAAAAGACTCAGCAACTGAAACAAAAACATGCATCATCAGCTCGACAATAACAGAATTTCCGCAAATCCTTTGTCCATCCAAGCACCTGCAATAGGACAGAAATGGGGTCTTATTAACCCCATCACTACTGAGATCATCTCGATCTCGAACTCGGGACTTCAAAAGGAACAATCAGGTCCCGATAACGAGTCATCTCGATCTGCAGCTCTGAAGGACAAAAGCAAATGAAATTCGCTTGCTGCAAAGGAATTTGGTTTGCTTTGGGCTGCGGAAGGTGCCACCAAAAGGTTTAGCCCTGTGGGCATAAAGCCTAAAGAGCTAAAACTGTAAAATCGGCTGCTCAAAGCTCTGACGTATCGGGCTTTCAGCAGCAGAAGCTGTAACTCAAACTGCTGTAACTCCATTTGGCCAGCAGATGGCACCATCACTCTGACAAACAGGTTATTACAGTACGAAATACACTTGGAATATCCCCAAATATTTATATCCGTATAACTAATTAAAAATGATCTCTCAAAAACAACTGGATCCCGACTATGATATTTTGGAAAATCACTTGGTAGTGAAGAGGTTAATAAACTCAAACATCAGGGTTGTTTTTTGTTTTTTTTCAAAAAAATAACAAAAGTAACACATTTGGCAAAGGAAGGAAGGGAGAAAAGGAGAATAATGCTGCAGGGGTTTACAGAATAACCTGGTTTCAGCAGCATTATTCTAAGACTTGCATCTCCAGACAATCAGACTTGTGTTTGTGGGGGCGAGACATTTCATACAGACGTTAAACGTATATTAAAAGCTAGACTTGTTTTCAGAGGTATAACTAAATAGCATACCTTAGCTTTGCACTCTGGTACTTTGTGATGGTTCCCGTTATGAAGAGATGCGGGAATGGAGTGGACTTCCTTCTCAACTTTTGGAATCTTAATCTCATTTATGATTTCTCCTCCAAAGTCACCTAAATTATACCTGACACAAAAAAAGGACAACAATGTTAAAAACACTGTAAGCCTTTATCCAAGATGAAATTCACTGGTTTTGCTTAAAAAATAAGATATATGTATATAATATACATTAAATAAATTATATATATATTTGTTTAATAATTTATACCTTTTTTCTACCACTTCTAACGTCAGGTGTAATAACTCCCGTTTCGTCTTTTCTCTTCTTTTGATCATTTCCAAAATGGTTATGGCTCGGCTGAACTCCCTTCTTAGTTTTAACATCTTCTCGTAGGAGGCTTCGTCGTTCTTGCGATTCTGTTGGGAGGTAAAAACATCAATTAATATGGCGAATGCACGATGTAAAAAGGCACTTTGATTAACATGACAGATACGAAGAGCTACAAACTGACTACATGCAAAAACACTGAAGAAATAACAGAGCTGTGTCAAACTATCGAAGCCATTTATATTTTTGTGTTTAACCTCCCTGGCAGTTTTCCCAATTGTGGCTCGGGGTTAAATTTCAATGTTGAAAGCGGTAACCCCGCTCCCTCGCTGACCTCTGCAATTGTGGTGTCCTGCTTCCTGGTTCCCTTTTCGCGAGCGGGGGACAGCGAGGGAGCGTAGGGACAGGTATATGTCCAGCCCCGAGAGTGGCTCGGGGGTTACCGCTTTCAGCAACGAAAGTTAACTCCGAGCCACACTCTAATACCGCTAGGGGGCCGAATAAATTGCACAGATTCTGACATATAAAATATGTCAGAATCGGAATGCCAGGGAGGTTAAGGCTGGTGTCAGTCGAGCGTTTGAGAGTGTAAGGAACGTCCGTGAGAGAGTGAACGTTCCTTCCACTCTGACATCCATGTGGCCACCTCATTGAGCGCGCGCAGGTAGTGAGTTCAGCGCTACAAAGCGCAATCCTCCTTTGGAGGATAGAGCTATGTAGGCCTGTCAACGTCCGACATAGCTTTTTAACGAGGAGGCTGAAATCACATCCGGTGGTAGCGTACGCAATTCGTGCGCACGCTACACCGTGTAGCCCTCCCCGTCGCGCTGCCACGGACACAGGGAAGTGCGGTCACACGGACGCACTCCGTCGCAGATCACAGTCTTATTGCCTTACCTTCATTATACAATAAATATGGAATTGCCCCATTATAACCAAGTCATTAAATGCCCCAGGGATTATTTCTAACAATCACCTCACCTGTGTGTGTCTCCAATTCCTCTTCGATTGTAAGCTCTTGAGCAGGATTCTCTTTACCCTTCACTCATGTGTTAAACTTATTTGCTAATTTTATGTTTGTTTTGTTCCACCTATTGTACAGCGCTGCAGAATATGTCGGCGATTTATAAATAATTGATCTGACCCGTGACTTCCATTACTAGAAAATACAATTAAAGCATGTAAAAGGATGCGTAGATATAGCACTTGCCTTCCTTGTTTGCATCTTCTCTGTCCTCCTTCGGAAGGCAACGTAAGGGTCGTTGTTTGTAGAGCCGTCTCTCTTCTCTTGCTTAATTAGGGGAATGAGAGAAGGCCCCCTGCAATTCTTCCGTTTTCTTACCCAGTAGTCATATACGGATTTGATAAGGTAATCGTCCTCGTTTAGCAGCAGCTTTGCTTCCTGAAGAGTAACGAGCTGCAAAGCAACAAATCAAGACGTCAGAAAGTATTGCAGACACATCTCTTCCCACCTTAAAAAAAAAAAAAAAAACAACGAGACTGGGGAGTCCTCATTTTATAGAGATACAGAAGACCTTGGGGGACTCCGGTCAAACATGAGGAGTTAAGAAAATCTGGGAGCAATGACACATTAATCTGTGCCTATAGTATATAGAGGTGTGTAGAATTATCCACAGGACCTCTGGCATTCCTTTATTCTTCCAAATTTCCCAATCTATGAGAATCCAATGTTTTAGAGAAAGGAGATCGTGGCAGGTGAACTGCGTTCCCCTTCCTGTTGCAGCCCCGAGCGAGTATACACACTGGCAGCAGTGTGCGGGGTTCCTCCGCTTACATGATGCGAGGAGTCAGCATGACACAGGCTGGGGCTGCCCAGAGGCTCTCAGGGTGGGTGGCGGCCTACTGCAGCTTTCGGAGCCAAGTTTCAGAGTGGCTGCGCCAGTCTGGAACGTCCTTAACCCCTTCACTACCAAGTGATTTTCCAAAAAATACATTGTCAGAAACCAGTGGTTTTTTTGTAAAATAATTTTTAATTAATTATAAAGTAAGAAATATTTGAGCTTATACCCATTGTATTTCATATTATAAATAACCTATTTTTGTCCAGTAGATGGCGCCACCTACTGCCAAATTGAGTTAGAGGTTTGAGAGGGGCTGGTCTATTTTCTTCTCTTTCTCCCTGCATCGGCTGCTGAAAGCCTGATCTTTTTCTTTTATCTTTTATCGTCAGTACTTAACGTCAGTACGGGCGCGCTTGTCTAACATTGGTCTCATCGATTGCCACCACTGTCAGGGGGTAAATAACAAAAAGGCCTTCACAATATACCATGAATGTTCGCTGCATTACCTGGTTAGAGCTCGCCTTCTCCAGCCTGTCAATCATAGTTTCGAATTGCAGTGGCTTAATTTCCATTTTCCTATTTAGACGGTTTAGCAACGTCTCGTCCTCAGAGTCCATATCGTAATCTGGCTGTTCATTGTCCAGATTAAAAGCTAAAAGAAAGCCAGACGAATCAACTATAAAATAAAATATGTATAATATTTTCCCAATGTGTTAACCAAATCAAGCAAGATATTGATACAACAGAAAAACCAAAAACAACCGCCCCAAAATATAAATAACAAACGTTAAATACATAAGGCCCTGTTACATTCTTAACGCCAACGTTAGGGCCCCAACAACCACGAGGCCATGGTATGTTGGCACTGCCTGCCAATGTGTTTTATGATATTCAGCATAGAGTACACCCCATGTTACACTGTATATCTACACAGATACATTACAAACGGGAATAGGTCAGTGTTACGGATCATTACTAAAACAAAACTTTGTCACAGATACAAAACATATTCGAACAGGGAGAGTATTAAACTCAATCTGTGCGTAACCAGGAAAGTTTTTTGCCCGATTTCCAGACCGGTAATTAATTTATAGAATTAAACCCAGCCAAGAAAATAAACCACAATAAATAGATCCTTATATTTATGGATAAAAGAAAAAGTTATATATATATATATATATATCTATATGGATATATTAGATAGGCCGTATTAGTCCAGATGCCAAAATACTAGTGATATATATATATATATATATATATATATATTATATTGTAGGACAAAATGCTTTCATACAAGTCACTGTTTACTTCCCTTTGCATAGGGAAATTAATCTGTACAGTACAAAACAAAATAAGCTGCGATTGTCGTTAAAGAGATATATATATATATATTATATATATATATATTCCATCACTTAACAGTCACAGCACTGCTGGCCCAAACTTGGCGTCTGGTATGAGAGGGCAGGTGGCTCGTTCAGACCTGATCCACAGACGGAGCCTTGTTTGCTAACTGGAAAGCTGACAAGTTGAAGGACACCAAACGCTTTGAGTCGCTCGGAGGGAAGAGGCGAGTGCCAGATGAACTTACGTTGAATGTGAATGAACTGCTTGGGTTGCTTGAATTCCCCCTTATACAGACGACTGTAGTACAGTACATTGCTCTCGGCCTCGGGAACTGGGATGACCATGCTTTCTTTCTTTTCTCTGAAAACTTGCTGTGCAGATATAGCTCGCTGTAAGTGATGTTCCTGCAAATTAAAACGGCAAAAAACAAGGTTAAAAAAAAAGATATTGGGCCCCGCAGACAATGCCGCAGATCAGAACATACAGAAAAAGCAAAAAACGTTTAACGGCGCATCTATTAAAATAAACAGATTGCAGCTTCATCTCAGAACAACATGACCAGTCACAATAAAGAGTCACGTGTGAGCGGGGACACGGTCAGTGCTGCCGCTAGACGACGGTAACCCGCTGTCTGATCAACTTGCCCATCACTGGCTCACTTAACCCATCAACAGACACTGCCAGGGGGCATTCATGCCGTTTGCAATAGGGCAAGAGATATATATATATTATTCTTTTTTTACATCCCTTTTAAAACATTCATTTTATTTCCTCCCAAAATAAGGATTTAAAAGCATATTTTCAGTTCATAAAAAGGAGTCTCAGAAATGGAACAAGGCCCTCAACCATATGCCTATTAGGGCTGCGCATCTTCACTGGTATCACAAGTCGATTACGATTATCCCATCATCGATTCGATTTCCCGATGCATCACGATTACTGCCCAATGTGCCCAAGGTTTTAGACTCACAGATTCACACAACATATGCTCGGATTCACTCACAACACACTGATTATTAAACATTCAGTCTCTCCCCCTTCCGTGCAACATCTTTCTCTTTTTTCTTTTTAATCCTCCTTTCAATGTAAATTCTCCCCCTTCCATCCCCATCCCCTGCTTTATCATGTCCATCCCCTGCTTTATCATGTCCATCTCCATCCCCTCCATCTCCATCCCCTCCTTTATCATGTCCATCTCCATCCCCTCCATCTCCCTCTCCATCCCCTCCATCTCCATCCCCTCCATCTCCATCCCCTCCATCTCCATCCCCTCCTTTATCATGTCCATCTCCATCCCCTCCATCTCCTCTCCATCCCCTCCATCTCCATCCCTTCCACCCCCCCTTTATCACCTCCACCCCCATCCCTCCACCCCCATCCCCTCCATCTCCCTCTCCATCCCCTCCATCTCCATCCCTTCCACCCCCCTTTATCACCTCCACCCCCCCTTTATCATGTCCATCTCCATCCCCTCCTTTATCATGTCCATCTCCATCCCCTCCATCTCCCTCTCCATCCCCTCTTTATCATGTCCATCTCCATCCCCTCCATCTCCCTCTCCATCCCCTCCATCTCCATCCCCTCTTTATCATGTCCATTCTCCATCTCCCTCTCCATCCCCTCCATCTCCCTCTCCATCCCCTCCATCTCCCTCTCCATCCCCTCCATCTCCCTCTCCATCCCCTCCATCTCCCTCTCCATCACCTCCATCTCCCTCTCCATCACCTCCATCTCCCTCTCCATCACCTCCATCTCCCTCTCCATCACCTCCACCCCCCCTTTATCACCTCCACCCCCCCTTTATCACCTCCACCACCCCTTTATCATGTCCATTCCCATCCATCCTATGAGACAACAACAGGGGGGGGGGGTTCTTGCATCCGTGGCAGCATTGAGAGCTGGGAGGCAGTGACATTATATGATCACTTCCTCTCAGCGTTGCCATAGAGTAAAGGTGTCTGGCTGGGAGGACGCAGGATCCTGGCGCCTCCCAGAATGATGGAGGAGGTGCGAGCGGAGAATCAATGCTATACGCCAATGCGGCATCGACTATTTGACAGCTGTAAAGCCTATATTACACAGATAAGGCTCTTGCATGCAGAAAACAAAAATTTAAATGGCTTGTTTCAGAAAAGGTTGTACTACCATCGATGGAGCAGGTGTCAAACGTTTTATACCAAAAGGAGGCCAAAACGGCAATCTGCAACACTGACGCTCTACAAGCCTAGAGCCCTATTCCAGCAGAGCCAGGAACATAGAGCATTTCTCATGAGCCATTGGCATCTCCCTGGTCCTGGCTCCATTACAATTGTGCCGCTATGTTAGCATCTTGGCGTGTATTAGGAAGCGCTACGGGCAGCATCTCCCGGATTCCATACTGCTCCATGGTCACCAGGAGAGCCCGCCGTGTGATTGCGATGTTGCAGGGCTGGTGGAAGGAGATTAGGAAGTATTTTTCTTTGCCCCTCTGCTAAAAGTAGATGATTGACTGCGCTGTCCTATGTACCCTATGACCAGAAAGTGAATATTTGACTTTTCGGTGGATATTTTGTGCTAAAGCAACATCACTTAAAAATTAGCAGCTGGTAAAACCTGGTGTTAAGTCTCAGCAGCAAGCTCAGTTAAAGGGACGCTCTGCTCATCCTGACCAGTTAAGCTTTATACAGTGGTCAAGATGTAAAAAGTGCCACCCCCCCTTACCCCATCTGGAGAAAACTCTAGGTGAAGTGGAGGAGTTTCCTTCACTCCAGCCAAAGTCAATAGCAGCTGGGATTTTGTCGGCTGTCGGACACCAGATCGGTCATTAGTGGCATGCTGACGTCACCCTCCAAGACTGCCAACGACAGCAAGCGGTCTCATAAAGGCATCCGATGGACTGGATCTGTGCAAGTGCGCAACTCTGTTACATCGCTCTGCACAGGTGCTATAAAAAGTGCGTACATAAAGTACACAAGTCTGTAGCGGTGCGAAATTTGCAGCTCGCTATGCAAGGTACGCAGAAAAGCTTCAGAGATTTCTGGGTTTGGGAGTCCCGGAGCTGAAAGTGAGGACCTGTGCGCAGCGAGGGACAAAAAAAGGGAGTAAAATATCCCAAAAAACTCTTTTGGAATAGGGTACCTAATGTGAAAAGGAAGTTCTGTATTTTCTGGGGATCTACTTTAAACCGACCCCATCATCTCGCACCTTCCCCCAAATGGTCATTTTATTGATTTTGTATTCTAAGCCAAAGCTCCATATCACTATTACAGATCATTGAGGGGTTAAAGTCCAACAGGAACCGATAAGAACCAGGGATTGGCGACCAGACAGATGCAGACGTCTACAATGTGTATGTAGATACACACCACCAGGATTAAAGGAGACATTTATTCCACAAAAGTGACCCTTGATAAAGATCCATTGGTTTGAATGAAACGTTGCAAAGTAAATAAACTGTTAAGTGATGTCCTTTATGTGATCAGTTACGTAAAGACCGCACAGCAATTTGTGATGTATAATTAACCCCATCATTATCCATATAACAATATAAATCAATACATATTGCCATCATTTACAGTGCTGCGACACCATCAATATATATACCATTTAATACAAACTGTAAGTGTGGATTTGGGATAGACGGATAGAATTTTTTCAGGGCCGTTACAGATTCCGATTATCGGCATCCTTTCTGGCCGATAGCCGATATCTGGTGCCGATTTTCTGCAAATTCAAAGTGGTGGAAAAAAACACAACACAAAACTGACATTATGCCATTAACAGAATGCGTTTAATAACATTGAAAACATTAGAGATAGACTCCTTATTATTTTTCCAGTACCGATACGGACTATCGGCCACCTTTCAGACCGATAACCGATATCAGGTAATGATAATCAGTACATTGAAATTTTCGAAGAAGTAAAAAAGTTAATAAAAATAAAATAATAAAAAAAATAATAAAAAAAATATCACAATTTCAACACAAACCTGGCGTCAAAATTGTAAACATTACCACTACGGAGAAAAATAAAGTGCTTACAAAATAACTTTGCAGAACACAGGAAAATGGCAAAAAACAAACGACAACAAAAAAAACCCACCCCTATAAACATCAAACTAAACCTCACTACTAGAAAGCTAAACACAGTGCTCAGTGTGACTGGTAACTCCCAGTAATGTGTGGTGTGTAAGGGAGTATCACAAAGCTCCACAGCAATAAAATTCACAGTAATATGTGGTGTGTATGGGAGTATCACAAAGCTCCACAGCAATAAAACCCACAGTTATATGTGGTGTGTATGAGCGTATCACAGAGCTCCACAGCAATAAAACCCACAGTAATATGTGGTGTGTATGGGAGTATCACAAAGCTCCACAGCAATAATTGGCTTTGAATCTAGGAGCCAGCTACAAAAGTTAGGAGCCAACGTAACAGCGAGGATTCGCCTTTATCAAGGTATACCTTGATAAAGGCGAAGCCTCGCCGAAACGTTGGGAACCTGCCTCTGCATCTGGAAGATGGTTTGTACGGACCCAAATTATGATTTTAGCGGCTTCTATTTATTTATCACTTTGCTACCGGGTGCTTTTTGCTGTTAGGTGTTGTGGCTACTTTTTTTGAGCCTAGAAATGTAGAGCGTTGCTTCTAATATCAGTTTGGCCGCTCTGATATATTATATTATTTGTGTTGTTAACATCTGTACATTGTGATATTTTTGTTTTGTTTTGTTTACTTATTTTCTTTGCTCTGTTGTCATTGGATACTCTATTTAGGGCCACATTAAAATCCTGGTGCTAACGTTCACCTGCGTGAGCATTAATGTTAGCCCCGGTGGCTACCGCACATTACAATCCTGGTGCTAACGTTCACCTGCGTGAGCATTAATGTTAGCCCCGGTGGCTACCGCACATTACAATCCTGGTGCTAACGTTCACCTGCGTGAGCATTAATGTTAGCCCCTGTGGCTACCGCACATTACAATCCTGGTGCTAACGTTCACCTGCGTGAGCATTAATGTTAGCCCCGTGGCTACCGCACATTACAATCCTGGTGCTAACGTTCACCTGCGTGAGCATTAATGTTAGCCCCTGTGGCTACCGCACATTACAATCCTGGTGCTAACGTTCACCTGCGTGAGCATTAAATGTTAGCCCCGGTGGCTACCGCACATTACAATCCTGGTGCTAACGTTCACCTGCGTGAGCATTAATGTTAGCCCCGGTGGCTACCGCACATTACAATCCTGGTGCTAACGTTCACCTGCGTGAGCATTAATGTTAGCCCCTGTGGCTACCGCACATTACAATCCTGGTGCTAACGTTCACCTGCGTGAGCATTAATGTTAGCCCCGGTGGCTACCGCACATTACAATCCTGGTGCTAACGTTCACCTGCGTGAGCATTAATGTTAGCCCCTGTGGCTACCGCACATTACAATCCTGGTGCTAACGTTCACCTGCGTGAGCATTAAATGTTAGCCCCGGTGGCTACCGCACATTACAATCCTGGTGCTAACGTTCACCTGCGTGAGCATTAATGTTAGCCCCGGTGGCTACCGCACATTACAATCCTGGTGCTAACGTTCACCTGCGTGAGCATTAATGTTAGCCCCGGTGGCTACCGCACATTACAATCCACATGCTAACAGGTTAAGTAACCCGTTTGCGTTTGGTACCTTGCACTTTTCAGCGCGAGGTTACTGTACTTTGCGCTCCCTATACTTAACATGGGGAGCGCAAAGTGTTAATCAGCGCTAGTGTACAAAGTCCTAACGCTGATTAACATTTGATGTGGTTAGCAAAAAGATAACCAGAGCCAGAACTTGGTGCTAACGGATCCGCTGGTGCAGAATCCCTTTAGAACCAGCCAAAAAAAAAAAAATTTAATTGCCAGATACTGAGTGTGCCGTCCGCCTTCTCTGTCGCCGGGAACCGAGGGAGAGACTGGTTGGAAAAAAGTCCCCCAGTATCTCCCTGCAGATTTAGGAGCCAGGAGTAAAATTCTAGGAGCCAGTGGCTACCAGGCTCCTGGCTTTGTCAAGCCCTGCTCTAGAGCCTGTGGTTCCGGAGATATGGGGGTCCAAAGAACCCCTGTGTCTCCCCATAGTGAATTTCTGGCCAGGGGAGGGGGGAGTCCTGTATCTGATGTAATCACACCCATGCCGATGCTGAGTAAAATCCCAAATATTGGTTCCGGAC
Organism: Leptobrachium leishanense; assembly: GCA_009667805.1. NCBI lineage: Eukaryota > Metazoa > Chordata > Amphibia > Anura > Megophryidae > Leptobrachium > Leptobrachium leishanense. The sequence goes on along the minus strand of CM019069.1, from coordinate 30,613,590 downwards.
TGGCCATATCCCCACCTGAACAGGAGTTGAAGCACGGTTTTAACCTTTGGAAAGGGATCCTTAGGGGGTTATTCACAGAAAGCCCGCCGATGTGCCAGCACTGTTATTAAACACCATCAGGTCTATTCAAAGAAAGGTGAAACTCAGGAGAAGTGAAAATTCTAGGTCAAAATAGCCAAACCAGAACAATATTCCAATTTATTTCACTTTTCAAATCGGCTATTTGGTCTAGATTGTTCTCTTCTCCTGCCAGTTCTCCTGATTTTCACCTTTCTCTTAATAGACCTGTAGAAATGTATGAAAGGGAAACCTAAAGAGCATCAGAAGCTTCAAAATGAAACTTGCCTCATCACCCTTTGTGCTCTACTGCTGTGCAACGCCGGTGTTTACCAGTTAGCTGGAATGCTAGAGATTTAATCAGGCCACTCAGAATGACACTTCTGTGGCAAAATATCTCATTAAAAAACACAAGTCTCTCATTGAGACTGAAACAATATGCAAAAACTGGTCATAAAGATGGGACAAACACACACACACAATTATGGGGGGGGGGAGCTGCTAAATAATGGATATCGAAAGTGAAATGAAAATGCAGAGCATGATGCAAACGCTTGTTATTTTCTCCAAATGCACAAACAGATCACTTTACACAAAGCTGCACTGGTGAGAAAAAAAACAAAACACAACAACCCCTGTCCCTGGATCCTCGCTGGCAGCAGACGCCGCTTTCCCGGTTTAAGAGACACACATTAAAGTGCTTTATTAACAGAACGCAGACAGAGTCTCACAGCAGGATTTAACACCTGCAGGGTTATTCAGAGACCGGTGAAAACCAGGAGAATGACTGGAGAGGTGAAAATTCTAGGCCAAATAGCCGATTTGGAAAGTGAGATGAATGGGAGAATTTTTCCGGTTTGGCTATTTGGACCTAGAATTTTCACTTCTCCAGTCATTCTCCTGGTTTTCACCTCTCTTGAATAACCCTGCCGGTCTCCTGGGCTGATACCTCTGGGATGGGGGGGGGGGTTTATAAGATGCTTTGATGGTGATTTACAAACATACGGCCCGGGACGGCTGGTCTACATATCGATCCTTATTAAAACGTGCTGCCAGGTGTAACGCTAGGAGCAGCGCCGGTCCCGAGGTTTGACTAACGCCAGAGAACGCAATGAGTCCTAAAATTTTACCTCTACCGCATACATTTCTGGATTATTTTATGTTTTGGCATATTGATATGTCCTACATCAATTACATTCAGCAGGGGATCTCAATCTCGGACGCTCCACGCTGCTGAACTACAGCTCCCATAATTCTCTGGGCATGATCAGCTATTCAAATATTTATGGGAATTTTAGCCCATTAATATCCGGGTTGGCCAAAGTTTGAGATCCCAGATGTAAAAGCATTGACTTACTGCAGGGATCAGTAGCCTCAGCTCTCCATGTTTCTGAACTACATTTCCCATGAGGACTCAACAGCCTAATAAGTTACTGAGCATAAAGGGAGGTGTAGTTCTGTAACACGTAGAGGGCCATTGTTGCAGACCCCTCATCAGTAGGATCTATTCTCCATGGTGCAGTGAGATATTGCGAGAAAGGTGAAGCCGTCACAGCCAGGTTCCCTTTAACCAAAAAAAAAAAATATTTGCGTGATATTCCAGGGCAAACGCTACCTCGGCACCTTGTCCCAGAACACAGTGCTAACTGCTGGGATACTTCGAGCCCGGCGCAATCCCGCTCTTGCAACTTGACGCAGCTCCGGGGGGGGGGGACTGGGAACTATTTATTCCCAGTCTCCCTCTGCTCACGACCAGGAGAAGCCACCGTTCGCCGCGGGATGAGAGAGGAGTATCGTATTTATTGGGGGGTTGTTGGGGGGCTGCTTAATGATTTTGCAAATGCGGAATTATTTAACACCAGCTTTCAGGTGTCAGTAAAATTTGGGCTTGCGTATCGCTGAGGTAATTAGCGCTGGCACTTTGCATTACTTTACTTCTCAAAACACTAATTACTAATTGCACATCCTATACTTATCCTGGGGAGCTCAAAGTACAGTAAGCTCACGCAACCTCGAGCAATCGCCGACGCGCTAACGGATTTTTAACGGGTTTAGCATCAGGAATGTAATATGGGGGGGGCATGTGTTAAACACATTTCGCTTTCACTAGAGAATAAAGCCACTTATAATTTAAGATTTCAGCCAAAACACTAGAGAATGCTGCTAGTGGCAGCGATGGGGTTAACAAAAAAACGACTGTACATCTCTATGGCCGGTCACCCGAAGCGAACTTTGATTAAGGAGCTGCTTTCACCCACAAGGCGATTTCTTGCGAGGAAACGGTATAATCTGAACTACGTACACAGAAGCGAGTTTATAAACTATGAAAGATTAAAAACAAAACACAGAAAAGTGAGCGATGACACGGGGCTCGGTTATTTCGGCAGGATGAAGACGCGATGTGGATAAACCTATATATCCAGTCGAGAAAAACTAACACACAGACATATCCAGAGATTTAGGAGCCAGTGGCGGCAGACTTTGTCAAGTCTCAATGTGGCAGAACAGAATATATTTATTTATTTTGAGAAAGTATTTTACCAGGAAGGATACATTGAGATTTCTCTTGTTTTCAAGTATGTCCTGGGTGGTGAGTATGTACAGTTAGGTGTCTTGCCCAAGGACACTTACTGGAGAGGTGCTCTGGCTGGGATCGAGCCCATGTCTCCACAGGCTCTCTCCATGCAGAGCAGTGATGTTACCTCTACTCCACCAAGCCGGTAAAATATTGATTTTAGAGAATGTGTAAGCAGTGATTGGGGATTGCTGGTAGATAAAATATCTTGGCTTCTCTCGTATTAACGTTTGATTTCTGTATAACCTTCACTGATAAAACGTGTGGGTCGTCCTAATCAAAACAATTTAACGAGAGCAAAGACGCCGCGCTAGAGAAAGAACGCAAGATTTTAGTATTATATATATATACACATACACGCATACAGTCAGGTCCAGAAATATTGGGACATCGACACAATTCTAACATCTTTGGCTCTATACACCACCACAATGGAGTTGGAATGAAACAAACACAATGTGCTTTAACTGCAGACTGGCAGCTTTAATTTGAGGGTATGTACATCCAACTCAAGTGAACGGTGTAGGACTTACAGCAGTTTGCAGATGTGCCTCCCACTTGTTAAGGGACCAAAAGTAATGGGACAATTGGCTTCTCAGCTGTTCCATGGCCAGGTGTGTGATATTCCCTCATTAACCCAATTACAATGTGTAGATAAAAGGCCCAGAGTTCATTTCAAGTGTGCTATTTGCATTTGGAATCTGTTGCTGTCAACTCTCAAGATGAGATCCAAAGAGCTGTCACTATCAGTGAAGCAAGCCATCATTAGGCTGAAGAAACAAAACAAACCCATCAGAGAGATAACTGTTTGGAACATTCTCAAAAAGAAGGAACGCACCGGTGAGCTCAGCAACACCAAAAGACCCGGGAGACCACGGAAAACAACTGTGGTGGATGACCGAAGAATTCTTTCCCTGGTGAAGAAAACACCCTTCACAACAGTTGGCCAGATCAAGAACACTCTCCAGGAGGTAGGTGTAAGTGTGTCAAAGTCAACAATCAAGAGAAGACTTCACCAGAGTGAATACAGAGGGTTCACCACAAGATGTAAACCATTAGTGAGCCTCAAAAACAGGAAGGCCAGATTAGAGTTTGCCAAACAACACCTAACAAAGCCTTCACAGTTCTGGAACAAGATCCTATGGACAGATGAGACCAAGATCAACTTGTACCAGAGTGATGAGAAGAGAAGAGTATGGAGAAGGAAAGGAACTGCTCATGATCCTAAGCATACCACCTCATCAGTGAAGCATGGTGGTGGTAGTGTCATGGCGTGGGCATGTATGGCTGCCAATGGAACTGGTTCTCTTGTATTTATTGATGATGTGACTGCTGACAAAAGCAGCAGGATGAATTCTGAAGTGTTTCGGGCAATATTATCTGCTCACATTCAGCCAAATGCTGCAGAACTCATTGGACGGCGCTTCACAGTGCAGATGGACAATGACCCAAAGCATACTGCAAAAGCAACCAAAGAGTTTTTGAAGGGACAGAAGTGGAATGTTATGCAATGGCCAAGTCAATCACCTGACCTGAATCCCATTGAGCATGCATTTCACTTGCTGAAGACAAAACTGAAGGGAAAATGCCCCAAGAACAAGCAGGAACTGAAGACAGTTGCAGTAGAGGCCTGGCAGAGCATCACCAGGGATGAAACCCAGCGTCTGGTGATGTCTATGCGTTCCAGACTTCAGGCTGTGATTGACTGCAACGGATTTGCAGCCAAGTATTAAGAAGGGAAAGTTTGATTTATGATTATTATTCTGTCCCAATACCTTTGGTCCCTTAACAAGTGGGAGGCACATCTGCAAACTGCTGTAAGTCCTACACCGTTCACCTGAGTTGGATGTACATACCCTCAAATTAGAGCTGACAGTCTGCAGTTAAAGCACATTGTGTTTTTTTCATTACAACTCCATTGTGGTGGTGTATAGAGCCGAAGATGTTAGAATTGAGTCGATGTCCCAATATTTCTGGACCTGACTGTATATATATATAAATATTCGACAGGCTGTGTTAAGTCCGGATGCCAAAATCACGATTATAGCGGTACTTAAAGGGTTAATCAGGACTACAGCTCGAGTCCCAGTCCTTGCTTTTAAATCCCATCAAAAAGGGCATAAAAACCCCCATTTTATATTTATTCTGGCAGTTAAAGGGTTAATGAGGACTACAGCCCCCTGCGATTCCCAGTCCTAGGTTGCTTTTTCCATCAAAAAGAAATAAAAAAAAAACAATATTTTAAATTATGTCAGTTAAAGGGTTAATGTGGACTACGGCACCTGCTATTTACAGTCATTTCTTGCTATTTCCAAGAAAAAGACCAAAAACCCCCAAAAATGTTATATTCTGGCACTTAAAGGGTTAATGAGGTAGTGGTATCACTACGTACTGCTATACTCGTGAGATATATATTAAAAAACAAAAAATATAAGACGAATAAAAAACAAAACAAATAAAACAAACTGAGGAGGGAGGGAGAAGACGAAAGAAGGTACAACTTTTGATTTCTAAACATCAACACACCTTCCAAACCCTGCCTCTTTAACCTCCCTGGCGGTGTTCCCGAGTGTGTCTCGGGGTTAAATTTCACCGCTGAGAGCGGTAACCCCGAGACACACTTGGGCTGGATACAATACCTCGCCGTGCGCTCCCTCGGTGATCTCTGCAGTCTCCCCCGGCGATCGCGACCGCATACTTCCTGGTTTCCTTCTCGCGAGGAGGGAACCAGGAAGTAATGAGGTCGCGATCGCCGGGGGAGACTGCTGGGGACATCGAGGGAGCGCAGGGAGAGGTAATGTATCCAGTGGCATCTCGAGTGTTGCATGGGGTTACCGCTTCCAGCATAAGAATTTAACCCTGAGCCACACTAGGGATGCTGCTAGGGGGGCCGGCAAAAAAACCAAAAAACAAATAGACCGTTTTCAGCAAAGAATTTTCTGAATAAATAGACCGCCAGGGAGGTTAAAGGCACTCTAACACTCACATAAGCTGTAACGAGATTACTTGTGCATTACAAACAAAAGACACTTTACAAAACACAGGCTGCCATTTATATTTGAAGTAACTGCATGTAAAAAGGAAAAAAATTAAGTTTTTATCTCCAGTTTCTATTTGGTGGATTTTTCCCATGATGCAACATTTATCATAATCTGTGCAAAGGTTTTACTTTACTGCTGTGGTTTATCTTCTACAGTATTTAATAGTCAATTGGGGTGGAGGAGAGAAGGTTTAGATAATGCTCAGGGGGCTATTGTGCTACCAAGATAAGAGCTGGCAGCAGCTGAATGAGATAAAACAGGGAGCTTAAAAATACTTCTAATCTACCCCCCCCCCCGTGATGTCCTTTGAATTCATCCAACACAATACAACGATGTGAGTCGTGATTAACCCATTCACTCCATTCTATGGCCAAAGCCACACTGTGAGGAGAAAGTGATGTAAAGATACGGCAGGGGGGGGGGTGTAAGTTGCAACACAAAATATTACACAATGGATGCACCCAGTGACACATAGAGGAAAATATCACACAATGGATGCACCCAGTGACACATAGAGGGAAGTATTTTCTTAACTAAACATACAAGAGAAAAACAAAACACAGATATTAGTGACATAAATAAACACAATAAGGACATTTCATTTTTTTGGTGGAAGTGGCCTTTTAAAGGGAAAGTTTATTTTTGTGATTATAGTATGGACTACATCATCTGTAACAACTGTAACATTTTAATGTTCTTGAACCCAGAACATACTTAAAAACGAGAGAAATCTCAATGTTTCCTTTCTGGTAAAATCCTTTATAAATAAATAATTAAACAGGGAACATGAAAAAATAACAGGTTTCCAATTTTGTATCACAAGCCTTGCAGTTGTAGATCAGCCTCAAGTCTGAACGTCTGACACGGCAGGTCAATTACCTTTTTATGTTTTTGTTCTTTTCCTTTTTTTAATTTTTCTAAAAGCCAGAAGTGAAAATGTAGGTGGTCACAGACTCGGATCTTCATCAGCCATAATGAAGGCATTGGCTTATGGGAGATTTTCATGAGAAAGGGGGGTGGGGAGACCAGGTGGAGAGGTGCAAGGAAGGGTGGAAAAAAGATGCAAAAGGGAGTTTCATGCAGATTTGCAGTTCCACATGGACATTTCAAAAAGGTGAATTTGCTCCCCATTAAGGGGGTTGTAAAGTGTTACCATTGTCTTCCCTGGAACACATTGCGCTTTTACATTAATACACAACATAAAGGTTTGCCAACAAAGCATGCTGCATAAATATATTATCACAAAGCTATAGAACATTATGAAAAAATACCTGATATACAAGTGTAGCTTTGTTTATTTATATTCACTACAAACACAGAAACAATATATACAGAGCAGGTTAACAGGTTTTGATTCTCTTCTGTAAAGATTCATTCTTTCTTGTTACTTTTATTTGTAAGCTTGAGAGAGTTACGTGGCAACGAGGCACAATATCCTAAGCTAAAGGGTCTGTTCACAAAGCACCGGAATAGTGTGCAAATTCAGGGCTTTGGCTGAATATACGGAGAATTCACTACTTAGCAAATGGTAACAGTATTTTGGCAAAACCAGAGTCGCCGGCGAAAACTGCAGAATTGCACTGATAACTCCCAAATTGGCAATGACAAATTCTGCCAAAGAAAAAAAAAGACTCCTATTCTCTTAACCTCCCTGGTGGTGATCCCGAGTGTGTCTCGGGGTTAAATTTCACCGCTGAGAGCAGTAACCCCGAGACACACTCGGGCTGTATACATCACCTCTCCCTGCACTCCCTCGCTGATCTTTGCAGTCTCCTCCGGTGATCACAACGTTTTACTTCCTGGTTTCCTCCTCGCGAGAAGGAATCCAGGAAGTAATGAGGTCGCGATTGCCGGAGGAGGCAGCTGGGGACATCGAGGGAGCGCAGGGAGAGGTAATGTATCCAGCGGCATCCTGAGTGTTGCTCGGGGTTACCGCTTCCAACATAGGAATTTAACCCTGAGCCACTCGGGATACCGCTAGATAGGGGCAAAAAAAAAAAAAAAAAGACAGTTTTCAGCAAAGAATTTGCTGAATAAATAGACCGCCAAGGAGGTTAATAGGAGTTGCAATCAGTAAAAATGCATTAAAATGTGTCTAAATAATAAAACAGGTACTTAAAGAATTCAAATAATGTTTTTTTTTGTAAATAAATAAAACGGTCTTGCAAAAAAAAAAAAAAAAACTTTTCAGGCAGGGTCACACCTTTTTAGGCAGGGTCACACCTGCTTAAGCAGGGTCACACGAGTGCAGAGAGGAAGGAATGTCTGTGAGAGTGGACGTTCGGTGTGGCCACCACGCTGAGCGCGGTTAGTGTGTTCATCGCTGCAAGGCTCGATCCTCCTGTGGAGGATCTCACTTTGTAGCCCCATCGAGTATCTGTAGCTTTTTGATAGCGAGGGTTTCAGCATGTCCGGTGTAACGTGCATCAGTTCTGACAGAGGCTAGGGCTGTTTTTCTAATCTGTCAGATTATTATTCTAGATATGAAGTCTTCATCTGGTTGCAAATATTAACGATTACAACTACCAGCAAGTACAGGAGTCTTTATTTAACTCATGATTTAAATAGAATCTTGCTGAAGGGGATTTAAATCAAATTTATTCTGCTACTTTCCCTGGCAAACGATGTGGAAACTAACCCTGGTCCTATAGGTGACACAACCTTTAGTCTCCCCACTAAAAAAGGCCTCTCATTCGTGCACTGTAACATCCGAAGTTTACTCCCTAAATTGGATGAGCTTCAGGCTTGGTGTTGCTATTACAAACCCAAAATCATTGTGCTCACAGAGTGATGGTTAACCCCAAAAGTACCAGACTCTGCCATATCAATACAGGGGTATTCATGTTATAGAAAAGACAGAGCAAAGAGAGGAGGGGGAATTGTTATTTATGTTGAGGAGTCCATAAGGTTCACCCCCTTACAGACTTCTAGCTCTCCTGTCACCTTTGATTTCCTCTCTGGTATAACTGAGATCACATTCAGTAAATCAATCATTGGTGCTGGGATCTATCGTCCACCGAGCTCTCCAGTGCACTCCCTCTCTGACATAACTCAAATCCTTAATAACCTACTTGCCCAAAACCAAAAAAGTGAACTGCTGGTCCTCGGCGATTTTAATACAGATTGGCTAAATCCTAAAAACAATAAACACTGCTCACTGTTTAAAACTTTGCAGCTAACTCAATTAATCTCCTCCCCCACTCGCATTAATATGAAAAGCCCTAACCATACCTTGCTGGACTGGATTCTCTCCTCATCTCCTGATAGAATACAGGAGGCATGCGTTCTTGCTAATAGCTTTAGTGACCATTGTCTAGTGTACTGCGTGCGCAAAATAAAGGCCTTGAAATCTCCCCCAAAGGTAATAACCACCAGGTCTTTCAAGAAATTTATTCTTGAATCCTTCCTAAGTGATCTCAAACAGCTCCCCTGGTACAGGCTAAACCTAATCCGAGACCTAGACTGTGCAGTTGAATACTTTCAGTCTGAGCTCCTGCAAGTCTGGAATTCCCATGCCCCGCTGCATAAAGTGCGAGTAAAAGGGACCCATCTCCCCTGGGTTACAGCTGATCTTACACTAATGTACCAGCTTAGAGATTCACTATGGTCAAACTTCAAGAGTACTGGTTCCATGAACGATCACTACGAATACCGAAAATGCCGGAATGAATGCACAAAAACAAACAAAAATGGCCAAAGCCCATTACTTCAATGAAAATCTAAACAATAACATACCAAACCCTAGAAACTTTTGGAGAACCATAAGTAACATACAAGCACCCCCAGTCCACTCCCAGCCGGCTGCTGTAAAAGTAAACAACCAAACCGTGCAACACCCCCTAGATGTAGCAAATGCCTTTAATGATTATTTTGTTGGATGCGCCACCACTTTGATTGCCAAGCTAGGAAATGACATGCAATCAGAGAGGCCTCATGCAGGTCAGGCCCCTCCAACTGTGCAAAGTCCCTGTATCAGACAGGAATTCAGTTTTAGACCAGTGCCTGTCAGTGTCGTTACTAAACTTCTCCGTAAGCAAAAAATAAAATACCAGTCTGGACCTGATCAAATACCAGCAATGCTGCTGAAAATCAGTGCGCCAGCAATTACAAATCCTGTCGCAACCCTAATAAATGAATCACTGGCGACTGGATACATACCCAAACTCTGGAAGACTGCAAGAGTGGTACCTATCCATAAAAGTGGTGACAGTACTTTGGTATCCAACTACCGTCCGATATCGTTGCTCCCTGTAATGTCCAAAATCTTGGAAAAATGCGTCTACACACAATTACGTGATTATTATCAATATTGGAACTACTTAACCCCGGATCAATCAGGCTTTCGTCCAAATCACTCAACTACAACCGCCCTTTTAAAAGTCTGCAATGATATCCAAGCTAGGATGGAACAAGGAAACCTAACTGGAGCCATCTTCCTTGATTTTGCCAAGGCCTTTGACACGGTAGACCATGGCATCTTGTTAGAAAAACTTAAAAACTCTGGCATTGGTGATCACACGCTAACCTGGTTTCAATCATATGTATCCGACCGATCACAATATGTGTCAATTTCTGGCAGCTCCTCCCTCCCACTCCCAGTCACTTGCAGTGTACCCAAAGGCTCAATACTAGGCCCCCTGCTATTCACAATATTAATAAATGATCTGCCCAACGTCTGCAAAGCCTCAACTGTACATATGCACGCAGACGACACTGTAATCTATACCAACAAACCAAATCTCCGGCAGCTGGAAGCCGTGCTGCAAGAACAATTCACAGAGGTAGAAAAGTGGATCAAACACAACAAACTTTTTTTAAATACTGACAAAACTGTAACAATGCTCTTTGGAACAGCAACTAAACTACACAAATTGCAAAATCCCCATCTATGTGTTGGGACAAAATCAAATGGCACGCTGACCACAGTCACTTCTCTCAAATATCTAGGTATGTGGTTGGACCCTAATCTATCCTTTGGCCCCCACATCGAAAAACTCTCATCTAAACTTTACCCCAAACTAGGTGCCCTGTACAGAAACAAATCCTGCCTGAGCCCCACGGTAAGAAAGCAGATTGTACAACAAATGCTTATGCCGGCTATTGATTACGGAGATGTAGTGTATGCTGCGGCCCCGCAAACACACCTTCAGAAACTTACTACATTGTATAACTCATTCTGCCGCTTTGCATTACAATGTAACTACATGACCCACCATTGTGACATGTTAAAAGAGCTAAACTGGCCATCGCTGAAGTCTAAACGCACCCTTCACCTTTCCAGCCTGGTGCTTAAGAGCATTTCTGGGAAGCTGCCACCCTACCTGAATAGACTGCTTCCCCCAGCAGTTCCCTCATCCTATAACCTCCAATCCAGGACCTGCACCTTTCTTGCAATACCACAATACAAAAAGACAGTGGCTTGGTCCTCATTTTCCTACAGAGCACCACAATTATGGAATAACCTCCCAGACACCATCAAATCTTCCCCCAGTCTTAAGTCACTCAAGAGCTCCTTACTAACATACCTCAATACAGAATGCACCTGTAAACATGTAACCTAGTGACTAGATTTCCTACATATTTAATCTGTATTATTTTTTTTTAACATCTTACATTGTATTACTTTGTATTTCTGTAACTGTAACACTTCAATGTTCTTGAACCCAGGACATACTTGAAAACGAGAGAAATCTCAATGTATCCTTCCTGGTAAAATCCTTTATAAATAAATAAATTTATAGCAAAGCAAGCCTGATACCCTCTAAAGCATTATCTCTCAGTTTGCTGAGGAAAATTCTCAAATCTTTAAGTCAGGGGCAGATTTTTAAAAGCCGCTGGCTACCTGGCTCCTAGATTTGCCCAGAATTCTAGATACTGAAGGCCAGTACAGGACAATTCTGAGCATTCAGCGCCAGTGGGTTTTATCTAGGGCTGCAACTAACGATTATTTGCATAATCGATTAGTTGGCCAATTGAATCGATTCATCGGATGAAAAAAAAAAACACCTTTCCTCAAAAGGAATGTTATGTAAAAGATAAATACTCAACCCCTCCCCCCTCCTTTTTTCCCATAAGCAATTTGCGTAGTCTACATAACGTTCGTACACACACGCGCAAATTGCATACTTTTTGCACACAAGGGACATGAGTGCCTGGTCTGAGAGATGGATTGATGCTTCGTGTGCAGTTTAAGCCCATGTCTGCTTTCTCCCCAAATGAACGCTGCCACGAGTGTTCAGATAGACATGTTAACACGAAAGCAGGGTGAGACGGGGGGAGGAGGGGGAGTACTCCACGCAGCCTGACTATGTTAATAAGCCAACGTGGTCAGGGTGCATAGTGTCCCTACTCCCTTTACAATAATTACATGCACAAACGGAGTGGGAGGAGGGCCCGGAGGTGGGAGTGAGTTTTGGCAAGGGAATTGAACAGAGTATGAGAGGGAGTTGATTTTTGCAAAAGACTGGAGCAGAGTGTGAGAAGGAGAAGGGACCGGACCAAAGTGAGAGAATGGCAGCTCCAGATCAAAGATGGGATGGCAGGCAAAATGGGGTGGTGGCACAGGACTCCAGTAAGTATAAGACACCAGTGTTACAGCGCCCCTACCAGTGGCAGTATCCCAGGGTTGGTGTTATAGCGCTGCTAGAGTTGTAAACGGAATAAAAACGAACTGGTTATGTCTGACATAATCCTAGAACTAAGTAAAGCAGTGGCACGTCTTCTCCAATCAGCTCTGAAGAAGAGGCAGAGATTATACCGTTTAACTCAGTCTGACTCTAAACAGTGTGTGCTGTGCACAAAAATCGATCAAACAATCGAGTAATCAATGAAGAAAATAGTTGTCCAACTATTCTCATTATCGATAAGTTGTTTCAGTCCTTATTTTATCTGATGCAGCAACACGTTGGACCATGTTTTTTTCCTAAAGGAATGGGGGGGGGGGGAGAATAATAGTAATAATAACAAATAGTAAACAAATAACAGACCATCAGCTGCCAAAATCCTCATTCAAGGAGACTGGGGAATTTCCATTCTGCTCTTTAGGAAATAAAATTGTGAAAGCGTTGTGTATAATGAATACACAAATACACCGGCTTTCCAAGAGAACACACACACAGGTCTGTCTGGGGACTTGCCTTTGTCAAACAGCCGGTGATCCCGGCAAACAGAACACGCCGTAAACAGCCAGAGTTACAGGAGTCACAGGGCACCGCAATGGTGGTAAATAAAAGAAGCCGGCAGGATTCCTATTGCTTTACACGAATCAATTATCCTCAGAACTGCCCCTCCAGCCACCATGCAGGAATACAGCCCGCAGCCCGTTTCCATGGCAACATATGTACCGCGCTTTCCGCCAGTAAGTAAAAGGCCTCTATAACCTTTCGCTGTAAAAAAAAAACAAATAAAGACGAACAAATGGCAAAAGACACGCAGCACTTTAAATTAAAAATAATTGGCCCGTACCTCGGGTGAGAGAATGGTGGGTCACGGTGATGGGGGCAACAGAAAAAAAAGCTCTAAATGGTGTATGTTCATGTATGGTATGTACCATATCATGCTAATTAAGTCTACAAATAATTAGTATGGAAATATTCAGAGGATGGAAAATAACTGCTTCAGCGATAGGGTGGGGTTAAAGTTAGAAACATAGAAAAATGTCGGCAGATAAGAACCTTTCAGCCCATCTAGTCTGCCCAATTACATGGATACTTAACCTGGATTTATATTTTGTTTAGGATAGCCTTATGCCTATCCCATGCCTGCTTAAATTCAATTACTGTTTTGGCCTCTACCACTTCTACTGGAAGGCTGTTCCATGTATCCACCACCCTCTCAGTAAAATAATGCTTCCTGATGTTACGTTTAAACCTTTACCCCTTTAATCTAAGACTATGTCCTCTTGTTTTACTACTTTGTTTCCTTTTAAATATACTCCCTTCCTCTACCTTGTGGATTCCCTTTACGTATTTAAATGTTTCTATCATATCTCCTCTGTCTCGTCTTTTTTCCAAGCTGTACATGTTAAGATCATTAAGCCTTTCCTGGTAACTTTTCTCATTCAAGCCATACACCATTTTAGTAGCCCTTCTCTGAACTCTCTCTAAGATGTCTATATCCTTCTGGAGATACGGTCTCCAGTACTGCACACAGTACTCCAAGTGAGGTCTCACCAGTGCTCTGTACAGTACATGAGCACTTCCCTTTTCCTACTGCTAATACCTCTCCCTACACAACCAAGCATTCTGCTAGCATTTCCTGCTGCTCTATTACATTGACTACTTACCCTTAGATCCTCTGAAATAATAACCCCTAAATCCCAACCCTCAGATGTTGAGGTTAGGACTGTATCAAATATTCTATATTCAGCCCTTGGGTTTTTACGTCCCAGGTGCATTATCTTGCACTTATCCACATTAAAACTCAATTGCCACAGCTCCGACCATTTTTTTAGTTTACCTAAATCATTTGTCATTTGGCTGATCCCTCCAGGAACGTCAACCCTGTTGCAAATCTTTGTGTCATTAGCAAAAAGACATACTTTACCATTAATACCTTCTGCAATATCACTATTAAAAATATGGGTCCAAGTACTGACCCCTGAGGTACCCCACTGGTAACAAGACCTTGTGCCGAATAACTTCATTTACCACAACCCTCTGTTGCCTGTCACTCAGCCACTGCCTAATCCATTCAACAATATTGGAATCCAAGCTCAAAGATTGCAATTTATTGATAAGCCTTCTATGCGGAACAGTATCAAAAGCGTTACTGAAATCGAAATAAGCAATGTCTACTGCACCACCTGTGTCTATTATTTTTGTTACCCAATCAAAAAAATCAATAAGATTAGTTTGGCATGATCTCCCTGAGGTAAACCCATGTTGTTTCTGATCCTGTAATCTATGTGTTTTTAGATGTTCAACAATCCTTTCCTTTAACATGGTTTCCATTAATTTCCCCACTACTGACGTAAGACTAACTGGCCTATAGTTCCCCGATTCCTCCCTACTACCCTTCTTGTGAATGGGCACAACATTTGCTAATTTCCAGTCTTCTGGGACGACTCCCGTTAACAAGGATTGGTTAAATAAATCTGTTAACGGTTTTGCTATTACACCACTGAGCTCTTTTAATAATTTAGGGTGGATCCCGTCAGGCCCCATTGACTTATTTGTCTTTACTTTAGACAGCTGCTGTAGAATCTCCTCCTCTGTAAACTGATATGTAATGGTCTCATTAGGGTTTCCTCCTAAGTGAGGTCCCTTGCCTTCCTTTTCTTCTGCAAAGACTGAACAAAAATATTCATTGAGGCAGTCAGCAAGACTTTTATCCTCTTCTACATACCTTCCTTCCTTTGTTTTTAATCTAACTAATCCTTGTTTTACTTTTCTTTTCTCGTTTATGTATCTAAAAAATGTTTTGTCCCCCTTTTTTACTGTCTGAGCTATTTTCTCTTCTGCGTGTGCTTTGGTAGCCATTATAAATTGCTTTGCCTCTTTCTGCCTAATCTTATAGGTTTGCCTATCTTCTTCACTCTGAGTTGTTTTATAATTATTGAATGCGGTCTTTTTGTTCTTCACTATTTTGGCCACTTCTGCAGAGTACCACAGTGGTTTCTTCCTTTTTTGTTTTTGCTAACAAGTCGAATGCAATTGCCTGTGGCCTTCAATAATGCTTCCTTTAAATAATCCCATTTCTCCTCCCTTTAGGCTGGGGTCAGACCAGCGCACTTTTAACGTGCGTTCTGGCGCACATAATTACAGGCCGCACTAGCAGCAGATGACGGGCAATGACGGCCAATATACGATGTACGGCCGCACAAAAGTCCGGCCGTGCAACGCAAGTGGTATTTGAACGCATTTTTCTGAGAACGCTGAACCGCTAGTACTGACGTACTGAGTGCGCAGCTGCGGAATACCGGCGTGTTTGCGTGATTAGGAGATGTCAGACACTGCTAATGCCCAGCCTACATAACGTCCAGACGCAAAAAGAGTTTTATTGACGATCCGTACAAAATCACGACCGAAAATGCGCGTCTGACCGCTTTTGCGCATTCCGTGAAAAAATACGTCAATGCGTTCGGACGCACTTTTTCACGTTCGCGGGGAAAAATGCTTTCGTCTGACCCTAGCCTTAAACTCCTCCAGTCTGATAATGACTCCTTCACACAAAATCTCATTTTAGAAAAATCTGTTTTTTTAAAGTCTAAAACTTTTTTGTTTTTGTGTGGTGCGGCTCCATCCCTGTTCTTATATTAAACCATACTGACTGGTGATCACTAGATCCCAAATTTTCACCTACAACAACGTCCGATACCAAACCTCCATTTCTGAGTATTAAATCCAATATGGCCTCTTTACGGGTCGGCTCCTCAACTACTTGTGTCAGAGATAATCCCAGTAGGGAGTTTAGAATATTTGTACTTCCTGGTGCACCCAGTTGTTTTGGTTTTCCAGTTCACATCAGGAAGATTAAAGTCCAATATTTTGTTAATATGTACAGATAATTCACCCAAAAGACTATCATAGATTTTAAAACCATAATAAAGCCCCCCGTCGCCACTAATCCATTAAACCCCTCCATGCCACACTAAATCAATTAAACCAGGTGTAGACAACCTTGCTTCTCCAGGTATTTTGTAACTGCATTTCCCACGAGGTTCATTCACTCTGATAAGTAGCTGAGGATCATGGGAGATGTAGTTCCATCAACATCTGGAGGGCCAGGGTTGCTGACCCCTGCATTACACCCCCCCCCATTCCACCACTGACCCATCCCACCCTACTGTGTCACTGTAGAAACGCAAGATGAAAATCATCCCCATATACAGCAGGGGTCTGAACATTGACCCTACACCTCTCATGAGGCTGGTTCAGTTCCCCAGCAGCTGCTGAATTGCTCCATTGCAGCAGTTCAGTTTGCTGCAGCCATCTCACTGAACGCTTTGGCTGTGAATATAGAAGCGAAAGGGCAACACTTTAGTGTTAATATATAACAATATTTAATATATAAACAATAAATAGTTTGGGGTTTGCTCCAAACCTTCAAACTGAACATTTCCTTATTGGATTATTTGCTCCGTGGAGGCGGCCATCTTTCCCACGTCACACTCAGCAGCACCTCTCTACTTAGCTGCAAGTGCTAAGTTAGCAGGGCTGAGTGCTGAGCTGCAGCACAACGTTCAGTGCCAAGTTGCTAACTTAGCACTTGCAGCGGCTGAGGAACTGAACGCGTCTATGATGCCCCAGTCACTTATTAGGTTGGCTGAGCTTCATGGGAGATGTAGACCCAGATCATCTGAAGGGCCACAACAGCTAACCCCTGTTATACAAGAGACCGGTGTTCTGGAGACCCACCAACGAGGGCGAGTTCTGCAGCTGAGCCCCCTTTGACGTCAGCGGCTCAGCATCTGAGATGTAGCTGGTGGCGACGTAGTCATGCATTCCGACGCGGTTCTAGGATCGACAGAACACCGGCTCGCTGGCACACACAGAGAGCAAGATCACATGCATGCAGTGTTAGTGTCATTTATGAAGTGTCTACGCTCTCGGCAGCACTTTACAATGTGAAACGAGCAGGTAAACCAGCACAGACCACAAGCAAGAACAGGAACGCGCGGCGCTGCTCAGACCAACCTACAATCAAGAAGATTTATCATTAGGATTGCCAGGTCTGCCATGTTTTCCTGGACACATATTACTATTTCATGCAGAGGGGAGCACAGGGAAAGTGCAGCCCTGCAACATGTATAATTCATATACTGCAGGAAGGAAATCAGGTCACCTGGGATTCCTTGTTGATTTCTCACCTGGATTCTACATGATGCAGGGAGGCATTTTTCATGCACTGCCCATCAGCATGAATAAACTATATGTGTCCAGGAAAACATGGCCAATCTGGCAACCATCTTTATTATGGTTTCATCCTGGTCAGTTATCTTGCCGGTGCTCTGTATCGAAGGGGTGTGTGTGTGTGGGGGGGGGGAAATCACAGTGTGCCATGGCTGACCAAGTAATATTTAACAAAAAACGTTTCGGTTTAATTAGAAGAACCGTAACAATCTGACCAAATCAGGGCACGGCACGGGCTTCCTAATTAAGCAGATAAAGGGCACGCCGAAGGAACGGCCGTCAGATTTCAGACAGGTTGCTCGCTACCGTATGGCTTCAGCAAATCACAGCCTTAATTTAATTAACGTCCCATCACTTTGCCAAAGAGCGTTTCCTTCCCGAATCTAGATTTTATTCATACGCCCACATTAATCTCGTGTTGAAACAAACCTCCGCGTAGCGTAATACAGTATAGCGCGATGATAATAGGGTAGTGATTGTAATTTTAGTTATCAACCATGTATCAAAATAATACAAATTAAACAAAGCCGAGTGTAATAGAAGAAGAAATCACAGGGAAAGCAGACAAAGCATGCAATTTAATACAATTAGAATCAGGCTAATGAACGAGACGCGCGATCACACGGAATGTAAGCCATCGCAACACGGTTTCATCTTGGAGGAACAAAAGTCGCTGGTGCAGAGGAACCAAAAATGTCAAAAAAAACGTTAAAAGGGCACACGAAGAAATTCGCATGTCGAGAGGAATGAGAGTATTGTAGCCGTTTAGTTAGTATCTGAAGTGGGCAGTTACAAGTACTTATACAGCGCCAACAGATTCAGTAGCGCTTTACAATAGGGAAGCACAAACAGGTGACGTAATCGACTATAATAAAAACGTTTGCGTCCATCGTCGCAGGCGGCGGACGCAATGTGCATGAGCGACGGGGGGTCCGATGGCATGCACGCGATTAAGATAAAAAGCCGCTCATACTGGACCCGCAGCACCCCCCGCTCACCGGACCCGCCGCACTCCCCGCAAGGGGGGGGGGGAGGGTGTGGGGAGTTAAGTAACTGAAGGGGGAATGAAAAGAGTGTGTGTGTATTTGTGGGGGGTTAAATGAAAAGAAAAGAGTGGGGGTGGACACAGCCAGCCAGCCCGCCCTGGGAAGAGGAGCCGCTCACAGCAGCTTACAATCTAAGAGAGGGAAGAGGAGTCCGCTCCCATAAGTTTACAATCTAAAAGGGGAAAGAGGAGCCCACTCACGGGAGTTTACAATCTAAGGGAGGGAAAAGGAGACCACTCACGGGAGTTTACAATCTAAGGGAGGGAAGAGGAGCCGCTCACGGGAGTTTACAATCTAAGAGAGGGAAGAGGAGCCCGCTCCCATAAGCTTACAATCTAAAAGGGGAAAGAGGAGCCCACTCACGGGAGTTTACAATCTAAGAGAGGGAAGAG
Organism: Leptobrachium leishanense; assembly: GCA_009667805.1. NCBI lineage: Eukaryota > Metazoa > Chordata > Amphibia > Anura > Megophryidae > Leptobrachium > Leptobrachium leishanense. Next base: position 30,594,627 of record CM019069.1, on the reverse strand, counting down.
GAGCCGACTCACGGGAGTTTACAATCTAAGAGAGGGAAGAGGAGCCCACTCACGGGAGTTTACAATCTAAGAGAGGGAAGAGGAGCCCGCTCCCATAAGCTTACAATCTAAAAGGGGAAAGAGGAGCCCACTCACAGCAGTTTACAATCTAAGGGAGGGAAGAGGAGCCCACTCACGGGAGTTTACAATCTAAGAGAGGGAAGAGGAGCCGACTCACGGGAGTTTACAATCTAAGAGAGGGAAGAGGAGCCCGCTCCCATAAGCTTACAATCTAAAAGGGGAAAGAGGAGCCCACTCACGGCAGTTTACAATCTAAGGGAGGGAAGAGGAGCCCACTCACGGGAGTTTACAATCTAAGAGAGGGAAGAGGAGCCGCTCCCATAAGCTTACAATCTAAAAGGGGAAAGAGGAGCCCACTCACGGCAGTTTACAATCTAAGGGAGGGAAGAGGAGCCCACTCACGGGAGTTTACAATCTAAGGGAGGGAAGAGGAGCCCACTCACGGGAGTTTACAATCTAAAAGGGGAAAGAGGAGCCCACTCACGGGAGTTTACAATCTAAGAGAGGGAAGAGGAGTCCGCTCCCATAAGCTTACAATCTAAAAGGGGAAAGAGGAGCCCACTCACGGCAGTTTACAATCTAAGGGAGGGAAGAGGAGACCACTCACGGGAGTTTACAATCTAAGGGAGGGAAGAGGAGCCGCTCACGGGAGTTTACAATCTAAGAGAGGGAAGAGGAGCCCGCTCCCATAAGCTTACAATCTAAAAGGGGAAAGAGGAGCCCACCCACGGCAGTTTACAATCTAAGGGAGGGAAGAGGAGCCCACTCACGGGAGTTTACAATCTAAGAGAGGGAAGAGGAGACCACTCACGGGAGTTTACAATCTAAGAGAGGGAAGAGGAGCCCGCTCCCATAAGCTTACAATCTAAAAGGGGAAAGAGGAGCCCACTCACGGCAGTTTACAATCTAAGGGAGGGAAGAGGAGCCCACTCACGGGAGTTTACAATCTAAGGGAGGGAAGAGGAGCCCACTCACGGGAGTTTACAATCTAAGAGAGGGAAGAGGAGCCCGCTCCCATAAGCTTACAATCTAAAGGGGAAAGAGGAGCCCACTCACGGCAGTTTACAATCTAAGGGAGGGAAGAGGAGCCCACTCACGGGAGTTTACAATCTAAGGGAGGGAAGAGGAGCCCACTCACGGGAGTTTACAATCTAAGAGAGGAAGAGGAGCCCGCTCCCATAAGCTTACAATCTAAAAGGGGAAAGAGGAGCCCACTCACGGCAGTTTACAATCTAAGGGAGGGAAGAGGAGACCACTCACGGGATACAATCTAAGGGAGGGAAGAGGAGACCACTCACGGGAGTTTACAATCTAAGGGAGGGAAGAGGAGCCGCTCACGGGAGTTTACAATCTAAGAGAGGGAAGAGGAGCCCGCTCCCATAAGCTTACAATCTAAAAGGGGAAAGAGGAGCCCACCCACGGCAGTTTACAATCTAAGGGAGGGAAGAGGAGCCCACTCACGGGAGTTACAATCTAAGAGAGGGAAGAGGAGACCACTCACGGGAGTTTACAATCTAAGAGAGGGAAGAGGAGCCCACTCCCATAAGCTTACAATCTAAAAGGGAAAGAGGAGCCCACTCACGGCAGTTTACAATCTAAGGGAGGGAAGAGGAGCCCACTCACGGGAGTTTACAATCTAAGGGAGGGAAGAGGAGCCCACTCACGGGAGTTTACAATCTAAGAGAGGGAAGAGGAGCCCGCTCCCATAAGCTTACAATCTAAAGGGGAAAGAGGAGCCCACTCACGGCAGTTTACAATCTAAGGGAGGGAAGAGGAGCCCACTCACGGGAGTTTACAATCTAAGAGAGGGAAGAGGAGTCGCTCCCATAAGCTTACAATCTAAAAGGGGAAAGAGGAGCCCACTCACGGCAGTTTACAATCTAAGAGAGGGAAGAGGAGCCCACTCACGGGAGTTTACAATCTAAGAGAGGGAAGAGGAGCCCGCTCCCATAAGCTTACAATCTAAAAGGGGAAAGAGGAGCCCACTCACGGGAGTTTACAATCTAAGAGAGGGAAGAGGAGCACGTTCACGGGAGCTTACAATCTAAGAGGGAAAAGAGGAGACCACTCACGGGAGTTTACAATCTAAGAGGGAAGAGGAGCCCGCTCCCATGAGCTTACAATCTAGAGAGGGAGAGGAGCCTGCTCCATGATTTTACAATCTAAAAGGGAAAGAGGAGACCACTCACGGAGTTTACAATCTAAGGGAGGGAAGAGGAGCCCACTCACGGGAGTTTACAATCTAAGAGAGGGAAGAGGAGTCGCTCCCATAAGCTTACAATCTAAAAGGGGAAAGAGGAGCCCACTCACGGCAGTTTACAATCTAAGGGAGGGAAGAGGAGACCACTCACGGGAGTTTACAATCTAAGGGAGGGAAGAGGAGCCGACTCACGGGAGTTTACAATCTAAGAGAGGGAAGAGGAGCCTGCTCCCATGATTTTACAATCTAAAAGGGGAAAGAGGAGACCACTCACGGGAGTTTACAATCTAAGGGAGGGAAGAGGAGCCCACTCACGGGAGTTTACAATCTAAGAGAGGGAAGAGGAGTCGCTCCCATAAGCTTACAATCTAAAAGGGGAAAGAGGAGCCCACTCACGGCAGTTTACAATCTAAGGGAGGGAAGAGGAGACCACTCACGGGAGTTTACAATCTAAGGGAGGGAAGAGGAGCCGACTCACGGGAGTTTACAATCTAAGAGAGGGAAGAGGAGCCCACTCACGGGAGTTTACAATCTAAGGGAGGGAAGAGGAGCCCACTCACGGGAGTTTACAATCTAAAAGGGGAAAGAGGAGCCCACTCACGGGAGTTTACAATCTAAGAGGGAAGAGGAGCCCGCTCCCATGAGCTTACAATCTAAGAGAGGGAAGAGGAGCCTGCTCCCATGATTTTACAATCTAAAAGGGGAAAGAGGAGACCACTCACGGGAGTTTACAATCTAAGGGAGGGAAGAGGAGCCCACTCACGGGAGTTTACAATCTAAGAGAGGGAAGAGGAGTCGCTCCCATAAGCTTACAATCTAAAAGGGGAAAGAGGAGCCCACTCACGGCAGTTTACAATCTAAGGGAGGGAAGAGGAGACCACTCACGGGAGTTTACAATCTAAGGGAGGGAAGAGGAGCCGACTCACGGGAGTTTACAATCTAAGAGAGGGAAGAGGAGCCCACTCACGGGAGTTTACAATCTAAGGGAGGGAAGAGGAGACCACTCACGGGAGTTTACAATCTAAAAGGGGAAAGAGGAGCCCACTCACGGGAGTTTACAATCTAAGAGAGGGAAGAGGAGCCCACTCACGGGAGTTTACAATCTAAGGGAGGGAAGAGGAGCCCACTCACGGGAGTTTACAATCTAAGAGAGGGAAGAGGAGCCCGCTCCCATAAGCTTACAATCTAAAAGGGGAAAGAGGAGCCCACTCACGGCAGTTTACAATCGGGAGGGAAGAGGAGCCCACTCACGGGAGTTTACAATCTAAGAGAGGGAAGAGGAGACCACTCACGGGAGTTTCAATCTAAGAGAGGGAAAGAGGAGCCCGCTCCCATAAGCTTACAATCTAAAAGGGGAAAGAGGAGCCACTCACGGCAGTTTACAATCTAAGGGAGGGAAGAGGAGCCCACTCACGGGAGTTTACAATCTAAGGGAGGAAGAGGAGCCCACTCACGGGAGTTTACAATCTAAGAGAGGGAAGAGGAGCCCGCTCCCATAAGCTTACAATCTAAAAGGGGAAAGAGGAGCCCACTCACGGGAGTTTACAATCTAAGGGAGGGAAGAGGAGCCCACTCACGGGAGTTTACAATCTAAGAGAGGGAAGAGGAGTCGCTCCCATAAGCTTACAATCTAAAAGGGGAAAGAGGAGCCCACTCACGGCAGTTTACAATCTAAGGGAGGGAAGAGGAGCCCACTCACGGGAGTTTACAATCTAAAAGGGGAAAGAGGAGCCCACTCACGGGAGTTTACAATCTAAGAGAGGGAAGAGGAGCCCACTCACGGGAGTTTACAATCTAAGAGAGGGAAGAGGAGCCCGCTCCCATAAGCTTACAATCTAAAAGGGGAAAGAGGAGACCACTCACGGGAGTTTACAATCTAAGAGAGGGAAGAGGAGCCCGCTCCCATAAGCTTACAATCTAAAAGGGGAAAGAGGAGCCCACTCACGGGAGTTTACAATCTAAGAGAGGGAAGAGGAGCCCACTCACGGGAGTTTACAATCTAAGGGAGGGAAGAGGAGCCCACTCACGGGAGTTTACAATCTAAAAGGGGAAAGAGGAGCCCACTCACGGGAGTTTACAATCTAAAAGGGGAAAGAGGAGCCCACTCACGGGAGTTTACAATCTAAGAGAGGGAAGAGGAGCCCGCTCCCATAAGCTTACAATCTAAAAGGGGAAAGAGGAGCCCACTCACGGGAGTTTACAATCTAAGAGAGGGAAGAGGAGCACGTTCACGGGAGTTTACAATCTAAGAGGGAAAAGAGGAGACCACTCACGGGAGTTTACAATCTAAGAGAGGGAAGAGGAGCCGCTCACGGCAGTTTACAATCTAAGAGGGAAGAGGAGCCCGCTCCCATGAGCTTACAATCTAAGAGAGGGAAGAGGAGCCTGCTCCCATGATTTTACAATCTAAAAGGGGAAAGAGGAGACCACTCACGGGAGTTTACAATCTAAGAGAGGGAAGAGGAGCACGCTCACGGGAGTTTACAATCTAAGAGAGGGAAGAGGAGCCCGCTCCCATGAGCTTACAATCTAAATGGGGAAAGAGGAGCCCACTCCCATGAGCTTACAATCTAAATGGGGAAAGAGGAGCCCACTCTCGGGAGTTTACAATCTAAGAGAGGGAAGAGGAGCACGTTCACGGGAGCTTACAATCTAAGAGGGAAAAGAGGAGCCCACTCACGGGAGCTTACAATCTAAGAGGGAAAAGAGGAGACCACTCACGGCAGTTTACAATCTAAGAGGGAAGAGGAGCCTGCTCCCATGAGCTTACAATCTAAAAGGGGAAAGAGGAGCCCACTCACGGGAGTTTACAATCTAAGGGAGGGAAGAGGAGCCCACTCACGGGAGTTTACAATCTAAGAGAGGGAAAGAGGAGCCCACTCACGGGAGTTTACAATCTAAGGGAGGGAAGAGGAGCCCACTCACGGGAGTTTACAATCTAAGAGAGGGAAGAGGAGTCCGCTCCCATAAGCTTACAATCTAAAAGGGGAAAGAGGAGCCCACTCACGGGAGTTTACAATCTAAGAGAGGGAAGAGGAGCCCACTCACGGGAGTTTACAATCTAAGAGAGGGAAGAGGAGCCCACTCACGGGAGTTTACAATCTAAGGGAGGGAAGAGGAGCACGTTCACGGGAGCTTACAATCTAAGAGAGGGAAGAGGAGCACGCTCACGGGAGTTTACAATCTTAGAGGGAAAAGTGGAGTCCGCTCTGGTATATAAATGCATTTGTAATGCGCAGTCAGCCGCACCCATCACAGTTGCTCACTCGGCCCTCCTGTTGCGGACGGGACGGTGACAGATGCGTTACAAACGCATTTATATAGAGAGATACTCTTGGATAGGACATCGAAAAGCAAATATGTGGACACGGATTCTGAGCTGGCAACAACAATAGACTGCCCTCCGGTCAGGCTTAACAACTAGTAAATAGTAAAACAAGGGAACAGACGGTCTTGCCCGTAAGAGAATTGTATGAAGTGCTGTGTTAGCAAGACAAGTGCGCAGCCGGACATCCCGTGAGCTTACAATCTAAGGGACTGAGGCAAGTGAAACAAAAGGGAGCAGGGTAAGTGTGGAGATAATTACCAGAGAGAATATAGCAGACACTGCATAATGATAGCCCAAGAGCTTGGGCATGATGAGGTTAAACCCAGAGTGGAGCAACGCAGCTGAGCAAAGAAGCCTAAATAATTAGGATAGAGGCTGGGTGGGAGGGTGGATGGGGCGGGCAGGCGGGACAGCAAAGATGAGGCTGAGGGTGAATGGGCCTGTGGGTAAGAAAATACAGAGAAGGCCATTACATTTTACAACAGGGAGGAGCAGAACAGACTGAGGGGAGGGTGGGACAAAATTAAACCAAGAACAATTTAAAGGCAATACATCCAGCAGATTGGTTGGCTCTATTCCATCTGTGACATCATGATTAATGAGTGACTGGTTAACCCTCAAAGCCCCATTCTATTCCGCTGACTCGGAAACGTTTCTTATGCTGATGTGGAAGTAGGGTTGTCAGGTTGGCCATGTTTTCCTGGACACATATTACAGTTTCATGCAGAAGGAAGCACAGGAAAAGTGCAGCCCTGCAAAGTGTATAATTCATATGCTGCCGCCTGCCGGAAGGATATCAAGGCAGGTCACCTGGGATTCCTTACCTGCAGCGTATATTTTCTACATACTGCGGGGTGGTATTTTTCATGCCCATCAGCATGAATACATTCAGGGTTATTCAGAGAGGTGAAAACCAGGAGAATGAACAATCTAGACCAAATAGCCGATTTGGAAAGTGAGATAAATGGGAGAATTTTTCTGGTTTGGCCATTTTGACCTCGAATTTTCACTTCTCCAGTCATTCTCCTGATTTTCACCTATCTCTGAATAAACCTGATTATGTGTCCAGTGCACCGATACCACTTTTTTAAGACCGAGTACCGATACTTTTTAAAAAGTACTCACCGATAGAGTACCGATACTTTTGTCATGTGACCTCTTTCCAATAAGAACAGACCTCATATAAAAATGCCCCCAGCTCACATGTATATATCCCCCCCCCGAGATATATATATATATATATATACAGATTGCCCCCAGCTCTCATGGATATTGCCCCCAGCTCGCATGGATATTGCCCCAGCTCGCATGGATATTGCCCCCAGCTCGCATGGATATTTATTTATAAAAGGATTTTACCAGGAAGGACACATTGAGATTTCTCTCGTTTTCAACCCATGTCCTGGGTTCAAGAGCATTGAAATTTTACAGTTGTTACAGAAATACAAAGTAATAAATGCAAGATATTAAGAGCAAAACACAAATCTACAGATTAACACGGAAAATAAATATGTAAGTAATATAGTTACTATGTTACATGTTTACAGGTGCATTCTGTATATAGTCACTATGTTACATGTTTACAGGTGCATTCTGTACCGAGGTATGCTAGTAAGGAGCTCTTGAGTGACTTAAGACTGGGGGAAGATTTGATGGTGTCTGGAAGGTTACTCCATAACTGTGGTGCTCTCTAGGAAAATGAGGATCGAGCCACTTTCTTTATGTATTGTGGTATTGCAAGTAAGGTGCAGGTCTTGGATCGGAGGTTATAGGATGAGGGAACTGCTAGGGGAAGCAGTCTATTCAGGTAGGGTGGTAGCTTCCCAGAGAAGCTCTAAGGCTAGGGTCAGACGAAAGCATTTTTCCCTGCGAACGTGAAAAAGTGCGTCCGAACGCATTGACGTATTTTTTCACGGAATGCGCAAAAACGGTCAGACGACGCGCATTTTCGGGCGTGATTTTGTACAGATCATCAATAAAACTCTTTTTGCGTCTGGACGTTATGTAGGCTGGACATTAGCAGCGTCTGACGTCTCCTAATCACGCAAACACGCCGCTATGCCGCAGCTGCGCACTCAGTACGTCAGTACTAGCGGTTCAGCGTTCTCAAAAAAATGCGTTCAAATTCCACTTGCGTTGCGTGGCCGGACTTTTGTGCGGCCGTACATCGTATATTGGCCGTCATTGCCCGTCATCTGCTGCTAGTGCGGCCGTAATTATGTGCGCCAGACCGCACGTTAAAAGTGCGCTGGTCTGACCCCAGCCTTAAACACCAGGTTGGAAAGGTGAAGGGTGCGACTAGATTCAAGCGACGGCCAGTTTAGCGCTCTTAACATGTCACAATGGAGGGTCATGTAGTTACATTGTAGCACAAAGCGGCAGAATGAGTTATACAATGTAGTAAGTCTCTGAAGATGTGTTTGCGGGGCAGCTGCATACACTACATCTCCGTATTCAATAGCTGGCATAAGCATTTGTTGTACAATCTGCTTTCTTACCGCGGGGTTCAGGCAGGATTTGTTTCTGTAGAGGGCACCTAATTTGGGGTAAAGTTTAGATGAGAGTTTTTCGATGTGGGGGCCAAAGGATAGATTTGGGTCTAACCACATACCTAGATATTTGAGAGAAGTGACTGGTCAGCGTGCCATTTGATTTTGTCCTGATATGTAAATGGGGATTTTGCATTTTATGTTGTTTAGGTGCGGTTCCAAAGATCATTGTAACAGTTTTGTCAGCATTTAGAAAAAGTTTGTCATCTTTGATCCACTTTTCTACCTCTGAATTGTTCTTGCAGCACGGACTCCAGCTGTGGGAGATCTGTTTTGCTGGTATAGATTACGGTGTCATCTGCGTACATGTGTACAGTTGAGGCTTTGCACACGTTGGGCAGATCATTTATGAATAATGTGAATTGCAGGGGGCCGAGTATTGAGCCTTGGGGTACACCGCACGTGACTGGGAGGGGCTGCCAGAGATGGACACATGTCGTGATCAGTTGGATACATATGATTGAAACCAGGTTAGCATGTGATCACCAATACCAGCGTCTTTAAGTTTTTGTAATAAGATGCCACGGTCTACGGTGTCAAAGGCCTTGGCAAAATCAAGGAAGATGGCTCCAGTTAGGTTTCCTTGTTCCATGCCAGCTTGGTTATCATTGCAAACTTTTAAAAGGGCGGTTGTAGTTGAGGGATTTGGACGATATGCCCCCAGCTCTCATGGATATGCCCCCATCGAACGCTGGGGAAGCTGGCTGCGTGCATGAAAAGCACTCGGCCAGTGTTCCCCTCTGGCAGCTGCAATACTGACCCTCCCGAAGGTCCGGTCGCACGGCTGTGGCGCGATCACGTGGCCGCCCGGCGCCTCTGTGACGCTGCCTCCAGCCGAGAGGCACCGTCACAGAAGCGCCTGGCGGCCGCGTGAACGCGTCACAGCCGTGCGACCGGACCTTTGGAAGGGTGAGTATTGCAGCCCGCCGGAGGGGGGGGGGACGCTGGCCGAGTGCTTTTCATGCACGCGGCCAGCTTCCCCAGCCCCGCGGATACCGGCAAGCCGGCCCAGTGCTGGCTTCCGGTCTCGGGGGAGTGGGTGTATCGGGCCATTTGCACGAGTACTAAGTACTCGTGCAAACGGCAGTATCGGCACCGATACTAGTATCGGTGCATCCCTAGTGTCTAGGATAACATGGCCGATCTGACACCTCTAAGTGGAAGCAGCCAGAGAATAAAAAGATATTCCAAGCTTACACGTCATTCTAGTCTTGGCTGGTATTTAATAAAAAATATCAGCTTTTGAGCGTCAGATGGCAAGTGATTATGCATTTCAAAAAACACTGAAAAACCAAATGGAAAAACAACACTCCCATTCCCGGGACGAGGATGGCACAATGCCCCACCGCCTCCTGCGCTTCACAACAGCAAAAGGATAACTTTGGTTTTAAGAAGCTCCTCCTGGAACGCTGACCTGCCTGCAGGAGGAAGAAGGGAATCCTGATGATGTGGACTGCTGCATGCAAGGATACATACTTCCCAGTGTCCTTCATGACATACTCCTGAACAAGAGATCAGCAGCGACACTTCCAGTATCTGTCACCGGCTCCTAATTATTACAGGGTCAATCCATATCAAGTGACGCAGCACTGGTTGCTTGACCATTAACCTCCCTGGCGGTCTAATTTTTTTAAAATTTTGTGTCAAAAAGCGTCTCAATTTTTTTTTAAAGGAAACGTGTTTTTGTACATAGTTAGCCTGTAATAATTAGGAATCATACACTGAAATCCGTGCAATCAAGAGTTCTTACAGGTAAAATCCTTTATAAATAAAAAAAATAGTAAATACACTGAGTCCGATAAAGTTTGAAACATGACATAATAATTTATTATCCCAAAAATAATTATCCAAAATAATGCAAATAAATGATATTCAATAAAATAAAAAACAAAAAACACTGAAATCGGTCTAAAAACAAGAGTAAGAGGATGTATGGTCTATTTCTTATCCTGTATTGCCACCCAGTGGCCGTTCATAAACATTGCACTTTGGATTACAGTATTTTATGAATTGTTTATAAATTTGCTGATGGTTCCCGCCCACCCTGTACCATGTGACTCGCAGGGAGCCTTCCAGGAAGCAGCTCGCTGCGATCACACTGCAGAGGATAGCAAGGGAGCTAGGAGGAGGTGAGTAAACATCCAGCCCGAGTGTGGCTCGGGGTTACCGTTCGCAGTAGCGAAATTTAACCCCGAGTCACACTCGGGAATACCGCCAGGGAGGTTTAAAAAAAAAAAATGTTATGGTGGTGGTGACCCCTATATGTCGGGAGTATAAAACCATGATTATATTTTCATGTTATACTAACTCTGCTCCCAGTGGAATATCAAACGCAAACTTTTTACTGGAGTTTACTACCATATAGTGCTTTACCGTGTGCAAATTTTTTTTATTTATTTTTTAATTCCCCCAGAGATATTTACCCCTAAATTTTACCAAAAAAAAAATATATATATATATATATACACACACCATATTTGTGGATCCCTGTAAAAGAAAGCATACAACTATCAGGGCTTAAAAATAAATAATTTTTTTTTACATAACCTACTTTACCATAGGTACTTGACGGAAAAAAAAATTAGAAGCTGAACATTTTAACCCTAACCCCCCCCCCCCCCAAAAAAAAATGCCCTTCCGAAATTTTAATTTTTTATAACTGCGAGCATCAAGTTCAGCATAAGAGTCAAATCACATGGAAACAAGATAGCCAAATGATGTAACTAACAAAAATGTAGGCCAGAATATGCCAAGAATATGCCAGGAATAATACATTTTGTTCCACAGCTCCGTGACAAACTATTATTATTATTCTTTATTTATAAAGCGCCAGCATATTCCGCAGCGCTGTACAATAAGCACAGTATAGACAGGGTTACAATACATTGAACAACATTTGACAAACAGTAAAGGAGGAGATGAAGGCCCTATTCCCGTAGGAACTCACAATCTAGAAGACCAGAACTGAAATATGTGTTTTTCCGCAAACCTCCGGAAACACAAAAAAAAATATGGTGTATGGTGTGAAACAAAATGGCCGCCATTTTTAAACGAGTCAGTATAAAATGAAAATAATCTTGTTTTTAAACTACCAAAATATAGGGGGTCATCACCGCCAAAAGAGATTTATTTTTTAAAAAATAATTAAAAGGTCAAGCAAACAATTAATTGAACCAATCCATTGAACGGTGGAATATTTTGTGACCATTTATAGAGAAAGCTAATTAGGAGGATGCAATTAAATTACCAGGAGGGTTTTATAAGGAATGATGGGAAATAGATCATTCATCGGATTTTATTTTGGTTGTACACATGTATTTGCACTTGAAAAACTCTACAGATCAGATGAAATGCGTTGGGCAACTTTTTATGCTTATATATTGATTTTATCGATTTATTAATAAAATTTTCATTTTATCAGCCATTTGATAGATATTTAATCCATCATTCTGGATCCTTATTGTTCTGCACATCAAGAGTGAATCCTCCAGCTCCTACAATCTTACCTCTGGCTCTTCAGTTTTGGATTTATTCTACAGAAATCCATTTATAAAACTGAGCCCGACTCTCCCTCGCTCCTTACCTGCATTTCAAGAAAAAGAAAAAATAATGTCCAGCCCTACATCTGGGGAACTGCAAAAAATTGGTAATTTTAGAGTCCAAATAGCTGAATGTGATCTTTATAATTTCAGTTTTCCCTTAAAGGAAAACTCCAGGCTGAAAATCACCCCCTTTTTTTTTTTTTAAGTTGTATTAAACCTATTGCCCTAACTAGTAATTCAGTCTTTTTTTTATTTTTAATGTTATATACTTACCCTAAAAACGACACTTTTCCAACGCCGTTTTTTTTTTTAACTCACTTCCCTCCTCTTCCGCTCCCTTCGTGGTAAACTTGGCTAAAGGGTTACGTGTAAAGCGCGCGAGACAATTACATATCAGTTTACAGAGGAGGAGGTTCTACAGCAGCTGTCTAAAGTAAAGACAAATAAGTCAATGGGGCCTGATGGGATCCACCCCAAATTATTAAGAGAGCTCAGTGATGTAATAGCAAAACCGTTAACAGATTTATTTAACCAATCCTTGCTAATGGGAGTCGTCCCAGAAGACTAGAAATTAGCAAATGTTGTGCCCATTTACAAGAAGGGTAGTAGGGAGGAATCGGGGAACTATAGGCCAGTTAGTCTTACGTCAGTAGTGGGGAAATTAATGGAAACCATGTTAAAGGAAAGGATTGTTGAACATCTAAAAACACATAGATTACAGGATCAGAAACAACATGGGTTTACCTCAGGGAGATCATGCCAAACTAATCTTATTGATTTTTTTGATTGGGTAACAAAAATAATAATAGACACAGGTGGTGCAGTAGACATTGCTTATTTAGATTTCAGTAAGGCTTTTGATACTGTTCCGCATAGAAGGCTTATCAATAAATTGCAATCTTTGAGCTTGGATTCCAATATTGTTGAATGGATTAGGCAGTGGCTGAGTGACAGGCAACAGAGGGTTGTGGTATATGGAGTTTATTCGGCGCAAGGTCTTGTTACCAGTGGGGTACCTCAGGGGTCAGTACTTGGACCCATTCTCTTTAATATTTTTATTAGTGATATTGCAGAAGGTATTAATGGAAAAGTATGTCTTTTTGCTGATGACACAAAGATTTGCAACAGGGTTGACGTTCCTGGAGGGATCAGCCAAATGACAAATGATTTAGGTAAACTAAAAAAATGGTCGGAGTTGTGGCATTTGAGTTTTAATGTGGATAAGTGCAAGATAATGCACCTGGGACGTAAAAACCCAAGGGCTGAATATAGAATATTTGATACAGTCCTAACCTCAACATCTGAGGAAAGGGATTTAGTGGTTATTATTTCAGAGGATCTAAGGGTAAGTAGTCAATGTAATAGAGCAGCAGGAAATGCTAGCAGAATGCTTGGTTGTGTAGGGAGAGGTATTAGCAGTAGGAAAAGGGAAGTGCTCATGCCACTGTACAGAGCACTGGTGAGACCTCACTTGGAGTACTGTGTGCAGTACTGGAGACCGTATCTCCAGAAGGATATAGACATCTTAGAGAGAGTTCAGAGAAGGGCTACTAAAATGGTGTACGGCTTGAAGGAGAAAAGTTACCAGGAAAGGGTTAATGATCTTAACATGTACAGCTTGGAAAAAAGACGAGACAGAGGAGATATGATAGAAACATTTAAATACGTAAAGGAATCCACAAGGTAGAGGAAGGGAGTATATTTAAAAGGAAACAAAGTAGCAAAACAAGAGGACATAGTCTTAGATTAGAGGGGCAAAGGTTTAAAAGTAACATCAGGAAGCATTATTTTACTGAGAGGGTGGTGGATACATGGAACAGTCTTCCAGTTGAAGTGGTAGAGGCCAAAACAGTAATTGAATTTAAGCAAGCATGGGATAGGCATAAGGCTATCCTAAACAAAAAGATAAATCCAGGTTAAGTGTCCATGTAATTGGGCAGACAGGTTCTTATCTGCCGACATTTTTCTATGTTTCTATGTAAACCAGCCAATCAGCGGAGCAGCGCGCGTTCACAAGCGGTGAGGTGAGCTGAAGTTCACCCTGCCTGCTCGTCTAAAAACTTTTAGGCGGAGGAGGCGGCGGCTCCGGCGCGTTCCCGCGACTCTGCCGGAGCGGTGGGACATCATTACGCTTGTAGCGCGATGATGTCCCAGCTTTGCCGAGAGTTCCAAAACGTGGGACCTTGAAACCCGATCGACTGATTGACGATTGACAGCTGGAAGGGCGAAGTAAAGTCCACCGCTTCTCTCAGCAATATCAGCCAATCGGGAAAACGTAGAAGGCTGTGGAAAAAAAATGGGATACTTCAGGCAGTATGACCACCTTAAAAAGCTGAGGTGGTCATATTGCCTGGAGTATCCCTTTAAGATGGACAGGGTTATCCAAAGAGATTCGAAAAGTCACCGCACGTTCGGTGACTTTTCGTTCTCTTCAATTCGGTTCCTTTTGCCGATTGCATTTCGGTGACCCTGCGGTGTATTCAGCAAGCAGCACAGGGTCCTCGAATTGCAGGGAAAAGCTGCCGAAAACCTGACGAAAACTAACCGAATGTACGCTGAAAACAAGCAAAAACATCTGGATTAACCTTCGAAGAAGCTGAACAGGAGCCGAACAGGAGCCGAATCACACAGAGCCGAAGCAGCTGTGACGTAGAGGAGGCAGTGAATAAATTAGAAAAACCATTTGTATGAATCTGGGAAAATGAAACGCTGTTTGCAAAGAAACTACTGAGCGAAAATGTCTGAAATTTTCACAGGAGGTCCAGGGAATGATAATAAAGAGGGCTGTTACAAAAAAAATAAGTAAACTTAAAAAAAAAAAAAAAATCTGAAAAATGCTTAAAGTATCCTAAAAAATCTATAAATAAAGAGACTTTTTGCTGCAGAATTTTATAATGAACAGTTTATTAGATATTGAATTAAAACGGGAATATTTTTAACATTGAAGTCTATGGGATTCTCCTGAATAAACTTGCCGAATTAAACCACCGAATGGCAGGGCATTAGGGGAACCTTTCACTGCTGGTTTGTGTTCTCTGAATAGACGAAGCAGTGCTTCTCTATGGGGATTTCACTGCCCTCGAACAGGCACCGAACAGGCACCGTATGTTCAGGCAATTCGCCAGGATTTGGCGAATTGCCTGCTCTCTGGATAGCCGAATGGTCAGGAAAGGTAACCGAACACTGATTTTCAGCGTTCGGTTACCTTTCTCAAGCAATTCGGATCTCTTTGGATAACCCTGGGAGTATTTTGATCATTCATCTCCCTGCCATGTAAAGAACTCCTGTATAGAATGTAATATTCTCAGTAATACTATGCGCTCCCCACTTACTGGAGAAAAATCAAACAGTGTGACGCCTTTACAGCAGAAAATAATTAAAATTAAGGCCCAGGGAAAATAAGCACGCGAGAAAGATAAAATGAGACGTGCGGCTGGAGCGCGATTTAGAATTACGAACAGAAAAACGCAAATACTGATATCCAAACAAATTACTGAATCTGCTTCTGGAAAGGAGGGGGGGAGGGGGGCAATATAAAAATTATACACAGTGGAGATGTCATGCATCACACGGGTCGTATCTCCACATTTGGTGGAGCTGCCCCCTCTTCGCCCCATTCTGGCATGCTACTTGAACCTTGGTTCATTACACCAGACGTCGACCTGGAATTTAGACCTGAGATTTTCCTCCTCGGCCACCTCAACTTGTCCTTGAAATCGCTGGGAGAAAAAAAAAAAAAAAAAAAAAATCGGTCCTACTCCGGATTTTGATGGCTGCACGCTCGCTCATACCTCTCCATTGGAACTCTCATGTTGTTCCCTCCCCGAAAGATTTAGTAGCCAAAGTTGAAGCGATTCGATCCATTGAGGAGACCTCGTTACCACCCGAGCAATGGGCGGAGGTTCACACAACTACGTGGTTTCACTGGACTTCCTTTATCACCTCATCGACCTTTAAAACCTGGCTAGTCGACCCACGCCCACCCTGAGAGAGTGCTTGATCTACATCCTCCTGCGTCGGAGCTCATCATACTTAACTACATAGATCACTAAACATCTACCACAAACAGATTCCCTGGAGTTCTCTCTGGCCATGCCCCATCGGACACCCCTCACTACTGGTCTCTGTATTTATCTCTCTGCCTATACCACCTATACCTCTTTTTTCTCAATTTCACCCCATCCCAATTTTTATTTTTTCCCCTTTATATTTCATTTCACAACATCAAGGATGGTCCATACCCCTCCTATCCTAAATTTACCACATGCAAACCACACAGGTATATTTTTCCAACCTGGCCGCATAGGAGGGAGAACCAAGGATACTCCAGATGTTGCTAACGGCGAATTTGATTATTGAACCGCACTGTCTTTTTCTGTATCTATTGGACGTTTAATTATTGTCGGTACGATGTGAAGACAACACCACCTATTTTTAACATGTACGATATTGAGGATTATTTATGTTACCTGTATAGCCACTATTTACGAATTCATATGTACCTGACTGTACTTCAACCAATAAACTATTTGAATGTTTTAATTTTTTTTTTATTATACACAGGTCTCTAAAACAGTCCACAGTTTAAGGAGAAGGTGAAGCTGAAATTCTGGAAGCCAGCGACCTGTGGAGTTACACAGGTTGCAAAAAGACCAATGTCCATCAAGTACAAACTTTCCACATCTCCCTAAGACTGCTTTTGATACAGAAGTAAGGAGGGGGAAGAAAAGAAAAAAGGTAAAAAATAAACACAACCTCTAGGTGCATTTTACAAAACCCTGCGAGTCTATAATGAAACATATCGAATTTCTCTGAGTCCCGTCTCTTACGGAGTCCCGTCATCCCAGATGCAAAAGTCAATCCACAATACAAGTCTGTAAAGTCCAACACGTCATATGTTTGATAAACTTTAATCTGCAATTGTATCGCAAGAAGCTACAAAGAAATTCTGTCCATTTTAGGAGGAAATAAAAATTCACTAATTTCTCAGCAGGGTGGAGTAGAGGTAACATCGCTGCTCTGTCACTGGAGACACAAGTTCAAATCCCGGCCAGAGCACCTCTCCAGTAAGTGTCCTTGGGCAAGACACCTAACGGTACATACTCACCACCCAGGACATACTTGAAAACAAGAGAAATCTCAATGTATCCTTCCTGGTAAAATACTTTCTCAAAATAAATAATAATAATAATTATATATATATATATATATATTAGGGATCGACCGATTATCAGATCTACAGATATTTTGGGTCGATTTTGGGGTTTTTCGAATTTATCGGTATTCAAGTCCCCGATATTACCGATTTCTACTTGCCGCTCCCCAGCGCGCTCGGTCACTGCGGCGCATGCGATGTTCTTCTTCCTTTGCAATAGAAGCTGACCAATGAGGAGCTACGCCGCCCACCACATGGTCCTCGCGTCAGCATATCCGGAAACCCTGCCCCTGCATGCAGATCTCGGAGAGAGCAGGGTAAGACCCGGTCACCGGCCTGAAAAAAAGTTTACTGGCTGTTTCTTTTTAAGTAAGTATTACAACCAGGGTGTGCTGCTGAGTGCTCTGCTCCCTTCACTAGCCCCACGCAGTCACTGTCTGTCACGCACTAACCAACCCCACTAGCTGCAGCAGCTCCCCCTCCTTCCTCAGCTCCATCTTTAAAGCCCCATGCTCCGTCCATTGACTCCATCCATCATAAGCAGTTACGGCCCGGGACACAGCACTGCAACCCAGAGCTCAGCCTGACCTGAAGTCCCCTTAAACCCAGCCCTGCCTGAAGTTCAACCTGCAGCAGGTGAATAAAAAAATGGCCCACAGCTAGTCTGCAGTGCACACACACAGCTGTGGGCCATTTTTTATACACCTGCTGCAGGTGAAACTTCAGGCAGGGCTGGGTTTAAGGGGACTTCAGGTCAGGCTGAGCTCTGGGTTGCAGTGCTGTGTCCCGGGCCGTAACTGCTTATGATGGATGGAGTCAATGGACGGAGCAACGGGGCTTTAAAGATGGCGCTGAGGAAGGAGGGGGAGCTGCTGCAGCTAGTGGGGTTGGTTAGTGCGTGACAGACAGTGACTGCGTGGGGCTAGTGAAGGGAGCAGAGCACTCAGCAGCACACCCTGGTTGTAATACTTACTTAAAAAGAAACAGACAGCTAGCTAGCGATACATGCTATATACAGTTGTGTTCAAAATTATTCAACCCCCACTGAAATTGAGTGTTTTGGCCAGTTTGACATTGATTTTGATCATTCAGTCATCTTGCTTACAATTAAATCAAAGAGGCACGTGTAGGTCAGACAAATAGAACATAACATTTATAATGAAATAACCACAAATGTCTTTTCTGTGCTCACATCATTATCAGTTTTATTCAACCCCCAAGTGACATTCAATCTTAGTACTTAGTACAACATCCTTTTACAGTTAGAACAGCTTTTAAACGTGAAGCATAGCTTGACACAAGTGTCTTGCAGCGATCTACGGGTATCTTCGCCCATTCGTCATGGGCAAAAGCCTCCAGTTCAGTCACATTCTTAGGCTTGCGCACTGCAACTGCTTTCTTTAAGTCCCACCAGAGGTTCTCAATCGGATTTAAGTCAGGTGACTGCGATGGCCACTCCAAAATGTTCCAGCCTTTAATCTGCAACCATGCTCTAGTGGACTTGGAGGTATGCTTGGGATCATTGTCCTGTTGAAAGGTCCAACGTCTCCCAAGCCTCAGGTTTGTAACGGACTGCATCACATTGTTATCCAATATCTCCTGGTACTGAAGAGAATTCATGGTACCTTGCACACGCTGAAGCTTCCCTGTACCTGCAGAAGCAAAACAGCCCCAAAGCATGATTGACCCCCCGCCATGCTTCACAGTAGGCAAGGTGTTCTTTTCTTCATAGGCCTTGTTCTTCCTCCTCCAAACATAGTGTTGATCCATGGGACCAAACAGTTCTAATTTTGTTTCATCAGTCCACAGAACACTATCCCAAAACTTCTGTGGTTTGTCCACATGACTTTTGGCATACTGCAGTCGACTCTTCTTATTCTTTGGAGACAGCAAGGGGGTGCGCCTGGGAGTTCTGGCATGGAGGCCTTCATTACGCAGTGTGCGCCGTATTGTCTGAGCTGAAACTTCAGTACCCACATCTGACAAATCTTTTCTCAGCTCCTCAGCAGTCACACGGGGACTTTTCTCCACTCTACGCTTCAGGTAGCGCACAGCAGTCGAAGTCAGCATCTTCTTTCTGCCACGACCAGGTAGCGTTTCAACAGTGCCCTTTGCCTTGAATTTGCGAATGATGCTTCCTATGGTCTCTCTTGGTATGTTTAACATCTTTGCAATCTTCTTATAGCCATTGCCTTTCCTGTGAAGAGTAATCACCTCTTCTCTTGTCTTCCTGGACCATTCTCTTGACTTCACCATGTTTGTAACCACACCAGTAAATGTCTAGAAGGAGCTGAGTATCACAGTCATTTTAAAGCTGCCTAATTGGTGCTTATTATGCTTTATTGCTGCTCCGTGACATCCACAGGTGTTTTCAATACCTGATTGAAAACACTTTAATGAACCTCTGTTCTTCAGAGTGGTCGTCTTTAAGAGGTTGAATAATTGTATCAATGAAGAATTCACAAAAGAAACATTTACTACTGTATTACAAAACCAATTGATGTCATTTTAGTTGCATATGGTTCTTTAAATAGTCCTTGTAGGATTTCATTCTGAATACAATTACAAATGTACACTAAATTCCCTAAAACCCTTTACAGCATTGGGGGTTGAATAATTTTGAACACAACTGTACAACACACACAGCCCCTTGCACGCTAGCGATACATGCGATATACAACACACACAGCCCCTTGCACGCTAGCGATACATGCGATATACAACACACACAGCCCCTTGCACACAAATCTGTAAAGATAAAGAAGTCATTTTTCGACGGTGTGCGCTGAGCTAATTTTACCGTTTGCGCTCATGTTTAAAAGCAATTTGAAGTCACGTTTAATTATAACACCCAGACAAATTAAATTATATATCCTTTTAAATTGTGTTCGTTTTCAAAAATTTAAGCGCACAGAATATCGGCCCCTGATATCGGTTATCGGCCTGAGAGACGGCCGATAATCGGTATCGGCCTGGAAAAAAACATATCGGTCTATCCCTAATATATATACACACACACACACACACACATACACATACACACTTCTGCTCTGTATATCAAGGGGTAGATCTGTTCAGTAACGCAGAATGTAGTTGGGGAGGGCAGTCAAACTCCGCTCCCCCAGGGTTCCTGAACTCCAACTCTCATCATTCCCAGGTCAGCTGTAGCATTGCAAGAATTTTTTTTAGAAAGTATTTTACCAGAAAGGATACATTGAGATTTCTCTCGTTTTCAAGTATGTCCTGGGTGGCGAGTATGTACCGTTAGGTGTCTTGCCCAAGGACACTTACTGGAGAGGTGCTCTTGCCGGGATCAAACCTGTTTCTCCACGGTTATAGAGCAGTGATCAAGCCGGTACTTCTTGGAATTGTAGGCATCAACATATGGGGGGGGGGGCTGTGAGTTTGAAGGACCTGCAGTAGGGGCTTAATGGACCAGTTGTTGGAATGCAGGATCTAGAATTCAAATGTGAAAAATAACCTGTGACTTATAGGTGTTGTCATAGCACATGGTAAATACATACACCCTGTGATTGCATATAAAGAGATCTGCCCCCAAAACCACACAACTTCTAGAGATACATGGAAGACTTTATAGTAACACGAGAGCAAGGACATAAATCGAAGCAAAGCAAACCTCACACGTCATCAGGTCATTGGCAAACAGAAAGTGTGCGGAGGGGGAACCTGTGTTTGTGCATAAATCACAATATATTTTTTTTATTTTACACACTATTCTATTGTTAAAGTATCAGAAAGAGAAATGATATTTAAGCACTGGAACATCACGAACACTGCAGTGACGAAGCAGTGAGCTGTGGATGGTCACAGAAATGACCGGAGACACTTCTAGCAAAACATTATATAAAATTTAAAAAAAAATAGATATTTTCAAAATACAGAGAACTAACCATGCTGTTCTATTAACCTCACTGCTGATGACT
Source organism: Leptobrachium leishanense (assembly GCA_009667805.1). Taxonomy (NCBI): domain Eukaryota; kingdom Metazoa; phylum Chordata; class Amphibia; order Anura; family Megophryidae; genus Leptobrachium; species Leptobrachium leishanense. The sequence goes on along the minus strand of CM019069.1, from coordinate 30,573,849 downwards.
TTCCATGATATCATGCCATGGATTACCCCAACTGGTGTCAAGAAGGAATGAAAAGTAACAGCAAGCGCCCTCTCATGTGGCTGGATTTGTATTACATGAAGAGTTTTACTGCTGCTGCCGCTTTATCGTTCAGTGTTTACAGAGCATGAAATCACAGATAAGGTTGATTTCTGATCAATCAATCCAGTTCTTGAAAGGAGGGGTTTTTTTTGCATGTGATCTACAAGCCAGGAATAAAGCAGATCCCAGAGCTCCTTTCTCCATTCTAAGAGTAGGCAGCATGCGCGCGCCGGCCTCCGCCACGCGTCTCAGGAGCGGCTTATGAATTTTAATATCACAGCAGGGGGAGAGCTGACGGAGCCGATACCCAGAGGCGTGCTGGGGATTCCTTGGAACCGGCAAATACACGTGTATTTATCACGCAGAGCATGAAACACATTTCCAATATTTTATCACATCATTCCAATATTCTAAAAGGGGGGGGGGGGAGTAGCATCAAGGGACAAACAACATAAAGCAGACTCCATGCAAAGCGGATTATTACGGTGGGCAGACGTGGGTCTCGCTTTTGCATATTACACTATTATTTTATGTTTTATAGTGAATTTATGATTTTCTTTTGGAACGTTCGATCACTCTTTGAAGGAACGTACAATACGTCTCAAACATCTGATTTTAGAACCCCCCCCCCCAACCTGTCAATGCAGATTAATGGGTCACTAGCGGAGAATTCCTATGTATTATGTTCAGAGGTTTTATGACCAGAGCCAGATTTTGTCGGATCTCTGGTGTTGGATTTCAGCAGTATGCTCAGCCACCGTCAATAAGCTCCCTAGACAAAAGTGTGCCAGCCATTGCAGAGCATATATACACCTTAATTTTGTCATTGTCACTGGACATTATTATGCAGTTTATAAATTAATAGAATATTTATTTATAAACAAAGTATTTTACCAGGACGGATACATTGAGATTTCTCTAGATTTCAAACATGTCCTGGGTACATAAGAAAACAAGAACTGAAAACAACTGGCTTCATTTCATTCTTTGTTTGCCATAGGTATTGCAAAAAGAACAAAGGGTTAAAACAGTCCACTACTTGCAGCATATGTACCAGCCATCCTGGGAAGCAGTGAGTGGGATCACAGGCAGGCAGTGTAGTGTAAACACTAGATTAGTCACTGCTCAGTCTTAACATCAGGTGGTGCAACCGTATCCTAGAATGAGTTATGAATTAATGGAGAGGCGCAGGCTGCGTTCCAATGAGTTATGAATGAATGGAGGGGCGCAGGCTGCGTTCCAATGAGTTATGAATGAATGGAGGGGCGCAGGCTGCGTTCCAATGAGTTATGAATGAATGGAGGGGCGCAGGCTGCGCTCCAATGAAGAGAACAACTGCACAAAGTGCAGGGAAGGTGTCACAACAATGTATCATTTATTGAAAAGAAACCACACAATAAAAAAGAAAGCAAGCAACACACAAGTATGGGGTAGCGGCAGCTCATAGGAGTACAGCTCAGGATTAAGCCCATATCGGGAGAAACGCGTCGAGCGATGTCAGTTCTTGTTTTTAATCTTCACCTTCTCTTTGCATGGGGGTTGTTTTGCGGACTACCCTGGCGGGTATTATTTTATAGATTAGAGGTGTGTAGGCAGCTCGAACTGCCGAGGTAATTAGATAGAACCCTACTCATATACCTTTCATCCGGTTGGATGTCTTGTCGCCAGTGTGGACTCCTATGAGGTGTCGCTACCCCATACTTGTGTGTTGCTTTCTTTCTTTTTTATTGTGTGGTTTCTTTTCAATAATGATACATTGTTGTGACACCTTCCCTGCACTTTGTGCAATTGTTCTCTTTATATATACACTTTCTGGGTTATGCCCTGTAGGGTGTCCATTTATGGTTCCCCTCTTTATCTTCTCTTTGTTGCGTTCCAATGAGTTATGAATGAATGGAGAGGCGCAGGCTGCGCTCCAATGAGATATGAATGAATGGAGAGGCGCAGGCTACATTCCAATGAGTTATGAATGAATGAATGGAGAGGCGCAGGCTGCTCTCCAATGAGTTATGAATGAATGGAGAGGCGCAGGCTGCGTTCCAATGAGTTATGAATGAATGGAGAGGCGCAGGCTGCGTTCCAACGAGTTATGAATGAATGGAGAGGCGCAGGCTGCGTTCCAACGAGTTATGAATGAATGGAGAGGCGCAGGCTGCGTTCCAACGAGTTAGGAATGAATGGAGAGGCGCAGGCTGCGTTCCAACGAGTTAGGAATGAATGGAGAGGCGCAGGCTGCGTTCCAACGAGTTATGAATGAATGGAGAGGCGCAGGCTGCGTTCCAACGAGTTATGAATGAATGGAGAGGCGCAGGCTGCTCTCCAATGAGTTGTGAATGAATGGAGAGGCGCAGGCTGCGTTCCAACGAGTTATGAATGGAGAGGCGCAGGCTGCGTTCCAACGAGTTAGGAATGAATGGAGAGGCGCAGGCTGCGTTCCAACGAGTTATGAATGAATGGAGAGGCGCAGGCTGCGTTCCAATGAGTTATGAATGAATGGAGAGGCGCAGGCTGCGTTCCAATGAGTTATGAATGAATGGAGAGGCGCAGGCTGCGTTCCAATGAGTTATGAATGAATGGAGAGGCGCAGGCTGCGTTCCAATGAGTTATGAATGAATGGAGAGGCGCAGGCTACATTCCAATGAGTTATGAATGAATGGAGAGGCGCAGGCTGTGTTCCAATGAGTTATGAATGAATGGAGAGGCGCAGGCTGCGTTCCAATGAGTTATGAATGAATGGAGAGGCGCAGGCTGCGTTCCAATGAGTTATGAATGAATGGAGAGGCGCAGGCTGCGTTCCAACGAGTTAGGAATGAATGGAGAGGCGCAGGCTGCGTTCCAACGAGTTAGGAATGAATGGAGAGGTGCAGGCTGCGTTCCAATGAGTTATAAATGAATGGAGAGGCGCAGGCTGCGTTCCTTCTGAAACAGATACAAATCTGAAGGACATCAAAGCTTGGGATATTAGGAATCTATGGTGGGTTACAGAGATTCTACATAGAATAATATGAAGATTACTTCTCCATGTGTAATTTAGAGCCGAATGTTTTTTTTTGCTGTTGTTTCTTTTACACAGCAATGCCAATACTTAATTTTCAATTTTATGCCTTCTATACCTAAAACCAGTAACGCAAGGCTGGCCGTTCACTGGCACCGTATTTGTGCGAACATCAGATATTATCTGAAGTCATCCGACCAATCCTACAACATGCAAGTGAATCAGCCCTCTTCCACTACATCCGACCACCAGACGATTTTATGCGATTCTAAAATACTGGCGATCCTTTCAATTTTCATGGGATTTGGTCGGATGAAAATCGGACGATCTGGTACAGGTTTACATGAAAAAGAAGAATTGTACAGTTCAACCGCCATGACGTGGCAGGGAAATTTCCCCATAGAGAAATGAATCAGAGCGAAGCCCATATGATGCAATGTAAAAAAAAAAAAAAAAAATTTATTCAACTATTTTTATTTTACTCTGCAGCGAAAAGCATTTTTACTTACTGATTTTTTAGAATTTGTTTTGGTATTGTTCAGGATTATTCAGTGAAATTTTGGTTCGTTTTTTTTTTTTCTCTTCCTTTACACAAACAGGGTTATTCAAAGAGAATCGAAAAGTCACCGCACGTTTGGTGACTTTTCGTTCTCTTCAAGACAGTGCGATTTGGCGATCCCATTTCGGCGACCCTGCGGTGTATTCAGCAAGCACCACAGGGTCCCCGAATTGCAGGGAAAAGCTGCCGCAAACCCAGTGAACGTACACCGAAACCCGCAAAAACATCTGGATTAACCCTGCCGAACATGCCGGAGAAACCCGAGCAGGAGCCTATCAGAGTGCAGGGCAGCCGTCGGAAGAACCTGACACTGCAGACAAATGGAGTGAGGAAAAAAAACAGTACGCTTGAATGTTTGCAAAGTGAAACGCTGTTTGCAAAGAAACTACTGAGCGAAAATGTCTGAAATTTATATATAAGATCCAATGAATGATAATAAAAAGGGCTGTTACAGAAAAAAATAAAAAACAATGGAAAAAAAAACATTTTTGCAAAAAAATCCCAAAAAGTGCCTGATACAAAAAAAAACACCAAAAAAAATAAAGAAACTTTTTACTGTAGAATATTATAATAGACGGTTTATTAGATATTGGATTAAAACGGGAATATTTTTAACATTGAATCCTATGGGATTCACCTGAATAAACCTGTCGAATTAAACCACCGAACAGCAGGGCGATTCGGCAACTTTTCTCAGCTGTTTTTTGTTCTCTGAATAGACAAAGCATTGCTTCTCTATGGGGAATTCACTGCCCTTGAACAGGCACCGAACAGGCACCGTATGTGTAGGCAATTCGCCAACATTTGGCGAACTGCCTGATCTCTGGATAGCCGAATGGCCAGGAAAGGTAACCGTACCCTGAATTTCAGCGTTCGGTTACCTTTCGGCCACAATTCGGATCTCTTTGAATAACCCTGAAAGACAAGGTTTTTTTCTCTTGCACCTTTCTTTTTTTTTCTTCTCTTTGAGACGGCTGCGTTCAGCGTTGCTGTCCCTGGTGCTGACACCTATTGCAGCATCAAGGACAGGGGTTAATCCCCCATGTAACCTGGCAAGTTTTTTTCTCCCTCACTGCTTTGGCTGCTTTCGACAGGGGGGGGGGGGACACACTTCCAGTGGATGACAGAACAGGCAAAAACCGAACTTATAAAACAAAAATTTCATAATTATGTGCAAATATTCTGAAATATCAGGGGGAAAAATACCCACGTCTAAACATGAAATTCATTTATTTTTCACGTATGTGACCTAAAGGTAATTTTACACAATACTAGTAATCATTTTTCCCCCGTCACATGGTGGAGTCAGGGTTGGAAATGGAATTATCCACTTTTTGCGTCATATCAGCATGTGACTATTTCCCCATACTAACAAAAAGATGATCTGATAATAGCTTCCCCCAATAAATAAAAATCACAGGTCAATGATTGATTTAACCCCTTAGTAATGCAGCTTCAGATACTGTTGTTAGTCGATTGAAGACAAGTAACTTTGGTTGAGACAGTTCAGGGTCTGGTCTGTGTCAGACCTCAAGGAACCCGGCAACAGAATTAACTCCCTGATCCAGCCACGGACCATCACTCATTTTCCCACCTGATGAAATATTCCATCAGTCGGGAAGGGGATTAAAGAAGGGCTTAGGCCAAATGTTGACATACACACACACGAAAATGTAGGAGCCGTTCACATGTCGATTTGTGCAGAACATAAAAGAAAACTATAGGGTCCATTCACAGAGCACCAAACATTGGGTGAAACTTTGGTGCTTTACTTTTTGTGGCATTTCACTGAAAACACGGTGAATTCACTATTCAGCTGAAATTGGAGTCGCCAAAGCAGTTATCGGAAGTCAGCAAAAAATACTGAATTGAGCCGATAAATTGCCGAATTGGCATCGGCAAATTCCACATGGGAAAAAAAGAAAAGAAAAAAAGCGATAAGATTTTTGTTACAAATGTGTCTAAATAAAAAAAGGTCCTTTAAAAAAAAATATAAAGGTCTGTTAAAAGAAATAAAAAGAGCCTTTAAAAAAATAAAAACAACAAATGTCTCAAGTACAAAAAGGTCTATATTAAATGGAATATCATGTTTTTTAATTTTATTCTTTTTTTTTTCTTTCTTAGAAAGTATTTTACCAGGAAGGATACATTGAGATTTCTATCATTTTCAAGTATGTCCTGGGTACTGCTGTCACTTCTCTTGTATTTCACGAATTGACAGCTTTGTGAGTAGATGAAATGATGCAAAATTGCATCTACAGTGAAATTATTATTATTATTTATTAAGCGCCAACACATTCCGCAGCGCTGAACAAGCTGCAATGGGTAAAGACAGGAGAATTCTACAATACATACAGGAGACAGGTCAGTATTCCTGCCAGCAGATACAGGAGGATATGAGGACCCTATTCCCGTGGGAATTTACAATCTAGATGGGTGAGGGGCAATTTCAGTGCAATTTCGGGGCCAATTCTGAGGTTAGTGAATAACCCCTTTAATAATGAGGTGGTGGGATGGGGTTTGGGTTGAAACATGGTCACCTGGCTCCTGGATTTGTCAAAACTTAATTTTAAGCAAAAGGAAGTCATAATAAAAGTAAATCCATGGCATGTTGCAATATTATTATTTTTAGCATTTATATTGCGCCAACAGTTTCTGCAGCGCTTTACACGAAGCAGTGGGAACAAGACAATATTAAAACCACACATAGGAGCAGAAACATAAGTTGTAGAGGGCCCTGCTCGAGTGAGCTTACACTCTAGAGAGATCATGTAAAGGCGTAACCTATGCAACGAACAGAGATACTGTAAAACCTACACACACAATAACCTGGGCTGCCATCAGCAACCAATACTATACGGCTTACACACAAAGAGCCACATAATAACCTGGACTGCCATCAGCAACCAATACTATACAGCTTACACACAAAGCGCCACACAATAACCTGGGCTGCCATCAGCAACCAATACTATACAGCTTACACACAAAGCGCCACACAATAACCTGGGCTGCCATCAGCAACCAATACTATACAGCTTACACACAAAGCGTCACACAATAACCTGGGCTGCCATCAGCAACCAATACTATACAGCTTACACACAAAGCGCCACACAATAACCTGGGCTGCCATCAGCAACCAATACTATACAGCTTACACACAAAGAGCCACACAATAACCTGGGCAGCCATCAGCAACCAACAATACTATACAGCTTACACACAAAGCGCCACACAATAACCTGGGCTGCCATCAGCAACCAATACTATACAGCTTACACACAAAGTGCCACACAATAACCTGGGCTGCCATCAGCAACCAACAATACTATACGGCTTACACACAAAGAGCCAGGGTTGTCAACTATTCTCCTTACTGATTGGATTTTAGTTTTGGTGAACGCCAGTTTTCAGTCAGTGCCGCAAATAGTGTTTTGTGAGTAAGCCCAGTTAGGCTAATGCCAGACGAGCGCATTTTCTATGGACTGTGCGTCCATGCAGTACGGACGCACGTTCTGACGGAAGACGCAGTAGTGGCCACACGGTCCGTTTTTGTGACTGACATTATTTTTGACGGATGTAGATGGGAAATGAAAAACCATTTTGTCCGTCAAAAATGCTGGACGTATAAATGCAGTCCGTCTGACTTCGTTCCATCACGCACACACAAAGCTATGCGGATGTTGCAGATGCAGCGCACGCTGTGTGTCCGTTCTAGCGGATTTACATTCTTACCTAACCTGCGTCCGTTTGCCGCGTCCGTCATGCGTCCGCACTTCCGTGCAGACGTACTTCGTGTGAGGGGCTCCATTGGTTGGAATGCTATGCTGCCACGGACGTACAAATGTGCGGCAACACGGACGTGATCACTGCGCTCGTCTGACATGGGCCTCAACTCTTGATTTATTTCCGATTGACAATATCAGGACAAGAACAAAACGCTCGATATAGAATGACCGGGATTAATGAAGAAAAGCAAAAGGTTAAAATCACAAATTCTGTGAGATTTGGGTCAAGAAAAGAAAATTAAAAATCACACATATACATGCACTTCAGCCGCAGAAAAACACTGGTGAGAAATGAGGGTCCTGACAACGAGCAACGGCACTAGTGGCCTGCTCTACGGTGGGACCTGCTCTACGGTGGGACCTGCTCATATCTCACAAAGTTTTAGCTCAATTGTGCCATTACAGGGGCAACTGCTCCATATGCAAATCAGACGCAATCACCCAGAAATAGTGGCCAGTACTGAATGCCAAGGACGTCATCCCTGCACGAGATGCAGCAACCCCGACGATCGTTTCGGCCTTGATAGGCCTCGTCAGGAGGGTATAGCTGACACCTCTCTAGACACCTTCAGCAAGGGGTCCACTCTGGATGGCCCTGTAAAAACACGGCTTCTCGCCGCAAAATAAAAAGGTCTTTTTTGCTTTTCTTCCGCTTCAACGCGTTTAGAAATATTTGATTTCTGCCGCCATAAGCAACATTTATACAGGACCGTGTACTGTATTCATATTTAACCTCATTCGGGGCCGTTTTTCTTGCCACTACAACACAAGCCAATGGAAGACCCATATGCACATAATTGGGAATCATTAAACGATCGGGACCGTGCATTTCCATAAAAATCCATCTGTAAAAACTGGATTGTCTTTATGGATTAGTCCCTCAGACCAAGCACAAACAAGACATTATGGGGGTGTGGGACGTGTACGCAGCACAAGGTGGAGGTGACAGTCCTGTCCTCTTTGATCTTCATAATGCTTTTCTCATGGTATGAACTCTCTTTCATCCTTTCGATAATCCACTAGTGTGCCGCTTTCCATTTTTTAACCATTTACTCCTTTTTAAAAGGAACATTCTAAAAAGGTGGCGTTTTCAATAGCGCTCTAAACAGGACAGGTTTGGCAAAAGCATGGGACAGAATCCTGCAATCAGTCACCTGACTGTGCTTCACATAACTGGCAAACCTGGCCTGGTAGCAGGTCCTGGGGAAAGGTTTTGAAAGCACTGTTCTAAGGGGTTTTAAAACAAGCCTCATCAAATCCAATCTAGTAAAAGAAGCATTTTGGCTATGGGAATTATCTACTTATTTGCCTGTAAAGCATTAATCCCGTTTCTTCAGCAGTCCATGGGACCGTAGCGCTATGATCCATTTCTTCCTGGTTCACTGGATGTGGGGGTTTTCTGTTATATTGAGTGACAAGGAGGAGGAGAAGTGAGGGGGATTGAGATCATTTTACAGAGACAGAGGAGATAGGGAACAAGCTGAAAGTGCAGGGTATTCAAGAAAAGAAAAAAAAAAGGAATTATTTGACAAGCCTTTTGAATAAAGCGCAGTAGCTAGCGATTTCAGGTACAATCGAACACTAGAATAATAATCCTTTAAATCAATTGGATTATGTCTAAGATCACAATAACACCCAATATCCTGTTATAAATGAAGAGACCAGCTCTAGGTTAAAAGAAAAAATTATATATATATATATATATATATACACATAGTTGTGTTCAAAATTATTCAACCCCCACTGAAATTGAGTGTTTTGGCCAGTATGACATTGATTTTGATCATTCAGTCATCTTGCTTACAATTAAATCAAAGAGGCACGTGTAGGTCAGACAAATATAACATAACATTTATAATGAAATAACCACAAATGTCTTTTCTGTGCTCACATCATTATCAGTTTTATTCAACCCCCAAGTGACATTCAATCTCAGTACAACATCCTTTTACAGTTATAACAGCTTTTAAACGTGAAGCATAGCTTGACACAAGTGTCTTGCAGCGATCTACGGGTATCTTCGCCCATTCTTCATGGGCAAAAGCCTCCAGTTCAGTCACATTCTTAGGCTTGCGCACTGCAACTGCTTTCTTTAAGTCCCACCAGAGGTTCTCAATCGGATTTAAGTCAGGTGACTGCGATGGCCACTCCAAAATGTTCCAGCCTTTAATCTGCAACCATGCTCTAGTGGACTTGGAGGTATGCTTGGGATCATTGTCCTGTTGAAAGGTCCAACGTCTCCCAAGCCTCAGGTTTGTGACGGACTGCATCACATTGTCATCCAATATCTCCTGGTACTGAAGAGAAATCATGGTACCTTGCACACGCTGAAGCTTCCCTGTACCTGCAGAAGCAAAACAGCCCCAAAGCATGATTGACCCCCCGCCATGCTTCACAGTAGGCAAGGTGTTCTTTTCTTCATAGGCCTTGTTCTTCCTCCTCCAAACATAGCATTGATCCATGGGCCCAAACAGTTCTAATTTTGTTTCATCAGTCCACAGAACACTATCCCAAAACTTCTGTGGTTTGTCCACATGACTTTTGGCATACTGCAGTCGACTCTTCTTATTCTTTGGAGACAGCAAGGGGGTGCGCCTGGGAGTTCTGGCATGGAGGCCTTCATTACGCAGTGTGCGCCGTGTTGTCTGAGCTGAAACTTCAGTACCCACATCTGACAAATCTTTTCTCAGTTCCTCAGCAGTCACACGGGGGGGACTTTTCTCCACTCTACGCTTCAGGTAGCGCACAGCAGTCGAAGTCAGCATCTTCTTTCTGCCACGACCAGGTAGCGTTTCAACAGTGCCCTTTGCCTTGAATTTGCGAATGATGCTTCCTATGGTCTCTCTTGGTATGTTTAACATCTTTGCAATCTTCTTATAGCCATTGCCCTTCCTGTGAAGAGTAATCACCTCTTCTCTTGTCTTCCTGGACCATTCTCTTGACTTCACCATGTTTGTAACCACACCAGTAAATGTCTAGAAGGAGCTGAGTATCAGTCATTTTAAAGCTGCCTAATTGGTGCTTATTATGCTTTATTGCTGCTCCGTGACATCCACAGGTGTTTTCAATACCTGATTGAAAACACTTGAATGAACCTCTGTTCTTCAGAGTGGTAGTCTTTAAGGGGTTGAATAATTGTGTCAATGAAGAATTCACAAAAGAAACATTTACTACTGTATTACAAAACCAATTGATGTCATTTTAGTTGCATATGGTTCTTTAAAAAGTCCTTGTAGGATTTCATTCTGAATACAATTACAAATGTACACTAAATTCCCTAAAACCATTTACAGCATTGGGGGTTGAATAATTTTGAACACAACTGTACCTTGACCCGGCGTTCCCTTGATCTCCTCCCACAGTTTCCTCTGGCCAGTCGTGTCATCCTGCTTACGGGTTCCCTTCCCTGCAAGCTCCGCAACGCAGGGGGGGGGGGGGGCGAGACCGGGTGGAGATTGGAAAAATAAAAATCCATTTAAAACAATATACCGCTTAAAAAAAAAAAATCATATAATCAGACCCCCAGGGAGGTTAAGTAATATTGTTTAAAAGCCATTATAATAATAATTATTGACGGAAGTAAGGTGATGGGGAAGGTGAGAGGTGGAGGGCAGGTTAGGCTTGTGGTGACCCTTGATCACCAGAAAATATTGTGGGAGACATGAGTGCGGGAGGGGGGGTGGCAGCAGGAAGAAAGAGCCGCAGCTTAATGTGACAGTCACTGAGATATGCAGACAGGAGGACAGGGAGGAAGCAATCAAGAGAGGGGGGAAAACCAGTGAGCTGACAGGGAGGAGGGATAGTGAGGGTTAAAGTAAAGAATGTGAGAGATTTTAGGGAAGACAGGAGAAAGGCAGAAAGTCCCACACCATCCAGAACAGCATACCCTCCCCAGCAGCATTCAGAACAGCACCCCGATTAACCCTTTTGAACCCCAGCAGCATCCAGTGCAGCACCCCTTATTAACCCTTTCAACCCCCTCCCTAGCAGCATTCAGAGCTTCACACACACAGTGTGATGGGCAGACAATATTTAAAAAATAATCATTACTAGGCCTGCACTTCCATGGAGCTTCTCTCCTGTCCCAGGTCTCAGACAGGCTGGAATTTGTCCCTTAGCCTCCACCCAGCAGCCTCCATGCACGCACTGAGTGCTGCACCGGCACAGGATGATGACAGGACAAAGTGGGTGGAGTCAAACCCGGAAGTGCTGTATTCTTTCTACAGTCTCACTGACTCAGACTACACATTGTGAAACGGAGGAGGGGGCACAGCGGGCAGACATAGAGCCAGCAGGCTCAGAGCGGCAGGGCAGTCAGCAGGAATCCAAATCCCTCGGACTAGAGATTTGGATTCCTTGCTCCCCACCCAAACATCAGTGGAGATGATTAGCTCGGGAGCTGAGGGGAAAATAGCGTGGCCCACTGTGCTTGCTAAAACCGGCCTAGCCAGCACTGGCTGCGCCCCCTCAAAGCTGCTGCACCCGAGGCGGGTGCCTCCCTCGCCTCGCCCTCCATTCGGCCCTGCATTGCAATTATATACACTGCTCAAAAACATAAAGGGAACACAAACATAAGACATCCTAGATCTGAATGAATGAAATATTCTTATTAAATACTGTGGTCATTACATAGTTGAATGTGCTGACAACAAAATCACACAAACATTATCAATGGAAATCAAATTGATTAACCCATGGAGATCTGGATTTGGAGTTACACTCAAAATTAAAGTGGAAAACAACACTACAGGCTGATCCAACTTTGATGTAATGTCCTTCAAACACGTCAAAATGAGGCTCAGTAGTGTGTGTGACCTCCACGTGCCTGTATGACCTCCCTGCAATGCCTGGGCATGCTCCTGATGACGTGGCGGATGGTCTCCTGAGGGATCTCCTCCCACACCTGGACTAAAGCATCACCCAACTCCTGGACAGTCTGTGGTGCAACGTGGCGTTGGTGGATGGAGCGAGACACGATGTCCCAGATGTGCTCAATTGGATTCAGGTCTGGGGAACGTGCGGGCCAGTCCATAGCATCAATGCCTTCGTCTTGCAGGAACTGCTGACACACTCCAGCCACATGAGGTCTAGCATTGTCTTGCATTAGGAGGAACCCAGGGCCAACCGCACCAGCATATGGTCTCACAAGGGGTCTCGGGATCTCATCTCGGTACCTAATGGCACTCAGGCTACTCTGGCGAGCACATGGAGGGCTGTGCGGCCCCCTAAAGAAATGCCACCCCACACCATTACTGACCCACTGCCAAACCAGTCATGCTGGAGGATGTTGCAGGCAGCAGAACGTGCTCCACGGCTTCTCCACACCTTGGCACGTGTGCACAGTGTTAACCTGCTTTCATCTGAAGAGCACAAGGCGCCAGTGGCGAAGCTGCCAAACGTCCTGCACGGTGTTGGGCTGTAAGCACAACCCCACACCTGTGGATGTCGGGCCCTCATACCACCCTCATGGAATCTGTTTATGACCGTTTATGCAGCCACATGCACATTTGTGGCCCGCTGGAGGTCATTTTGCAGGGCTCTGGCAGTGCTCCTCCTGTCCCTCCTTGCACAAAGGCGGAGGTAGCGGTCCTGCTGCTGGCTTGTTGCCCTTCTGCGGCCTCCTCCAGGTCTCCTGATGTACTGGCCTGTCTCCTGGTAGCACCTCCATGCTCTGGACACTACGCTGACAGACACAGAAAAACCTTCTTGCCACAGCTCGCATTGATGTGCCATCCTGGATGAGCTGCACTACCTGAGCCACTTGTGTGGGTTGTAGACTCCGTCTCATGCTAGCACTGGAGTGACAGTACCGCCAGCATTCAAAAGTGACCAAACCATCAGCCAGAAAGCATAGGAACTGAGAAGTGGTCTGTGGTCACCACCTGCAGAACCACTCCTTTATTGGGGATGTCTTGCTACCTGCCTATACTTCCCACATGTTGTCTATTCCAGGGATGGCAAACCTTTTTGAGCCCGAGTGCCCAAACTGGATCGCTGAACCAAATTCTGTGTCTCAAAGTGCCAACCCCAAAATTAGACCTGAATACTGATTTATTTTTAAAAAAAAAACTTCATACAAGTGTTTGAACTAATTATGTGCTTAAGTCTTAAAAGAAAAATACAGTATAAGAAGATGGATATATTGCCCCAGCTCACACATGGATAAATTGCCTCCAGCTCTCACATGGATATATTACCCCCAGCTCACATGAATATATATTGCCCCAAGCAGCTCACAAGGATATATATTGCACCAAGCAGATCACAAGAATATATATTGCCCCCAGCTCGCAAGGTCCCGTTTGCAAGGTGCCTTCGAGCATGCTTCTTCCTCCCAGCGGCCGCCGGCAAAGGATGTAGCCCGGCCTCTTGTTGGGAAACGCACAAGCCGTGGTCTCGTGAGATCCCAGAGTTAACTCCGCGATTTCGCGGCTGGTGGATCTCAACGAGCGGCCGGGCAACATTCTTTGCCGGCAGCCGCTGGGAGGAGGAAGCGTGCTCGGCAGTGAGGCAAGCCTATGGCGCGCGTGCCAACACGGTTGGCCCCACGTGCCAGGTGTGGCACGCGTGCCATAGGTTCGCCATCACTGGTCTATTTCATTTGCACAACAGCATGTGGACTTGATTGTCAGTGTTGCTACAGAAGTGGACAGTTTGATTTCACAGACGTGTGATTGACTTGGAGTTACATTGTGTTGTTTAAGTGTTATCTTTTATTTTTTTGAGCAGTGTGTGTATATATATATATTATATACAGTTGTGTTCAAAATTATTCAACCCCCAATGCTGTAAAGGGTTTTAGGGAATTTAGTGTACATTTGTAATTGTATTCAGAATGAAATCCTACAAGGACTTTTTAAAGAACCATATGCAACTAAAATGACATCAATTGGTTTTGTAATACAGTAGTAAATGTTTCTTTTGTGAATTCTTCATTGACACAATTATTCAACCCCTTAAAGACTACCACTCTGAAGAACAGAGGTTCATTCAAGTGTTTTCAATCAGGTATTGAAAACACCTGTGGATGTCACGGAGCAGCAATAAAGCATAATAAGCACCAATTAGGCAGCTTTAAAATGACTGTGATACTCAGCTCCTTCTAGACATTTACTGGTGTGGTTACAAACATGGTGAAGTCAAGAGAATGGTCCAGGAAGACAAGAGAAGAGGTGATTACTCTTCACAGGAAGGGCAATGGCTATAAGAAGATTGCAAAGATGTTAAACATACCAAGAGAGACCATAGGAAGCATCATTCGCAAATTCAAGGCAAAGGGCACTGTTGAAACGCTACCTGGTCGTGGCAGAAAGAAGATGCTGACTTCGACTGCTGTGCGCTACCTGAAGCGTAGAGTGGAGAAAAGTCCCCGTGTGACTGCTGAGGAACTGAGAAAAGATTTGTCAGATGTGGGTACTGAAGTTTCAGCTCAGACAATACGGCGCACACTGCGTAATGAAGGCCTCCATGCCAGAACTCCCAGGCACACCCCCTTGCTGTCTCCAAAGAATAAGAAGAGTCGACTGCAGTATGCCAAAAGTCATGTGGACAAACCACAGAAGTTTTGGGATAGTGTTCTGTGGACTGATGAAACAAAATTAGAACTGTTTGGGCCCATGGATCAACGCTATGTTTGGAGGAGGAAGAACAAGGCCTATGAAGAAAAGAACACCTTGCCTACTGTGAAGCATGGCGGGGGCTCAATCATGCTTTGGGGCTGTTTTGCTTCTGCAGGTACAGGGAAGCTTCAGCGTGTGCAAGGTACCATGAATTCTCTTCAGTACCAGGAGATATTGGATGACAATGTGATGCAGTCCGTCACAAACCTGAGGCTTGGGAGACGTTGGACCTTTCAACAGGACAATGATCCCAAGCATACCTCCAAGTCCACTAGAGCATGGTTGCAGATTAAAAGGCTGGAACATTTTGGAGTGGCCATCGCAGTCACCTGACTTAAATCCGATTGAGAACCTCTGGTGGGACTTAAAGAAAGCAGTTGCAGTGCGCAAGCCTAAGAATGTGACTGAACTGGAGGCTTTTGCCCATGACGAATGGGCGAAGATACCCGTAGATTGCTGCAAGACACTTGTGTCAAGCTATGCTTCACGTTTAAGGCTGGGGTCAGACGAGCGTAGTGTTCACGTCCGTGATTGCGCCTAAAAGTACGTCCGTGATAGCATGACAGAAAGCCCATTGGAGCCTGACACATGAAGTACGTCCGCACTGAACTGCGGACGCACAACGACCGCGGCCCACGGACGCAAGGCAGGCAAGAACGTACATCCCCTAGAACGGCCGCACAAAGTGCGCTGCGTCCGCAACGTCTGCATAGCTTTGTGTGTGAGTGATGGAACGTGGTCAGACGGACTGCATTTATACGTCCAGCATTTTTCACGGACAAAATGGTTTTGCTTTTTAATTTATTTTCCCTCCTACATCCGTCAAAATATACGTCAGTGAATAAACGGACTGTGTGGCCACTACTGTGTCTTCCGTACTGACGTACGTCCGTGTGCACGGACGTACAGTCCGTAGAAATCACGATCGTCTGACCCTAGCCTAAAAGCTGTTATAACTGTAAAAGGATGTTGTACTAAGTACTAAGATTGAATGTCACTTGGGGGTTGAATAAAACTGCTAATGATGTGAGCACAGAAAAGACATTTGTGGTTATTTCATTATAAATGTTATGTTATATTTGTCTGACCTACACGTGCTTCTTTGATTTAATTGTAAGCAAGATGACTGAATGATCAAAATCAATGTCAAACTGGCCAAAACACTCAATTTCAGTGGGGGTTGAATAATTTTGAACACAACTGTATGTACCAGTCCGAATGTGGCTTGGGGTTACAGTTTTTGGCTCTGAAATTTAACATTGAGCCACACTCGGGAATACCGCCAGGGAGGTTAATAAATATATTAATAGTTTTATGCATTTTAATATATACTTACACTGCACATTACTGAGTTTTATTGCTGTGGAGCTCTGTGATACGCTCAAACACACTGCACATTACTGTGAGTTTTATTGCTGTGGAGCTCTGTAATGTGCAGTTTGTACAAGTGTATCAGTATTGTACAGTATCTTTATAAACCTGTAAAGTGATCAGCAGTTTGGATAATTATTTGGCACTTTGTTAAATATTTTACAGATCTTCAGTTCCAGTTCGTTCTTCTGAGTGTGCAATTGCTTTGCAGCCCTGCTGACGGGGAGTTTGAACTGGAATGAAGATCTGTAAAATTCAAAACAAAGTGGCAAGTTATTATACAATCTGGGGTTAGCATTCGCAGCCAACCAGATGTCACAGATGTCAGGTTTATGGGGCGCATGCGTAGAGGGTCCTGTTATATATATATATAGAACTCTGTAAAAAATATTGTGTGTGGGGGTGCAATTTTCTGTTCTTGCCTCGGGTGCAAAAGGAGCTAGCTACGGCTCTGCTGCAACGAGAGACGCACTCTAGGACTCGTAATTAAAAAAAACGTTCTTAATGCGTATGTACGTTTACAGCTGATCCGATGTTTTGGCTCTTGCTGTGCGTTTATCAAGGCAAACAATGCAACTACAATAACATTATTAATACACTAATCAACTCACAACCACCTCCTTACGTCTGCGCCAAACCCCCCCCCCCCCCAATCCGCAAGGGATATCTCGGCTGAGAACAGACTGATAACGTTATGTCAAATTAAAAACGAAAACCAAAGTCTACTGTTTTTCAAACCAAACGTCAATATAGGGGTTTGTAAAAAATAATGTATAAAAAGAAAAATGAAAAACAACACTATAAACACACACACACACACACACACACACACTGGTACCAGATGTGATGCAGAAGATTATTTGCAAAATCATTTGGTGTTAATTCCCTACAAAACACAACAGTTCTGACAATATTTTGTTGATCGGTGTTCACAGACTTTCCATCCAAAAACAACCCTTAAAAACTCGTTTAGAGCAGCGCTCAACAACATTTACCGGCCAGTATATAATAAAATAAAATAAAAACACCACCTGCTTATTTTCTCGCCATTGGCTCCTGGCTTTTCTAACATAATGGTCAGGCCTTGATTTAGAAGCCAGACATAAAGTTATCAATGTCTGGGTTCGCTAGGCCACGGACTTTCTCAAGTCCAGCGCTAAGGCCCAGTTCACACCTGGGCGTTTTACAGCACGATGCTACGCGCTGCAAAACACCAAAACACGGAAATCCCATGATTTCCTATGGGGCCCGTTCACACCTGGGCGTTTTACAGTGCGTAGGAACGTGCTGTAAAACGCCCTACGCCCCAATTAGTACAGGAGCTTCTTTGGGGAATATTACAGTGCGTTCGTGGCCATAGACATGAACGCGCTGTTATCGGCATTTGCGCGTTTTCGTTATCGAAAACGCACGTATGAACGCTGGGTTCAAACGCCGGGAAAAAACAAGGTGTGAACCCAGCGTTAGTGTTTAGCTGCACGCACAGGCTATGGTCCCTTACCTATCAGTAAGGTAATGGCTGTAGTGAGTTTTGTAATGCTGGAATTGCTATTCAGACCTTGCGGTTGCATATTGCACATGCGCGGCTTCGTAATTTGCAGCCAAAATTAGTAGAATGAGCCATTCCAAGGCAGCTTGGTTCTCCTCCTCTGAAAGATATATTTCAGCTCTCCGAGCCTAGTGGTGAATGATTTTGCGAAAGCGAAACTCCTCAAAACACCAACACCCCCCCCCCCACACACACACACACAAAATCCAAAACTTACCTCTGGTCCCACCATAAAGAAGGAAGCACGAGCCAAGATTTCTGATCACCTTATGCGGTGGAAAACTGAACAAATAGTTTGCTGTGTTTTTCCGCTGTCCCTGCGCAGGTTCGCAGCAGGGTCGCACTTGGCCCCACAGAGTCCTATAGATTCCATCCTCAATATACCAACTCAAGATGCTTTAACCCCATAGTGACTGGGCGGTTTTACAAAAATTTGTCCGAAAGTGCCTGCTGCTGTTTTTACGTTTCTGCGCTGTTAGTGTTTAGGTCAAATTTTCCTCTTACTCGTTTATGGAACTCACACATATTCTACACCATTTTTGGACTTTCTAAAAAATACCATTATTTCCATCATATCATATAATTTACTATTTAAAAAAAATAAATAAATAAAAAATATGGGGGGGGGGGACACACCCTTTTTTGAAATTTAATCCCCAAAATCTACAACTGCCAAAAAAAGTCACCAGCTAAATAGTTTTGAAACGTTGTCCTGAGCTTAGAAATACAAATTTTTACATGTTTCTGCTTTTTAACCCCTTCACTGCTGAACCATTTCACCTGTGTGCTGAGCTTATTCTGACCATTTTATGCTCCTCATTTTTAGATGCCAGCTTGAGTCCTATTTAACTAAACCACCCAGACAAAAAAAATAGGATCCCCCTCTTGGCAGCTAGAGGGTTAACTAGCCCACTGATGTCCTCACACATATGGGAAGGATGTCAGTGGGTGGGGGTGAGCCAGAGGCTTGGCTGAAATCCAAAATGTCAGCCACCTATGGGCTTGAATCACGATTCGGCAACGTAGGGGTTAATGCTATGCTCTGCTGCAAAGGGGAGACTCTCCCCTTTCCAGCGGTGCAATTTGTTTTACGGTAGCATTAACCGATGGGGAGATAGATGACTCCAAAAAAGGAGCCTCCCCTCCCCTTCCTGATAGTCACAGCAGGCACCGGGTGGCAACGTCATCACGCACCGTGATGATGTCATCGCGCCTGTTGGGCCCCCCTGAAAAGGCGGGGCAGGCTTCCAGCCCACCAGACAGCCGCGGGAGCCCAGCGAGGAAGGCGAGTATCGGGAGGGACCATGTACATCCGCGGGTCTAAGGGAGTCAGCGATCAGGAAGGGGTTAATAGAGTGGCTGGGTTGGAATAGGCTCGGTAACAAGGACAATGTATGTCACACAGAGCCAAGTTACACGGAGGGTCAGAAAAAAGACTTCAGTGTGCCAGTGCTATTTCTTGCTTATTTTCTAAGCCTTGCTGTATTTACAGCGCTATGGAACTTGTTAGCGCTTTATAAGTACCTGTAACTGTATCCATAATATTTCCTGTCATCCCCATGTCTTATGTACAACCTACTTTGTGTTTCACCCGCTTTCCACTGTGCCCCGCTTGCCTGCTAAGTGTCCCCTGCTGCCAAGAACGCAACTCACTAAGAGATATTGGCTCGTGTTGATTCTCCCCCCCCCCCCTTAGCAGCTCCCAGTTATTGACAGGGTTGAAAAAGGGCAGAATATTTCTGTATAGAGAACACCTACAGGGTTATTCAAAGAGATCTGAATTGTGGCAGAAGAAAACCGAACGCTGAAATTCAGTGTACGCTTACCTTTCCTGGCCATTCGGCTATTCAGAGAGCAGGCAGTTTGCCAAATGTTGGCGAATTGCCTGCACATACGGTGCCTGTTCGAGGGCAGTGAAAACCCCATAGAGAAGCAATGCTTTGTCTATTCAGAGAACACCAAATAGCAGTGAAAAGTTGCCGAAATGCCCTGCCAATCGGTGGTTTCATGTGACTGGTTTATTCAGGCGAATCCCATAGGCTTAAATGTTAAAAATGTTCCCCATTTAATTCAATATCTAATAAAGCGTTTATTATAATATTCTGCAGTAAAAAGTCTATCTTTTTTAGGATCTTTTAGGCAATTTTTTTTTTCCATTTTAGTTTTTTAAATCGTTTTTTCTTTTTCTGTAACAGACCTTTTTATTATCATTCATTGGATCTTACATGTAAATTAAATTTTCGTTCTGTAGTTTCATTGCAAACAGCGTTTCACTTTTCAAACATTAAAGCGTACTATTTTTCCCCACTCCATTTGGCTGCGGTGTCGGGGTTTTTCCAGCGGCTGTTCTGCGCTGTGATTGGCGGCTACTCGGGTTTCTCCAGCGTGTTCCACCGGGTTAGGCTGGGGTCAGACCAGCGCACTTTTAACGTGCGTTCTGGCGCACTTAATCACGGCCGCACTAGCAGCAAATGACGGGCAATGACAGCCAATATACGAAGTACGGTCGCACGAAAGTCCGGCTGCGCAACGCAAGTGGAAAATGAACGCATTTTTTCGAGAATGCAGAACCTCTAGTACGGACGTACAGAGTGCGTTGCGCCCACTAGCGGTGTGTGTGTGTGATTTGGAGACGTCAGACCCTGCTCGTGTCCGGCCAACATAACGTCCAGACGCAAAAAGTTTCCTGGTTTGGATTCGTAAAACATCGCGCACGAACATGCGCATCGTATGACCGTTTTCGCATATTCCGTGAAAAAATACATCAATACGTTCGGACGCACTTTTTTACGTTCGCGTGTAAAAATACTTTCGTTTGACCCTAGCCTTAATCCAGAGGTTTTTGCGGGTTTCGGTGTGCATTCACCGAGTTTTGTGGTGAGTGTTCGCCGGGTTTGCAGCGGCTTTTCCCTGCACTATGACAGCCCTGTGGGTGTTTGCTGAGTACACTGCAGGGTCGCCGTAATGGGATCACCAAATCACACTGAATTGAAAATAACGAAAAGTCACCGAACGTGCTGTGATCTTTCGATTCTCTTTAAAAGTGACTAGCAGGGTTATTCAAAGGGCCACTACCACGAAAAAAATGAAATGTCCTTATCGTTTTTATTTTGTTGCCGATATCTTACATGTGCTTTGTTGTTCACTTGTATGTTTAGTTAAAATATTTGACTCTATATGTATCACTGGGCGCAGAGAGTGAATGGGTCAGGCTCACATCATTGTATTGTGTGGGATGTATTCAAAGGACATCACCCAAGGGTAGAAATCTTTTAAGCTCCCCATCTTATCCCATTCAGCTGCCATCGCTTATCTGGAGTAGACTGTATCACAATAGCTTTATCTAAACAGTTCCTCCAACGGAAATGGCTGTTAAACCACAGCTGTAAAGCATACCTTTTATAGATTTTGGTAAATGTTGCATCATGGAAAAAATCCTCAAAATGAAAACAGTAGGAAAAACAAAAACCCTTAAATTTTGCTTTTCCTTTTTACATGCAATTACTTCAAAACAAAATTTAAAAAACTGCAGCATGTGCCTTAAAAATGGTTTTATTTGTAATACAAGCTGTAATTCGATTACTTGTGCAAGTGGTAGTGTCCCTTTTAAGTAGACCACTGCACATCCTTCAAGAAATTTATCACAATGAATGGTCATTGAAAAATACCATAAACCCTTCTCGCATTTGATGTTAAGGATCTTAACGTCAATAATAATAAAAAAAAAAAAATCAGCTGTTGAGCTCGTGCTACCGGATGACCGGGGGGACCCCTGAGTCACGAGGAGACATTATGAGAACTACCTGCGTGGACCCTGATGAGGTGGCGGTCGCCGAGAGAGTGGCGGTGGCCACGTCTGTGAGGTCTGTGCTGGTGGTGACAGGAGGTGCAGGCCTAGCTGTCGCAGGGTGGATGTGCTGGCCTTGGTCCCAGTTGTTGGTTGATGCAGCCCCGGGAGAAAGATCATACGTGACCCGTGCCCTTCCTGATGTACCATCCACGCGACTGGTGGTGACCCTGCATTGCCTGCATTACGAGAGGTACCATTTCGGGATGCGGGCTGAAAGAACTCTTGCTGAGTAGTTTCCTCCAGTTTTTTTTTTTATTTGACTTTGACGCAAATTTTTCTGATTGCCTCTCTTTTCTTTATTTAGCTTGGTTTTTCTGAGGACACTTTTTTACCCCCCCCCTTTTTTTTTTTCTCCAAAATTCGAGACGTTTGAGGACTTTTTCCCTATTTGCTGAATTTCTGATTTCAGTGAGCCGTACTATGCAATGCATTTTATTTTATTCTCTCACACCACCCGCCCGTTGAGACATACTGATTTTTTGGCGGCACGACCCCTTCCCCTTTTAATTCTGCGTATCTTACAATTTTCCCTCGAGACACCCCTCCCCCTTTTATTTCCTACGTCGCTATGTGAGTCTGCTTTTTGGTCCTGCAAGGCCATTTATGCTAGTCGGTTTGTGACCCTTTGTACTAAAAAAATAAAAAAATAATAATAAAAAAATAAAAATAATAATAATAAAAAAATAAAATCAGCTGTTGACGAACATAAAAAAAAAAAAAAAAATAGAAGCCAATATGAAGACCTTAGGGTCAGCTATATATTGTCCGAAACCAGCAACGTTTTCCTTTAGGTTTCTGTAGAACATTTTGGAACCAAAATGTAGATTCTTAAAGGGAGCCTGTGGATACATGGGCTCTTCGATTGTAAGCTCTTGAGCAGGGTTCTCTCGCCTACGGTTTTGTGTGTTTAACTTGTATGTATATTTGTTATTCTGCCTCGCCCATTGTATAGCGCTACATAACTTGTTGGTGCTTTATAAATACTTGTAACTGTAACCAGATATAAACATTATCTTTCTCAAGTTGAACCTAACAAACACTTCAGAGAGGAGAAAAAAAAAAACAACACAGGCAAAAATCCACCTATTAGGACATTGCAAAAACATTCCAGCTGTTCTTTATTTGGAGAATAAATATGGTAGCGGCAGCAGGGTGACGGGAAAGGCCCGCTCGGTGTTTGTGTGAAGCCAGCTCTTCCCACAAGTTATTAGAAACGTGTATTAAATCGCTGGAGTGTTCTCATTCATTCTCTTCTCGCTCGTCGTCTGAAGAAAAATCTCCACGACAGAACAGCGCTGAATGAAACACAGCATTATGAGCGATGGTCACCAACAGTGCCATCATGACGTCACCTAAAAAGCAAAAATATATATATTTCTATGCAGCGCTAGTGCTCGGGATTCTCGGGACTTTGTTAAACAATACAATGTTGACCTTATCGTTCAACGCCAAATAAATACCAACAATAGAGATGAAAATGTAGCACCTACAGTGTCCCTTCAAAGAATAATGGATTCCAGAAGGTTCATATATTCTCTCAAATCTTCCTCCAATATCCTCAAATAGAAGAGAGAAACACCATAGTGTAACCCATGTGTGATGTATAAGCATATATTCAATCCCACTCACATGTTTAAGAGCCCACCTGGCTCTGGGATAGAGGATTGCTTCTGGGTTGTTTGATGGCCCACCTAGAGCCCTACCGGTATTCAACAGTGCCCTCCACACCTTAACCCAGGGGTCTCAAACTCAAATTACCTGAGGGCCACTGGACAAATTTTCATATCCCATGGGGGCCGCGTGCAAAATTTGAAACTCGTTTTTATTTATTAAACGGTTTTCTTTTACAGGAAAGGGTTTTTATTTCCGAACATTTTTTTTTTGGTATTTTTCTGGCAAAACTTTTTCTGTCCCTCTGTGTGTGTCTCCATCCATCAGTCCTTCATTCTGTGTCTCCATCCGTCCCTCTGTGTGTGTCTCCATCCTTCAGCCCGTCACTGTGTGTGTCTCATCCTTCAGTCCCTGTCACTGTGTCTCTCCATCCTTCAGTCCCTGTCACTGTGTCTCTCCATCCTTCAGTCCCTGTCACTGTGTCTCTCCATCCTTCAGTCCCTGTCACTGTGTGTGTCTCTCCATCCTTCAGTCCCTGTCACTGTGTGTGTGTGTCTCCATCCTTCATTCCCCATCACTGTGTGTCTCCATCCTTCAGCCCCTGTCACTGTGTGTGTGTCTCCATCCTTCAGTCCCTGTCACTGTGTGTGTGTGTGTGTCTCCAACCTTCAGTCCCGGTCACTCTGTGTGTGTCTCCATCCTTCAGTCCTTGTGTGTGTGTCTCCATCCTTCAGTCCCTGTGTGTGTGTCTCCATCCTTCAGTCCCTGTGTGTGTGTGTGTGTGTGTCTCCATCCTTCAGTCCCTGTCACTGTGTGTGTGTGTGTCTCCATCCTTCAGTCCCTGTCACTGTGTGTGTGTGTGTCCTCCCTTCAGTCTCTGTGTGTGTGTGTGTGTGTGTGTGTCCTCCCTTCAGTCCCTGTCACTGTGTGTGTCCTCCCTTCAGTCCCCGTCACTGTGTGTGTGTGTGTCCTCCCTTCAGTCCCTGTCACTGTGTGTGTCCTCCCTTCAGTCCCTGTCACTCTTTCTCCATCCATCATTCCCACTGTTTTTCACTTGATCTTTTCTTTTTTTCCCCTCGTGCTCTGCTAACTCCTATACCCCCAATCAGCCTTTCTTCTCTCTCCTCCTGCTCCCCCCCCCACGCTATACTCGCCCCAGGTTACCCATGCTGTGCTTCCTGCCTGCCAGTGCAGACGCCTCTGTGTGCAGAGAGCTGGTTGGAAAGGGGCGGAGCCAGCACACAGGGCATGTTTTTCCTGGGTGAGAGCAGCTGATCGATGTATTCTGTGACTGCGGGCCATTTGGAATAGGTCTGCGGGCCACAAATGGCCCGCGGGCTACAAATGGCCCGCGGGCCGGTACTTTGAGACCCCTGCCTTAACCCTTTCGCTGCTGAGGCATTTCACGCCTGTGTGCTGAGCTCATTATTACCTGTTTCGCTCATCATGTTTAAGCGCGTTTTGAAGCCTTATTTTATTATATGACCCAGACATATTATATATCGTTCTTTCCGGCAGACTCATAATATATCATTATTATATGTATACGTCATGCCCTGTCTGCTGTATAGTATAACAAAAAATGCAATAAAATTAAAATTTTCAATAATTTACCATGTGTAAAGTGTTTTTTTTTCACATTTTAACATGCGAGCAATTGCGGTTATATTTTGTATGGGGTGCGCTTGTTTAAAAAAAAAAAATAATAGAAATGGGGTCTCGTTACATTTTGTTTGTTAAAAATCGCGTAATTTTCCCCCAAACGCCCCTCAAACAAAAATCATTAGTGCAGCATCATTGTTCACATTAGAATTGAAATGGGAACAATATCGCTGCATTAACAAGACAAACAAAAACCTTTTTTTATATATATTTTTATAAATATTTTTTTATTTTAGAAACTTTTTACATGGTCATGTTTGGTATCGGAAAGGCCATGCTCTGGCCGATCCAACGATATCAAACATTAACCCCTAGCTGCCACGGATCGGGAGATAGGGGGTTCATGGGAACCCCCTATCTCCACGATTGCTGGCAGCTAGGGGTTAACTCCAGGACTGGCGTCATCGTGCTATGCTGCAATCATTGTGCCGCCCGCAGCATCACTAGAGAAACCGCGGGCTGTCAGTGCCTGCGGGCTTCGGGCTCTAGTGAGTGACTCCACTCGGCGCTCGTGAGGGAGGAGGAGGGGCCGCCGGGCTGACACAGCCGCTGCAGTGTGCGTCCCACCCAACGAACACGAGGCTGGGAAATGGGATGCACGCACACTGCATTGGCGCCGCCTACCCTACGTTGACACTGTCACAGTGACATATTGCGCAGGCGCCGCGCTGAAGACCGGAGTCGAGTCACATGCACTAGAGAGGGATCAGGGAGGCCGCCCAGCGCCAGCCAGGCCAGTATTGCACAGGCACTGCGCTGAAGACGGGTCCCCTCGAGGAGTCATCATCACTGCCGCCCAGCTCCAGGCCAGCCAGCTAGCCAGCCGCTCTTCTCACTCAGCCAACTCCCAGCGGCTCCGTCCTATTTCACGGCGACTAGTAGCCAGTGGCACAGGAGGACTTTGGTTACACATTACAGGTACTGGAGGTGGAAAGGCAGGGTGGCTGCTCCGCCCCAAATGTCACTCCATGCGACGGGACAAGGAGAGTGGTTTTATGGAGATCCTTTGCTCTCCACTGAGAGTCTCCAGCACCCCTGCAAAAAGAGAAAGTCAACAGAGCCCTGCACATGGGAGCAAAATGCAAATTTTCTGGCTGCTCTTCACTCATGGAGACCTTGCAGCAGCCTACTTTACCTCCAGGCCACCATCAGGAGGTTAACGTAGATGATGGGCCCAGGGGCAGCAAGGTGACCGCCCCATTGGTGACCTCCTCTTGGCAGGAAGTTCCGGTATTGGGTTCTTCTTTGAGCCCACAACTGGAGCTTCCCTGGCAGCAGAAATCATCCTGCCTTCTGCTCCCACCAGTCTGCACTGAGAGGAGGCACCGTCCCCTAAAGCGTGCTGCTGCTGCCTGTGAAGGCAGGAGAGAGGAGACTCTGATTGACGGAGGCCGAGCAGGGGTGAGTGAGCCAGCCGCTACATTCCTCCCCCTACAGGAAAGAGAAGATTTAACCCCTTCTCTTTCCAATCCCTCCAGCTCTACAGATTGGGAAGTTAAAAATCTTGGAGGATTTAACCCCCTCCTTTACAGAAGTAGTTTTAAGCAATGCCTCCCTGTGCAGAACAGGGGGGATTTAACTACTTCCCTGCAGTAGGGGAAGGATTGTGGAGGTTAAGTCTGGGGATAAAGCTGGGAGGATTGACAGAGAGGATTTTACCCCTCCAAGCCTCCTTTCCCTGTAAAGCTGGGGGGGGGTTTAACCCCCTCTGTGTAGATCTGGGGAATTTAACTCCTCCACAATCCTACCCTCCTTGTACAGCTGGAGGATTTAACCCCCATCCACTGATCACCTGGGTCTGGTGTTGCAGCAAAGGATCTCAGCAGTGTAGGGCTGAGTTAGGAGGGAATAGGGCTTCAGTGTGCTTACACACCGCACATTACTGTATAGCTCTGCGATACCCTCAATCACACCTCACATTAATGTATAGCTCTGCGATACCCTCAATCACACCGCACATTACTGTATAGTTCTGCGATACCCTCAATCACACCGCACATTACTGTATAGCTCTGCGATACCCTCAATCACACCTCACATTACTGTATAGCTCTGCGATACCCTCAATCACACCGCACATTACTGTATAGCTCTGCGATACCCTCAATCACACCGCACATTACTGTATAGCTCTGCGATACCCTCAATCACACCGCACATTACTGTATAGCTCTGCGATAACCTCAATCACACCGCACATTACTGGGGCTGGTGTGAAATGCTTTCCAGGGCTGGTTTTTATCCCCAGTCCGTCCCTGCCTCCTGTGCTAGGCCATAGCACAGGAGGTGCACTTGGCAGGACGCGCTGAGCAGCCAAGTGGTTAAAATTAACCAGCCAAGTGGTTAAATATAAAGGGTATGCACCATAGAGTATGCCTTAAATCAAATACATAGATCTATTACAAGCATAGATTCACTCAAATGTCTGGAACCATACTCAGGTCCTAGGGAGATTCACTATTTTTGGGGCCAAGTCAATTTAATTCCTTGTAAATAAGAAAATTTAATTTATTGTATGATACCATTGAGATACCACCTTGCACCTTGGACTGACTGCCTACAAGCCCTGTACCTTTAAGTGAGAATTTTTTGAATTTTTTTTAATACTTCTGCATTTCAAAAAACTAAATCTTTTTTGCAATTGCACAATTTTATCATTTTTTATATCAAATGAAAGCTCTATTCATAAGCTTCCAAATGACGCATGTCCCATGTCTGTAGCGGTCACATGTATTACAAATTACATTTGAATTTATGGTGGCTAGGGAATGTTGGCGTTTTTAGGCAATTTTGAAAATTCAATATCTCAAACAGGTGGACAAAAAAACCCATCTTTTTTTTAAACATCTCATGGTAAGGTACAAATGTACCAACTAAATGAACCAAATCCATGACATCATCAACTTCCAAAATTAATTTCTTATTGGTTGATTTGATATAAAAATTACCTTAATATGAATAAATTGATGTTTATGGAAGAGAAAAAAAATATATAGTGGCTGAAACCTTTTCTGACTTAAATTTTCTTGATGCACTTTGAGAAAGACTTTAGGTCGAAACGCGTCAGGGCGTATTTCTGTATTTTATCAATAAACATCCATTTGTGGACTTAACGTGAGGCGACCCTTTATGCCACCTTCTTTGAAGCCCTATCCTTTGGATATCCCTTTGATGTGGGACCAAGAGAGGAGCTATCAAATCTGCAACTTTGGCGGTATCGGTGAAAAGCACATCGACTATCACCGCTACCCTATATGCCATTATAGCCGGCTTGTATGTGGCGCTTTAAAAAGTGTTTTAAAAATAAAGGTTACAGGGTTGAAAGTAAAAGGTACTAAATGTTGCTTGAAAGTACCATATCACAGACAGTATATCGATTTGTAAACAAGAGATCCTTTATTTCGTCCTTATAAGGGCGGTTGCGCACAGCATAGTACTAATATCACAGCAAAATTTGTATCATGAACAACCCAAAACACAACATAGAAAAGGAGAATAGAAAAAATTAAAAAATGAACAATGACACAATACAGTTAAAAAGACATCCAAATAAGATATTGGAAAAAAAACTTAAAAAATAAGTTTGATTCTAGGGGAGTATAATTTGACATAATGTCATAAAAGTAGCCTCATGTTGTCACAGACAAATACAGACGTCGCAAACCAGCAGGATATAGGGTGCTGCTAGAAAATGTCAGAAGAACCCTACTCAGTTAGAAAATCTCAAATGCACAGGACAGTTATATATATATAAAAGGATGAAACAGACCTTTGTGGGCCTGTATATAGACAAAAAAGACAGGAATGGAAATAGAGTGCAACAAGTGGTTAACAGGAACACATTCCAGAGTTAGGCCCGTTCACACTGTGCGATTTATCGCGTGGATTTTGCCGCGAAATTGTAGCAAAATCCGCACGATGTCACGCAATGTAGCATAATCTCCAATGCATTTCAATGGAGCTGTTCACATCTTGTCACGCGATGTCGCAGTAGCATGTCGCTGGTACATGACCCTTTATTTGCAATTTCCATTGGTGGGGTTTTGCAAAATCGCGACGTTGCGAATATGAAACTCGCGCGATTTTCAAATCGCAGTGTGAACGGGCCTTAATTGAGAGGGCTTAACTACATAAGCAACTGGCCAAAGCTGCAACATGCAAGAAAAAAAGGGAGTTGGAGGTGTATCGTTTCTCTATGTGTTCCTGTCTGAATATCAGACGTACTGCACAACGTATGTCTTGCTTTATTATAGGACACTAAAGGAGAAAACATAAAAGAAATTAAGACTTCTTTGGATACGGTTGAGCGAGGACTCATCTTATTTGTTAAATTTTCTTGTTTGCTTTCGATTTTGACATGTTGAGGTGGTTGGATCAGAGACTGTACAGACTTTTAAACAATGACGGGATGGCTTCCTGCAAAAACATAATATTAAGGGTTATAATATTTAATATGTGATAATGGCTGCTTGATCCGAGGAGAAATCTGACACCATCTGGGGTCAAGATGGAATTTTTCCCCAGTATGTTGCATATTGGTGAGCGCTTCAGACTGGGTTTTTTGCTTCTTTTGGATCAACAGCAGTAGGTGATGTGTGAAAGGCTGAACTCGATGGACACATGCACTCGACAAACCTAAGATTAAGAAAGAAAGCCATTTGGTTCCAAAACATAAATTAGAGACCAAACATCTTGTGCAAAGCCCATGGCAAGGGACGGTTACATACAGGGATCTAGTTATAGAGTGATTAAAGTAACATGGAAGATGTGGGTAATTTATAAGGGACCTGACAAATCCAGGTAAATGCAGACCTTTGAGATGTATTTAGTGTCCTGACAAATCTATATACAAAACGGTGCCTGGCTCCTAAAAAGATTTGCTTGGAATCTGGATGTTTTTACTATTAATGTAGTTATAAATGTGTGATAATAATGTGACTCTAAATATTCTAAAACAGAAGCAATCCAACATGTTTCCAGCTCTCTCCCCTGTATTTTTACAGATTTACAATGTGACAGACTTTCATTCATTAACACCAGGAAATGTTTTATTCCTCACACCAATGTCTCATGATCCAATGCTGTGAAAGATATTGGGTGTATCACCGGAATGTCTAAATCCCAGCCAAGCGTAGCTACAGTGAATTCACGGACACATTCATAGGAGGTAACACGTATCCCACTCCTTAAGCATGTAAAACCAAATAAAAACATAATCCATGCAAGCAATATGAAGGAGACAACTTTAAAGCCATTTAGGTAAAGAATAAACAAACTGTTAAACATCGTGGCTTCGAGCCAAGGGGCCAGGTACCCGACGTATCCTACACAAACCTATATATAAAACTTTGCCTTAAAGCATAGAATATGTGTCGGGGCCTGGCAGACATCTCACTAAGGACTCCTATTGAATCGCTGGAAGCAACAACACCTTTTCACAGCCAGTCATAGCTTGGATTTGAGGAGCCAAAGG
The DNA here is from genome assembly GCA_009667805.1 of Leptobrachium leishanense. Taxonomy (NCBI): domain Eukaryota; kingdom Metazoa; phylum Chordata; class Amphibia; order Anura; family Megophryidae; genus Leptobrachium; species Leptobrachium leishanense. The sequence continues at coordinate 30,543,309 of CM019069.1, read as the reverse complement.
GTGAGTGAGAGGGAGTGTGTATATATGTATATATTTTTTTAAAAATAAAAAAATAAAAGACTTTTGCTCATTTGACAGGGATTCCCTTCCCTTATTTAGATTAGCAATCCTTCAACTTTTAGAATGCCAAAAAATGGATACATTTCTTCTTCAAAGTTGCTCCCTCTCCCTAAGCTGGTGCCGTGTTGCGGGGGGTGGTGCTCTGCAAGCAGAAAGCGGTCTTACAGGATAGTACTTCAGTGTGCAACGCTGCCCATCAGATCGTGACACGCAGACAGCCCAGCACACAGATTGAGCAGAGGGCTGCCCTGTAGGACAGCTTTCTACTTGCAGAGGCCCCTCCCCCTACGGCATGCCACAAGTCATGTGGGCGAGCAGCAAAACATTAAAATGGTGTAGGTCAGTTTTTCTCATATAGGATAGTGGAAAAACACTAATCATTTTGTCCATGACAGAGACACTTTGGTTGATGCGCACAACCTTCTTGCTTGAAATCCCGAGGTTTACGTTGGTTTAATCTTTGCCCATATACTTTGTTTTCTTACAATAAATAAAAAAGATGCCGCTATCCATTTATTATAGGAATTGCAGAAGATGGTGAGGTTTATAACCATACTGCATGTGGATTTTCCCATCATGTCCTCACCAATTCTGAAACATGTGTGCTAGTGATCAAGACGACCAATAAGATTCCTCTGGTTTTCTAGATTGTAACGGTCTTCTACAATAACATATGTAAATGCAGCTTCGGTCAAGTTAGATTGGCGATTGCGACAAGGCTTAAGCAAACTATAATCATATTTTGTGAACTAAATTCCCATACCCAGGACATACTTGAAAACGAGAGAAATCTCAATGTATCCTTCCTGGCAAAATACTTTGCAAATCAATAAAATCATTTATTCCCTCAGACGATGGGTGATTTTTTTGAAGTGTAATGAATTGGAAGAATATGGTCATTTAACACCTTAGTGACCGGGCGGTTTTACACAAATCCGTCCTTTAGTGACCGCTGCTGTTTTTACGTTTCTGCGCTGCTCGTGTTTAGATCAAATTTTCCTCTTACTCGTTTATTCAACCCACACATATTATACACCCTTTTTCCCGCCATTAAATGGACTTTCTAGAAATACCATTATTTCCATCATATCCAATAATTTAATATAAAAAAAATATGAAATATGATGAAAAAAATGGTAAAAACACACTTTTTCGTTATTTAATCCCCTAAAGCTATAACCACCAATAAAGACCCCGGCTAAATAGTTTCCAAATTTTATCCCGGGAATAGAAATACCCAATTTTTACATGTTTTTACCTTTTAACCCTTTCACTGCTGAGCCAGTTCACCTATGTGCGCTGCGCTCATTCTGACCATTTTGTGCTAATTATTTTTAGATGACAGCCTAGGTCCTATTTAATTAAACTCCCCCCAGACAAAAAAAACTTTTAAAAAAAAAACACATTTTTTTATTTTATTTAATTTTTTAATTTTTTTTATTTAATTTTTTTTTTACATTTTTTTTTAAAACCAAACCTGGTCATGTTTGGTATCATTTGAAAGGCCATAATGAGGCCTTTCAAATTATGGCAAATATGACCATCTAGCTGCCATGGATCGGGAGATAAAGGGATCCTTAGGATCCCCTTATCTCTACATGGCAGCTAGAGGGTTAACTGGCCCACTGACATCCTCACACATATGGTGAGGTTGTCAGTGGGTGTGGGGGGGGACCTGGAGGCTTGGCTGACATCCAAGATGTCAGCCCCCCTCCAGGTTTGAATCACGTTTTGGCGCCAATTGGCGCCGCAACGTGATCCGGCGGCGAAATGGTTAATGCCATACACCGCTGGAAAGGGGAGGCTCTCCCCTCTCCAGCGGTGCAAACGGCATCTCCCTAGCTTCAATGGTTGGGGAGATAGAGGGCTCCGAAGGAGCCCCCCCCTCCCCTCCATTGAAACACATGGGGGCACCTTCTGATGACGTCACCACGCAGCGTGGCGACGTCATCAGCCTCGCCTGCCCATGTAAATCACATGGGCAGGCTTCCTCCCTGCCAGATCGCCGTGGGATCCGACGAGGGAGGTGAGTATCGGGCGGGAGGGGGATTTGGCGCCGGTGACGTACCCTGTACGTCCGCGGGTCTAAGGGAGACCCGAGGACAGGACGTACAGGGTACGTCAGCGGCCCTTAAGGGGTTAAATGGAGTGCTCTATTTATATAGAATTGCACTGAAGTGGTGTCTGATTTACTTGTCCCTCAAGAAGCTCTACCTGTCCGGATTAAAAAAATAAAAATCTTTACTGTTACGGTTTCTGCTTTTAGGGTCACTGCTTTTATTAATATTGTACTGCGCTGCAGAATATGTTGGCGCTTTACAAATGTCATTTTATTATTAGAGCTACAGCTTCTGCGTATATTTTTTGTACAGCCCTACAGAATAAGTTGGCATGGTGTTTTAACATGCCAGCATATTCTGCAGTGCTGTACATTAAAAATATGCGAAGAAGCTTAATTTCCTCGTTCCCTCTTCTCTAATATGTAGTTGTCCTCTCCTGCATCCACACGCTTAGGCCCCCGGCACACGAGCGTATTTATGGCTCAAATTCCCTGCGTCCGTGGGTTTTTGACGGGGAAGGTCCTCCACCGGACGTGAAAAAGCACTCCCCGTCAAAAAGGTAAACGGACGCTGAAAGGATACAAAGCGCGATTCTCCATAGGAGGATCGCGCTTTGTACACTGAGCGCAGAGAGTGGAAGGAACGTCCACTTTTACGGACGTTCCTTCCTCTGCTCGTGTGCCGCCAGCCTTACTCGAGGATGTTATGCACAATTAACACTTGTTTTTTTTCTTCCCGGGCTGTGTAACGCTCAGTGACAGGCACGCATTTTAAATCTCCCTCTCGACCAGCAGAGGGTGCTCCTGCTTAGAGCTTGCAGCCTGATTTTCATTGGCCCGCCAGTGACAAATCAGCAGCCGGGGATGTGGACATGCAGCTCCATATGGCGCTGCAAAGGATCTGAGGTCTGTGAAACCTTGGCGAGCCACACCAGAACATATACCAGCGACGATCGCCTGCATGATCATCCACTAGCCCAACATGGATCAAGACAGAGAAGGTAGGAAAGGAGGAGGAGTGGCCCTGTATGTGAAAAACAACATAAAAACGAACCAAATAAAAGTGAGCGAGGTGAACATAGAGTCAGTTTGGGTTACGCTAACATTTGGCAATCATACAGTAGCTCGTGTAGGTGTGATCTATAGACCCCCTGGACAAGTAGAAGAGCTAGATAATCTGCTGTTTGAGGAAATAGCCAAAATGGCAATGAAGGGGGAAGTTATTATCATGGGGGACTTTAATCTTCCTGTGAACTGGAAAACCAAAATAGCTGGGTGCACCAGGAGTACAAATATTCTAAACTCCCTACTGGGATTATCTCTAACACAAGTAGTTGAGGAGCCGACCCATGAAGAGGCCATATTGGATTTAATACTCACAAATGGAGGTTTGGTATCGGACGTTGTTGTAGGTGAAAATTTGGGATCTAGTGATCACCAGTCGGTATGGTTTAATATAAGAACAGGGATGGAGCCGCACCACACAAAAACAAAAGTTTTAGACTTTAAAAAAGCAGATTTTTCTAAAATGAGATTTTGTGTGAAGGAGTCATTATCAGACTGGAGGAGTTTAAAGGGAGTCCAGGAGAAATGGGATTATTTAAAGGAAGCATTATTGAAGGCCACAGGCAATTGCATTAGGCTTGTTAGCAAAAACAAAAAAAAGGGAAGAAACCACTGTGGTACTCTGCAAAAGTGGTCAAAATAGTGAAGAACAAAAAGATAGCATTCAATAATTATAAAACAACTCAGAGTGAAGAAGATAGGCAAACCTATAAGATTAGGCAGAAAGAGGCAAAGCAATTTATAAGAGCTTCCAAAGCACACGCAGAAGAGAAAATAGCTCAGTCAGTAAAAAAGGGGGGCAAAACATTTTTTAGATACATAAACGAGAAAAGAAAAGTAAAACAAGGATTAGTTAGATTAAAAACAAAGGAAGGAAGGTATGTAGAAGAGGATAAAAGTCTCGCTGACTGCCTCAATGAATATTTTTGTTCAGTCTTTGCAGAAGAAAAGGAACCTCAGTTAGGAGGAAACACTAACGAGACATTTACATATCAGTTTACAGAGGAGGAGGTTCTACAGCAGCTGTCTAAAGTAAAGACAAGTAAGTCAATGGGGCCTGACGGGATCCACCCTAAATTATTAAAAGAGCTCAGTGGTGTAATAGCAAAACCGTTAACAGATTTATTTAACCAATCCTTGTTAACGGGAGTCGTCCCAGAAGACTAGAAATTAGCAAATGTTGTGCCCATTCACAAGAAGGGTAGTAGGGAGGAATCGGAACTATAGGCCAGTTAGTCTTACGTCAGTAGTGGGGAAAATTAATGGAAACCATGTTAAAGGAAAGGATTGTTGAACATCTAAAAACACATAGATTACAGGATCAGAAACAACATGGGTTTACCTCAGGGAGATCATGCCAAACTAATCTTATTGATTTTTTTGATTGGGTAACAAAAATAATAGACACAGGTGGTGCAGTAGACATTGCTTATTTAGATTTCAGTAAGGCTTTTGATACTGTTCCGCATAGAAGGCTTATAAATAAATTGCAATCTTTGAGCTTGGATTCCAATATTGTTAAATGGATTAGGCAGTGGCTGAGTGACCGGCAACAGAGGGTTGTGGTAAATGGAGTTTATTCGGCGCAAGGTCTTGTTACCAGTGGGGTACCTCAGGGGTCAGTACTTGGACCCATTCTCTTTAATATTTTTATTAGTGATATTGCAGAAGGTATTAATGGAAAAGTATGTCTTTTTGCTGATGACAAAGATTTGCAACAGGGTTGACGTTCCTGGAGGGATCAGCCAAATGACAAATGATTTAGGTAAACTAAAAAAATGGTGGGAGCTGTGGCAATTGAGTTTTAATGTGGATAAGTGCAAGATAATGCACCTGGGACGTAAAAACCCAAGGGCTGAATATAGAATATTTGATACAGTCCTAACCTCAACATCTGAGGAAAGGGATTTAGGGGTTATTATTTCAGAGGATCTAAGGGTAAGTAGTCAATGTAATAGAGCAGCAGGAAATGCTGGCAGAATGCTTGGTTGTGTAGGGAGAGGTATTAGCAGTAGGAAAAGGGAAGTGCTCATGCCACTGTACAGAGCACTGGTGAGACCTCACTTGGAGTACTGTGTGCAGTACTGGAGACCGTATCTCCAGAAGGATATAGACATCTTAGAGAGAGTTCAGAGAAGGGCTACTAAAATGGTGTACGGCTTGAAGGAGAAAAGTTACCAGGAAAGGGTTAATGATCTTAACATGTACAGCTTGGAAAAAAGACGAGACAGAGGAGATATGATAGAAACATTTAAATACGTAAAGGGAATCCACAAGGTAGAGGAAGGGAGTATATTTAAAAGGAAACAAAGTAGCAGAACAAGAGGACATAGTCTTAGATTAGAGGGGCAAAGGTTTAAAAGTAACATCAGGAAGCATTATTTTGCTGAGAGGGTGGTGGATACATGGAACAGTCTTCCAGTTGAAGTGGTAGAGGCCAAAACAGTAAATGAATTTAAGCAAGCATGGGATAGGCATAAGGCTATCCTAAACAAAAGATAAATCCAGGTAAAGTATCCATGTAATTGGGCAGACTAGATGGGCCGAAAGGTTCTTATCTGCCGACATTTTTCTATGTTTCTAAGTTGTCCAGGGGCGTCGAGCAATATATATATACACACACACAAACAATGGTTTGCCGATATCTTGCTACTCTGACTATCACCACTTGGAATGGAGATACACATGGCTGTATTTATGCAACAACCATGTCACAATGCTACGAAGACAGCTGGCAACAAATGCCACCTTCTAACTTGCGTTGCTCTCTGCGGTGAGGCTAGATAGTAACAAAAAAGGAGCTGAAAAGGCTGCTGTGATATTAGTTACAGTAGCAGGATTTAATCTCTACGATGTATCAGGATACAGAGGTCATAGAATCATACACAAAATCTCCTTCCATAATCCTGGTAGATTTGCAGATGTACAATTCTAATAGATCCCCATAATGAGTTAATGGAGAAATATATATATATATATATATTATATATATATATAGAAAGTATCTATAAGGGTTGTGGTGAAGGACTAAAAGTGAGACAAAAAGCCTCCACACTATCATAAGTGTGTTTAATATTGCAGAAGCCACCCGCACATCATAGCAATTCAAAGAATTGCATCCCAGAGCTCCTGTGCCACATTCCCCATATGCAGCAAGGAATTCTGGGTAAGATATGCAAATGACCTCTGTCTCACTTTTACACATCCTGGATCTGTTATTACACAGAACCCTAAAATCAATGCTATGCCACACTGTGGCTTTGTAGCAAAGATAAGGTTATGCCACAGTGTGGCATAGCATTGATTTTAGGGTTCTGTGTAATAACAGATCCAGGATGTGTAAAAGTGAGACAGAGGTCATTTGCATATCTTACCCAGAATTCCTTGCTGCATATGGGGAATGTGGCACAGGAGCTCTGGGATGCAATTCTTTGAATTGCTATGATGTGCGGGTGGCTTCTGCAATATTAAACACAATTTATATATATATATATATATATATATACACTCTATCAATCACCCTTTTTACTGATCCCCTTAATGCCAGAGAACATTTACAGGTGCTCTACATTATTGCCAAAGTGGAATCTAGGTGTCCTTGAAGTGGGACTGTTATTACAGGAAAACGCGAAAAATAAACAATGTTTGATTTAGGTGTCGCCACAGATCGTAGTGGATTTGCCAAGACTTTTTTTGTTGATAGATCTAATGGTCTCAAGCCCTATAAAACAGGTGAACTTTGAAGCCAGTACAGCTACAAGCATTTATAAAGCGCCAACAGATTCCTTAGCACTGTACAATGGGAGAGACAGAATGACAAATATACAAGCACGTTACATGGAACAGTAGGAGGGAAGGACCCTGCTCGAGAGCTTACTATCTAAATTTTGTGTCAAGCACCTATATTTTACTTTTAGGAGCCAGACACAAAGTTCTACGCAGATTTGGGCAGCCAAATCCAGATGTTAGACAGAAGTAGATTAAGGACCCTGGATTTGTCAAGCTTGAATCAATGACTATTGAAAGTCATCAGGGCAGAGAAGCTCACGTGGGAATATACGCTGCGGAGGACACTTCACAACATTTGTGTTATATGTTGTGGGTTTAGGCATTCACGTAACAGCTCTGACTTGCTTGGACTCGACATCAGGCATTTGCTAACATTAGGAGGTCTAAGGGGCTATTGGGACAATATATACCTCTTTGAAAAGGAAACATTCCATGCAAGGTGTACCAAGCGGCCAAAGCTACATTGTATTTTTCACCAGATGAGTGACGCCAAGAGAACAGAGCTGTGAGAATGTGGTTTCGTATGTGCATCTGCCGGGCACTTCACTGAGCCGCTAAAGGCAAGGAAGGTTGCATGAGCTGATCCCTAACCACACCACGAGGGTATATCAGGAGATCACACCGGGGGGGGGGGGGTGATATGGGGATGCAAGGAAACCGATACAAAGAAAGTGGGGACACAGCTATGTACGGGTAGAAAGGGACAAGAGGGCATAGTGAGACACAAATGGCGGTCGGATAGAAGCCAATTAGTAAAAGGCAGTAGAGAGGCATAATGAGATATATATAGAAACCCAAAACAGCGTTGTCCTAGGAGTGGCTTTGACCAGTTGCATAAACCTTATCTCTGCTACAAAGTCACAGTGTGGCATAGCATTGATTTTAGGGTTCTGTGTAATAACAGACCCAGGATGCATAAAAGTGAGACAGATGTCATTTGCATATCCTACCCAGAAATCCTTGCTGCATATGGAGAATGTGGCACAGGATATCTGGGATGCAATTCATCGAATTGCTGTGATGTGCAAGTGGCTTCTGCAATAATAAACACACTTATTATAGTTGAAGTACAGTTGAAGTGGTAGAGGCCAAAACAGTAATTGAATTTAAGCAGGCATGGGATAGGCATAAGGCTATCCTAAACAAAAGATAAATCCAGGTAAAGTATTCATGTAATTGGGCAGACTAGATGGGCCGAAAGGTTCTTATCTGCCGACATTTTTCTATGTTTCTATAGTGTGTAGGATTTTTATCCTCCACCACAACCCTTGTACACACACACACACACACACACACACACACACACAAAGACTCTTGAGTTGTGGCGGCTTCTGCAGAACTTGATCACTAGGGAATGAGCACAGGGATGAGGAAATCATTAGTCCCACATACCCACACCTACAACCTTTCATGCAGTTTATTGCAGAAAACAAAAGCTGTCTCAGTGAACTCCCACTATCACAACCCATCATATACGCTCACAAAACTCAAATACATAGCTGCAAGGCACTTAGAAATGCCATCACACACATATTAGACACACAAGTGAGGGGTAGTGATTTATGAATACCTGTCCAGCCGAGGTCAATTTACATAAAAACAAATATATAGAACTATACGTGCTGAGGCCACTTGTGAAAAGCCATCGGATTGGCTGGATGCTGCCCTCTCCCGGTCACGTGACAGCTGTGGCTTTGACAGAAGACGCAGCTTTTCAATTCCAGACCAGCAGCGGATTAAATGTATTCTACTCTAGGGTTAAACCAGGAGAGGGGTGCAGGAGGGGTTAATGTTAAACAGTCCTGTTCTCACACACTCCAGTTTTAACCACAGAATGTTGCTTTAAGTTTCTTTTTTTTTTTTTTTTTTTAATTATTTAACGTCCCTGTTCTATACGGAGCAGCTCCGCAGGAAATATGGGCGCGAATAAGAAGTTAAAGACCATCAAACACTGAGAACAGCCACAGCCAAAAGACTGAAATACTCATCTTCCCTCCCTCCAAAGCGAATATTCCGGTGTCTGCTTTCCTTCAGGTGAATGTTGCCACCATTACGTCTACATCACAGGCTTGTAGACTCCGTGTCCTCTTTGATCTCTCCTTCACGCCTCCCATTCAATCACGAACCCCTAAATTCTATATATCTGCCCCTTTCTTAATCAAAACTCTGCTAAAATGCTAATCCAAGCGTTTATTATTTCCCGCCTTGGCTACTGTAACCTCCTTCTCTATGGCTTTAAGAGATCCCAGATTCTCCCTCTGCAGTCTGTTATGAATGCCTGGGCCAGGCTTATACACCTCACCTCCCGCACCTATCACACCTCACCCCTTTGTCAATCTCTGCACTGGCTCCGTTTCCTATAGAACCCAATACAAAATACTGGTGCTCACATACAAAGCTCTCCATAACCGCGCCGCTGCGTACATCTCCTCCCTTATTAGCAGGTACATTCCGTCCCCTTCGCTCGGCCAATGATCTGCTGCTATCAGTTCCCCGTACCCGCACCCCAACTCCTGCCTTCAAGATTTCTCCCGGGCTGCCCCCTTTCTATGGAACCCCCTTCCCCCGCAACATTAGACTCCCCCCATCTCTCCAGTTCTTCAAGAAGTCTCTGAAAACACATTAGAGAAGCCTATCAGCTTGATCCATAATCCCCCCGTATACATTTCTTGCACCCCACTACTTCACATACTCCGCTATTACCCTCACCTAGCGTGTCATCCCTCTCCTCTTAGATTGTAAGCTCTTGAGCAGGGTCCTCTCTCGTTCTGTGTGTGTAACGTGTATGTAGATTTGTTGTTCTGTCTCACCCATTGTACAGCGCTACGGAACTTGCTAGCGCTTTATAAATACTTGTAACTGTAACAAACACGGTCGAGGTAAACCCCCCGTCAGAGAAACGCAAATATCTAAATAAACCACAAAAACTCTAAATGAAAATTCTACCAGTGTGGAGTATAAGTATACAGCAATATCCACTACAAAAAGACAAGGAAAATGTGAATTTTACACAGGTCTGGCAAATCCAAAAGCCTGGTAGCCAAAACCCCTACATTTTAATTTACCTCTGGCTTTTAAACTTTCTGTGACATAAAATAGAAAAAAAAAAAACACGTGTAAAACTTTGTCCTGCTATTAAAAGTGCCGTTGGCTGAGAGTTTGATTAAAAAAAAAAAAAAAAAAAAAAAAGAGTAAAATCCTGTTAATCCAAGAACTAATGAAGGATCCACAGCTGCTAAACTAACAAACATCTCCGCACGTGCCGTTACTAGCAATCACACCCACGTGACCGTCTCCATACGCAGCTCTGGGGCTGAAGTGTGGTGTTTTTTTTTGTTTTTAACGCCCCTTTCTTTTGGCAGCGGGATGCAACATTAACTGTAGAAAAAGAGAAATCTAAGATGCATAAATAGACATTCCCTCAGGCTAACACAGGCGAGAGCTTGTGACGCTTTTCAGTTACGTTACACACTAGGGTACTATGCTAAAAGATGAATTTCTGGATTTTTTGGGCAAAATGGTTGAGCTGAAATAAAAATGTTTTAAAAAAAGTAAATAACCAAAACGCAGCTATATAGAATTTATTTTTTTTTTCTTTTTAATCGGATTTTACCAGGAAGGATACATTGAGATTTCTCTTGTTTTCAAGTATGTCCTGGGTGGTGAGTATGTACAGTTAGGTGTCTTGCCCAAGGACACTTACTGGAGAGGTGCTCTTGCCGGGATCGAACCTGTGACTCCACAGGCTCTCTCCCCACAGAGCAGTGATGTTACCTCTACTCCACCCAGCCGGTACTACTTAGTGCATTATCCCAGTGTTTTTCAAAACAATTGCAAAACTGGACTTTGTCCCCATTGTACTATTCCAGTGTCTAGTAAATGCCTGATTGCCTACTATGGTGGCACCATCAGTGAGCAGGACTAGGCACTAAATAATCAGAGGTAGTTACCTGGGTGTCGGTTTACAGGGGCACTTATCCCCGCGTCCTGAGAGGAGTAGTTGATTGATATATCTAGGGATCAGCAGGTTACACGGCTGGATAATTCTCTTAGTGCCAGTATATTCATCGGATACATTAATACAGTCCATTTACTCTCCAGCTGGAGTATACAGTACAGTAGCTCTTTTGTGTGACTGGTCCAGACGGGCTAGTTTTCACTCCCCCATGTGCATCAGTGAGCCTTGGGCATCTGACTCTAATGCTGGTTAACCATTTGTCCATTGCACCACCTTTGGTAGGTACTAACCCACAACACTTGCCGTTTTGGGAATGCGCTGACCCAGTTGTCTGGCCATTACTATTGCGCGTGCTACAGCGGGTGTCCTGAAAGCCTCCCCGTCTAAGTGCTACAACGCGTGCTCGACAGGGCTGCAAAGCGCAATCCTCCATAGGAGGATCGAGCCTTACAGCGCCGGGCACACTGCGCCCAGTGAGGTGGCCAGATGGGTGTCAGAGTGGAAGGAACGGCCACTCTCACGGACATCGTCCTCTCTGCAAAACGCTCGTCTGACCCCGACCTTACAACACAGGAGATTCAAGAACTGCAAGTTTACTTGCGGCTTAATATATCCCACCCCTTGAAAGGCGCCATCACAACGACATAATCAATGATATTCACTTAAGCCATCAGTGGTTTTAATGCAGAGTCTGATCGGTGTATATAAAAAGGTCTGTTGTAAAACGTGTATTTATACAAACACAAAGCGATGAGGTCAGAGATTGTGCTCAGGCATGAATCTGGGGAGGGATACAAATCATTATGGCTCCATTGAAGGTTCCCAGGGGACAGCGGCCTCCGTAATTCTTAAATCGAATAAGTTTGAAACAACAGGGAGCCGGCTGCTCGTTAAAGCTAAGGTGACCAAGAAGCTCACGTTCACTCTGGGGGAGCTCCAGAGATCACATGTGGAGATGGGAGAAAGTTGCAGGAAGACACTGCAGGACTCTACTGATCTGGCATTAATGTCCATCTGACCAGCCAGAAGCCTTCTCACTGCAAGACACAAGAAAGTCCACGTGGGATTTGCATAAAAGCTTGGAAATCAATGAAAGACTGGGCCAAATGACAACCATCCAATAGGACAGAAAGGATCTGCACAGAGAAATGGTAGAAGCTCCCCAAATCAAGATGTGCACAGCTTATCACATCAAGCTGTAATTGTTGCCAGAATTGATTCAAACAAGTACTGAGCCATAACTGTAATAACTCCAGTGATGGGCAATTCAGATCTCCCGAAGCCCGGGACTGGCACTTCCCAAGGTTTTTCCCCCATTTAGGCTAATGTCAGACGAGCACACTGTGCGTCCGTGCACAACTAACGTACTGACTGATGATACTGTAGACTAGGGATGCACCGATACCACTTTTTTAGGACTGAGTACAAGTACCAATACTTTTTTTTAAGTACTCACCGATACCGAGTACCGATACTTTTACTCGGTCATGTGACCACTTTCCAATAAGAACAGATATATATATATATATATATTTATTCGGGGGGGGGTGTATATATACACAGGTCTGTGGGAATATGTATATACACACACACATGTACATACCCCACAGACCTGTGTATATAAACAGGGGGGGGGTGTCTGGGTACGTACATACCCCACAGCACTCTGGCCAGCCTCCTCTAACAGGCCTCATCCGGGTGGATTACTCTGTTCAAGCGGCTGCCGGCCCGGCAAGGGTTGGAGCGCGGCTGCTCACTTCACTGGGAAACTGCCGGCCGCGATCTCGCGAGATCCCGGAGTTCAGCAAGTGAACTCTGGGATCTCGCGAGATCGCGGCCAGCGGTTGCCCAGTAAATGAGCGGCCGGGCCTCAACCCTTGCCGGCCGGCAGCCGCTTGAACAGAGTAATCCACCCGGATGGGGCCTGGCAGAGTGCCGATAGAGCACTCTGCCAGCCGCACCTGCCCCTCCAGACACCGACCGGAAAGCCATTGCTGGCTTCCGGTATCGGTGGATGTATCGGGGGGACCTGTACGAGTACCAGGTACTTGTGCAGGACCCAGTATCGGCACCGATACCGATACTAGTATCGGTATCGGTGCATCCCTACTGTAGACACCACACGGTCCGTTTTTTTTGAGTGATGTAGATGGGAAATAAAATTAATATGTAAAAGGAAAAAAATTGATACATTATATGAAAAACCATTTTGTCCGTGAAAAATGCAGTCCTTTGTGTGTGGGTCTCTATTCATCATAATTTTATGCTACGACAGACGTGACGTGATCACTGCGTTCGTCTGACCCTGATGCGGGTACGCAGCAGGGTTTCAGAGTGCACACCGGAGCTTTGGCTGACAAACACACGTGCACACACAAGTGCACTGAGCACCAAGTGCTTCTGGTATCCTGACAGCCCAGGCACTGTGTGGATGTACGTGGTGCGTCCTGGGGATTCCCTCCCCATCAGTTGTGTCCCTGCTCGGTGCCGATCTGGCCCCAGGCCGCAAGAGTTATCACACGTGTGCACGATGACAGTACAATCGGGGATAACCCGATCACTCCCCCGACTGGCAAGGGAATCTCACAGGAGATGCAGGGGTCTTCTGGACCCCTGCAGCTCAGACTTTATGTCCTACAAGGACATTTGAGGTATCGTTGGAAAGCCCAGAATCATGATCGCAATTTTGGTGCTTTGCATTTCAGGGATTCCATTTAGACAAAAATATCCATTGAATGTTCACATTATTTTGCTGAACTAGGAGTTGAAGTAGTTATTGGAGGTCGGCAAAAAAAAAAAAATCTATTCTAATAGGAGAATAAACCAATAAAAATGTATTTAAAAAGTGTCTAAATAATAAAGGTCTGTCAAACAAAAAGGGTTTTTGCAAAAATATTAAAAATGAATAAGACATTCCATTTATTACATTGAAATCTATTGGTTTTTGCCTGTTTAAACCTGTTGAACTGCAACACCGAAAATCAGGTAATTGACAAAATTTTGTTGCATCGCGACAAATCATTAGTTCTCTACGGGACAATTTCAGCGATTCTGCAATGCAGCGATAAATGCACCCTATACTGCAAACTGACAGCTTTGTGAATACACAAATTGCCCTGAAATTGCAGATACAGTGAAATTCCCCGTTCGGTGCAATTCGGTGGCAATTGCGGAGGTTAGTGAGTAACTGCCCTTGTTTAACCCCTTCACTGCTGAGCCATTTCACATCTAAAAAAACCAAGTTTCTTTTTTTATTATTATTTTTATTATTTTGTTTCTTTACTTTAAACATGGTCTTGTTTGGTATCATTGGAAAGGCCATGCTCTGGCCTTTCTAGTGATACCACACATGACCCTATTAGCTGCCAACAGTCGGGAAATATCGGGGTTCAAAGGAACCCCCTATCTCCACCCCATATTTCCTTAGGAGTCAATGAGGACGTTTCCCACACGTCCTCAGCAGTGAAAGGGTTAACCCTTGCCATCTGCAGAAATGGCAGAACCCCATAAGCCTCCAGTAGCCACGGGCCCAGACATTTCGTATTATTCCATCAAGCTCTATAGACAAAACCTTTCCTGGCTCCTACATATATGTCCACACCCTGTACACACATGCATATTATAACTGCATTAAACAATGTATGATAATTTCCTCAAACGCCTGTCATAAGAACACAGGTTAAAACAAACCACAAACAGAACTCTGGAAACCCCACAGGAGGTCTTCGTTTATGCAAAGAGGTTCCCAAGACTTTCAGTTCTGTTATCCCTAGTGAGGTCAAATAAAAGTGACCTCCTATTGTGTAATAATGTAGAAAAGGGGTCTTTTATGTTAGAATCCCTGACGTAACTATTATATCAGAAACCGTTTGCGTAAACGTTCATGTGCTTTTGCCTTTACAGAGAATAATAACATAATGCGCACGGAACACCATGTAGTATACTGTACTGTAACACAGAGAGAGCAGGTGCTCAATAGGCCTCTGGAGCGACCAACTCCTCCGCAGAACCAGATAAGTAAAAAGGGACCAGGCGCTCCTTAAAAAGGGACATGCAGGTCTAGAAACTATCTTTTTTAAATGGTCAGTTAAACACTTTTATACCAATAGGCAAACTAAAATAGATCAAAAGCTTTTAAAATGTGGAGGGAGGGGGGGGGGAAAGAGTACAATTTCTTGCTTTAAACTCTGTCATTTCATCTTCTCTGGCCACACCTAGAGATGGGAAGGCCTGGGGGGGGAGAAATTGGGAGGGGGGGGCTTTTTCCAAAGCCGTTTTTTTTTTCCCTGGAAAAATTTAGAAAAAAACAAAGTGTTTGATAGATTATATATCATTGTAAAAGAACAGGTCTAATATAGATTTAATACCAGGTCATAACATTAGGACCTTATTGAAAGACTTCTGAGACTTTAAAGTCTTAAATCAATACAATTTCTCTCAGCTGAAGACGAGCAAATCCTGGAATACAATCCCAGTAACACGTCTCAATGCAAAACTCAGACAACAAAAATATACATTTCAGCCTCTAAGAGGCGCTACAGGGAATAGGCTTCAGTTTAGCTTGATTGGGAGCTCCATCTTGTACCTCCTACAGTGGTTGTTGAGATACAGTTGAGGATAATTAAGGCCTGAGAAGACAGAAACTGACAGTTAAGAGGTTAAATTTGTCCCTATTTGATCCCTATTAATGTTCTCCCCAGCACAGTCTGAGATTCTGCAAAACATATACCTCCTGCAACATGGTGGCAAGGTCTCTGCACAACACGACCTCTGACACCTCGCTTCCTGTGGATTTTGCATCTTCTGCTGCTGCTGTGAAAGAATCTGCTCTAGGTTTGGTAATATTCAAACCAAATCAAGAAACAAACTAACCCGCGAAAGGGGAGAAACGCTTGTTTCAATTCATGCAAACCTTACGTTTTTAGAAGTCAATGAGAAAAATGACAAATATGAAGAGGAAGAAGAAACAGAAAATGATAGATCAGAAAATGAGATTAAAATGCATGTATTGTAGATGTTGTGTCGTTTCCTTTTCTCTATTTTTTTTAAAGCACCGCTCGAAACTTAAACCTCAACATGGAGCTTAAATATTGATGCATCCATATCCTACAGACACAAATAATGCAGTTACTTCCTTTTGCTATTGGTGCTAAGGGGCAAATATTTCTATGTTTTTATGTTGAGGTTTCTTGCTTTTATTGTTGCTCTTTAGGAAACGGAGGGCTGGTTACTTCTCATAGTTGTTACTTCCTCTCATACGATCATATACAGTCCTTGCTTGTTATTCCATTTGAAACAAAAGATAAAATTATAAAAAGCAAATTCAAGTTACTAAATAAACTGTACTTTTAATTCAAGTGAAACAAAATTAATTTTAATTTGTGAACCTACTCCATGGAGCATATTTTAAATTTTTCCGAAAATTTCCCAAATTTTCCGAAAACACAAAAAACAAAAAAAAAAGCAAAAAAAAAGCAAAAAAATGAATAAGAAAAAGAAAAAAAAAAAAAAGTTTTCCAATGGCTTCAAAATTTCCGGAAATTTTACATCTCTAGCCAGCCCCTCAGCTAGCAGTATTTCTTCAGCTCTCACTTCCTGTATATTCCCCGCCTCCTCCCCGCCCATTACTCCACCCATCAAAGCTTCACATGAACTAGCACCAGCTGTGGACGTGAAACCCTGTGCACGCTCAGGACCACAGACTGGGGAAACTGAATATTAGCATCTCTGCAACTGTGAAAGCAGAACACACACACACCCGCTGACTCACTCACGCTTGTTCACCCACTGACACGCTCACTTGCTCTCTTTCATGGTTTACATACTCACCGTCGCAAACTCCCTCACACAGTCAGTTACGCTTTCTTCTGCGCACGCTCACTTTTTCTTGCGCTCTGCCTTTCTCTTTAGATTCTCTGCTGTCTCTTTCTCCCTGTGTGTTTGGATTTCTGTCCTTCCCTGTCTCTGCAGTAGCTGGGGGTGAAAGAGTTACAGATTGGAATGGCACTTAGCCCCGCCCCCCCCCTCAGCTCGCAGTGCAGGAGTGGGGGGGGCAACTCAGTCGCACATGCTCTGTGAGTTTATGTATTCCACAGGATACACACCGATTGGTTAGCTCGGTGTGCCTCCTTCGGTGGGTGTGGAAAACACCAAGAAAGAAAAGCAGGTACATATTTAAAAAAAAAAAAAAAAAATTGAATTTCCTTGCTGTTTATGACGGCTGAATGAGACTACTGACTTATTCAAAAGGCATTGCACATTTTAAAAGGCACACTGATAAAGCATGCATGTCCCTTTAATGTCCAACAGGCACTTTTACTTGTAACGGTTTGTATAAAACAGTTAAAAGCATCTATAAATTGCAACAAGCTCCGCAGTGCTGTACAATGGGAGAGACAGAATAACAAATATGCATACATATTACACGCAGAACAGTAGGAGAGAGGACCCTGCTCAAGAGCTTACAATCTAAAAGGAGAGGGGTGACACGCTAGGTGAGGGTGAGTAGAGCGCATGAAGTATTGGGGCGCATGTGGGCTGTGTGGGAAGATGGAGCAGGAAATGAACCATGGGGGATTATGGAGTGAGCGAAACAGGGGTCACTCACGGTACGAGCTGCGATGACAGGCAGCATTATGTAGTTGGTCTTTCAGATTTCATGCTCAACCACTCATGTGTGAACAACACACTATGTTGTTTCACCTGTCAATGGGTGTTCAAGGTGGCAGCTACAGGATACAGCGCCGTCTAGGAACATACACGAGCACACTATACATAAATACACACCCATAAAACAGCATATCGGCGCGCCACAAATCTTAGAAGCCAGAAAGAAAGTTATAATTCTACTTACACACAGTAACATTTTTCTATTTTTTGCAATTGGTTTTCATAGAATTTTTCACAGGTAATATGGATCTGGTGCAAGACCTACAAAACAGATAAAAATGTAGAGGTCCTCGGGTTTACACCTGACAAAGCAGGACCCCTGGCAGTTGTGGGATCTCGCATTCCTCAACAAATCCTCTGGAAATCAAAGAACAGGTCTTATAATACAAGGCTTGTTCCGCTCTTTGGACATCCCTGATATAGTACAACGGCAAACTCCGACTCCCCCAGATGTTCCTGAACTACAACTCCCAGAAATCTGACTGCATTAGATTGATGGGAGTTGTAGTTCAGGGACATCTAGGGGGCCGGAGTTTGTACATCCCTGTATTATGATTGAAATACCTGGACGTTTTCTGCATTTCCCTGCGTACCTTCCCCTTATTTCTTTCTGTACCCCTTCATTTGAAGAAATTATTTGATGCCGGAAAAAAAAAAAAAATTACAAGTAAATGTGTGTTGCCTCAGAGAAGGTACCCAGAAAAACATAAGGCAAGTAGCCCCCCCCCCCATCCACAGGCATGTATAGCCAAAAACACACAGCGAGAGAGAAACCAAGGACTTTGAGAAAAGAATGAAAACACAGATACAGGTATATTACTAGCAGGTAAAAGGTCGTTCCTTGCTTCAAAAGCCAGACTGTATCCAATTTGTATATTTTATGTTTTAACGAGTTAACATGGTATCTTAAGAAAAAGCAAAGTATATACATAGAATCATCACATCAACTCTGCAAAGTACGCCATGAGCGCAGGCTTTTATCAGTATTTTAATAATCATTATCCATCCTAGCAATTGCATAATCATAGACCTGCCGAACCAGAATTTGGAACTCCGAGCCGTCACATTGCCTCACAACCAGGAGAGGACTTCTGGAATGTTAAACTTTTATTATAAAGGGGGGGGGGTTCAGAATGCTGACGACGCATAACTATCTAGATTACCCCCAAGACATAACCAAGAAGAAATCATCTTTACATTAACAAAGAGAGAGGTATTCAAAAGAGGCCTGTGTCTGTGCGCGTTACATTGTATCCCATGGGCTGGACAGCTCCTCCACAACCACAGGAAACATCTGATCTCATAGACTATGCACAGACATGCTGTAGAATTACATGTTTGGAATACAGCTTCAAATAGTAAACAAATACATTTGTGCATTACTTGAAAAGAATAGGAGCTGTATTTTGCAGCTATACTTAATGGTGTATTATATAGCAACTGCATAAATAAAGCCACAAAGAAATGGGGGGGGGGACACACACACATAAAAACCAAACACAATATTGTCATTACGGTCCTGACTCACATAAACATTGTGAAGTATAGACTGGTTGCATTAAAGCATAAAACTGAATTTTTATTTCCTAATATCCATTTAGATGTGGAGATAGAGTGTGTGAGTGTAAAAAGAGACAGAAAAAGCCGAATGAGGGGGAAAAGAATTCTGCAACTTTTAAAAGCTGTTTGCAAAAAAACAAACAAACGACTACTGCAGGAAAATTACGTCTAAAAAGATCCCATGAATAATAAAAAGGTCTGTTACAGAAGAAAAGGGAAAACAATTTGAAGAAAGATGCCTAGAAAAAAAAAAAAATAAAGATTTCTTTTAATTTGCAACAAAAGCTAACGGTTTAAGTATTTCATAAAAACCGGAATATTTTTTAACATTGAAACCTATGGGATTCTTCGGATTAAACCTGTCAAATGAAAGCACCAAAATCAGGGCAGGTCACTGACAATACGGAGTTTTCGGACTAGACTAATCATTGCTTCTCTGAGGATTTCACTGCCGTCGAAGATCACCCTATTTCACCAATATTTGGCAAACTGCCAGCTTTTTTGAATAGCTGAATGGTTTCGAGATTGCACCGTACAGGGAAAATCACTGTTCGTTGCAAATTTGGAGCCAATTCGGCTCTCTTTTAATAACTCCAAGGATTTAAGACCGGGATCTCAACCTCTGCGCCCCCTCCCAGGTTTTGATTAAAAAAAAAATTAAAAAAAAAAAAAACACAACAACAACAACAAATGGAAAGTGTATGTATGCAAAGCAATAGATGGCCAGAGAATTGTGGGAGTTGTAGTTCAAAAACCTTTGGGGGGGCAGAGTTTGAAATCCCTGATTTAAAAGTCAAGTGGATCAGGAAACACAGACAATACAACAAAAATGTAAAAGTAAAAGAACCTAATTTAAAATGTCACACATTCTGCAAGAATACAAAAAAAGAGAAAACACAACATCTGAGGGCCCCTTTCTGCATCCAGTCATTTTCCAGGAGCTGCCCCCCTGTAACACTGCAGGGTCCAGGACACTGAAAAGCATCACCTTTTGCTTTATATATTATTCACTTGTGAAACGCTGGTGCAACCCGACTAATCCCCTATGTATGTGAATTGCATGATAAACCATTTGCCTGTCAGTGTAACTTCGACTTTGGAAATTGTACTTTGTATTATTTATGGTTGTGTGTATATTTAAAAAAAAAAGATTAAAGCCCGCATACACCGAGTCATTTATATTTGCCAAGGTGCAAAAATCCAACAGAGTTATTAAGAGAAAGGTGAAAATTAGGAGAAGAGAACAATCTAGACCAAATAGCCGATTTGGAAAGTGAGATAAATGGGAGAATTTTTCTTGTTTGGCTATTTTGACCTAGAATTTTATCTTCTACAGTCATTCTCCTGGTTTTCACCTCTCTCTGAATAACACTGCAAGTAATTATGCAGAGAACAAATGGATGCACTCAGGGACAATCCAAAGAGATTATAATGAATAAAAAAAACAAAAAACAATGTTTTAAAATCTTCCTGCAATCATGTGCCGACGTTTCGGCTTCGAGATTACAGGCATATAGCAAACTGCACATTTTATAGTAAAACAATAATAATTCAAGAGCACACTGTTCCTGTGATCGGTGATGGCGTGCTACAGGATTGGTCAGTTCTTGACGTGTTTTATTTACTATAAAATGTGCAGTTTGTTATATGCCTGTAACTGAGAAAGCCTTCAAGAGACGAAACATTATGGCAGGAAGATTTTAATGGATTTAATAAAGCAGGGTTTATCTTTTTGGATAGTTCCTTAGTGCAGCCATTCATCATTTGTGAATATATATATATTTTGAGAAAAAGAGAGGTTTGTGAGGGTCTGGACTCTGAGAACGAGCAACGTCACTAGTGACCTGCTCTACGGTGGAAACCGCTCTACGGTGGAAACCGCTCAGGTCTCACAAGGTTTTAGCTCGATTGTGCCATTACAGGGACAACTGCTCCATATGCAAATCAAATGTTATCACCCAGAAAGGGTGGCCAGTACTGAAATGCCAAGGACGCCATCCCTGCACGAGATGCAGCAACCCCGACGATCGTTTCGGCCTGGATAGGCCTCGTCAGGAGGGTATAGCTGACACCCCTCTAGACACATCAAGCAAGGGGTCCACGTCTGGATGGCCCTGTAAACTTATAGTGAGAAAAAGTGAGGTATGTGAGGGTCCTAAGGACCCTCACAGACCTCTGTTATAATATACACACACACACGATAGACAAAGTCTACACACCCCTGTTCAGGCTGGGGTCAGACGAGCGTAGTTATCACGTCCGTGTTGCCGCACATTTGTACCTCCGTGGCAGCATAGCATTCCAACCAATGGAGCACCACACACGAAGTACGTCCGCACGGAAGCATTGCGGACGCGGCACACGGACGCAGGTTAAGCAAGAACGTAATACTGCTGGAACGGACGCACAGAGTGTGCCACGTCCACATAGCTTTGTGTGTGAGTGATGGATCATAGTCAGACGGACTGCATTTACACATCCAGCATTTTTGACGGACAAAATGTTTTTTCATTTTAGTTTATTTTCCCTGCCACATCCGTCAAAAAATAAGTCAGTGAAAAAAAACGGACTGTGTGACCACTACCTTGTTGTCAGTAAGTACGTCCGTCCGTACTGCACGGGCGCACAGTCCGTACAAAATGCGCTCGTCTGACCCTAGCCTCAAATGTCAGGTTTCTGTGATGTAAGAAAATGCGTGAAAGATAAATAATTTCAGAACTTTTTCCACCTTTAATGTGATCTATAAACTGTACAACTCAATTGAAAAACAAAGTGAATCTTTTAGGAGGAGGAAAAATAAACTAAACTACACAACCATGTTAAGTGTGCAACTGGGGATGTAGCTGTGTATAGGTGTGCACATCCTCTTATAACTGGGGATGTAGCCGTGTTCAGAATTAAGCAATCACATTGAAAATCATGTTAAATAGGAGTCAGTGCACACCCGCCATCATTTAAAGTGCCTCTGATTAACCCCAAATAACAAGTTCAGCTCCTCTAGTAGGTCTTTCCTGACATTTTCTTAGTCGCCTCCTACAGCAAAAGCCGTGGTCCACAGAGAAGCTCCCCACTACCTGTCCTCACTAATCACCAAATACACCCCAGCCCGCCCCTAAGGTCAAACAGTGACCTGCGACTAGCTTCTCCCCGCATCACCTCTTCCCATGATAGACTGCAGGATTTCTCACGCGCAGCCCCCACTCTCTGGAACGCTCTCCCTCGTACTGTCAGACTTTCCCCTAACTTCTCTTCCTTCAAACGCTCCCTTAAAACGTTCCTATTTAGGGAAGCCTACCACTAGGGATGCACCGATACCACTTTTTTAAGACCGAGTACCGATACTTTTTAAAAGTACTCACCGATACCGAGTACCGATACTTTTATTTAATGTCATGTGACGCTTTCCAATAGGAACAGACCTCATAAAAATTTATATGAGATTGACCGCAGCTCACATGGGTTTGACCGCAGCTCACATGGGTTTGCCCCCAGCTCACATGGATTGGCCCCCAGCTCTCATGGATTGGCCCCCAGCTCTCATGGATTGGCCCCCAGCTCTCATGGATTGGCCCCCAGCTCTCATGGATTGGCCCCCAGCTCTCATGGATTGGCCCCCAGCTCTCATGGATTGGCCCCCAGCTCTCATGGATTTGCCCCCAGGTCTCATGGATTGGCCCCCAGCTCTCATGGATTGGCCCCGCAGCTCTCATGGATTGGCCCCGCAGCTCTCATGGATTGGCCCCGCAGCTCTCATGGATTGGCCCCGCAGCGCTCATGGATTGGCCCCGCAGCTCTCATGGATTGGCCCCGCAGCTCTCATGGATTGGCCCCGCAGCTCTCATGGATTGGCCGCAGCTCTCATGGATTGGCCCCGCAGCTCTCATGGATTGGCCCCCAGCTCTCATGGATTGGCCCCAGCTCTCATGGATTGGCCCCAGCTCTCATGGATTGGCCCCCAGTCTCATGGATTGGCCCCCAGGTCTCATGGATTGGCCCCCAGGTCTCATGGATTTGCCCCCAGGTCTCATGGATTTGCCCCAGGTTCATGGATTTGCCCCCAGCTCTCATGGATTGGCCCCGCAGCTCTCATGGATTGGCCCCGCAGCTCTCATGGATTGGCCCCGCAGCTCTCATGGATTTGCCCCAGTCTCATGGATTGGCCCCCAGGTCTCATGGATTTGCCCCCAGGTCTCATGGATTTGCCCCCAGGTCTCATGGATTTGCCCCCAGGTCTCATGGATTGGCCCCGCAGCGCTCATGGATTGGCCCCGCAGCTCTCATGGATTGCCCCGCAGCTCTCATGGATTTGCCCGCAGCTCTCATGGATTGGCCCCAGCTCGAACGCTGGGAAGCTGGCCGTGTGCATGTAAAGCACGCGGCCAGCGTTCCCTCTCTGGCGCGCCAAATACTCACCCTTCCTGAAGTTCCGGTCTCTGGGCAGTGATGCGGTCACGTGGCCGCCAGGCGCATCTGTGACGCTGCCTCCAGCCGAGAGGCCGCGTCACAGGAGCGCCCGGCGGCCACGTGACCGCATCACTGCCCAGAGACCGGAACTTCAGGAAGGGTGAGTATTTGGCGCGCCGAAGGGGACGCTGGCGCGCGTGCTTTTCATGCACGCGGCCAGCTTCCCCAGCCCCGCGGATACCGGCAAGCCGGCCCAGCGCCGGCTTCCGGTATCGGCGGGATGTATCGGGCCGTTTGCACGAGTAACAAGTACTCGTGCAAACGGCAATATCGGCCCCGATACCGATACTAGTATCGGTATCGGTGCATCCCTACCTACCACCCAACTCAATGACACAACCATCAATCACTCTCACCTTACAGTCCTCTCCTCCTGTTTCCAACCCCAACCCTCCCAGATTGTGAGTTCCTACAGAAATAGGGCCCTCATCTCCTCCTGTACTGTTTGTCAAATGTTGTTCAATGTATTGTAACCCTGTCTATACTGTGCTTATTGTACAGCGCTGCGGAATATGCTGGCGCTTTATAAATAAAGAATAATAATAATAATAATAATAATAACAGAGAAGCTTCCAGAGTATCAGAGGGATCTCATTGATAAAAGGTATCAGTCAGAAGAAGGTACAAAAGAATTTCCAAGGCATTAGATAAACCAAGGAACCCAGTGAAGACGGTCACCATCAAGTGAATATGGCGCAACAGTGACATTACCAAGAACTGGACGTCCCTCCAAATGCGATGAAAAGACGAGAAGACACTGATCAGGGAGGCGGCCAAGAGGCCTACAGCAACAGTAAAGGAGATGCAGGATTATTTGGCAAGTACTGGCTGTGTGGCACATGTGACAACAATCTCCTGTATTCGTCATATGTCTGGGCTATGGGGTAGAGTGGCAAGACCGAAGCCTTTTCTTACGAAGAAAACATCCAAGCCTGGATAAATTTTGCAAAAACACTTCTGAAGTTTCCCAAACGCATGTGGGAAAATGTGTTCTGGTCTGATGAAACCAAGGTTGAACTTTTCGGCCATAATTCCAAAAGATATGTTTGGTGCAAAAAAAACACTGTACATCACCAAAAACACACCATCCCCACAGTGACGCATGGCAGTGGCAGCATCATACCCACAGTGACGCATGGTGGTGGCAGCATCATACCCACAGTGACGCATGGTGGTGGCAGCATCATACCCACAGTGAAGCATGGCGGTGGCAGCATCATACCCACAGTGACGCATGGCGGTGGCAGCATCATACCCACAGTGACGCATGGCGGTGGCAGCATCATACCCACAGTGACGCATGGCAATGGCAGCATCATACCCACAGTGACGCATGGCAGTGGCAGCATCATACCCACAGTGACGCATGGCAGCATCATACCCACAGTGACGCATGGCAGTGGCAGCATCATACCCACAGTGACGCATGGCAGTGGCAGCATCATACCCACAGTGACGCATGGCAGTGGCAGCATCATACCCACAGTGACGCATGGCAGTGGCAGCATCATACCCACAGTGACGCATGGCAGTGGCAGCATCATACCCACAGTGACACATGGCGGTGGCAGCATCATACCCACAGTGACGCATGGCAGTGGCAGCATCATACCCACAGTGACGCGTGGCAGCATCATACCCACAGTGACGCATGGCGGTGGCAGCATCATACCCACAGTGACGCATGGCGGTGGCAGCATCATACCCACAGTGACGCATGGCAGTGGCAGCATCATACCCACAGTGACGCATGGCAGTGGCAGCATCATACCCACAGTGACGCATGGCAGTGGCAGCATCATACCCACAGTGACGCATGGTGGTGGCAGCATCATACCCACAGTGACGCGTGGCAGTATCATACCCACAGTGATGCATGGCAGTATCATACCCACAGTGACGCATGGCAGTGGCAGCATCATACCCACAGTGACGCATGGCAGTGGCAGCATCATACCCACAGTGAAGCATGGCGGTGGCAGCATCATACCCACAGTGAAGCATGGCAGTGGCAGCATCATACCCACAGTGACGCATGGCAGTGGCAGCATCATACCCACAGTGACGCATGGCAGTGGCAGCATCATGCCAAGGGGCTGTTTGTCTTCAGCTGGAACTGGGGTTTTAGTCAAGGTAGAGGGAATTACGCACAGGTCCAAATACCAGTCAATATTGACCCAATACCTTCAGACTTCGGCTAGAAAGCTGAACATGAACTTAATCTTTCAACACGGCAATGACACAAAGCATAAATCCAAATCCACAAAGGAATGGCTTCACCAGAATATTAAAATTTGGGAATAGCCCAGCCAGAGCCCAGACCGGAATCCAAACGAAAACCAGTGGGGTGATCTGAAGAGGGCTGTGCACAGGAGATGCCCTCGCAATCTGACACAGAGTGTTTTTGCAAAGAAGAGTGGGTAAATATTACCAAGTCAAGAAGTGCCATGCTGATAGACTCAAACCCAAAATACCAAGTGCTGGAATAAAATCAAAAGGTGCTTCAACAACGTATCAGTTTAAGGGTGCGCACACTTATGCAACCATATTATTTTAGTTTTTTATTTTCCTCCCTCCACCTAAAAGATTTCAGTTGTGTTGTACAGTTTCTAAATCACATTAAAAAGTGGGAAAAGTTCTGAAATTATTTATCTTTACCTCTATTTTTTTTTCATCACAGAAACCTGACATTTTAGGCTGGGGTCCGACGAGCAGTAGTTAGAGTGAAAGGAACGTCTGTGAGAGTGGACGTTCCTTCCACTTGATGCCCGACTGGCCACCTCGCTGAGTGCAGTTTGTGCGCTCAGCGCTGCAAGGCTTGATCCTCCTATGGAGAATTGCGCTTTGCAGCTCCGTCAACGCACGTCCTAGCGCTTTGATGGAGAGGCTTTCTAGATGTCCGCAGCTGCACGCGCAACAGCGTGTCGCCAGCCCCGTCACAATGCGAGTCCCTTCACTGGCTCCCCATCCACTGCAGTATTGAATTTAAAATCCTTACCCTGACCTACAAAACCCTCACTAACTCAGCGCCCCACTACCTGTCCTCACTAATCACCAAATACACCCCAGCCCGCTCCCTAGGGTCAAACAGCGACCTGCGCCTAGCTTCTCCCCGCATCACCTCTTCCCATGATACACTGCAGGATTTCCATGCGCAGCCCCCATCCTCTGGAACGCTCTCCCTCGTACTGTCAGACTTTCCCCTAGTTTCCCGTCCTTCAAACACTCCCTTAAGGCTGGGTTCACACCTAGCCGTTTTAACGCGCATTCGTGCGCGCTTTAAAACGCAGGAACAGGAAATCCCATGCTTTGCTATGGGACCCATTTCAGACCTAAGCGTTTTACAGCGCGCAGGAACGCGCGTTAAAACGGCCAACGCAAAAAGAAGTTCGGGAGCTTCTTTTCGGGCATACAGCAGCGCGTTTGCGGCCATATCATAGCCGCGAACGCGCTGCAACGCGCGTTTTTTTGTATGCGTGAACGCAGCGCTACGCCCGGGTGTGAACCCAGCCTAAGACATTCCTATTCAGGGAAACCTACCACCCAACTCACTAATACACCTCACTGCCCCAAGCAGCCCATCACTCTCACCTTGCAGACCATCACTCTCACCTTGCAGTCCTCTCATCCTGTTTCAACCCCCAACCCGTCTAGATTGTAAGTTTCCATGGGAATAGGGCCCTCATTTCCTCCTGTACTGGTTTGTCAAATGTTGTTCTGTCTCAGTGTAATGTAACTGTCTATATTGTGCCCATTGTTTAGCGCTGCGGAATATGCTGGCGCTATATAAAGTATAATAACACTGCGACGGACACCAGAAACCAAGTCAGCACAGGCGCACCTAGTGCACTCATATGACACTGGCCTATGCAGGATTGCACTTTGCAGCCCCATCAACACGCATCCTAGAGCTTCGACGGGGAGGCTTGCTGCACGGCTGCTGTTGAGCACACAACAGCGTGTGGCCGGCCCCGTCGCAGTGTCACAACGCTGCGACAGACTCCGGAAGGACGTTTAAAATACAGCTTTTAGCTTCACTGGATCCTGTGCCTCTGCAGTGTTAGGGGACCCACAGCGACGGACACGCAGGGGGAATATCCGCGCACACACAGCGACGGACACGCAGGGGGAATATTCCCTCACACACAGCGACGGACACGCGGGGGGAATATCCCCGCGCACACACAGCGACGGACACGCGGGCGGAATATCCCCGTGCACACAGCGACGGACACGTGGGGGGGAACATCCCCGCCCACAGCAACGGACACGCGGGGGGAACATCCCCGCCCACAGCAACGGACACGCGGGGGGAACATCCCCGCCCACAGCAACGGACACGCGGGGGGAATATCCCCGCACACAGCGACGGACACACAGGAGAAATATCCCTGCACACAGTGACTAGTGATGGAAACAGGAGGTTTTCTAAGGGTTAAGGTTCCCTGCTAGATCTGGGTCCCCCTGGTTGTGTCCCTCGCATAGTCCGGGGCGCAGTCTGCGTTGTGCAGCGCTGTCTGGGAATCGGCTTGCTTTGCAGAGCTGGGGTTTGTATCAGGAGATGCATCACGGAGCTGCGGTCACAGGTTAAATGAGGCGCCCTGCACGCTGTATACACCGCACACACACACACACACACACACCGCGGGGCCCGGGCACTGCCCACAGCGTAATGCGTGTGCCCGGGGAAATAAAGTGACGGATGCATGCAGCCAATCAACGCGGGCAGGGGCATGGTTGTTGTTGGCGCTGGCTGCACCCACGGCAGCGAGAATCAAATCCTGGCCAATAGCGATGCGTCTGAGGGGCGGGGTTTCGTTTCATTCAGGAAATCCATCTGGGTCTCCGTACAACCACAACCATGCGTGCGGCACGGCGGAGTGACAGCGGGACCCGCACCGAGGCAGCCCGAGCAACGCATGTCAGAGAGGGGGCAACAGCAGCGAGAAACACGGGACATCCCGGCAACACATGTCATGGACACACAGGGGGCCCCAACCGTGACATCAAGCCCAACAACACCAAGACCAGCACCGCTGGGGAATCCAACGCAGAGTGCCCAGGGCTCTCCTCACTACACCCGCTGTGTTGCAGGGTGCCCTCAGTGCCCAGCCAGGGGCTGTGTGGCTGAGAATCATAGGAGTCTGCGGTGACATCACACGACCTGGGGGCACAAACGTCATTACACTCAAAACAATACAGCGTGCTGCCGCGACACAACCTGCGTGTGACCCAGAACACCATGCCCGCCGACACAACCTGCGTGTGACCCAGAACACCATGCCCGCCGACACAACCTGCGTGTGACCCAGAACACCATGCCCGCCGACACAACCTGCGTGTGACCCAGAACACCATGCCCGCCGACACAACCTGCGTGTGACCCAGAACACCATGCCCGCCGACACAACCTGCGTGTGACCCAGAACACCATGCCCGCCGACACAACCTGCGTGTGACCCAGAACACAATGCCCGCCGACACAACCTGTGTGTGGCCCAGAACACAATGCCCGCTGACACAACCTGTGTGTGGCCCAGAACACAATGCCCGCTGACACAACCTTCGTGTGACCCAGGCACATTGATTTATAAGAATCCATAATGCGCATTCAACGGTGCAGTAATCAGTAAAATTAGCAAATGAGGGCTGTAAATTTGCCGTGTGCCAATAATAAAGAAGTGACAGAATCAATGTATCTGATAACAATACAAGGTGGTGAGAACAAAACAAAACAATGGCCCTCCTAGAGGCAATTTAAGAACATCAAACACATAAAAAGTGGCAGTGTCAAACAATGGCTATAAAATAGTCTGCGCCAGAGATAGTCAATAAGGTGACCGTGATGGTACCAATGGCGTGGGGGGGGGGGGGGGAGTTGTATTCCCCCCCCCCCAAGCTTTTGCCCTAAATAATGTGGGGGGGCGCACTGCACACATCCTCACCACCTTAAAATCAGCTGAAGTGGTCATGTGTATAGTGTCCCTTTAGGCTAGGGTCAGATGAACGCATTCTGTGCACAACAGACGTGCGTTCTGACTGACGTCAAGCTAGTGGCCACACAGTCCGTTTTTGTGACTGTCTTTTTTTTTTTTTTTAACTGATGTACAAGGGAAAATAAATTAATATGAAAAACATTTTGTCCGTCAAATTGCTGGATGTCAAAAATGCAGTCCGTCTGACTTCGTTCCCTCACAGACAAAGCTATACGGATGTTGCAGACGCAGCGCACTCTGTGCGTCCGTTCTAGCGGATTTACGTTCTTGCCTAACCTGCGTCTGTTTGCCGCATCCGTTGTGGGTCTGCACTTCGTGTGTGGGTCTCTATTGATCATAATTGTATGCTACCACAGACGATAAAATGTGCGGCAACACGGATGTGAACACTGCGCTCGTCTGACCCGAGCCTTAAAGTTAGAGTCTGCAGACTTTTCCCTCCATGCACAGCTCTGACCTCCCAGCTCAATCTCTGCAGTGAGACACACACACACACACAATCTGGATCAGGGGTTGGTAAATAAACTCCATTAAAGGCAGAGGTCTGCTGATCTCCTTTTAACTAGGAAAAGTCCATTAAGGCAAGAAGTAATTGATGGATGGGAATTAGAATATTAATGTGCACCTGTCATCATGCCCAGGGGAAGCCGGGCTCAGTGAATGGGCATCACTCCCCATAGGTGTTAATGTGGGGAAAGGGAGTTTCTGTCAATATTCCAGGTGTCACTCTCTGGCGCTGGCATGCCAATGAGCGGAGTGACGGCGGTGAGCAGAAGAGATGCCCTGTAGAACAGCTGTCCACTCGCCCAAGTGACTGCAGGCACCCAGTTGACTGCCCCAAAGACCACCACTCACGCCAAGCTGTGCAATGGCCCTTTGCATGCCGATCACAGCACGACAAGCATGGCGTGCCCAGCACCGGCTAATGATTTCCATCCCTTGACAGGCTATCGAGAGGGAAAACAAACCTGCCCACTGCATAATCACTTTAACACACTTGAAGGACTTTGCGCCCCATGGAAACCCTGATAATGGAGATAAGGAGAGAGAGAGCTGTGCATTTTAAGAGCCAGGGGCTGCTTTATGTGCACATCTGAGCGGAATAAGCTGGACACTTAATAGCCAGAGGTGACATTCTAGGAGCCAGTGGCACTGGCTACCTGCCTCCTGGATCTGTCAAGCATCGATTTAGGAAGTGTTCAAACACCATTACACTGTCCCTTTAACTTTAAGATATAAAGCGAGATTATCCCAAACAATAAATGCGATAATGTTGAACGACGAGTCACCTGTAAACCCCACACACAATTTGTTATAAAGTATACATGCTGCCCCTTGCTCCTCACGCTCAGGGCTCTGATCCCTCAGGTGACAGGCCTGGAGGTTCAGAGCCAAGGGACGGTCCCCACACTAGATGTCACATTACGTAACACGTTACGCCCCTTCATCGTTGGCAAGACACAAGGTGTTAGACAGTTAACTCAAGCCGGTGAATTAATCCAATAGGCTGGTGTCAGATGAGCGCACTATGTCCGCCTGTACTGACGTACCTCCTGGCGTGATGCTGTGACGGGGCCGGCCACACACTGTAGAGCGCGCACTGCGTCCATTTAGACCAGGGCTTGATAAAGCCTGGTAGCCAATGGCTCCTAGAATTTTACACCAATCTAAAAGCATCTAGTTGGCTTCAATGTTTTCTTCCTGTCTCCTAGATTTAATGTAAACATATCCAGAGCGTGCGCGTGTGTTAAATAGGGTGTCCAATGCCAACAGAGCAAAGAAAATAATAAAACAATATCACAACGTCACAATGTACAGATGTTAACACAAATAATATAATAAGATAGATATATATCTCTCAGAGCGGCCAAACTAATATTAGAAGCAACGCTCTACACTTCCAGGCTCAAAAAAGTAGCCACAAGACCACATGCACAAAAAATACCCAACAGCAAAAAGGTAACAGTGATAAATAAAGAGAAGCAGCTAAAATCAGAATTTGGGTCAGCACAAACCATCTTCCAGATGCAGAGGCAGGTTCCCAACATCTCGGCAAGGATTCGCCTTTATCAAGGTATGCCTTGATTAATGTGAATCCTCGCCGAAACGTTGGCTCCTAACTTTTGTAGCTGGCTCCTAGATTAGAGTAGAAAGCCTCCCCGTTGAAGCGCTACAACGTGCATTCAACAGGGCTGCAAAGCTTGATCCTCCATGGGAGGATCGAGCCTTGCAGCACTGAGTGTACCATCTGTGCTCAGCGAGGTGGCCAGACGGGCATCAGAGTGGAAGGAACGTTCACTCTCATGGACGTTCCTTCCGCTCCCAAAAATGCTAGTCTGACACGAACCATCACTGAGAATCCACGCATCACCTGTCAAACGGCGGTCCTCAAGTTCCCCATAACAGGTCAGGTTTAGGCTAGGGTCAGACGAGCGCATTCTGTGCGGACTGTGCGTCTGTGCACAATGGACGTACTTTCTGACTCACGTCAAGGTAGTGGCCACACAGTTCGGTTTTTTGACTGATGTAGAAGGGAAAATAAATTAATATGAAAAACATGACCTTGTTTCATCACTCACACACAAAGCTATGCGGACGTTGCGGACGCAGCGCACTCTGAGTCCGTTCTGGCGGATTTATGTTCTTGCCTAACTTGCGCCATTTGCCGCGTCCGTTGTGCGTCTGCAGTTCGGTGCGGACGTACTTCGTGTGTGGGACTCCATTGGTCATAATTCTATGCTATAACGGACATACAAATGTGTGGCAACACGGACGTGATCAGTGCGCTCGTCTGACACGAGCCTAAGGCCCCGTTCACACTGTGCAATTTATCGCGCGGATTTTGCGCGACGTCGCGCTGTGTAGGTTCTCCAATGGAGCTGTGCACATCTTGCCGCGAGTCGCAGAAGCATGTCGCTGGTACATGACCCTTTTTTTGCGATTTGTTTTGGTGGTGCTTTGCAAAAATCGCACAAAACAGCGATGTCGCGCAACATTATCGCACCATGTCGCGAATATGAAAAGCGCACAGTGTGAACGGGGCCTTAAGGATTCCCTTGGGGAAATGCAGACATAATCCTGCAATCACCGATCAGCAAATCATATCACCTGTGCTTCACATATCCTGCAAACCTGTCCTGTTGGGGGGGGGACTTGAGGACGGCAGTTGGGAACCAGAGTAGAGGACCACAAAAGGGGTGCTGAGAAACCCTCTGCTTTGATGCAATGAAATAAACAACAGCCACAAACAACAGCCCCTTCCCTGTGACAGTTCTATGGATGGATTCTAGGAGTGAAGCCACTGCCAACACCACAGTGAGGAGAGCATCCCCACCCCCCCATGACCTGCAGATCTCACAAAAGTCCTCAGCAGGAATAAACATGAAAAAAAGAAAAAAGCATTATATACAGAAAATAAATCTTCATTTTTATTATAACACCAGTATCACGTTAACAAGGAAGATCAATATTACTGTCAGGGGATTTTAAAAGCATCTTCTAGTATAGACAGTGACAGCCCATGTGCAACTCTGTTACTGACAACATCTGTAACAGCATCTGCATCCTGAGCCAGGCCAGCACATGCAACAGTATGCAATAAACAACAATCTCAGTTACAAGGTATCCCTCTTTGTGCAGGAACAGGAAGCTGGGGGGGGGGGTGGATACATTACAGCAAGTTATAGCAGAATATTATAGGGTATTTCTGTGAATGGATCAAGTTTGGTGAAGAAAGGGGAAAAAAATTAATTTATAGAACTTTATTTTACCAGGAAGGGTACATTGAGATTTCTCTCATATATATATATATATATATAATAAATTTTACATATCAAAATTTCAAGTCCCAAGCTACTAGCCAGGCCTTAAGAGTTACTCGCCACTAGTTGCCCCACCTAACCCCTATCCAGCCCTGCTTCAGCATTCCCACTCGCCAAATGCGAGCAGAAATTTTGATATATATATATATATATATATAAAATCATAAACTCTTTAAAAAACAAAATCAGCGTTCGGCAACGGTTACCTTTCCTGGCCATTCAGAGAGCAGGCAGTTCGCCAAATGTTGGCGAATTGCCTGCACATACGGTGCCTGTTCGAAGGCAGTGAAATCTCCCATAGAGAAGCACTGCTTCATCTATTCAGAGAACAAAACCCAGCAGTGAAAAGATGCCGAAATGCCCTGCCAATCGAATGGCTTCGACAGGTTTATTCAGGCGAATCCCATCGGCTTCCAATGTTAAAAATATTCCCGTTTTAATTCAATATCTAATAAACCGTTGATTATAATGTTCTGCAGTAAAAAGGTCTCTTTATTTGTAGATTTTTCATGGCCCTTTAACGCTAAGGTCAGACGAACGCATTTTTCGCATCGTCCGTAAAAAGGTGCGTCCGAAACTTTTCACGGAATACGCGATACCGGTCATACGATGCGCAATTTCAGTAGTGATTTCATACGGATCCAAACCAGGAAACTTTGGGTGTCTGGACGTTATGTTGGCCGGACATGAGCAGCGTCTGACGTCTCCTAATCACGCACACACGCCGCTATGCCCGCGCAGCGCACTCTGTACGTCAGTACCAGCGGTTCGACGTTCTTGCGAAAATGCGTTCGTTTGCAGCTTGCGTTGCACGGCCGAACTTTCGTGCGTGGGCCTGTGTTGGACGTCATTTGCTGCTACCATGGCCGCCATAAAGTGCGGGTAAACGCACGTTCGCCTGACCCCAGCCGTAGGCATTTTTTCCAAACTTTTTTCTGTAACAGACCTTTTTATTATCATTCATTGGATCTTATATGTAAATTTCAGACATTTTCGTTCTGTAGTTTCTTTGCAAACAGCGTTTCACTTTTCAAACATTCAAGAAACTTTTAAAAAAAAAATTCTTCACTCCATTTGTCTGCTGTGTTGGGGTTTTCCGGCGGCTGCTCTGCGATCGGCTCCTGCTCAGGTTTCTCGGGCGTGTTCAGCTGGGTTTATCCAGATGTTTTTGCTGGTTTCAGTGAGCGTTTGTCGGGTTTTGCGGTGAGTGTTCGTCAGCTTTTCCTTGCACTACGACGGCCCTGTGGTGCTTGCTGAATACACCGCAGGGTCGCCGAAATGGGATCGCCAAATCGCACCGAATTGAAGAGAACGAAAAGTCAACGAACGTGGGGTGGCATTTCGATTCTCTTTGAATAACCCTCATAGTAAATCAAATAAAACCTGACAAGTGAATTAAAATAAAATTTAAAAAAAGGGCACCCAGTCATAACAAACAGCACTGTGACCGCAGCAGTGACTATCATATGGAATACATTCTACAGTCAGCTGGGGGTAATGGATACATTGCAACACCTTAAGGCTAGGGTCAGACGAACGTCTACCGTCAAAGAGTGCGTTGATGCGTCCAAATGCATTTTTTCACAGAAGACGCGATAGCGGTCATACGATGCGCAATTTCAGCCGTGATTTTTTACGGAACCAAACCAGGAAACTTGGGTGTCTGGACGTTATGTTGGCCAAACATGAGCAGCGTCTGACATCTCCTAATCACGCACACACGCCGCTATGCGGACGCAGCGCACGCTGTACGTCAGTACTAGCAGTTCGATGTCCTTGCACAAATGCGTTAGTTTGCCGCTTGCGTTGCGCGGCCGAACTTTCATGCGGCCGTACTTCGTGTGTGGGCCTGCGTTGGACGTCATTTGCTGCTACCACGGGCGTAATAAAGTGTGGCTAAACGCACGTTCGCACTGCGTTCGTCTGACCCCAGCCTAAAGCAGAATAATATAGGATATTTATTGATGTTAAATTATCCATTAAGTGAAAAGATGGGGGGGGGCACTTATAGAAAGTAATAGGGGAAATATTATTTTAGAATTCTGAATTCACATTTATAAGTTATATAAATGCACTTGGAAAATACTAAATCACAGTAACCAGAGGGAATTTAAAGAAAACAGGGATGCACCGATACCACATTTTTAGGACCGAGTACAAGTGCTGATACATTTAATGTCATGTGACGCTTTCCAATAAATAATTTAGGATTTTGCTGAAAGCCTGTCCAGTTTATGTTTAAATTGAAATGTATGGCCAGAAACCCCATTTATCCACTGCACACACCTCATCTCAGAGATATACAGGTGTGTAATAAATATATATAGGTCAGACCAAACGCTGGGGAAGCTGGCTGCATGCATGAAAAGCATTTGAACAGCGTTCCCCTCCAGCAGGCCGCATTACTTTACCCAGTGGTGGGTCCAGTCGTAGGGCTGTGACGCAAACACGCGGCCGCTGGGCAGTAGACACTGTGAAGCTACCTCCAGCCGAGATCTCGCGGGAGGCTCCAGCGACATCTCAGCTGGAGGCAGCATCACAGCCCCGCGACCGGACCCACCACTGGGTAAAGTAATGCAGCCCGCTGGATAAGTACGCTGGCCAAATGCTTTTCATGCATGCGGCCAGCTTCCCCAGCTCCGGATACCGGCAAGCCAGCCCAGGCTTCCGCCGGTATCAGGCCATTTGCACGAGTACTAAGTACTCGTCCAAACGGCAGTATCGGCACCGATACTAGTATCGGTACATCCCTAGAAAACAGCACTTCGTTCTAAACACCATAGACACACTAGTAACCAGAGCAGGGGGTAAGTGACAGTGACTTTAGGGGTTACTCACAAAGCACTGAAATTTCATTGCTTTTCACTTGATGTGATTCCATTTAGTCAAAACTATGGAGAATGCACTATTCACCGTAGAGTCACTGTAGTGCGCCGAAGCCTCGTGAAAACCAGAACAATTCACAAAAGGTAGAAAAGTGGATCAAAGAAAAACTTTATTTTAAATACTGACAAAACTGTAATGATGCTCTTTGGAACAGCACCTAAACTACATAAATTAAAAACTCCATCTATGTATCAGGACAAAATCAAATGTATGTCACGCTGACCACAGTCACTTCTCCCAAATATCTAGGCATGTGGTTAGACCCAAATCTATCCTTTGGCCCACCACACAGAAACTCTCCTAAACTTTACCCCAAACTATGTGCCCGGTACAGAAACAAATCCTGCCTGAGCCCTGCGGTAAGAAAGCAGATTGTATTCAATAGCCGGCATAAGCATTTGTTGTACAGAGATGTAGTGTATGCAGTGGCCCCGCAAACACACCTCCAGAAACTTACTACATTGTATAACTCATTCTGCCGCTTTGTGCTACAATGTAACTACATGACCCACCATTGTGACATGTTAAAAGAACTAAACTGGCCGTCACTGGAATCTAGATGCACCCTTCCAGCCTGTTTACGAGGTTTTCTGGTAAGCTACCACCCAACCTGAATAGACTGCTTTCCCCAGCAGTTCCCTCATCCTATAACCTCCGATCCAGGACCTGCACCTTACTTGCAATACCACAATACAAAAAGAAAGTGGCTCGGTCCTCATTTTCCTTCAGAGGACCACAATTATGGAATAACCTCCCAGACGTCATGAAATCTTCCCCCAGTCTAATGTCACTTAGGAAATCTCTATTACAATACCTCAATACAGAATGCACCTGTAAACATGTAACATACAGGGCTATTCAGAGAGGTGAAAACCTTGAGAATGACTGGAGAATTGAAAATTCTAGGTCAAAATAGCCGAACCAGCGCTGAGTGCAACTGAGCTCAGCGATGTGGGCAGACGTGCGTCAAATGGAAGGAACATCTACTCTCACGGACGTTCCTTCCGTTCTCCAATGACGCTCGACTGACCCCAGCCTTATTCTCTATGGGACAGTTTCGCTGCCATCGAACACAGTAGAACGATGGTGAACTGCACCGTATTTCGCCATCAATTCATCTGTATTTGGAGAATTGACAGCTTTGTGAAAAGACGAACTGCCACAAAATTAAAAGAAACACTTATATATCTCTACCATAACGTTCTACAATGAAGTAAGAATTATAAAACTAGTTATCATACATAAGCAAAAATAAAAGAGCAAATCGCAGTAAATTTTGTAAAACGTGACAATAATATGAATCCATAGAAAACAGCACTTCACCATAGTATACATCACTTTAACAACAACAGTGACTATCACGGGAAATATCCTCTCCAGGCACCTCCTGGGAGAGATATGGATACAACGCAAAATATATTTCTTGTAATAAAATGGATACATTTAGGAGGAAAAAAAAAAAAAAAGGATTCTATTTCTGTTATATCCCAGGACATACTTGAAAACAAGAGAAATCTCAATGTATCCTTCCTGGTAAAATACTTTGCAAATAAATATCCCACAATTAAATCAAGATTATAAAATGATGAATTATAATATATGAACACTTAGAAAACAAATCATAGCAAAGTAAAGCGTGACAACAGAGTGAAGTAAAATAAAAACAGCACTTCATCATAGTAAACACCACAGCCACACTAGCAACAGAAGCAGTGACTTTATCACAAGGAATATCCAACCCAGACAGCGGGGGGGGGGGGTATTTTGCAGCACCTTATATCAGAATAATAAGAATAATATAGGATATTTCTTGCAGTGAATTGATAATTTTTGGTTGGGGGGGGGGGTAAATATATTTCTTATACAATTTATTCCGTAATTAAAACAAAATGATAAATTAATGAATTATTATATATAAGCACCGAGAGAAAAAAAAGTAAACAAAGCAAAACGTGAGAAGAAAACAAACAGGCAAAGTATAAAAAGCACTTCACAGTAATATACATCACTAACAGCAGTGACTATCACAAGGAATACTTTCTCCAAACAGCTGGGGGATATGGATACATTACAGCACCATATAGCAGAATAATACAGGATATTTCTTGCAGTAAATTGATCATTTTTTGGTTAGAAAAAAATAATTATGGGGATACATTTAGACTCATTTCTTCTACAACGTTCCATAATTAAGACAAAACTATAAGAGTGATGAACGATTATATACAAGCACCTAAAAACAGTAAACAAAGTAAAACGTGGCAACAAAGTAAAAGAAAACAACAGGTAATCAAAGTATAAACATCACTGTAACAGCAGCAGTGACTTTATCACAAGGAATACGTTCTCCAAACAGCTGGGAGATATGGATACATCACAGCACCTTATAGCAGAATAATAATAACATTGGACATTTCTTACAGTAAATTGATCATTTTAGGTGAAATAATACATCTGTATTTAGGTTTCTGTTATAATGTCCCATAATTAAATCAGAATTAGAAAACAATGACTCATTATATATAAAGCCCCTAGAAGACATAATAATAGTAAAAGGCCATAAGAGAGAGAAGTAAAAGAAAGCAGCACTTGATCACAGCATGCACATCAATAGCAGCAGTGACTGGATCACAGGGAACACTCTCTCCAGACAGCTGGCTGATCCTGACAGTTGACTAGGTGAACTTGGCAGGCAGTAAAAGGGCCCCTTGGCCACAATCAGCGGGTTGCAGGGGCCAGAGAAGCTGCCATGCACGATCCATGAGGTCTCCATCCTGCCCTGATACAGCAGCAATAACAAACCCGTCAGCCGGCCGACCAACACAGCGCTACGCATGTTTCCAATTCACAGCGACGGCTACGCTGCGCCTGGCTTCCCAGTCGCACTTTGACGTAGCGCCCTACGCAACAACATGGCGGATCCCGCCAACTACGTCCTACGCCAGCCCTCGCTGACGTAAGGAGCAGTCACTCCAGCGGGCCTTACGCACTCCGTCCGTCGTAAGAGCCTTTCCTGAATACCAATCTCACCACACTGGCTGCGGAGGGAGGGAGCGCGATAACAATAGACTACATACCGATTCCTCCTCCTTCTCCATGCCCGTCGGCATCTGCGGCACGGCCCGGTTAATGGAGACGCAGTCGTTGAGGTCGGGCATGTCCTTGCCGCGGTAGATGGGGAGCGGCTTGGCGGCGTCTAGCGCCCGCGCTCGGAAGGAGAGTTTACTCATGGCCGCCTCTTCACAAAAACACACCGGACAGGCGGGGGGGAGGGGGAGCGAGGGAGGCGATCCAGCGACACGCTACGCTTCCTCGTCACAAGCGCTCCCCCAGGCCGCTCGCCTCTGGCCCCTGAGGACTCATGGAGGGGGGCCCCGCTTCACGGGTGAGGGGCGGAAGGCGAGGGCTCGGGCCGCGGAAGGTCGTGCCTAGATCCGGGCTTTGCTGGCTCGATCCGCTCCCTGCGCCATGGCAAACATGGCGGACATTACCAAGGCGGCGAGCGATCCCAGCAGCCCCCGCGAGCAGCGGCGGCGCGCACAGCAGAGGGGGGGTGCGGGAGCGCGCACAGAGCACAGCCCGGGGAGGAGAGAGGACCTGGGGGGTATGAATACATTTAACTCTCACTTTAACATACAGGAAATAAAGGACAAGCACCAAAAAGAGCTGTGTGTCACAACTGCAGTGTAATATAATATATATATCAGCTGTGTCACAACTGCAGTGTAATATATATATATATGAGCTGTGTCACAACTGCAGTGTTATATATATATATATGAGCTGTGTCACAACTGCAGTGTAATATATATATATATATGAGCTGTGTGTCACAACTGCAGTGTAATATATATATATATATATATATGAGCTGTGTGTCACAACTGCAGTGTAATATATATATATATATGAGCTGTGTCACAACTGCAGTGTAATATATATATATGAGCTGTGTCACAACTGCAGTGTAATATATATATATATGAGCTGTGTGTCACAACTGCAGTGTAATATATATATATATATGAGCTGTGTGTCACAACTGCAGTGTAATATATATAATATATATATGAGCTGTGTGTCACAACTGCAGTGTAATATATATATATATATATGAGCTGTGTGTCACAACTGCAGTGTAATATATATAAGAGCTGTGTGTCACAACTGCAGTGTAATATATATATATAAGCTGTGTGTCACAACTGCAGTGTAATATATATATATATATGAGCTGTGTGTCACAACTGCAGTGTAATATATATATATATATGAGCTGTGTGTCACAACTGCAGTGTAATATATATATATATATATATGAGCTGTGTGTCACAACTGCAGTGTAATATATATTATATATATATTATATGAGCTGTGTGTCACAACTGCAGTGTAATATATATATATATATATGAGCTGTGTGTCACAACTGCAGTGTAATATATATATAAGCTGTGTGTCACAACTGCAGTGTAATATATATATATATATATCAGCTGTGTCACAACTGCAGTGTTATATATTATATATGAGCTGTGTCACAACTGCAGTGTAATATAATATATATATGAGCTGTGTGTCACAACTGCAGTGTAATATATATATATATATATATATGAGCTGTGTGTC
The DNA here is from genome assembly GCA_009667805.1 of Leptobrachium leishanense. Classification (NCBI taxonomy): domain Eukaryota; kingdom Metazoa; phylum Chordata; class Amphibia; order Anura; family Megophryidae; genus Leptobrachium; species Leptobrachium leishanense. The sequence goes on along the minus strand of CM019069.1, from coordinate 30,502,353 downwards.
ACAACTGCAGTGTATATATATATATATATGAGCTGTGTCACAACTGCAGTGTAATATATATATATATGAGCTGTGTGTCACAACTGCAGTGTAATAATATATATATATGAGCTGTGTGTCACAACTGCAGTGTAATATATATATAATATCAGCTGTGTCACAACTGCAGTGTTATATATATATATATGAGCTGTGTCACAACTGCAGTGTAATATATATATATATGAGCTGTGTGTCACAACTGCAGTGTAATATATATATATATATATATATAGCTGTGTGTCACAACTGCAGTGAATATATATATATATATGAGCTGTGTCACAACTGCAGTGTAATATATATATATGAGCTGTCACAACTGCAGTGTATATATATATATGAGCTGTGTGTCACAACTGCAGTGTATATATATATATATATGAGCTGTGTGTCACAACTGCAGTGTAATATATATATATATATGAGCTGTGTGTCACAACTGCAGTGTAATATATATATATATATGAGCTGTGTGTCACAACTGCAGTGTAATATATATATAAGAGCTGTGTGTCACAACTGCAGTGTAATATATATATATAAGCTGTGTGTCACAACTGCAGTGTAATATATATATATATGAGCTGTGTGTCACAACTGCAGTGTAATATATATATATATATGAGCTGTGTGTCACAACTGCAGTGTAATATTATATAATATATATATATATGAGCTGTGTGTCACAACTGCAGTGTAATATATATATATATATATATGAGCTGTGTGTCACAACTGCAGTGTATATATATATATATATGAGCTGTGTGTCACAACTGCAGTGTAATATATATATATAGCTGTGTCACAACTGCAGTGTAATATATATTATATATGAGCTGTGTGTCACAACTGCAGTGTAATATATATATATATATGAGCTGTGTGTCACAACTGCAGTGTAATATATATATATAAGCTGTGTGTCACAACTGCAGTGTAATATATATATATGAGCTGTGTCACAACTGCAGTGTAATATATATATATATGAGCTGTGTGTCACAACTGCAGTGTAATATATATATATATGAGCTGTGTGTCACAACTGCAGTGTAATATATATATATATGAGCTGTGTGTCACAACTGCAGTGTAATATATATATATATGAGCTGTGTGTCACAACTGCAGTGTAATATATATATATATGAGCTGTGTCACAACTGCAGTGTAATATATATATATGAGCTGTGTCACAACTGCAGTGTATATATATATATTGAGCTGTGTGTCACAACTGCAGTGAATATATATATATATGAGCTGTGTGTCACAACGGCAGTGTAATATATATATATATATGAGCTGTGTCACAACGGCAGTGTAATATATATATATATGAGCTGTGTGTCACAACTGCAGTGTAATATATATATATATATGAGCTGTGTCACAACTGCAGTGTGTCACAACTGCAAGTGTATATTATATATATATATGAGCTGTGTCACAACTGCAGTGTAATATATATATAGGCTGTGTCACAACTGCAGTGTAATATATATATGAGCTGTGTCACAACTGCAGAGTGTAATATATATATATAGCTGTGTCACAACTGCAGTGTAATATATATATATGAGCTGTGTCACAACTGCAGTGTAATATATATATATGAGCTTGTGTCACAACTGCAGTGTAATATATATATATATGAGCTGTGTGTCACAACTGCAGTGTAATATATATATATATGAGCTGTGTGTCACAACTGCAGTGTAATATATAATATGAGCTGTGTGTCACAACTGCAGTGTAATAATATATATATATAGAGCTGTGTGTCACAACTGCAGTGTAATATATATATATATAGCTGTGTGTCACAACTGCAGTGTAATATATATATATATATGAGCTGTGTGTCACAACTGCAGTGTAATATATAATATATATGAGCTGTGTGTCACAACTGCAGTGTAATTATATATATATATATATGAGCTGTGTGTCACAACTGCAGTGTAATATATATATATATATATATATGAGCTGTGTGTCACAACTGCAGTGTAATATATATATATATATGAGCTGTGTGTCACAACTGCAGTGTAATATATTATATAAGCTGTGTGTCACAACTGCAGTGTAATATATATATATATGAGCTGTGTTCACAACTGCAGTGTAATATATATATATATATGAGCTGTGTGTCACAACTGCAGTGTAATATATATATTAAGCTGTGTGTCACAACTGCAGTGTAATATATATATATGAGCTGTGTCACAACTGCAGTGTAATATATATATATATGAGCTGTGTGTCACAACTGCAGTGTAATATATATATATATATGAGCTGTGTGTCACAACTGCAGTGTAATATATATATATATGAGCTGTGTGTCACAACTGCAGTGTAATATATATATATATATGAGCTGTGTGTCACAACTGCAGTGTAATATATATATATATGAGGCTGTGTCACAACTGCAGTGTAATATATATATATGAGCTGTGTCACAACTGCAGTGTAATATATATATATGAGCTGTGTGTCACAACTGCAGTGTAATATATATATATATGAGCTGTGTGTCACAACGGCAGTGTAATATATATATATATATGAGCTGTGTGTCACAACGGCAGTGTAATATATATATATATGAGCTGTGTGTCACAACTGCAGTGTAATATATATAATATATATATGAGCTGTGTCACAACTGCAGTTGTGTCACAACTGCAGTGTAATATATATATATATATGAGCTGTGTCACAACTGCAGTGTAATATATATATGAGCTGTGTCACAACTGCAGTGTAATATATATATATGAGCTGTGTCACAACTGCAGTGATATATATATATATAAGCTGTGTCACAACTGCAGTGTAATATATATATATGAGCTGTGTCACAACTGCAGTGTAATATATATATATGAGCTGTGTGTCACAACTGCAGTGTAATATATATATATATATGAGCTGTGTGTCACAACTGCAGTGTAATATATATATATATGAGCTGTGTGTCACAACTGCAGTGTAATATATATATATGAGCTGTGTGTCACAACTGCAGTGTAATATATATATATATATATATGAGCTGTGTGTCACAACTGCAGTGTAATATATATATATATATATATATGAGCTGTGTGTCACAACTGCAGTGTAATATATATATGAGCTGTGTCACAACTGCAGTGTAATATATATATATGAGCTGTGTCACAACTGTAGTGTAATATATATATATATGAGCTGTGTGTCACAACTGCAGTGTAATATATATATATATGAGCTGTGTGTCACAACTGCAGTGTAATATATATATATGAGCTGTGTCACAACTGCAGTGTTATATATATATATATATATGAGCTGTGTCACAACTGCAGTGTAATATATATATGAGCTGTGTCACAACTGCAGTGTAATATATATATATGAGCTGGTGTCACAACTGCAGTGTAATATATATATATATATGAGCTGTGTCACAACTGCAGTGTAATATATATATATATGAGCTGTGTCACAACTGCAGTGTAATATATATATATGAGCTGTGTCACAACTGCAGTGTAATATATATATATATATGAGCTGTGTCACAACTGCAGTGTAATATATATATATGAGCTGTGTCACAACTGTAGTGTAATATATATATATAGCTGTGTGTCACACTGCAGTGTAATATATATATATATATATATGAGCTGTGTGTCACAACTGCAGTGTAATATATATATATGAGCTGTCACAACTGCAGTGTAATATATATATATATGAGCTGTGTGTCACAACTGCAGTGTAATATATATATATATGAGCTGTGTCACAACTGCAGTGTAATATATATATATATATGAGCTGTGTCACAACTGCAGTGTAATATATATATATATGAGCTGTGTGTCACAACTGCAGTGTAATATATATATATATATATATGAGCTGTCACAACTGCAGTGTAATATATATATATATGAGCTGTGTCACAACTGCAGTATAATATATATATATGAGCTGTGTCACAACTGCAGTGTAATATATATATATGAGCTGTGTCACAACTGCAGTGTAATATATATATGAGCTGTGTCACAACTGCAGTGTAATATATATATATGAGCTGTGTCACAACTGCAGTGTAATATATATATATGAGCTGTGTCACAACTGCAGTGTAATATATATATGAGCTGTGTCACAACTGCAGTGTAATATATATATATGAGCTGTGTCACAACTGTAGTGTAATATATATATATATGAGCTGTGTGTCACAACTGCAGTGTAATATATATATATATGAGCTGTGTGTCACAACTGCAGTGTAACATATATATATGAGCTGTGTCACAACTGCAGTGTAATATATATATATATATATATGAGCTGTGTCACAACTGCAGTGTAATATATATATATGAGCTGTGTCACAACTGCAGTGTAATATATATATATATGAGCTGTGTCACAACTGCAGTGTAATATATATATATATGAGCTGTGTCACAACTGCAGTGTAATATATATATATGAGCTGTGTCACAACTGCAGTGTAATATATATATATGAGCTGTGTCACAACTGCAGTGTAATATATATATATATATATATGAGCTGTGTCACAACTGCAGTGTAATATATATATATGAGCTGTGTCACAACTGCAGTGTAATATATATATATGAGCTGTGTCACAACTGTAGTGTAATATATATATATGAGCTGTGTGTCACAACTGCAGTGTAATATATATATATATATGAGCTGTGTGTCACAACTGCAGTGTAATATATATATATGAGCTGTGTGTCACAACTGCAGTGTAATATATATATATGAGCTGTGTCACAACTGCAGTGTAATATATATATATATGAGCTGTGTCACAACTGCAGTGTAATATATATATATATATGAGCTGTGTGTCACAACTGCAGTGTAATATATATATATATATGAGCTGTGTGTCACAACTGCAGTGTAATATATATATATATGAGCTGTGTGTCACAACTGCAGTGTAATATATATATATATATATGAGCTGTGTGTCACAACTGCAGTGTAATATATATATATATATATAGAGCTGTGTGTCACAACTGCAGTGTAATATATATATATATATGTGAGCTGTGTGTCACAACTGCAGTGTAATATATATATATGAGCTGTGTGTCACAACTGCAGTGTAATATATATATATGAGCTGTGTGTCACAACTGCAGTGTAATATATATATATATGAGCTGTGTGTCACAACTGCAGTGTAATATATATATATATATATATATATATGCTGTGTGTCACAACTGCAGTGTAATATATATATATGAGCTGTGTCACAACTGCAGTGTAATATATATATGAGCTATTTGTCACAACTGCAGTGTAATATATATATATATGAGCTGTGTGTCACAACTGCAGTGTAATATATATATATATATATATGCTGTGTGTCACAACTGCAGTGTAATATATATATATGAGCTGTGTCACAACTGCAGTGTAATATATATATGAGCTGTTTGTCACAACTGCAGTGTAATATATATATGAGCTGTGTGTCACAACTGCAGTGTAATATGAGCTGTGTGTCACAACTGCAGTGTAATATATATATATATGAGCTGTGTGTCACAACTGCAGTGTAATATATATATATATGAGCTGTGTCACAACTGCAGTGTCATATATATATATGAGCTGTGTGTCACAACTGCAGTGTAATATATATATATATATATATGAGCTGTGTGTCACAACTGCAGTGTAATATATATATATATATGAGCTGTGTGTCACAACTGCAGTGTAATATATATATATGAGCTGTGTGTCACAACTGCAGTGTAATATATATATATGAGCTGTGTGTCACAACTGCAGTGTAATATATATATATATATGAGCTGTGTGTCACAACTGCAGTGTAATATATATATATATATATATATATGCTGTGTGTCACAACTGCAGTGTAATATATATATATGAGCTATGTGTCACAACTGCAGTGTAATATATATATATATGAGCTGTGTGTCACAACTGCAGTGTAATAATATTATATATATATGAGCTTGTGTCACAACTGCAGTATAATATATATATATGAGCTGTGTCACAACCTGCAGTGTAATATATATATATATATATGAGCTGTGTCACAACTGCAGTGTAATATATATATATGAGTGTGTCACAACTGCAGTGTAATATATAATATATATGAGCTGTGTCACAACTGCAGTGTAATATATATATATATATATATATGAGCTGTGTCACAACTGCAGTGTAATATATATATATGAGCTGTGTCACAACTGCAGTGTAATAATATATATGAGCTGTGTGTCACAACTGCAGTATAATATATATATATGAGCTGTGTCACAACTGCAGTGTAATATATATATATATATATATATGAGCTGTGTCACAACTGCAGTGTAATATATATATGAGCTGTGTCACAACTGCAGTGTAATATATATATATGAGCTGTGTCACAACTGCAGTGTAATATATATATATGAGCTGTGTCACAACTGTAGTGTAATATATATATATATGAGCTGTCACAACTGCAGTGTAATATATATATATGAGCTGTGTCACAACTGCAGTGTAATATATATATATGAGCTGTGTCACAACTGCAGTGTAATATATATATATGAGCTGTGTCACAACTGCAGTGTAATATATATATATATATATATATATGAGCTGTCACAACTGCAGTGTAATATATATATATATGAGCTGTGTCACAACTGCAGTGTAATTATATATATATATATATCTATTTATTAACGTGTCCGTGTGGGTTGGCCTATGTAGGGAAAACTATTACGGACCTACGGACCCGTATGGCTAACCATCGTTCCTCCATAAGGGCAGCATTGAGTGGTAGGGAAAGTCCACAGCCAGTGGCGAGACACTTCAAAGAGTATGGCCATGCATTATCCACCATGAGAGTGAGACTTATTGACCATGTTCCAGCGTCCCCACGCGGGGGGGACAGGGCAGGAGCGCTTTTGCGTAGAGAGGCTTTTTGGATATTTACGCTCGATACTTTGTCCCCCAAAGGACTAAATGAGTGTCACTCTTTTGGTTCTTTTCTTCCATCCAGGTAGGAATCTTCCATTGTTCTATTTCCGTCGTATTTTGGTGCATTTATTTTATAACAGCGAGTTTTTTTGGATCCGAGTGACCTCATTTGTTCATTATATTGAAACATTATTTACTACATCTATACAGTAACATTTATTGTAAGCAGATTGTCTATATTCAGGGTAAGCTGAGATCTTGCTGCGGGTTACCAATGCATGTAGTTTAGTCCTTTTTGGTCTTTATCATTATACTATGTTTAGCTACATAGGTGGTCTTTATATATCACTAACAAAAGTACGTGTTGGTCACGTGATCTGTTTTTCATGTGCATTGATCTCTTAGCCGCTTGATTATTATTATTTTTTGTATTTTTTTGTTGTTCCGGTTTTTTTATTTCTGCTGTATGCGTCCACAGCTTTATTTTTTCTTTTACGTTTTTGTTACTGAGCCACTTTATATTGGTTGTTCTTTTTGTTTTTTTATATTGCGCTGGTTTTACGCTGAGCTGTGTCCGCGTCTGGGGCCGGCGTCCTGTTGCCATGGTTGCGGTTGTCTGACCGCCGGGCACAGGACTTCCGGTCTTCGGCGGCGTGCACAGGGCGGCGTTTCCAACAGAGTTCACAGGTGTGTATGTGTTTTCTGGGTTATAAAATGCATGTCTTTATTGTTGTGTTGATATTCCTGAAGAAAGTCCATGTCGGACTGAAACGTTGAAGCAAATATTCGTTTATCCATTAAATTGTGATTACTTAGACTCCGTGGTGCGGTCTCTCTTTTTCGAATTTTTATATATATATATATATATATATATGAGCTGTGTCACAACTGCAGTGTAATATATATATATGAGCTGTGTCACAACTGCAGTGTAATATATATATATGAGCTGTGTCACAACTGTAGTGTAATATATATATATGAGCTGTGTGTCACAACTGCAGTGTAATATATATATATATATATATATGAGCTGTGTCACAACTGCAGTGTAATATATATATATGAGCTGTGTCACAACTGCAGTGTAATATATATATATATGAGCTGTGTCACAACTGCAGTGTAATATATATATATATATGAGCTGTGTGTCACAACTGCAGTGTAATATATATATATGAGCTGTGTGTCACAACTGCAGTGTAATATATATATATATGAGCTGTGTGTCACAACTGCAGTGTAATATATATATATGAGCTGTGTCAAACTGCAGTGTAATATATATATATGAGCTGGTGTCACAACTGCAGTGTAATATAATATATATATATATATATGAGCTGTGTGTCACAACTGCAGTGTAATATATATATATATATATATATGCTGTGTGTCACAACTGCAGTGTAATATATATATATGAGCTATGTGTCACAACTGCAGTGTAATATATATATATGAGCTGTGTGTCAACTGCAGTGTAATATATATATATATATATATGAGCTGTGTCACAACTGCAGTATAATATATATATATGAGCTGTGTCACAACTGCAGTGTAATATATATATATGAGCTGTGTCACAACTGCAGTGTAATATATATATATGAGCTGTGTGTCACAACTGCAGTGTAATATATAATATATATGAGCTGTGTGTCACAACTGCAGTGTAATATATATATATATATGAGCTGTGTGTCACAACTGCAGTGTAATATATATATATGAGCTGTGTGTCACAACTGCAGTGTAATATATATATATATATATGAGCTGTGTGTCACAACTGCAGTGTAATATATATATATATATATGAGCTGTGTGTCACAACTGCAGTGTAATATATATATATGCGCTGTGTCACAACTGCAGTGTAATAATATATATATGAGCTGTGTCACAACTGCAGTGTAATATATATATATGAGCTGTGTCACAACTGCAGTGTAATATATATAAGAGCTGTTTGTCTCAACTGCAGTGTAATATATATATACAAGAGCTGTGTGTCACAACTGCAGTGTAATATATATATACAAGAGCTGTGTGTCACAACTGCAGTGTAATATATATATACAAGAGCTGTGTGTCACAACTGCAGTGTATATATATATGAGCTGTGTGTCACAACTGCAGTGTATATATATATATATATACAGGGGTGTGGAAATTTAAAAAAAATCTGCTTGTCCAACGGACTAAGTAGTAGTCCAATCTACTTGTCCTGATAATTTCAACAAAATAGTGTTTAAATAGAGGTCTTTATTCATAACAGGCTATAGAGGCAGCGCGTCAGATACATGTGATAAATAAAGACCTTTATTTAAACACTATTTTGTTGTGTGTATGTATATATTAGGGATGCACCGATACCACTTTTTTAAGACCGAGTACGAGTACCGATACTTTTATTTTATGTCATGTGACCACTTACCAATAAGAACAGACCTCATAAAAATGCCCCCAGCTCACATGTATATACCCCCCCGAGATATATGGATATTGCCCCAGCACATGGATATTGCCCCCTGCTCATGGATATATGCCCCAGCACATGGATATATGCCCCAGCACATGGATATATGCCCCAGCTCATGGATATATGCCCCAGCACATGGATATATGCCCCAGCACATGGATATATGCCCCAGCTCATGGATATATGCCCCAGCTCATGGATATATGCCCCAGCACATGGATATATGCCCCAGCACATGGATATATGCCCCAGCACATGGATATATGCCCCAGCTCATGGATATATGCCCCAGCTCATGGATATATGCCCCAGCTCATGGATATATGCCCCAGCTCATGGATATATGCCCCAGCTCATGGATATGCCCCAGCTCATGCTATACTGCCCCCAAGCTCTCATGGATATTTGCCCCCAAGCTCTCATGGATATGCTCCCCAGGTCAGATCCCAGACCAGACATGGGGCGGCTGTTCGAATGCTCTATCAGCATTCGGACAGCCGTCCCTGGAGCTCTCCGGCATACTTACCTTCCTGAGCGGCGCCGACAAAGTCTTCGCGCCTGCGCTCATTGAAGGACCCCCAGCCACGATCACGTGGGACTCCCACGTGATCGCGGCTGGGTCCTTCAACGTGCGGAAGTGCAGAAACTTTCCCGGCGCCGCTCGGGAAGGTAAGTATGCCGGAGAGCTCCAGGGACGGCTGTCCGAATGCCGATAGAGCATTCGAACAGCTGCCCAAGTCCATCGGATGCTAGCAAGCCGGCTCAATGCCAGCTTCCGGTATCGGGGGCGTCCCTGGAATTAGTCCGCAGTCCGGCAGGCTTCTAGCCCGCCGGACTGCATCTAAAAAAAAACTACTCGCCCGGCACCCGGATCTTCTTGTCCCGGGCGTCAGGCGATACAATTCCCACACCCCTGATATATAAGAGCTGTGTGTGTGTATATGACTCACTGCTACAGTGTAACAAATATATATACCCATATATAAAGAGCTGTGTATTTAAATGACTCACCGCTACAGTGTAACAAATATATATACCCATATATAAAGAGCTGTGTGTGTTTAAATGACTCACCACTACAGTGTAATATATATTTACCCATATCAAAAGAGCTGTGTGTGTTTATATGACTCACCACTACAGTGTAAAATATATATACAGGGCTCAAAATTTCAAGTCCCGAGCTACTAGCTAGGCCTTAAGAGTTACTCACCACCTGTTGCCCCACCTAACCCCTACCCTGCCCTTAACTCCGCCCCCAAACCCTCAAATTATCTTATGAAATGACACTGGTAAATGTTTCATTCAGAATAAAGTTACATAAATATATAACATTAACATAAACCAATGTAAACGTAAAGGAAAATAATTGCTTTACATCAATGGGGATGCAGACAAAATATTAAGTGTAACTGCTCAGCTTTTAATAAACTTAGTGCATTTTTTCATCTTCACAATCACTCCAGATACATGTATACCCAGACATATCAGACTCCAGATACATGTATACCCAGACACATCAGACCCCAGATACAGCCATACCCAGACACATCAGACCCCAGATACAGCCATACCCAGACACATCAGACCCCAGATACAGCCATACCCAGACACATCAGACCCCAGATACAGGCATACCCAGACACATCAGACCCCAGATACAGCCATACCCAGACACATCAGACCCCAGATACAGCCATACCCAGACACCTCAGACCCCAGATACAGCCATACCCAGACACATCAGACCCCAGATACAGGCATACCCAGACACATCAGACCCCAGATACAGCCATACCCAGACACATCAGACCCCAGATACAGCCATACCCAGACACATCAGACCCCAGATACAGGCATACCCATATACATCAGACCCCAGATACAGCCATACCCAGACACATCAGACCCCAGATACAGCCATACCCAGAAACATCAGACCCCAGATACAGCCATACCCAGACACATCAGACCCCAGATACAGGCATACCCATATACATCAGACCCCAGATACAGCCATACCCAGACACATCAGACCCCAGATACAGCCATACCCAGAAACATCAGACCCCAGATACAGCCATACCCAGACACATCAGACCCCAGATACAGCCATACCCAGAAACATCAGACCCCAGATACAGCCATACCCAGACACATCAGACCCCAGATACAGCCATACCCAGACACATCAGACCCCAGATACAGGCATACCCAGACACATCAGACCCCAGATACAGGCATACCCAGACAAATCAGACCTCAGATGCAGCCGAAACCCAGACACATCAGACCCCAGATACAGGCATACCCAGACACATCAGACCCCAGATACAGGCATACACAGACACATCAGACCCCAGATACAGCCATACCCAGACACATCAGACCCCAGATACAGCCATACCCAGACACATCAGACCCCAGATACAGCCATACCCAGACACATCAGACCCCAGATACAGCCATACCCAGACACATCAGACCCCAGATACAGCCATACCCAGACACATCAGACCCCAGATACAGCCATACCCAGACACATCAGACCCCAGATACAGCCATACCCAGACACATCAGACCCCAGATACAGCCATACCCAGACACATCAGACCAGATACAGCCATACCCAGACACATCAGACCCCAGATACAGCCATACCCAGACACATCAGACCCCAGATACAGCCATACCCAGACACATCAGACCCCAGATACAGGCAAACCCAGACACATCAGACCCCAGATACAGCCATACCCAGACACATCAGACCCCAGATACAGCCATACCCAGACACATCAGACCCCAGATACAGCCATACCCAGACACATCAGACCCCAGATACAGCCATACCCAGACACATCAGACCCCAGATACAGCCATGCCAAGACACATCAGACCCCAGATACAGCAATACCCAGATACATCAGACCCCAGATACAGGCATAACTAGACACATCAGACCCCAGATACAGGCATAACTAGACACATCAGACCCCAGATACAGGCATAACTAGACACATCAGACCCCAGATACAGGCATAACTAGACACATCAGACCCCAGATACAGGCATACCCAGACAAATCAGACCCCAGATACAGGCACACCTAGACACATCAGATACAGGCACACCTAGACACATCAGACCCCAGATACAGGCATACCCAGACACATCAGACCCCAGATACAGGCATACCCAGACACATCAGACCCCAGATACAGGCATACCCAGACACATCAGACCCCAGATACAGGCATACCCAGACACATCAGACCCCAGATACAGGCATACCCAGACACATCAGACCCCAGATACAGGCATACCCAGACACATCAGACCCCAGATACAGGCATACCCAGACACATCAGACCCCAGATACAGGCATACCCAGACACATCAGACCCCAGATACAGGCATACCCAGACACATCAGACCCCAGATACAGGCATACCCAGACACATCAGACCCCAGATACAGGCATACCCAGACACATCAGACCCCAGATACAGCCATACCCAGACACATCAGACCCCAGATACAGCCATACCCAGACACATCAGACCCCAGATACAGCCATACCCAGACACATCAGACCCCAGATACAGCCATACCCAGACACATCAGACCCCAGATACAGCCATACCCAGGAACATCAGACCCCAGATACAGCCATACCCAGACACATCAGACCCTAGATGCAGCCATACCCAGACACATAAGACCCAAGATACAGCCATGCCCAGACACATAAGACCCAAGATACAGCCATGCCCAGACACATAAGACCCAAGATACAGCCATGCCCAGACACATCAGACCCAAGATACAGCCATGCCCAGACACATCAGACCCCAGATACAGCCATACCCAGAAACATCAGACCCCAGATACAGGCATAATTAGACACATCAGACCCCAGATACATGTATACCCAGGTATCAGACCCCAGTGTGAGCAGAGCGAGGGACCAGATGAGTACCGCCAAGCCAGGGCAGGCATAGGCGGCAGACGTCCGGTAAACCCTCTTTGATGTCATCAGAGGGGGCCATCCGCCGTCTTGGATTCCCCCGGCTGTCAGGAGGGCCTAAAAACACAAAAGCATGGCTGCCGCCAGAATATGCAGCTCAGGCAGCACAAAATCATTTATCATGCTGCCTGCGTCTGCATTCCCACTCGCCCTCACTTAATTTCCGCTCGCCAAGTGGAAATTTTGAGAATATTCTCAAAATTTCCACTTGGAAATAGCTGTGTGTGTTTATATGACTCACCACTACAGTGTATTATATGAGGGTTAAAACCACTAATCGATTAGCCAACAACTAATCGACCATTATCAATTAATCGGCTGTTGATTAATCGATTTTGTGTACAGCACACACTGTTTAGAGTCAGACTGAATTAAATGTTGTAACCTCAGACTCTGCTTTGGAGCTGATTGGAGAAGATGTGCCTCTGCTTTACTCGTGCCTCTGCTTTATATATATATATATATACCCATCTATAAAGGGCTGTGTGTTTTTATATGACTCACCACTACAGTGTAATATATATATTTATATATATATATACCCATATATACAGTAAAGAGCTGTGTGTTTTTGGGCCCCGTTCACACTATGCGATTTGAAAATCGTGCGTTTTTCCACGCGATTTTCATTTTCGCGACGTTGCGATTTTGCAAAACACCACCAATGGAAATCGCAAAACGCAAAAAAAGGGTCATGTACCAGTGACATGCTACCGCGACGTGCGGCAAGATGTGAACCGCTCCATTGAAATGCATTGGAGATGCTACATAGCACGCGTGGATTTTGCCGCGATTTTGAGGCAAAATCTGCGCGATAAATCGCGTGGATTTTGCCGCGATTTTGAGGCAAAATCTGCGCGATAAATCGCACTGTGTGAACGGGGCCTTATGTGACTCACCACTACAGTGTAATATATATGTATATATATATCCATATATAAGGACCTGTTTGTTTATATGACTCACCACTACAGTGTAACATATACAGTCAGGTCCAGAAATTTTGGGACATCGACACGATTCTAACATCTTTGGCTCTATACACCACCACAATGGAGTTGGAATGAAACAAACACAATGTGCTTTAACTGCAGACTGTCAGCTTTAATTTGAGGGTATGTACATCAACTCAGGTGAACAGTGTAGGACTTACAGCAGTTTGCAGATGTGCCTCCCACTTGTTAAGGGACCGAAGGTAATGGGATAGAATAATAATCATAAATCAAACTTTCCCTTCTTAATACTTGGTTGCAAATCCTTTGCAGTCAATCACAGCCTGAAGTCTGGAACACATAGACCTCACCAGATGCTGGGTTTCATCCCTGGTGATGGTCTGCCAGGCGTCTACTGCAACGGTCTTCAGTTCCTGCTTGTTCTTGGGGCATTTTCCCTTCAGTTTTGTCCTCAGCAAGTGAAATGCATGCTCAATGGGATTCAGGTCAGGTGATTGACTTGGCCATTGCATAACATTCCACTTCTGTCCCTTCAAAAACTCTTTGGTTGCTTTTGCAGTATGCTTTGGGTCATTGTCCATCTGCACTGTGAAGCGCCGTCCAATGAGTTCTGCAGCATTTGGCTGAATGTGAGCAGATAATATTGCCCGAAACACTTCAGAATTCATCCTGCTGCTTTTGTCAGCAGTCACATCATCAATAAATACAAGAGAACCAGTTCCATTGGCAGCCATACATGCCCACGCCATGACACTAACACCACCATGCTTCACTGATGAGGTGGTATGCTTAGGATCATGAGCAGTTCCTTTCCTTCTCCATACTCTTCTCTTCTCATCACTCTGGTACAAGTTGATCTTGGTCTCATCTGTCCCTAGGATCTTGTTCCAGAACTGTGAAGGCTTTGTTAGGTGTTGTTTGGCAAACTCTAATCTGGCCTTCCTGTTTTTGAGGCTCACCAATTGTTTACATCTTGTGGTGAACCCTCTGTATTCACTCTGGTGAAGTCTTCTCTTGATTGTTGACTTTGACACACATACACCTACCTCCTGGAGAGTGTTCTTGATCTGGCCAACTGTTGTGAAGGGTGTTTTCTAAACCAGGGAAAGAATTCTTTGGTCATCCACCACAGTTGTTTTCCGTGGTCTCCCGGATCTTTTGGTGTTGCTGAGCTCACCGGTGCGTTCATTCTTTTTGAGAATGTTCCAAACTGTTGTTTTGGCCAAGCCTAATGTTCTTGCTATCTCTCTGATGGGTTTGTTTTGTTTCTTCAGCCTAATGATGACTTGCTTCACTGATAGTGACAGCTCTTTGGATCTCATCTTGTGAGTCGACAGCAAATGCAAATAGCACACTTGAAATTAACTCTGGGCCTTTTATCTACACATTGTAATTGGTGTAATGAGGGAATATCACACACCTGGCCATGGAGCAGCTGAGAAGCCAATTGTCCCATTACCTTTGGTCCCTTAACAAGTGGGAGGCACATCTGCAAACTGCTGTAAGTCCTACACCGTTCACCTGAGTTGGATGTACATACCCTCAAATTAAAGCTGACAGTCTGCAGTTAAAGCACATTGTGTTTGTTTCATTCCAACTCCATTATGGTGGTGTATAGAGCCAAAGATGTTAGAATTGTGTCTTTGTCCCAATATTTCTGGACCGGACTGTATATACCCATATATAAAGAGCTGTGTGTGTGTATGGTCTATACTATTACAGTGTAACACATATGTACCTTCATATAAGGAGATATGTATATGTATTTAATACTATTAGGGTGATATATATATATATATTACACCTTCATGGGCCCCTCCAACTGTGCATAAGCCTATGTATCACAGATAAATTTAGTTTTAGACCAGTGCCTGTCAGTGTCGTTACTAAACTTCTCCGTAATCTAAAAATGAAATACCAGTCTGGTCCTGATCAAACCCATTGCTGAAAATCAGTGCGCCGGCAATCACAAAACCTATTCCAACCTTGATCAATGATCACTGGCGACTGCATTCATACCCATACTCTGGTAGACTGCGATACATAAAAGTGGCGACAATACTTTGGTATCCAACTACCGTCCGATATCATTGCTCCCTGCTATGTCAGAAAAATGTGTCTACACACAATTATGTGATTATTATCAGTATTGGAACTATTTAACCCCAGATCAATCAGGCTTTTGTTCAAATCATTCCACAACAACCGCCCTTTTAAAAGTTTGTAATGATATCCAGACTGGCATGGAACAAGGAGACCTAACGAGCATCTTCCTTGATTTTGCCAAGGCCTTTGACACAGTAGACCATGGCATCCTATTACAAAAACTTAAAGACTCTGGTATTGGTGATCGCACGCTAACCTGGTTTCAATCATAGGTGTCTGATCGGTCGCAACATGTGTCCATTTCTGGCAGCTCCTCCCTCCCCCTCCCAGTCACGTGCGGTGTACCCTAAGGCTCAATACTCGGCCCCCTGCTATTCACAATATTCATAAATGATCTGCCCAACGTCTGCAAAGCCTCAACTGTACACATGTATGCAGACAACACTGTAATCTATACCAGCAAACCAAATCTCCCACAGCTGGAGGCCGAGCTGCAAGAACAATTCACAGAGGTAGAAAAGTGGATCAAACACAACAAACTTTTTCTAAATGCTAACAAAACTGTTACAATGCTCTTTGGAACCGCACCTAAACTACACAAATTGCAAACACCCCATCTATGTGTGGGGACAAAATCAAATGGCACGCTGACCACAGTCACTTCTCTCAAATACCTAGGTATGTGGTTGGACCCTAATCTATCCTTTGGCCCCCACATCGAAAAACTCTCATCTAAACTCAGGGTGTGTGGGTGTCTTTTTAGGGGCTCCTCCATATATTCAGGGTGTGCGGGTGTCTTTTTAGGGGCTCCTTCATATATTCAGGGTGTGCGGGTGTCTTTTTAGGTGCTCCTCCATATATTCAGGGTGTTCGGGTGTTTTTTTAGGGGCTCCTCCATATATTCAGGGTATGCGGGTGACTTTTTAGGGGCTCCTCCATATATTCAGGGTATGCGGGAGACTTTTTAGGGGCTCCTCCATATATTCAGGGTGTGCGGGTGCCTTTTTATGGGCTCCTACATATATTCAGGGTGTGCGGGTGTCTTTTTAGAGGTTTCTCCATATATTCAGGGTGTGCGGGTGACTTTTTAGGGGCTCCTTCATATATTCAGGGTGTTTGGGTGTTTGTTTAGGGGCTCCTCCATATATTCAGGGTGTGTGCGTGTCTTTTTAGGGGCTCCTCCATATATTCAGGGTGTGTGGGTGTATTTTTAGGGGCTCCTCCATATATTCAGGGTGTGTGGGTGTCTTTTTGGGGTTCCTTCATATATTCAGGGTGTGTGGGTGTCTTTTTGGGGTTCCTTCATATATTCAGGGTGTGCGGGTGTCTTTTTAGAGGTTCCTTCATATGTTCAGGGTGTGTGAGTGTCTTTTTGGGGTTCCTTCATATATTCAGGTTGTGCGGGTGTCTTTTTAGAGGTTCCTTCATATATTCAGGGTGTGCAGGTTGCGTTTTAGGGGTTCCTCCATATATTGTGGGTGTGGGGATTTCGTTTTAGGCTAGGGTCAGACGAGCGTGATTTCTACGGACTGTACGTCCATACGGAAGACACAGTAGTGGCCACACAGTCCGTTTTTTTCACTGACAAATATTTTGACGGATGATGAAAATAAATTAAAAAGCAAAACCATTTTGTCCGTGAAAAATGCTGGACGTATAAATGCAGTCCGTCTGACCACGTTCCATCACTCACACACAAAGCTATGCAGACGTTGCGGACGCAGCGCACTTTGTGCGGCCGTTCTAGGGGTTGTACGTTCTTGCCTGCCTTGCGTCCGTTTGCCGCGGCCGTTGTGCGTCCGCAGTTCAGTGCGGACGTACTTCGTGTAACGGGCTCCGATGGGCTTCCTGTCATGCTATCACGGACGTACTTTTAGGCGCAATCACGGACGTGAACACTACGCTCGTCTGAAACGGGCCTTAGGGCTCCACCATGTATTCAGGGGGCCATTGACTTAAATCACTCCGACAGGTTGTGATATCACATAAAAATTTATAATGGCCTTATCTCTGGCCACGCCTCCTGCGCCATGAATGCAAGTTTCCCGTTTTATTTATTTGTTGTGATGGAAGATGCATTGAAGTGGAATCAGGCTGGAAGCTGGCCGCCATTATGAGCCAGGCGGCCATCTTGTTCAGAATATTGGTTCACTTGAAAATAACTAGGTAGGTTTTAGCTGAAACTAGAATGAAGCATACATAGAAATTTAGGAATGTGTTAGATTAGCAGAAAAGCAATTAAAACCCGGAGAAAGATTTTGGCTGTTCCTGGCACGAAGGGACAGAATGAGGAATGGATACACCAAGGTCATAGAGGCCCGCTGAGAGACAAAGGGAAGCATAGAAGATAGACCAGGTGTTAGCCGCAACAAATAAGTACAGGCGTTAGGGAGGCGAGCATAGCCCGGACTGAATGTAAGAATGTATGATCTGTCGAAACTAACATGAAGCTTGCCAATTTTCGACCAATTTAATGGAATGTCTTTGTATTAGACTAAGGGAGGTATTAACCCACGTGGGGTGGGATAGTGTCACCGGGAGGTGGGTTAATTGGGATGTACCTAATTATGTATTTGGGGTATAAGATTTCATGTCACGGTGAGTTCGATGCTCCCTCTTTGCGATTCAATCCTGTGTGAGCATTTGTGTGACGACACAAATAAAGTTTGCCTTTCCTGAAGAGACTCGTGTTCAGACAATCCTTGCTCGTGTCCGGTCCGGTCCGGTGAACCTAGCAGATTCCGGTTACAGCATAACTCTACTTTCTGCCATAATAAAATGACACCGACACATGTCTGAATGATGGGGACATGCTGGGCGAGGGCTGGACCTGCCGTAAGGGAAGACACAGGGTTAGAATGGACAGGTTTCACTTTCACATGGTCACACGGGGGCCTGATTTCATGGCCTCTGGCATTGTGTCTGCTCTCAGCTCTGCCTTTCACACTTTATCTGATTGAAATATGCAAAATACTGTATTGTGTTATACGGCAAGACAATGGTTTCAGTGGGTCTTTCTTTTAGCGGTGGGGCACCCCCCCATACAGAGTCAGACACTAGCTGGAGGAGTATTAGGACCTCATGGATGGATTGAATGTCCTGGTCCTCACTGGGATCGACACACGTGGATAGTTTGTCACAATTATAATTCCATCTTTTTAACAACAATATCAAAGACGCAGCTGCTCTAGGGAGTATCTTACAATATAATATATCTAATATATATCATGTTCTTGAACCCAGGACATACTTGAAAACGAGAGAAATCTCAATGTATCCTTCCTGGTAAAATACTTTATAAATAAATAAATATATATTGTACTCACTGCTCTATAACCGTGGCGAGAGACTGTGGAGACACAGGTTCGATCCTGGCAAGAGCACCTCTCCAGTAAGTGTCGTTGGGCAAGACACCTAACGGTACATACTCACCACCCAGGACATACTTGAAAACGAGAGAAATCTCAACGTATCCTTCCTTGTAAAATACTTTCTCAAAAAAAAAATATATATATATATGGCAATGCTTATACAAAGGTTTGAAATTCCTTAAATGTATTTATCTCTGTCTATCATAGGTATATATATTTATTTAGGTTATGGTGGAGGGCAAAAAATGGGATTAAAAGCCTCCACACTGCATATTATTATTATTATTCTTTATTTATAAAGCGCCAGCATATTCCGCAGCGCTGTACAATAAACACAGTATAGACAGGGTTACAATACATTGAACAACATTTGACAAACAGTACAGGAGGAGATGAGGGCCCTATTCCCGTAGGAACTCACAATCTGGGAGGGTTGGGGTTGGAAACAGGAGGAGAGGACTGTAAGGTGAGAGTGATTGATGGTTGCGTCAGTGAGTTGGGTGGTAGGCTTCCCTAAATAGGAATGTTTTAAGGGAGCGTTTGAAGGAAGAGAAGTTAGGGGAAAGTCTGACAGTACGAGGAGAGCGTTCCAGAGAGTGGGGGCTGCGCGTGAGAAATCCTGCAGTCTATCATGGGAAGAGGTGATGCGGGGAGAAGCTAGGCGCAGGTCACTGTTTGACCTTAGGGAGCGGGCTGGGGTGTATTTGGTGATTAGTGAGGACAGTAGGGAGCTGAGTTAGTGAGGGTTTTGTAGGTAAGGATAAGGATTTTGAACTTAATTCTGCAGTGGATGGGGAGCCAGTGAAGGGACTCGCAGAGGGGAGCGGCAGAGACAGAGCGGCGGGTGAGGTGAATTAGCCTGGCGGAGGCGTTCAGGATGGATTGTAGGGGGAGAGGCGGGACAGAGGGAGGCCAGATAACAGATTATTGCAATAGTCGAGTCGGGAGATTACCAGGGCGTGTATGAGTTGTTTTGTGGTGACAGCGGTAAGAAATGGCCGAATTCTGGAAATATTACGCAGTTGGTATCGGCAGGAGGAGGAAAGAGACTGGATGTGGGGGATGAAGGAAAGAGCAGAGTCAAGTGTAACTCCAAGACAGCGAACTTGGTTTGATGGGGAGATGGTGATACCCTCCACCGTGATAGAGAAGTCAGGAGGTGGGGAGGCATTGGAGGGAGGAATAAGTAGGAGCTCCGTCTTGGACTAACGTTACATTATAAAGTTTATTATTACAGAAGCCATTTACGTATCCCAGCAATTCAAAGACCTGATTCACAGAGCTCATGTGCAACATTCCCCATACGCAGCACAGAACTCTGGGTAAGACATGCAAATGACATCTGCAATTTCTCATTTTTTTTGCATCCTGGGTCTGTTTTCACACACAAATCTTCAATCAATGCCGTGTCATACTAGATGGTTTTTTTTTTTTTTTTTTTTTAGCAGAGGTCAGGTTTATGCAACTGGTCACAGCCACTCCTAGGACAGGACTATTTCGGGTTTATTGAACCCTCTTCAGCAGGAGCTAGGCATGACCAGTTGCAATTTAAGCATCAACTATTCCACTATTTGTAATTACGACACCCCGTCCCCCTTCTGCTTGGCTTTATATGGTTCAATTCTATGATTCTGCTTAGTAAAGCGTCCAGACCTGAAGAAGAGAGGTCACACTCTCGAAAGCTTGTCTTTTGAATGTAACGTTAGTCCAATAAGAAAGGTATCACTACATACTGATTATATATATATATATATATCTGTTAGCTATCTATCTTTCATATATCTGTCTAACGTTGTCACCTATCATCGATGATATATATTAAATGGAAGGGGGGTTCCTATATGTTTACCGGGTCATCCAGACGTGGACCCCTTGCTTGATGTGCCTAGAGGGGTGTCAGCTATACCCTCCTGACGAGGCCTAACAAGGCCGAAACGATCGTCGGGGTTGCTGCATCTCGTGCAGGGATGACGTCCTTGGCAGTCAGTACTGGCCACCCTTTCTGGGTGAGAGCAGGCTGATTTGCATATGGAGCAGTTGTTCTTGTAATGGCACAATCGAGCTAAAACTTTGTGAGACCTGAGCGAACCCCACCGTAGAGCAGCCACTAGTGCTCGTCCTCGGGATCCTCACAAACTCCCCCTTTCTCTCTCTCATATATATATATATATATTAGACACAGAAAAATTACAAAGCTTGATGACAGATCTGTATGAAAGCTAGTTGGATGAAAGATGACAGAGAAAGGATAGATGGCAAAGATAGATGACAGATATATATGATAGACACCCAAATGGCAAATATAGATAGATGACAGATATATGAAAGATCTATGGATCACAGAGAAAGCTAGGTGACTGATATATGTTATAAAGATGGCAATGATAGGTGATTGATAGAAAGATAGATATGGATAGATAGATTACAGATATATATGATAGACAGATGGCAGGGATAGTTGACAGATAGCTATCACTGTCATCTGTCTATCATATCTTTAACCCCTTCACTGCTGACGACGTGTGGGACACGTCCTCAGTTACTCCCCCTGTATGATGAGGACGTGTCCCACACATCATCAGCTTTGCGCGACCCTCGGCGGAGATACTCACCTCTCTGTCCAGGGTCCCGTGGCGGTCTGACTTCAGCGTCCTCAGACGCTGAAGTTAAGACCCTCCCGACGCCATGCGCGACAATGTCATTTCCAGGCGACCCCCCCCCCCCGGCAATGCCGGAGATTGCCTGGAAGGGAGGGGGGATCCATACGGATCCCTCTCCCTCCCGATCGGGAGGTCCTACAAAATAAAAGCCAGGCACCCCTTAAAAGTAGAGAGTCTCCCCTTTTAAGCGGTGCCTGGCTTTAACCCCTTAGGCACCGGGTCACACTTCGGCGCCGAAGTGTGGCCTAGCTCTGGTGGGGGCTGCCATCTTGGATGGCAGCTCCGCCCCCGGGTCCCCCCTCGCTGCCTGACGCCATCGCGCATAGCGTGATGATGTCAGATATCCGGGGAACCCCTAGCTGCCCGGGGATTTCCCAAGGATAGCAGTTCCCCGATATCTCAAGAAAAGTGGCAGCTAGGGGGTCATGGAGGGTGTCATTCAAAGGCCTGAGCATGGCCTTTCGAATGATACCCAACATGACCAGGTATAAAGTAAAAAAAAAATAATTTTATTAATGCAGCAATATTGTTCCCATTTCAATTATAATGTGAACAATGATGCTGCACTAATGATTTTTTTCTATGGGGTGCGTTTGCTAAAAATCACGTAATTCCCCCCAAAAAAGGTAACGAGTCCCCATTTCTAATTTTTGTACAAGCGCACCCCATAGAAAATATAACCACAAACGCTCATGTGATAAAAGGTGAAAAAAAACCACTTTACACACTGCAGATGATTAAAAATTCAAATTTTATTGCATTTTTTGTTATAATATACAGACAGGACATGACGTATACATATAAAAATTATATATTATGAATCTGCCGAGTCTGCCAGAAAGAACGATATATAATATGTCTGGATCGTATAATAAAATGTGACTTCAAATCGCGTTTAAACATGATGAGCAAAAGCGGTAAAAATGAGCTCAGCACACAGCGGTGAAATGCCTCGGCAGTGAAAGGGTTAATTTATCATCTATATCTATATATATAACATTGGTCTTTGTTATCTATCAAATATATATATATATATATATATATACAAAACCACGGAGAGAGCACTTCAGTCAAACACATTCAAAAACCTGCAACAACAGCTCCATGCATGGGTGCATAACACCAGCTTTTACCACATGGTGAAAAATTCATAACTCTGAGCTTTGCTGAATAAAATGGTGGAAATTTAGTTTGCAATGAACGGCCGTGAATTGCTTAAACCTGCCAACAGCGTCCATGTAATCCATCCTCTTTTCTATATGAATCCCTTGGGTAAGCATACCTCCCTGCCAAAGGTACTCCTCCTCCAGGTACTATTTAACCTTGATCTGCGGGAGCTCCAGAAAGGACCTGTTCCTCAGTAAGTGAGTTTATCCCATGATGGGCAGTCATTAGGTTTGCAGAGTAGGACCTGCCAGAGGATGGATTACATTGACGCTGTTGGCAGGTTTAAGCAATTCACGGCCGTTAATTGCGAACCAAATTTCCACCATTTTATTCAGCAAAGCTCAGAGTTATGAATTTTTCACCATGTGGTAAAAGCTGGTGTTATGCACCCATGCATGGAGCTGTTGTTGCAGGTTTTTGAATGTGTTTGACTGGAGTGCTCTCTCCGTGGTTTTGTTTGTATTTTATTTTGAGTTTCACCCGCACTGAATGCTTAGTTAAGGTTAAGTGCAACCCCCCCATGTGTTATATATATGTATGTAATATATACACTATCTCTCAGAAGTGAGTACACCCCTCACATTTTTGTAATTCTTTTATAGATCTTTTCATGTGACACTAAAGAAATGACACTTTGTTACAATGTAAAGTAGTGAATGTACAGCTTGTATAACAGTGTAAATTTACTGTCCCTCAAAATAACTCAACACACACAGCCATTAATGTCTAAAACGAGGGGTGTACTCACTTCTGTGAGATACTGTATCTATCTCTATCTATCTATCTAATCTGTCTCATATCTGGCTATCTATCTAATCTCAGTCTCATATCTATCTAATCTCAGTCTCATATCTAGCTATCTATCTAATCTCAACCTCATATCTAGCTAGCTATCTAATCTCAGTCTCATATCTATCTAATCTCAGTCTCATATCTAGCTATCTATCTAATCTCAGTCTCATATCTAGCTAGCTATCTAATCTCAGTCTCATATCTATCTAATCTCAGTCTCATATCTAGCTATCTATCTAATCTCAGTCTCATATCTAGCTAGCTATCTAATCTCAGTCTCATATCTATCTAATCTCAGTCTCATATCTAGCTATCTATCTAATCTCAGTCTCATATCTATCTAATCTCAGTCTCATATCTAGCTATCTATCTAATCTCAGTCTCATATCTAGCTATCTATCTAATCTCAGTCTCATATCTAGCTAGCTATCTAATCTCAGTCTCATATCTATCTAATCTCAGTCTCATATCTATCTAATCTCAGTCTCATATCTAGCTATCTATCTAATCTCAGTCTCATATCTAGCTAGCTATCTAATCTCAGTCTCATATCTAGCTAGCTATCTAATCTCAGTCTCATATCTATCTAATCTCAGTCTCATATTTATCTAATCTCAGTCTCATATCTATCTAGCTATCTAATCTCAGTCTCATATCTATCTAATCTCAGTCTCATATTTATCTAATCTCAGTCTCATATCTATCTAGCTATCTAATCTGTCTCATATCTAGCTATCTATCTAATCTCAGTCTCATATTTATCTAATCTCCGTCTCGTATCTATCTAGCTATCTAATCTGTCTCATATCTAGCTATCTATCTAATCTCAGTCTCATATTTATCTAATCTCAGTCTCATATCTAGCTATCTAATCTCAGTCTCATATCTATCTAGCTATCTAATCTCAGTCTCATATCTAGCTATCTATCTAATCTCAGTCTCATATCTATCTAATCTGTCTCATATCTATCTAATCTCAGTCTCATATATATCTATCTAATCTCAGTCTCTCATATCTATCTATCTAATCTCAGTCTCATATACCTATCTAATCTCAGTCTTAAATATCTATCTACTCTGTCTCATATCTAGCTATCTAATCTCTTGTATCTATCTAATTTTAGTCTCATATCTATCTAATCTTAGTCTTATATCTAATCTCAGTCTCATATCTAATCTCAGTTTTATATCTAATCTCAGTCTCATCTATCTAATCTCAGTCTCATATCTAATCTCAGTCTCATATCTATCTATCTAGTCTCAGTCTCATATATCTATCTAACCTCAGTCTCCTATATATCTATCTAATCTCAGTTTTATATCTATCTAATCTCAGTTTTATATCTATCTAATCTCAGTCTTAGATGTAAAACTGAGATTAGATAGATAGATATAAAACTGAGATTAGATAGATAGATATATCTATCTAATCTCAGTTTTATATCTAATCTCAGTTTTATATCTATATCTAATATCAGTTTTATATCTATCTATCTAATCTCAGTCTCATCTATCTAATCTCAGTCTCATATCTAATCTCAGTCTCATATCTAATCTCAGTCTCATATATATCTATCTATCTAATCTCAGTTTTATATCTATCTATTTAATCTCAGTTTTATATCTATCTAATCTCAGTTTTATATCTATATCTAATCTCAGTTTTATATCTATCTAATCTCAGTCTCTCATATTTATGTATCTAGTCTCAGTCTCATATCTATCTAATCTCAGTCTCATATCTATCTAATCTCAGTCTTATATCTAGCCATCTATCTAATCTGTCTCATATCTATCTAATCTCAGTCTCATATCTATCTAATCTCAGTCTCTCATATTTATGTATCTAGTCTCAGTCTCATATCTATCTAATCTCAGTCTCATATCTATCTAATCTCAGTCTCATATCTAGCTATCTATCTAATCTCAGTCTCATATCTAGCTAGCTATCTAATCTCAGTCTCATATCTATCTAATCTCAGTCTCATATCTAGCTATCTATCTAATCTCAGTCTCATATCTAGCTAGCTATCTAATCTCAGTCTCATATCTATCTAATCTCAGTCTCATATCTATCTAATCTCAATCTCATATCTAGCTATCTATCTAATCTCAGTCTCATATCTATCTAATCTCAGACTCATATCTAGCTATCTATCTAATCTTCAGTCTCATATCTAGCTATCTATCTAATCTCAGTCTCATATCTAGCTAGCTATCTAATCTCAGTCTCATATCTATCTAATCTCAGTCTCATATCTATCTAATCTCAGTCTCATATCTAGCTATCTATCTTTAGCCTATCTAATTCTCAGTCTCATATCTAGCTAGCTATCTAATCTCAGTCTCATATCTATCTAATCTCAGTCTCATATTTATCTAATCTCAGTCTCATATCTATCTAGGTATCTAATCTCAGTCTCATATCTATCTAATCTCAGTCTCATATCTATCTAATCTCAGTCTCATATTTATCTAATCTCAGTCTCATATCTATCTAGCTATCTAATCTGTCTCATATCTAGCTATCTATCTAATCTCAGTCTCATATTTATCTAATCTCCGTCTCGTATCTATCTAGCTATCTAATCTGTCTCATATCTAGCTATCTATCTAATCTCAGTCTCATATTTATCTAATCTCAGTCTCATATCTAGCTATCTAATCTCAGTCTCATATCTATCTAGCTATCTAATCTCAGTCTCATATCTAGCTATCTATCTAATCTCAGTCTCATATCTATCTAATCTGTCTCATATCTATCTAATCTCAGTCTCATATATATCTATCTAATCTCAGTCTCTCATATCTATCTATCTAATCTCAGTCTCATATACCTATCTAATCTCAGTCTTAAATATCTATCTACTCTGTCTCATATCTAGCTATCTAATCTCTTGTATCTATCTAAGGCTTAATGATCTTAACATGTACAGCTTGGAAAAAAGACGAGACAGAGGAGATATGATAGAAACATTTAAATACGTAAAGGGAATCCACAAGGTAGAGGAAGGGAGTATATTTAAAAGGAAACAAAATAGCAAAACAAGAGGACATAGTCTTAGATTAGAGGGGCAAAGGTTTAAAAGTAACATCAGGAAGCATTATTTTACTGAGCGGGTGGTGGATACATGGAACAGTCTTCCAGTAGAAGTGGTAGAGGCCAAAACAGTAATTGAATTTAAGCAAGCATGGGATAGGCATAAGGCTATCCTAAACAAAAGATAAATCCAGGTAAAGTATCCATGTAATTGGGCAGACTAGATGGTCCGAAAGGTTCTTATCTGCCGACATTTTTCTATGTTTCTAGTCTCATATCTATCTAATCTTAGTCTTATATCTAATCTCAGTCTCATATCTAATCTCAGTTTTATATCTAATCTCATCGTCTCATCTATCTAATCTCAGTCTCATATATCTATCTAATCTCAGTCTCATATCTATCTATCTAATCTCAGTCTCATATATCTATCTAATCTCAGTCTCATATATATCTATCTCATCTCAGTTTTATGTCTATCTCATCTCAGTTTTATATCTATCTAATCTCAGTTTTATATCTATCTAATCGCAGTCTCATATCTATCTATCTAATTAAACTCAGTCTCATATATATCTATCTATCTAATCTCAGTCTCATATATATCTATCTAATTAAACTCAGTCTCATATATATCTATCTAATCTCAGTCTCATATATATCTATCTAATCTCAGTCTCTCATATCTATCTATCTAGTCTGTCTCATATCTATCTAATCTCAGTCTCATATATCTATCTAATATCAGTCTCCTATATATATATCTATCTAATCTCAGTCTCATATATATCTATCTAATCTCAGTTTCAAATGTATCTCATCTCAGTTTTATATCTAATCGCAGTCTCATATCTATCTAATCTCAGTCTCATATATATCTATCTATCTAATCTCAGTCTCATATATATCTATCTAATCTCAGTCTCATATATATCTATCTAATCTCAGTCTCTCATATCTATCTAGTCTCAGTCTCATATCTATCTAATTTCAGTTTGATATCTATCTATCTAATCTCAGTCTCATCTATCTAATCTCAGTCTCATATCTATCTCTCTAATCTGTCTCATATCTATCTAATCTCAGTCTCATATCTAGCCATCTATCTAATCTGTCTCATATCTATATAATCTCAGTCTCATATATATATATATATATATATATATAAATCTAATCTCAGTCTCATATCTATCTAATCTCAGTCTCATATCTATCTATCTCTCTAATCTGTCTCATATCATCTATCTAATCTCAGTCTCATATCTATCTAATCTCAGTCTCATATCTAGCCATCTATCTAATATGTCTCATATCTATATAATCTCCGTCTCATATCTATCTAATCTCAGTCTCCTATCTATCTAATCTGTCTCATATCTATCTAATCTCAGTCTCATATATCTATCTATCTAATCTCAGTCTCATATATATCTATCTAATCTCAGTTTTATATCTATCTAATCTCAGTCTCATATCTAGCTATCTATCTATCTATCCTCAGTCTCATATGTATCTACTATATATCTGTAATCTCTAAAATATATCCATCTTTGTCATCTGTCATATTTATATCTGTAATTTATCATATACAGTTTTTTTTAAATCTATTTACCATCTCTCTCTGTCTCTATAGCTATGTCGATCCAGTTTATTCACAGCTTCAGTACACACATACAAAACCCTTATGTTTTACAACCTTGCCTGAAAACAATACTATAGCCCGCATATACTAAATTTGTTTCCCATATCTGAACATCAGCAACAAGAGCTCCGATTTCTTTATTATCTCCGGTCATTCTCCCCTTCCCAGTCCGCGCCGCAGACATACTTTTTATCCTTTGTGGCCAAAAACCATCCTTAAAATCTGCCACAAGCGCC
Organism: Leptobrachium leishanense; assembly: GCA_009667805.1. Lineage (NCBI taxonomy): Eukaryota > Metazoa > Chordata > Amphibia > Anura > Megophryidae > Leptobrachium > Leptobrachium leishanense. The sequence goes on along the minus strand of CM019069.1, from coordinate 30,472,773 downwards.
TCATGACAGTTTCGGTTGATTTGAGTTTCCCGGGGGAGAGTATTTTATAATTGTACGTTGTAGCGAGGTGTCCGCGAGCTGCGAAAAGAGCAGAGACGAATAAAGTTTCCACAACAGATGGACAGAATTCACAGCAGTTTCATTATTTCGCGTCACTTGTCACTTTTCTTCCTCGGCTTTTGAAATGATGTCACTACTTATCAAACCAATCCCCTTTTATTATTGTATATATTATAGAGTTTTATATCATTGTATCACATCTATATTCCAGTTTAGTGTGAATTTATCACTGTCCAGGGAAGCCCCAAGACAGCCATTAATGCCGAAATGTTAATTGACACGGTGTAGGTATATTCAGATTGCTCTCGGCAACAAAAAATATACACGGGAAAAGGCGTCATATATTTAGATCCATTTACTGAACTACAGGGTTATTTCCATCCCCAGGGAATCCGTCCTAATGTAATATGCAAGGCTGCCTTCATCTGAATGACAGTTTCCATGGTAACAGTTTTGGACTACTTCCAGATTCCATGTTGATACATCTTTTGTTACATTGTTCTGGTAAAATGTAGTTTAGAGACTCTGATGTCCCGTTTATAGACGTGTAAATAGTATCAAACGACTGGAAACTATCTGATAAAATTCCCTTCATCAAGCAATCATAGGAAACAAGGCGCTCTTTTCCAAGCGAGCCGCTACGAATAACGAATGAGCCATTAAGCATTCATTAACCGTATCGGCTTCATGCTACTTGCAACATTCCTGGTGGCCAGGGCTGGTTTTACAATTAGGCAAAGTAGGCATGTGCCTACAGTCACCCACCACAAGGGGGTCCTTTGCTGTGTTACGCTTTAAAAACAAATTGGATAATAAATGCTTTAGAGGTTTTTTTTGTTTTATACAGCAAGGCGCCCCTTTTGTCTGTAAAAGTAAAAACAAAATCATAAATTTACAAAAAATTGTGACAGAATTAAAAAATATATTTTAAAAAGTTAAAAAATGTAAAAAAAACATAAAAATATACTTTGAATATGTATAATATATTTTGTTTTGGCCTCGGAATGAAAAATGAAAAAAGTATTTTAAGCACTTTTTTCTTGGCAAGAGGAGAAGGCACTTCAGAGTTTTGTGCCTACAGGCTCCTGGGATGTAAATCTGGCCCTGCTTGTGGTTCGGCTCTTGCAATAGGTCTTTTTGTTTTTTTTGCATCCTGGGTCTGTTTTAACACAGGACCCTCTCTTTAGGCTGCTGTCAGACGAGCGTAGTGTTCACGTCCGTGATTGCGCCTAAAAGTACGTCCGTGATAGCATGACAGGAAGCCCATTGGAGCCCGTTACACGAAGTACGTCCGCACTGAACTGCGGACGCACAACGGCCGCGGCCCACAGACGCAAGGCAGGCAAGAACGTACAACCGCTAGACGGCGCCGCACAAAGTGCGCTGCGTCCGCAACGTCTGCATAGCTTTGTGTGTGAGTGATGGAACGTGGTCAGACGACTGCATTTATACGTCCAGCATTTTTCACGGACAAAATGGTTTTGCTTTTTAATTTATTTTCCCTCCTACATCCGTCAAAATATACGTCAGTGAATAAACGGACTGTGTGGCCACTACTGTGTCTTCCGTACTGACGTACGTCCGTGTGCACGGACGTACAGTCCGTAGAAATCACGCTCGTCTGACCCTAGCCTTAACTGTGTTAAAACAGACCCAGGATGCAAAAAAAAAGAGATATTGCAAATGTCATTTACATGTCTTACCCAGAGTTCCTTGCTGCATATGGGGAATGTAGCACAGGAGCTCTGTGAAGCAGTTCTTTGAATTGCCGGGATGTGTAAATGGCTTCTACAATAATAAATATATATATATACAGTGGCAAGAAAAAGTATGTGAACCCTTTGGGATTACGTGGAGTTTTGCATGAATTGGTCATAAAATGTGCTCTGATCTTCATCTAAGTCACAACAATTTGAAAAACAGTCTGCTTAAAAATACAACACAAACATTATATGTTTTCATGTTTTATTGAACATAACATGTAAACACTCACAGTGCAGGGTGGAAAAGTATGTGAACCCCTAGCCTAATGACTTCTCCAAGAGCTAATTGCAGCCAGGAGTGAGCCAACCTTGAGTCCAATCAGTGTGATATTATTGGATGTGTTGCTGAAAGCTGTCCTGCCCTTTAAAAACACACATCAGTTTTGGGTTTACTGGTTTCAAGAAGCACTGCCTGATGTGAACCATGCCTCGCAGAAAAGAGCTCTCAGAAGACCTACGATCAAGAATTGTTGACTTGCATGAAGCTGGAAAGGGTACAAAAGTATCTCCAAAAGCCTTGATGTTGATGTGTCCACGGTAAGACAGACTGTCTACAAATGGAGAAAGTTCAGCACTGTTGCTACTCTCCCTAGGTATGGTCGTCCTGTAAAGATGACTGCAGAGCACAGCGCAGAATGCTTAATGAGGTAAAGAAGAATCCTAGAGTGTCAGCTAAAGACTTACAGAAATCTCTGGCACATGCTAACATTTTTGTTGACACATCTACAATAAGGAAAACATTAAACAAGAATGGAGTACATGGGAGGACACCACTGGGGAAGCCATTGCTGTCCAAAAAGAATATTGCAGCACGCTTGAAGTTTGCAAAAGAGCTCCTGGATGTTCCACAGCACTACTGGCAAAATATTCTGTGGACAGATGAAACCAAAATTTAGTTGTTTGGAAAAAACACACAACACTATGCGTGGAGAAAAAAAAAAAGGCACAGCGCACCAACATCAAAACCTCATCCCCACTGTAAAACATGGCGGAGGGAGCATCATGGTTTGGGGCTGCTTTGCTACCTCAGGGCCTGGACGGATTGTTGTCATTGATGGAAAAATGAATTCCAGAGTTTATCAAGACATTTTGCAGGAAAACGTAAGACCATCTGTCCGCCAACTGAAGCTCCGCAGAGGATGGGTGATGCAACAGGACAATGACCCAAAGCATACAAGTAATTCAACAAAAGAATGGCTTCAACAAAACAAAATACGCCTTCTGGAGTGGCCCAGTCAGAGTCCTGACCTCAACCTGATTGAAATGCTGTGGCATGACCTTAAGAGAGCGATTCACACCAGACATCCCAAGAATATTGCTACACTGAAACAGTTTTGTGAAGAGGAGTGGTCCAAAATTACTCCAGATCGTTGTGCAGGTCTGATCTGCAACTACAGGAAACGTTTGGTTGAGGTTATTGCTGCCAAAGGAGGGTCAACCAGTTATTAAGTCCAAAAGTTCACATACTTTTTCCACCCTGCACTGTGAATGTTTACATGTTCTGTTCAATAAAGACATGAAAACATATAATGTTTGTGTTGTATTATTATAAGCAGACTGTATTTTTCAAATTGTTGTGACTTAGATGAAGATCAGAGCACATTTTATGACCAATTCATGCAAAACTCCACATAATCCCAAAGGGTTCACATACTTTTTCTTGCCACTGTATATAGCCCAGAGAAGAGGACACCAGCTAACACTTGTAAAGACTTTAACAATAGCTTATACATTTAATGATTTTACCAGATTTTAACCCTTTAGAGATTCTAACAACTCTTAACCCTTTCAGGATTTCAACAGTTTTTAACCCATTCAAGATTTTTTACCAGGTTTTTAATCCTAAACTCTGTGGGCTCTATTACAGTCTTCAAGCAAAAACGCACGCAGAACGTGTGAATTTTTGCACGCAGCGTTAAACGTTAACGCGCATAAAACAACGCTGGTATTACAATCCTCGCGCATTTTTTCGTCCGTCAAAAAATAACGCACTTAAAATGGACGCACAAAAACGCGCGCGCAGCAACGTTGCGGGCAGAAATCGGTGTGCGGACTGTTTTTCACGCTATTCAGCCAATCCGAATTAAGAACCACAATTGTCTCACGTTAAGTTTTTGCGCCTGTAAAAGTCAATATGCTGCATCAATAAAAAAAACACGCACAACTTCTCAAATTTATTGTTTGGGTATGTGTAGAATGTGTAACTATACTTTGCTGTATTGTTTTTTTTTGGGCTGTTGTATTTCGTTTCGGCCAGGACGTTCAGATTTGCCGTTACCACCAGCTTTTCAAAGACGTTAAAATTATGCGTGCAAACGTCCGTTAATTTTTGCGCATAGATTGTAATACCATCCGCGTAGCAGTGCACAAACGCATTTGCGCTCACAATGTTAAGTATAGGTCGCGTGCAGCACATTACGCTCGCGCAGCGTTCGCGCAGGTTCACCCGCATTAGACGTTAACATGCATTTTTTGCGTGGACATTGTAATACGACGTGCAGTGCAAAGGGTTTTGCCCCTCGCGTTAATGCGTTTTTGCGCACGCGTTAACGTTTGCACGAAGAATGTAATAGAGCCCTGTATCTGGTATGATATATAAATAATATATATACACATATGCCTTGCCTTGAAACGACAGAAAAAACAGGAAACTCTGTGTCCACGGTCCATAAAAATATTAGTGAAAATGGAGATCACTTTAGGGTTAATATTTTACACCTCTATTTACCCCTCACGTTTGAACCCTAGTGCATCCCTTTAAAATAATATATAGGCTACCTACTCAGAAGTATTTGTGGGCAAAGCAGATCAGTAAAGGTGCCTCAACCCACCCAAAAGTCCATTAATAATGTCACCGTCAGGGATCCGTACCGGCGAGTGAGGATATGAGCCCAGAATGCAGTGACGCACAGGAGGCAATGAGGCAAGAATACGGTGGATAAATGGGGTTTATAACTAAGGAACACACACACACGGAAACACCGTAGTGAGGGGTGAAGCAGGAATATGGCTGACTAGGGTTACAGCTGGGTAACAAAGACCGTACAGCAAACAGGACAGAAATACAGGGGAGACTTACATAAGACACCAGACAGACGATACAGGAAAAGGCAGAATGGGCTCGAGAGACACTGCGGACTGGAGACCAGGGTGGCAGGGGTACAATGGAGTCACTGCAGGGGCACACTGGAGACACTAAAGGGGTACACTGAGGGAGCACAACGGAGCACGTTGGGTTGCAAGGTGCACAAGGCGAGGTTACCAAGAGGGAAGCCAAGGGTCATGGGCAGGCAGAGAATAACAAAGTCCAGTAAGGAAGGCCAAATGTTCAGAACACAGCTCTAGAATGGGATCCAGGGAGCAAGCTTTTTGCAGGTCACGCAGATACACTGAGCGGTGAAACATCAATGCCGAAGCAAGGAAGGAAGGAAGGACAGGACCTCCCTTTAAGGAGAGCTAATTGCAGGTAAGTGCTGACACCTGTAGAGGAGAATTCCAGCAGGAAAGTACGTGAATCCACCCAGGCACCACCTTTCATGTCGAGGCAGCACTGGATTTTCCCCTCTTGCGCCGCCGGCTGCGAGGGCCGTGACATCACCGTCTTTAGCCGTGAAAAGAAAATGAAATAGTTTTTATCAACGAACAAAGGAAATGAGCACAGGAATGTGATGGAATAATTACACGGTTTATTGCAAAATAAAACAATGCAACGGATTATTCAGTATAGGTATTTATCTTCAGGTGTTGGTGTACAAGGTTAGGGGAGTGAATTGTTACAGCCATGATAAGATATCTGCATTTTATTACTTTGTATTTCTGTAGCGACTGTAACATTTCAATGTTCTTGAACCCAGGACATACTGAAAACGAGAGAAATCTCAATGTATCCTTCCTGGTAAAATACTTTATAAGTAAATAAATCCAGCCACAGGCTGAGAGAGACACGTTCATGGGGTTGGATACAGGTTTAACCATCAGATACAATGTTACCAAGCCACAACTGCAAACTCATTTTCCGTTTGCATCTGCATGCTCTCTCTTCCCCTTTCTACTGAGTCATATACCAGGACCCAAAACCTCCCTCAGTAGGTGCGGCTATATTATAACTGATAGATAGATATGGGATAGATATGGGATAGATAGATAGATAGATAGATAGATAGATATGGGATAGATAGATAGATAGATAGATATGGGATAGATAGATATGGGACAGATAGTTATGGTATAGATAGATAGATATGGGATAGATAGATAGATAGATAGATATGAGATAGATAGATAGATAGATAGATAGATAGATAGATACAGTTGCAAGAAAAAGAATGTGAACCCTTTGGGATTACGTGGAGTGTTGCATGAATTGGTCATAAAATGTGCTCTGATCTTCATCTAAGTCACAACAATTTGAAAAACACAGTCTGCTTAAAATAATACAACACAAACATTATATGTTTTCATGTCTTTATTGAACAGAACATGTAAACATTCACAGTGCAGGGTGGAAAAAGTATGTGAACCTTTGGACTTAATAACTGGTTGACCCTCCTTTGGCAGCAATAACCTCAACCAAACGTTTCCTGTAGTTGCAGATCAGACCTGCACAACGTTCTGGAGTAATTTTGGACCACTCCTCTTCACAAAACTATTTCAGTGTAGCAATATTCTTGGGATGTCTGGTGTGAATCGCTCTCTTAAGATCATGCCTCAGCATTTCAATCGGGTTGAGGTCAGGACTCTGACTGGGCCACTCCAGAAGGCGTATTTTGTTTTGTTGAAGCCATTCTTTTGTTGAATTACTTGTATGCTTTGGGTCATTGTCCTGTTGCATCACCCATCCTCTGCGGAGCTTCAGTTGGCGGACAGATGGTCTTACGTTTTCCTGCAAAATGTCTTGATAATCTCTGGAATTCATTTTTCCATCAATGACAACAATCCGTCCAGGCCCTGAGGTAGCAAAGCAGCCCCAAACCATGATACTCCCTCCGCCATGTTTTACAGTGGGGATGAGGTTTTGATGTTGGTGTGCTGTGCCTTTTTTTCTCCACACATAGTGTTGTGTGTTTTTTCCAAACAACTCCATTTTGGTTTCATCTGTCCACAGAATATTTTGCCAGTAGTGCTGTGGAACATCCAGGTGCTCTTTTGCAAACTTCAAGCGTGCTGCAATATTCTTTTTGGACAGCAATGGCTTCCTCCGTGGTGTCCTCCCATGTACTCCATTCTTGTTTAATGTTTTCCTTATTGTAGATGTGTCAACAAAAATGTTAGCATGTGCCAGAGATTTCTGTAAATCTTTAGCTGACACTCTAGGATTCTTCTTTACCTCATTAAGCATTCTGCGCTGTGCTCTTGCAGTCATCTTTACAGGATGACCACGCCTAGGGAGAGTAGCAACAGTGCTGAACTTTCTCCATTTGTAGACAGTCTGTCTTACCGTGGACACATGAACATCAAGGCTTTTGGGGATACTTTTGTAACCCTTTCCAGCTTTATGCAAGTCAACAATTCTTGATCGTAGGTCTTGTGAGAGCTCTTTTCTGCGAGGCATGGTTCACATCAGGCAGTGCTTCTTGTAACCACTAAACCCAAAACTGGTGTGTGTTTTTAAAGGGCAGGACAGCTTTCAGTAACACATCCAATAATATCACAATGATTGGACTCAAGGTTGGCTCACTCCTGGCTCCAAGTAGCTCTTGAAGACGTCATTAGGCTAGGGGTTCACATACTTTTTCCACCCTGCACTGTGAATGTTTACATGTTTTGTTCAATAAAAACATGAAAACATATAATGTTTGTGTTGTATTATTTTAAGCAGACTGTGTTTTTCAAATTGTTGTGACTTAGATGAAGATCAGAGCACATTTTATGACCAATTCATGCAAAACTCCACGTAATCCCAAAGGGTTCACATACTTTTTCTTGCAACTGTAGATAGATAGATATGGGATAGATAGATAGATAGATAGATAGATATGGGATAGATAGATGGAATGCAAGCATGTGAGCTACTAATGACTATATGAGTATATTTTATAACAGTCACTCTCAGCCCTGGTCCTCAGGTCCCCCTGACAGGACAGGTTTTAAGGATTCCCTTTAGGAAAAGCAGACTGAATCCTGCAATCACTGAGCAGCAAATCATATCCCCTGTGCTGAGCTTTACATATGCTGCAAACCTGGCCTGTTAGGGGGACCCGAGGAACGCGGTTGGGAAGTATTGAAGTAGTGTTTGGATAAATAGTATTGATATTATGGTTTATAGAAGGCCAATTCCTTCCTATGAATGCTGCACTTAATAACATTAAAACCCTCAAACAGCAAACAAGATTTAAGAAGATAAAAAGAGGAGGTGTAGATCCCAGCTCAGATCAGCTCACGGTATAGATACTTCAGGTTGCTAGGTTTCCGCTCATGGTGTACAATGGTCCATTGACAAGAAGCCATTCCATAGCTCGATGCTACCACGGATGATGTGCTCTATCTACATCAAGTTAGAAAGTTCAAGTGCATGCGTGTAATCCCATCTCCCAGTCATTTCCATGGTAATCAGAACGTGCCTGTAACCATAACTACAGTTGTGTTCAAAATTATTCAACCCCCAATGCTGTAAAGGGTTTTAGGGAATTTAGTGTACATTTGTAATTGTATTCAGAATGAAATCCTACAAGGACTTTTTAAAGAACCATATGCAACTAAAATGACATCAATTGGTTTTGTAATACAGTAGTAAATGTTTCTTTTGTGAATTCTTCATTGACACAATTATTCAACCCCTTAAAGACTACCACTCTGAAGAACAGAGGTTCATTCAAGTGTTTTTAATCAGGTATTGAAAACACCTGTGGATGTCACGGAGCAGCAATAAAGCATAATAAGCACCAATTAGGCAGCTTTAAAATGACTGTGATACTCAGCTCCTTCTAGACATTTACTGGTGTGGTTACAAACATGGTGAAGTCAGAGAATGGTCCAGGAAGACAAGAGAACAGGTGATTACTCTTCACAGGAAGGGCAATGGCTATAAGAAGATTGCAAAGATGTTAAACATACCAAGAGAGACCATAGGAAGCATCATTCGCAAATTCAAGGCAAAGGGCACTGTTGAAACGCTACCTGGTCGTGGCAGAAAGAAGATGCTGACTTCGACTGCTGTGCGCTACCTGAAGCGTAGAGTGGAGAAAAGTCCCCCCCGTGTGACTGCTGAGGAACTGAGAAAAGATTTGTCAGATGTGGGTACTGAAGTTTCAGCTCAGACAATACGGCGCACACTGCGTAATGAAGGCCTCCATGCCAGAACTCCCAGGCGCACCCCCTTGCTGTCTCCAAAGAATAAGAAGAGTCGACTGCAGTATACCAAAAGTCATGTGGACAAACCACAGAAGTTTTGGGATAGTGTTCTGTGGACTGATGAAACAAAATTAGAACTGTTTGGGCCCATGGATCAACGCTATGTTTGGAGGAGGAAGAACAAGGCCTATGAAGAAAAGAACACCTTGCCTACTGTGAAGCATGGCGGGGGGTCAATCATGCTTTGGGGCTGTTTTGCTTCTGCAGGTACAGGGAGCTTCAGCGTGTGCAAGGTACCATGATTTCTCTTCAGTACCAGGAGATATTGGATGACAATGTGATGCAGTCCGTCACAAACCTGAGGCTTGGGAGACGTTGGACCTTTCAACAGGACAATGATCCCAAGCATACCTCCAAGTCCACTAGAGTATGGTTGCAGATTAAAGGCTGGAACATTTTGGAGTGGCCATCGCAGTCACCTGACTTAAATCCGATTGAGAACCTCTGGTGGGACTTAAGAAAGCAGTTGCAGTGCGCAAGCCTAAGAATGTGACTGAACTGGAGGCTTTTGCCCATGATGAATGGGCGAAGATACCCGTAGATCGCTGCAAGACACTTGTGTCAAGCTATGCTTCACCTTTAAAAGCTGTTATAACTGTAAAAGGATGTTGTACTAAGTACTAAGATTGAATGTCACTTGGGGGTTGAATAAAACTGATAATAATGTGAGCACAGAAAAGACATTTGTGGTTATTTCATTATAAATGTTATGTTATATTTGTCTGACCTACACGTGCCTCTTTGATTTAATTGAAGCAAGATGACTGAATGATCAAAATCAATGTCAAACTGGCCAAAACACTCAATTTCAGTGGGGGTTGAATAATTTTGAACACAACTGTAAGTAATACTTGCAGAGGTGTGCACGGTGGTACATCAGTTACCACGGAAACGGGTGGGATGGAGATTGGCAGAGAGAGCTGCATGTGTGCTCGCTGCGATATGTGTGTGCCCCCTGGGGTAGCGTAAAGATTTTGAAATATAAATCAAGTTCTATGTGTTCCTTCAGGGATGTCCTCCATCAACCAAGTAAGTCAAAATATAGTCCAAAGGTGGAAAAAGTCAAATGTTTTTAAGAATACATTAATGCTCAATTCACCAAACGAACCAGTGAAAGGTAAAAGTTCGTCTACATGAAATTGCTCAACTCTGGTGCCTTGACCTGTGGCCATCTGCTCTGGTCAGGCTCGGCTCGTGATAATAACCTGCCCTTACAGAATCATACTGGATAAGGCTCCTCTACCTCACCTCCCGCACCTCTCACACCTCACCTCCCGCACCTCTCACCTCCCACACCTCACCTCCCGCACCTCTCACATCTCACCTCCCACACCTCTCACACCTCACCTTCCTCACCTCACCTCCCGCACCTCTCACACCTCACCTTCCTCACCTCTCACATCTCACCTCCCGCACCTCTCACACCTCACCTCCCGCACCTCTCATATCTCACCTCCCGAACCTCACCTCCCGCACCTCTCACACCTCACCTCCCGCACCTCTCACACCTCACCTCCCGCACCTCTCACATCTCACCTCACCTCCCGCACCTCTCATATCTCACCTCCCACACCTCTCACACCTCACCTTCCGCACCTCACCTCCCGCACCTCTCACACCTCACCTTCCGCACCTCTCACATCTCACCTCCAGCACCTCTCACACCTCACCTTCCACACCTCTCATATCTCACCTCCCGCACCTCTCACACCTCACCTCCCGCACCTCTCACATCTCACCTCTCACACCTCACCTCCCGCACCTCTCACATCTCACCTCTCACACCTCACCTTCCGCACCTCACCTCCACACCTCACCGCACCTCTCACATCTCACCTCCCACACCTCTCACACCTCACCTTCCACACCTCTCATATCTCACCTCCCGCACCTCTCACACCTCACCTCCCGCAACTCTCACATCTCACCTCTCACTCCTCACCTCCTGCACCTCTCACATCTCACCTCCCGCACCTCACCTCCTGCAGCTCTCACACCTCACCTCCCACACCTCTCACACATCACCTCCCGCACCTCTCACACCTCACCCTTTGTCAATCTCTAAACTTGCTCCCTGTTTCTTTTAGAATCAAATTCCTTATATTGCTGCTCATGTACAAAGCTCTCCATAACCGCGCCCCTGCCTACATCTCCTCCCTTATTAACAGGTACATCCCATCCCGACCACTTCGCTCTGCCAATGATCTGATGTTATCAGCTCCTCGTACCTGCATCCCCAACTCTCACCTTCAGGACTTCTCCCAAGCTGCCCGCTTTCTATGGAACTCCCTCCCCGGCACCATCAGACTCTCCCAGTCTCTCCAGTCCTTCAAGAAGTCTCTGAAAACACATTACTTTAGAGAAGTCTATCAGCTCACTCCCTAATCCCCCCGTATACAGTTATTGCCCCTACTTGCTCCCCACTATTTCACACACTCTGCCACTTACCCTTACATAGTGTGTTACCCCTCCCCTCTTAGAATAAACAATAGATAAACAAAATAAGGACATTCCATTTTTTAGATGGTAAGCTCTCGAGCAGGGTCCTCTCTGCTACTGTTCTGTGTGTTTAACTTGTATGTATATTTATTTTTCTGTCTCACCCATTGTACAGCGCTACGGAACTTGAAAGCGTTTTATAAAAACTTGTAACTGTAACTTAACCATGGTTATCTGCCAAACGAGGGGTTTGTGGAGATTATAAGGGAATTACCACTTTTAGACCAAGGCGTGCTGCTACAATGTATCCACATACAATTCTTTGATGCAAAATACTTACTGACACATTTTGGTCTGCCTGCCCCAGATCGATTGTGCAAAACAACACCCACTTCACCTTCATCCATGCCTGCCTTGCATCTGGAGGGCGCCTTGTGTTCCATGGTGGTCCAGTCAGCAGCTCCCAATTCCAAAGCAATCATGAATCAGATGGGATTAAAGGGATACTCTGGGGTGAAAAGGAGGGGGGATGGAGGGGGTTTAATATTACCCACCCTCCCATTTTAACCCAAGAGTATGTTAATAAACCGATCTTGAATGCAGTGGACCGGTGGGAAGCTGGATGCATGAACAAGCGTCCAGCCAAACCTATGGCTCTCAAAGCAAGTGCATGAAAAGCCATTGGCTACAGGTTATGATGGAACGCTAGCCTTCTTAACCTATATCCAGGAAGCTATATCAGTGCTCGTTGATCTCCGCTTTCAGGGCGGGGTTATTGCCCAACATCTGTAAGGCTAAATCTTTGCACTGAATGGTCACAGTGCCTAGTGCAGTGACGGCCAACTTGGCACCCCAGATGTTTTGGCACTACATGTTCCATGATGCCTAACCAGCCTTAAAGCTGTCAGAGCATCATGGGACATGTAGTTTTAAAACATCTGGAATGTCAAGGTTGGCCATCACTTGCCTAGAGTGTCACTTTAATAATCCTTGAGACGGTGTCCCTGTAGGCACAGGTCCTGAGCCTAGGATCCCAGTCTCTCCCCTAGGTGTATGCCTGACACACCGGGCACACCCATATGCCAGTTAAGGCCGGGGCACACTAGGCGTTTTTTAGTTAAAACGCACTTCCGGCGTCCACTCGACGCCCGCCGGCCCCCCCTCAGTGCTGCAAAGCGCGATCCTCCTATGGAGGATCACGCTTTGCAGCCCTGTCGACGGGCATCCTAGCGCATCGACGGGGAGGATCTCTAGACGCACGCATGCTACGCGCATGCATAAGCATGTGACCAGCCCCGTCGCAGCATCACAACGCTGCGGCGGACGCTGGTAAGTGCGCTTCAACGCGCACTAGTGCACAGAAGAATACGCCTAGTGTGCACCCAGCCTAAAGAGGTCCTTTTGATCCCCTACCTTGGTGTTTTGGATGTTCCTTTGGTTCATGATAATTGACAGTATCTCTGTATGTGCGGGTTGGTTATTCCTAATGAAAAATATGAATTTTGAATACATTTATCTGAGCATAAATTTGTAATTATTAAATGTTCAGTGGGTTATTATTATTATGTTTTTGTTAAGCGCCAACACATTCCACAGCGCTGTACAAAGGTACAATGGATAAAGACAAGACAATTCTACAATACGCCAAAAAGGCAAGTCAATAATTCACCAGCAGATGCAGGAGGAAGTGAGGGCCCTGCTCCCCTGAGAACTGTCAATCTAGGTGAGAAGCAGCGGCGAGAATGATGTTAATAAAACAGGCTGGGCATGCCAGCGGTCTCTCCTATCTAGCGAAGGGTCTGCAAGCGATATACTTTGGATTAAACCTGTTTATCTTAAAGACAATACCTTTTAGGCTAGGGTCAAATGAATGCATTATTCGCAGCGACCGTCAAAAAGTGCGTCCGAACGCAATGACGTATTTTTTCACGGAATGCGCGATAGAGGTCAAACGACGCGCATTTTTGTCCGTGATTTTTTTACGGATTGTCAATAAAACCCTTTTTGCGTCTGGACGTTATGTTGGCCGGACATTAGCAGCGTCTGACGTCTCCTAATCACACACACACGCCGCTAGCGGACGCAGTGCACTCTGTACGTCAGTACTAGCGGTTCTGCGTTCTCGAAAAAATTTGTTTGTTTGCCGCTTGCGTTGCGCGGCCGGACTTTCGTGCAGCCGTACTTTGTATATTGGCCGTCATTGCCCGTCATTTGCTGTTACTGCGGCCGTGATTAAGTGCGCCTAAACGCACGTTAAAAATGCGTTAGTCTGACCCCAGCCTTAACCACTTGGCTGCTATGGACGCGCTCAGCATCAATCCGGGACCCCGGCGGGGACATTAGATGTTATCGCGGCGACGCGATGACATCTAATGCAGGCGCCCCCCCCCCCGCGTGTGCGGAGGAGGCGCCTGAAAGGGAGGGGGGGGAGGTCCTTCGGACCTCTCTCCCTCCCGATCGCCGGGGAGTAGCGAGTTAAAACAGACACCACTTGGAAGGGCACAACAGCCTGCCCTTCCAAACGGTGGCTGTCATTAACCCCTGGGGAGCCGGATCACGAATCGGCGCTGAAAAGCGCCGTTTCGTGATCCTTTCCCGGAGCTGACCGACATCTTGGATGTTGGCCAAGCCTCCGGGAACTCCCCCTGAGGACTGGCGTCATCGTGCTATGCACGATGACGCCAGTCCTGGAGTTAACCCCTAGCTGCCACCAACGGTGGAGATAGGGGGTTCCAATGAACCCCCTATCTCCCGATCCGTGGCAGCTAGGGGTTAATGTTTGGTACTGTTGGATCGGCCAGAGCATGGCCGTTCCAACGATACCAAACACCACTGTGAAAAAAGTTTTTTAAAAAAAATTCAAATTAAACATAAAAATAAAAAAATATTAAAAAAATTCTAAAAAAAAAACCAAACAAGTTTTTTTTTTGTTTTGTTAATGCAGCAATATTGTTCCCATTTCAATTATAATGTGAACAATGATGCTGCACTAACAATTTTTGTATGCGGTGCGTTTGTTAAAAATCGCGTAATTTTCCCCAAAAAAAAATGTAACGAGACCCCATCTCTAATTTTTTTAACAAGCGCACCCCATACAAAATATAACCGCAATTTCTCGCATGTTAAAATGTGAAAACAAACCACTTTACACGTTGTAAATTATTGAAAATTCATATTTTATTGCATTTTTTTGTTATAATATACAGACAGGACATGACGTATACATATAATAATGACATATTATGAATCTACCGAGTCTGACGGAAAGAACGATATATAATATGTCTGGGTAATATACTAAAATAAGCCTTCAAAACACGTTTAAACAAGATGAGCAAAACCGGTAAAAATGACCTCAGCACAGAGGTGTGAAACGCCTCAGCAGCGAAAGGGTTAATGGCCACTACCACCAGTGTCAGATATACAAGTATTTATAAAGCGCCAACAAGTTCCATAGCGCTGTACAATGGGAGAGACAGAATAACAAATATTGCCTCTATTGTGGGATATTTTCCTCTATATGTGTCACTGGGTGCATCCATTGTGTGATATTTTCCTCTATATGTGTCACTGGGCGCATCCATTGTGTGATATTTTCCTCTATATGTGTCACTGGGTGCATCCATTGTGTGATATTTTCCTCTATATGTGTCACTGGGCACATCCATTGTGTGATATTTTCCTCTATATGTGTCACTGGGTGCATCCATTGTGTGATATTTTCCTCTATATGTGTCACTGGGCACATCCATTGTGTGATATTTTCCTCTATATGTGTCACTGGGCACATCCATTGTGTGATATTTTCCTCTATATGTGTCACTGGGCACATCCATTGTGTGATATTTTCCTCTATATGTGTCACTGGGTGCATTCATTGTGTGATATTTTCCTCTATATGTGTCACTGGGCACATCCATTGTGTGATATTTTCCTCTATATGTGTCACTGGGTGCATCCATTGTGTGATATTTTCCTCTATATGTGTCACTGGGTGCATCCATTGTGTGATCTTTTCCTCTATATGTGTCACTAGCTGCATCCATTGTGTGATATTTTCCTCTATATGTGTCACTGGGTGCATCCATTGTGTGATATTTCCCCTCTATATGTGTCACTGGGTGCATCCATTGTGTGATATTTTCCTCTGTGTCACTGGGTGCATCCATTGTGTGATATTTTCCTCTATATGTGTCACTGGGCGTATCCATTGTGTGATATTTCCCTCTATATGTGTCACTGGGTGCATCCATTGTGTGATATTTTCCTCTATATGTGTCACTGGGTGCATCCATTGTGTGATATTTTCCTCTATATGTGTCACTGGGTGCATCCATTGTGTTATATTTTTCCTCTATGTGTCACTGGGTGCATCCATTGTGTGATATTTTCCTCTATATGTGTCACTGGGTGCATCCTTTGTGTGATATTTTCCTCTACGTGTCACCGGGCGCATCCATTGTTTGGTATTTTCAGGGCCGGATTAACATAGGGGCAGATGGAGCAGCAGCTCCAGGCCCATGCCCCAGAATAGGCCCAGAGAAAAAATAACAATGTCTGCATTGATGGACATTTGGACCTCATTATCTCCAACACCATAGCAGCTACATGGTCAAGTCAGATATCACAGCATGGCCTTTCCAATGATACCAAACATGATCAGGTTTTATGTAACAAAAAAATAATTTATTTTTTCTTTCTAACACAGCAATATTTTTCACTTTTCAATTATAAAGCGAACAATGATGCTGCACTAACTCACCATCTCAAGTGTGGAGGTGATGGCACGATCTGTTATTACGAATTGTTACACCAAAAACCTAAACCCCCGCAATGCAGCAAAGTGCACTGGGAGGGACTTTGGAACCCTGCGTCACTAATCTTTACACCTCACAAGGTCAAGGGATTTGTCATTGGACAGGACAGCGTCTGGCCTTTGTATTAATACCAAACATGGCCATGTAAAATCTAAAAGAAAGGAAAACCAGAAAAACTTTTTTTATTTACTTATTTTTAGTTCCAAAGCAATGGCATTGTCCATTTGTCACTTATAAAAATGAGAAATACTACTGCCGTTACTCACCTTCTCTTTCCCACGCTGGGAGCAAGGTCAGTGTTTTATACATAGCCATATTATTCATAAAACACCATCCTCCAAAACACAAGGGAAATATTTCATTTTTTTTGGTTAAAATTGTATATTTGCTCAGAAAAATGCAGTAACAGGATCCCATTTCAATTTTTTTAACAAGAATGCCCTATAGAATATATAACCACAAAGGTTTGGATGATGAAATGGGAAAAAATTATTTTACACACTGTAAATGATTGAAATCTGAATGGAAATTTCCTCACACAGTATCCGCCTGGTTAGATATACCCGTATCTGCACTATTAAATAACCTAATATATGCTTTCATTTCACTAAATTCCAAAAAAAGCCACCAAAATATTCAGCTCCAGCCCCATAGAGATCTTAATGCGGCCCTGGGTATTTTGAGTAATAAACTGCCCTCCTCCCCACAGTATCTTTCCATCACTTGCTCCTCACAGTGTAGTTTTGCCCATAGAATGGAGTCTATGGGTCAGTCACTGACTCACATCATTGTATTGTGTTGGATGTGTTCAAAGGACATCACCATGGGGTAGATTAGAAGTCTTTTAAGCTCCCTGTTTTATCTCATTCAGCTGCCATCTTTTATCTCAGTTAGCCTGAAGAACAAAAGAGCAATATCCCTCTGCAGCCTTATTAACTCCCTCATTAACTGGTAAACATTGTAGATTAAATAAACAAGAGCCACACAGTAAAGCTTTTGGTAAATGTTGCGTCATGGTTAAAATCTAGAAACTGGAACCCGAAGATAAAATACCTAATTTATTTTTTTCTTTTTACATGCAATTACTTCAAATAAAAAAAAAACAGCAGCGTGTGCATTTATAATGTGTTTTATAAGGTGATTTTATTTGTAATGCATAAGTAATCTAGTAACAGCTTATGCAAGTGTTAGTGTCCCTTTAAGAGCTCGATGACCTGCGGCTCAAAGAAAGATGAACTAGAATTTAGTTTCTTACAGGCATCCTGAAATTCAGAGATTAAATGGATTTGTTATCTTCTGAGTGTACATTCGCGCAGTTAATGAAGGCGTGAGTTTTACCGCAGGCTTTTAGTGCATAAACCGAAGCTGCTCGTTCCCTCTATATTAAAACCTGAGGTTTATTCATCAGCTCTGGGAATAAATAAATAATGATACCACAGGAGTTTCTAACTTCACATTGATTGACGTGTGTCCACGATACACTAATCCCGGCTGTGATACATTGGATGGAGGATCTTCACAATGGAATGTTGGAGAATCGCAACAAAATGACAAAGTTTAAGCCAAAGTGGTGGAGCTGAAGGGAAAAAAGATTTTTCAAATGTATTAAAACCCTAAAATGTGTAAATCATATACAATTCTCCATCAATTCATGCGAAAAGCTCCTTTACACCGTGTCCCACTCATGACATGTATTTATTTTATATCTAGAGAACACATGTAAACATACAGCGCACCAAGTCACATTCACTGATGTCAGATAGTTCTTCATTCTGGTTCTTCTAGCGGCTTTTGAACTTTTATCTAAATTAATTATTCATGGAAAATTATCATTTTCCTAATTTTCATCCATTATTTATTATTTATTCCCTCCTGTCCTATAGACATGCACTTTACTCACTGGCGTCGCAACGTGAGGGCGGGGGGTGCGGTCCGCACCAGGTGACACCCGCCCTTAGGGTGACACGTCACCCTAAGGGCGGGTGTCTCACCCTGCGACGCAGTGTTCGCTCCCTGCGAGCGTCCGGAGCTATGGAGCTTCGGCGCTCGCCTGGGGGAAACACGTCACACGTCACCAGCCGAGTTCTCGCGAGATCGCGGCTGGTCACGTGGCTCCCCCAGGCGAGCAACCAAGCTCCATGCCGCCGGACACTCAGAGAGAGCAGAACACGCGGTGGCAGGAGGTGAGCTGGGGGCATTATCCATGAGAGGAGCTGGGGGAAAATCCATGAGAGGAGCTGGGGCAGTATATCCATGAGAGGAGCTGGGGCAATATCCATAAGAGCTGCTGGGGCAATATCCATGAGAGCTGCTGGGGCATATCCATGAGAGCTGGGGCAGTATCCATGTGTGCTGGGGGCAGTATCCATGTGTGCTGGGGGCAGTATCCATGAGAGCTGGGGCAATATCCATGTGTGAGCTGGTCTGGGGCAATATATCCATGTGTGAGCTGGTCTGGGGCAATATATCCATGCGTGCGCTGGTCTGGGGCAATATATCCATATGTGAGTTGAGGCGCAATATATCCATATGTGAACTGAGGCGCAATATATCCATATGTGAGCTGGGGCAATATATATCCATGGGTGAGCTGCTGGGGGCAATATATAATTGTGAACTGGGGCAATATATCCATATGCGAGCTGGGGGCAATATATATCCATGGGTGAGCTGCGGGGGCAATATATCCAGAGCTGCTGGGGGCAATATATCCAGAGCTGCTGGGGGCAATATATATCCATGTGTGCTTTCACTGCCTTCGAACAGGCACCGTACTTGCTGGCAGTTGGCAAAAATTTGTGTGAGCATATGAGAGAGCTCCACAGCAATAAACCTCACAGTAATGTGCGCTGTGTGTATGAGCATTCAGTGTTATATGGGAGTACTGATTTAGGAGTCAGAGTAGTTAAAAAAATCCGTAAAACTCAGGGGGGGGGGTGACACCATAAGTTACCGCACTGGGTGACACCACCCTAGTGACGCCACTGACTTTACTTACTAGCCTATGCTGCAGTGCACTGCAGTGCGACTTGTAGGGACTTAAGGAGTTATTCAGAGACATTTTGGTGCTCTCTCGTTCCCCGCACTTCCCTGCACTTTCGAGGAATCAAAGTTCTCCACCCTACGGTGAATTCGGCAATCACCGCAGGATCCCTGGAGTGCAGGGAAAATCCGCCGAATACCCGCTGCAATCCAGCCGAACACCCGCCGAAATCCCACTGGAACAACCGCAAAAAACACACCGAACACATCGGAAAAAGCAGACAAGCCGCCGTTCACAGCGCAGATTTCAGCCACTCCAGCCACTGGAGAAAGCCGACAAGCTGACGAACAGGGTAAAAAAAACAATACGCTTGAAAGTGTCAAAATTGAAACAGTCAGGGTTATTCAGAGAGCGGTGAAAAGCAGGAGAATGACTGGAGAATGGAAAATTCTAGGTCAAAATAGCCAATTTGGAAAGTGAGATAAATTAGAGAATTTTTCTGGTTTGGCTATTTTGACCTAGAATTTTCACTTCTCCAGTCACTCTCCTGATTTTCACCTCTCTCTGAATAACCCTGACTGTTTGCAAAAAAACCTACTGAACGAAAATGTCTGGAATTTACATATAAAATCCAATGAATGATAATAAAAAGGTCTGTAACAGAAAAAAGAACATTTATAAAAAAAAACGGAAAAAAATTTTGCTGAAAAAATCCCGTAAAATGCCTAAAAGATACTAAAAAAAACTATAAAATAAAGAGACTTTTGCTGCAGCTTAAAACAATAGACGGTTTATTAGATATTTAATTAAAACGGGAATATTTTTAACATTGAAGACTATGGGATTGGCCTGAATAAACCTGACGAATGAAACCACCGAATGGCAGAGCAATTCAGCAACTTTTCTCTGCTGTTCAGTGTCGGTGAATAGATTAACCATTGCTTCTCTATGGGGAATTTCACTGCCGTCGAACAGGCACTGTACGTGCAGGCAATTCGCCAAAAGTTGCCTGCTCTGAGAATAGCTGAATGGCCCTGAAATGTCACCGTACGGGGAAATTCACTGTACGGTGACATTTCGGGGCCAGATCGGCTCTTTCTGAATAACCCCATTAGCCGATGAGTAAACCCAAAGACTACAAGTAGTGACTGTGGTTGGACTAACTTGGTGCTGTCGTCGGCACGTGGTGCAGGGCTGTGGTGGTGTTTATTTACGCAAATTCTGTCCATCAGCATCGCCTTCCATTACAATGCCGACATGTGAGGACTCTGTGCGTCTGGTATGTCTACATATCATGCTGCTACACGTCCATATGTGGGTGCAAACCTTTCGGTTTGTCTTTGTGTTGTTCCTCCTGTGGTTTGATTGTTGCTGCTCACTCTTCCCTGAGGGCTCTTGACGCCACGCTTGCACGGCTTTTGCTTTTCACGCACGTTGTTTGATTTTTGCACATTTACGTGTGATCGCAGATTACTGTACGATGGAAAGCCATGCATGCCACTGGCAGGAGTTTGGCTCAGCGTTCGCTGTTCACCTGCATTTTTGCGGTGTTTTTTGTGTCTTCGGGCCTGGTTCATTCTTTTTTTTTTCCCTTCGGTGTATGTTTGTGCGTGGATCTTATCGCTGTATTTCGGCCTTTAAGGCTGGGGTCAGACGAACGCAGTGCGAACGCGCGTGCAGCCGCACTTTATCACGGCCGTAGTAGCAGCAAATAACGGCCAATGACGGCAAAATATGAAGTAAGGCCACACGAAAGTTCGGCCACGCAACGCAAGCGGCAAACAAACACATTTTTTTGAGAACGTGATACCGCTACTACTGACGTACAGAGTGCGCTGCGGCCGCATAGCGGCGTGTGTGCGTGATTGGGAGACGTCAGACGCTGCTAATGTCCGGCCAACATAACGTCCAGACGCAAAAAGTGTTTTATTGATGATCCGTACAAAATCACGGACGAAAATGCGCATCGTATGACCGCTATTGCGTATTCCGTGAAAAATACATTCATTCATTTGAACGCACTTTTTCACGGACGACGCGAAAAATGCGTTCGTCTGACCCTAGCCTTAGTGTCGTGTTTATGTCCTTACTCCAGCACAGTATTATCTTTAGCCCATTATTGCAGAAAATTTTGGCATCTGTAACATATCCTATTAATCCAGAAAGAAAGAGGTACACACTGCCCGGCCAAAAACACCCCACCGGCATGTTACCCTAGGACATACTTGAAAACTAGAGAATTCTCAATGTATCCTTCCTGAAAAAATAGTTTATAAATAAAATAAATAAATGTAACTCAGCCAATAGGTGCTCGCCTTCCATTGGATAATTACTGCAGTGATAAATAGGTTTCAGTATAAAATGAGGTCATGTGACTCCCTGAATATACTGAATGAGCAGGTTTCTCCATCAATGGGTTTTTTCTCCCCTGATGGCACAGCGGGCATATTCCAAGATGGCAATGCCAGGATTCATCGGGCTCAAATTGTACAAGAGTGGTTGAGGGAGCAGGAGACATCATTTTCACACATGGATTGGCCACCGCACAGTCCAGACCTTAACCCCATTGAGGTTAATCTTTGGGATAATGTGCTGGAGAAGACTTTACGCAGCGCTGTGACTCTCCCATCATCAATACAAGATCTTGGCCACAAATTAATGTGACTCTGGACACAAATACAGTCAGGTCCAGATATATTGGGACATCGACACAATTCTAACATCTTTGGCTCTATACACCACCACAATGGAGTTGGAATGAAACAAACACAATGTGCTTTAACTGCAGACTGTCAGCTTTAATTTGAGGGTATGTACATCCAACTCAGGTGAACGGTGTAGGACTTACAGCAGTTTGCAGATGTGCCTCCCACTTGTTAAGGGACCAAAGGTAATGGGAAAATTGGCTTCTCAGCTGTTCCATGGCCAGGTGTGTGATATTCCCTCATTACCCCAATTACAATGTGCAGATAAAAGGCCCAGAGTTCATTTCAAGTGTGCTATTTGCATTTGGAATCTGTTGCTGTCAACTCTCAAGATGAGATCCAAAGAGCTGTCACTATCAGTGAAGCAAGCCATCATTAGGCTGAAGAAACAAAACAAACCCATCAGAAAGATAGCAAGAACATTAGGTGTGGCCAAAACAACGGTTTGGAACATTCTCAAAAAGAAGGAACGCACCGGTGAGCTCAGCAACACCAAAAGACCCAGGAGACCACGGAAAACAACTGTGGTGGATGACCGAAGAATTCTTTCCCTGGTGAAGAAAACACCCTTCACAACAGTTGGCCAGATCAAGAACACTCTCCAGGAGGTAGGTGTATGTGTGTCAAAGTCAGCAATCAAGAGAAGACTTCACCAGAGTGAATACAGAGGGTTCACCACAAGATGTAAACCATTGGTGAGGCTCAAAAACAGGAAGGCCAGATTAGAGTTTGCCAAACAACACCTAACAAAGCCTTCACAGTTCTGGAACAAGATCCTATGGACAGATGAGACCAAGATCAACTTGTACCAGAGTGATGGGAAGAGAAGAGTATGGAGAAGGAAAGGAACTGCTCATGATCCTAAGCATACCACCTCATCAGTGAAGCATGGTGGTGGTAGTGTCATGGCGTGGGCATGTATGGCTGCCAATGGAACTGGTTCTCTTGTATTTATTGATGATGTGACTGCTGACAAAAGCAGCAGGATGAATTCTGAAGTGTTTCGGGCAATATTATCTGCTCACATTCAGCCAAATGCTGCAGAACTCATTGGACGGCGCTTCACAGTGCAGATGGACAATGACCCAAAGCATACTGCAAAAGCAACCAAAGAGTTTTTGAAGGGACAGAAGTGGAATGTTATGCAATGGCCAAGTCAATCACCTGACCTGAATCCCATTGAGCATGCATTTCACTTGCTGAAGACAAAACTGAAGGGAAAATGCCCCAAGAACAAGCAGGAACTGAAGACAGTTGCAGTAGAGGCCTGGCAGAGCATCACCAGGGATGAAACCCAGCGTCTGGTGATGTCTATGCGTTCCAGACTTCAGGCTGTGATTGACTGCAAAGGATTTGCAACCAAGTATTAAGAAGGGAAAGTTTGATTTATGATTATTATTCTGTCCCATTACTTTTGGTCCCTTAACAAGTGGGGGCACATCTGCAAACTGCTGTAAGTCCTACACCGTTCACCTGAGTTGGATGTACATACCCTCAAATTAAAGCTGACAGTCTGCAGTTAAAGCACATTGTGTTTGTTTCATTCCAACTCCATTGTGGTGGTGTATAGAGCCAAAGATGTTACAATTGTGTCGATGTCCCAATACGTCTGGACCTGACTGTGACATTGCGTGAGCGTACCGAAACGATGCTGCGGCGAATGCATGCCGCAGTCACAGCAAAAGACATACAACATATCAGGATTATTCAAAGAGATTCGAAAAGTCACTGCACGTTCGGTGACTTTTCGTTCTCCTCAATTCAGTTCATTTTGCCGATCCCATTTCGGCGACCCTGCCGTGTATTCAGCAAGCACCACAGGGTCCCCGAGTTGCAGGGAAAAGTCGCTGCGAACCCGCCGAAAACTCACCGCAAAACCCGGCGAAAGCACATCGAAACCCGCAAAAACATCTAGATTAACACCACCGAACATGCCGGAGAAACCCGAATAGGAGCCGTTCAGAGAGCAGAGCAGCCGTCGGAAAAAGCCGACACCGCAGACCAATGGAGTGAGAAAAAAAAAAACAGTACGCTTGAATGTTTGAAAAGTGAAACGCTGTTTGCAAAGAAACTACAGAACGAAAATGTCTGAAATTTACATATAAGATCCAATGAATGATAATAAAAAGGGCTGTTACAGAAAAAATAACAAACGTTTAAAAAAAATTAAAATATCCAAAAAAATCTATAAATAAAGAGACTTTTTACTGCAGAATTTTATAACAAATGGTTTATTAGATATTGAATTAAAACGGGAATATTTTTAACATTGAAGCCTATGGGATTCGCATGAATAAACCTGCCGAATTAAACCACTGAATGGCAGGGCATTAGGGGAACCTTTCACTGCTGGTTTTTGTTCTCTGAGTAGACGAAGCATTGCTTCTCTATGGGGATTTCACTGCCCTTGAACAGGCACCAAACAGGCACCGTATGTGCAGGCAATTTGCCAGGATTTGGCGAATTACCTGCTCTCTGAAAAGCTGAATGACCAGGAAAGGTAACCGAACGCTGATTTTCAGCATTCGGTTCCCTTTCGGATCTCTTTGAATAACCCTGCAAGTGTATACCATGTGTTGGCCAGGCAGTGTAATAAGTCCTTTGGTATGGAGCTGGATGGATCTCACGACGAGTCTCAGAATCTGCACAGAGGTTCAGAAGAAAGTGATGGAACCAGCAATTCCAATCCTTAAAGTGACTTTATTTTAGGGACAGCAACGTTCCTGCAGGTAAAGCAGCCTCTCTCAAGCTCCCCGTGCTACTAACATACTCGATGTTTCACTGAAAATAGGGAGCCACTAGTACTGAACACACATGGGTCAACAACCTTGGCCATTCAGATGTTTTGGAACTACGTCTCCCATGATGCTCAGTCACTCATAAAATTTTCCGAGCATCGTGGGAAATGTATTTCAAAAACATCTGAAGGGACACATTTGCCGGCCCCTAACAGCTCGCATCGATTTCTTCCGTTAGCGGCTATCTTTTTAGTAATTTGCCATTCCAGACATGGTGACCCCTTGGTCAGTAAAGCGCACTGAGGACCTCACACTGCTTATTTTATGTTTAATTGTTGTGTCTTATGATTAAATATCCTGCTGGAGGTAGGCCTTACAGCTAAGGGAGCTTGATGTTACACTATATTGCCAAAGGTATTCGCTCACCTGCCTTGACTCGCATATGGATAGGTGAGTGAATACGTTTGGCAATAAAGTGTATGTGACGCTTAGACTGGTGGACTGTGACTCCCATGATTCTCAGGCAGACAAAACCCTCACCGCTAATCTTAACCCCTTTCACACCCAAATCACGTTATCTCAGTTTTGCATTGTAATACGTTGAAAAGCACTTATTAGCATCAAAACCCAATTTTCACACCTTTTTAAAACCAGAGAAGTGTGTCCCCTATGGAGAAACAAATTCCACTGTCCTATCTTTCACCAGGCATCCTTTCAGAGAGATAGAACAAGCTGCATATAGCAGCCCCAAACCTCACTGTAACAAAAAGGTCAAATACATTACAGCTGCATTACATCAGCCAGGGATTTGTCAGAATACAGGGAGAGCTCTGGGGTCACTCACTGCTGTACAGGAATAAGATTCAGGGGGTTATAATGAGTGAAAATCCGTGTACAGTACAGATACAAGGTGTTGCTGTAATTCCCATACACAGGCATTATGCAGCACATACAGATACAAGGTGTTGCTGTAATTGCCACACACAGGCATTATGCAGCACATACAGATACAAGGTGTTGCTGTAATTGCCATACACAGGCATTATGCAGCACATACAGATACAAGGTGTTGCTGTAATTGCCACACACAGGCAATATGCAGCACATACAGATACAAGGTGTTGCTGTAATTGTCATACACAGGCATTATGCAGCACATACAGATACAAGGTGTTGCTGTAATTGTCATACACAGGCATTATGCAGCACATACAGATACAAGGTGTTACTGTAATTGCCATACACAGGCATTATGCAGCACATACAGATACAAGGTGTTGCTGTAATTGTCATACACAGGCATTATGCGGCACATACAGATACAAGGTGTTGCTGTAATTGCCATACACAGGCATTATGCAGCACATACAGATACAAGGTGTTACTGTAATTCCCATACACAGGCATTATGCAGCACATACAGATACAAGGTGTTGCTGTAATTGCCATATACAGGCATTATGCAGCACATACAGATACAAGGTGTTACTGTAATTCCCATACACAGGCATTATGCAGCACATACAGATACAAGGTGTTGCTGTAATTGCTCCATGGAGACAGACGAGAGCTTGTACGAGCTTGCATGTGTAAGATCTTGGTGGGGGCATCATAGGGGTATGTGTGTTCAGCTGCTCACAGAGCGAGGAAGCAGCGGATTGCGCCCCTTCTCTCCACCAGAGGATCCGAGGCGCGTATGGGATTTACTGGTAAGATTAATGTGTTAAGTGATTGTGCAGAAGCGAAAAACACTTAACACCAGGTCTGAAACCACATTATTTAAGCCTGGACAATGTCGGACGAAGATGGAGAGCGAGAGAGCTGGTTGGAATAGCTCGTTCTCCATCTGCTGGGGCTGTCAGGTCCTCGGCGGTGCCTGGTCCCTTCCCCACCTCCCGGGACACACGCGATCCTGGCGGCGTCCTCCGGCGGGGCGCGGGGGTAGCGCGTCACTCCCCTCCTGGTCGACGCGTGTGGGCCTTCGGGCTCAGACGTGGACCTCGAGACCCTCCATCGCGGTGGCGAGGTCTCCTTGAGGTGCCGGCGTCTGGGTGAGTCGGCGCGTGCGTGGTGCGCCCAGGGGGAGGGGCTTGGCCTCAGCATCTCCTATCGGCGTGACGTCTGACCTGACGCCTTGGGTCTCCCCCTCTACTCCAATGGGGCTAGGGGTAGGCGGGACCAGCCCTGACTCCCTATTTAAACCCCTGACTCAAGTGGCTCAGTGCTCACTCGTTTTGTGCCCCTACAGATGTCAGACCTACCTGATACCTGTCTCAAGTACCTGACTCCTGATACCTGTCTCATGTACCTGACTCCTGATACCTGTCTCAAGTACCTGACTCCTGATACCTGTCTCATGTACCTGACTCCTGATACCTGTCTCATGTACCTGACTCCTGATACCTGTCTCATGTACCTGACTCCTGATACCTGTCTCATGTACCTGACTCCTGATACCTGTCTCAAGTACCTGACTCCTGATACCTGTCTCATGTACCTGACTCCTGATACCAGTATCCAGTGCTGGAAACCAATACCTGCCTCCTATTACTGACCACGGCTATCCTGACCACGCCTTCAGATCATCCCTCGAATACCTCACCTTCTGGTATATCTCCGCATCTTCGGTCTCAGATTACAAGAACCTGACAGCGGCCACATTAGCGTCTCCCATACAAAGTATAGGAGGCGTTAATGTACAATAACCTGGCACAACATGCCGGATGTAAGCTGAGCTTGCCTCTTGGACGTAATAGGATGCTGTAAAATTAAACGCAGCGCTCAAACCGTTATGCTGTACAGCTCGAACGCTGTGCTTTGCGTCCAGGTTGTGACCTTGATGTTTTGGAACTACATTCCCCATGAGTCTCTATCGGCCTAATGAGTTGCTTGAACATCATGGGCGCTGTAGCTCCAAAAACATCTGGAGGCTCTGCAGCCCGCTCTAAACTTTCACTTCGATTCGACGAAGTAAAAACAAGCACTTTGTTAAAAGGAATAATTAAACGATACAACTCAGAACTCTGGAACATTAACAATGTGCGAGCGCGGGCTGGAACACCGTGTTACTGTTCAGCTGTTATTCAGCGATACAACAACAACGTGGCAAAGTGCATCGAGGAGGAGCGGGGAGGTAAAGCGCACCGAGGAGGAGCGGGGAGGTAAAGCGCATCGAGGAGGAGCGGGGAGGTAAAGCGCATCGAGGAGGAGCGGGCAGGTAAAGCGCATCGAGGAGGAGCGGGAAGGTAAAGTGCATCGAGGTGGAGCGGGAAGGTAAAGTGCACCGAGGAGGAGCGGGGAGGTAAAGCGCATCGAGGAGGAGCGGGCAGGTAAAGCACATCGAGGAGGAGCGGAAAGGTAAAGTGCATCGAGGAGGAGCGGGAAGGTAAAGTGCACCGAGGAGGAGCGGGGAGGTAAAGTGCATCGAGGAAGAGCGGGGCGGTAAAGCGCATCGAGGAGGAGCGGGGAGGTAAAGTGCACCGAGGAGGAGCGGGGAGGTAAAGTGCATCGAGAAGGAGCGAGGAGGTAAAGCGCATCGAGGAGGAGCGGGAAGGTAAAGTGCACCGAGGAGGAGCGGGGAGGTAAAGTGCATCGAGAGGAGCGGGGAGGTAAAGTGCATCGAGAAGGAGCGGGGAGGTAAAGCGCATCGAGGAGGAGCGGGAAGGTAAAGTGCACCGAGGAGGAGCGGGGAGGTAAAGTGCATCGAGAAGGAGCGGGGAGGTAAAGTGCATCGAGGAAGAGCGGGGCGGTAAAGCGCATCGAGGAGGAGCAGGGAGGTAAAGTGCATCGAGGAGGAGCGGGAAGGTAAAGCGCATCGAGGAGGAGCGGGCGGTAAAGCGCATCGAGGAGGAGCGGGGCGGTAAAGTGCATCGAGGAGGAGCGGGGCGGTAAAGCGCATCGAGGAGGAGCGGGGAGGTCAAGTGCATCGAGGAGGCGCGGGGAGGTAAAGTGCAGAAAGAAGTCCATTTATTCCAAGAATGGAGCAGTCGGACAATAGACTCACATGATCAATGTCAATTGCGCGAGACAGAACGAGGCGGAGGGGAAAGGTGGGGGGGGGGTGAGATTAGTAATTAAATAAATAATATTCTCATTATGGTTTATGTCACTGAAATGAAATCCCTTTTCTCCTTTTCTGTTGCGGCTCGGGTTGTACAGTTATGGAGATGAATGACCTTCGAGTCGTATTGTTTGTTGCCGAGAGGCAGAAAGTCGCTTCCATTTCTTTGTTCTGTACTTTGTGTTGTTTGCTCTGTGCAGCCTCTCTGCGCTTCTGCGGCAGCCCGTGGATTCCTGCCTCTGTTTCCACACAATGCTCACTCGTCGCCTGGCTTTGTGTTTACAAACTCCCCAACGCCCTCCTTTCAGAATGAAATTTCCTTTGTGAGACCCAAATCCCCCTTTTCTGTCTTTCTTCCAACCTTCTTATACCATGGACTGGTTGGGGATATGTGCGGCCTATCACGATGAGGCTGGCCGTCCCCTGGGTCAGAAATGGGGCGACCGACTTGGTCGGCAGACTATGGACAACTTAGTCGTACAACCTGGGTCGTCCACTGCAAGCGACTACGGACAACCCGGGAAGACCGACGGACAGACCGACAGACAAACCACCGAAAGCCGCCGAAGACTGCCGGACTGCAGAAAAAAACAAGAACGCCGTTTTATTAAAAAATTGGGAATCGAAAATTTCGTCAAAAAAAATACATAAAAATACAAAAAGATGTTCAGAGAAATAAATAAAATCCTTGTGAAAATGAAAAGAAAAATCGGTTTAATAATAAAAAAAGAAATTAAAATATTGTTATTCATTGAATCCTATGGGATTCGCCTGTTTAAACCTGTCGAACTGAAGCACTGAAAATCGGGGCATTTCACTGACATTTCGGTGCAGTTCGGCATTTTGTGAATAGATTAACCATAACTACACTATGGGATGAATTGCGGTGATCTGCACCGTATATCAATTCGGCTCGGAGTCGCCCTAGACATACACAGTAACTTGGTTTGGCTAGTTATGTAACTCAGTATAGAATCCTTATACTTCTGTTTCAGTTTTATTATTATTTATATACAGTTGTGTTCAAAATTATTCAACCCCCAATGCTGTAAAGGGTTTTAGGGAATTTAGTGACATTTGTAATTGTATTCAGAATGAAATCCTACAAGGACTTTTTAAAGAACCATATGCAACTAAAATGACATCAATTGGTTTTGTAATACAGTAGTAAATGTTTCTTTTGTGAATTCTTCATTGACACAATTATTCAACCCCTTAAAGACTACCACTCTGAAGAACAGAGGTTCATTCAAGTGTTTTCAATCAGGTATTGAAAACACCTGTGGATGTCACGGAGCAGCAATAAAGCATAATAAGCACCAATTAGGCAGCTTTAAAATGACTGTGATACTCAGCTCCTTCTAGACATTTACTGGTGTGGTTACAAACATGGTGAAGTCAAGAGAATGGTCCAGGAAGACAAGAGAAGAGGTGATTACTCTTCACAGGAAGGGCAATGGCTATAAGAAGATTGCAAAGATGTTAAACATACCAAGAGAGACCATAGGAAGCATCATTCGCAAATTCAAGGCAAAGGGCACTGTTGAAACGCTACCTGGTCGTGGCAGAAAGAAGATGCTGACTTCGACTGCTGTGCGCTACCTGAAGCGTAGAGTGGAGAAAAGTCCCCGTGTGACTGCTGAGGAACTGAGAAAAGATTTGTCAGATGTGGGTACTGAAGTTTCAGCTCAGACAATACGGCGCACACTGCGTAATGAAGGCCTCCATGCCAGAACTCCCAGGCGCACCCCCTTGCTGTCTCCAAAGAATAAGAAGAGTCGACTGCAGTATGCCAAAAGTCATGTGGACAAACCGCAGAAGTTTTGGGATAGTGTTCTGTGGACTGATGAAACAAAATTAGAACTGTTTGGGCCCATGGATCAACGCTATGTTTGGAGGAGGAAGAACAAGGCCTATGAAGAAAAGAACACCTTGCCTACTGTGAAGCATGGCGGGGGGTCAATCATGCTTTGGGGCTGTTTTGCTTCTGCAGGTACAGGGAAGCTTCAGCGTGTGCAAGGTACCATGAATTCTCTTCAGTACCAGGAGATATTGGATGACAATGTGATGCAGTCCGTCACAAACCTGAGGCTTGGGAGACGTTGGACCTTTCAACAGGACAATGATCCCAAGCATACCTCCAAGACATTTGTGGTTATTTCATTATAAATGTTATGTTATATTTGTCTGACCTACACGTGCCTCTTTGATTTAATTGTAAGCAAGATGACTGAATGATCAAAATCAATGTCAAACTGGCCAAAACACTCAATTTCAGTGGGGGTTGAATAATTTTGAACACAACTGTACATATATATAATGTTTGTATACCGGTCCCCCCCCCTTTTTTTTTGGTCTTGAACGATACTTGAATGCATTCTTGCCCTGTGTTTTGGGTAAACCTATAAGAAAGATTTGTACACCTTCTCCTGTCTGCAAACCCCGTTACTCGTTACAGTAGATAAGCTACATTCTTGGTGCGTTTCCGCGGGATTCTAGTCTCGCTCCTCGGTTATATTGCAATATTATTATTATAGTCATCATTTATATAGCGCCAACAGTTTCCGCAGTGCTTTACAATAACCAAAGTGAACGAGATACAGATAAACGGACATAGGATGGAAACACGATCAGGGCTATTCAGAGAAAGGTGAAACTCTGGAGAACTTTTGGAAAAAGTTAAAATTCTAGTTCAAAATAGCCAAACCAGAAAAATTCTCCCATTTATCTCACTTTCCGAATCAGCTATTTTGACCTAGAATTTTCACTTCTCCAAAAGTTCTCCAGAGTTTCACCTTTCTCTGAATAACCCTGTAGGTGCAGAGGGCCCTGCTCGCAGGAGCTTACAGTCTACTCCTTTTTCTAGTGATGTTGTGAAATGTGTTCTTTTGATTTTCACCCTCCTGAAGACTTTATGTATCGTGTTTTCATTTTGACTAATAAACATGATAAACTTACAATGTAACACGTACAGGGTTATTCAGAGAGAGGTGAAAACCTTGAGAATTGCCAGGAGAATGAATAATCTAAACCAAATAGCCGATTTGGAAAGTGAGATAAATGGGAGAATTTTTCTGCTTTGCCTATTTTGATTAACAGGGTTATTCAAAGAGATCTGAATTGCTGGAAAAAGGTAACCGAACCCTGAAATTCAGCGTTCGGTTACCTTTCCTGGCCATTCGGCTATCCAGAGAGCAGGCAGTTCGCCAAATGTTGGCGAATTGCCTGCACATTCGGTGCCTGTTCGGTGCCTGTTCGAGGGCAGTGAAATCCCCCATAGAGAAGCAATGCTTCGTCTATTCAGAGAACACAAACCAGCAGTGAAAAGTTGCCGAAATGCCCTGCTGTTCGGTGGTTTCATTCGGCAGGTTTATTCAGGAGAATATGTTAAAAATATCCCAGTTTTAATCCAATATCTAATAAACCGTTTATTATAATTTTCTGCAGTAAAAAGTCTCTGTATGCATAGATTTTTTAGGATCTTTTAGGATTTTTTCGGGATTTTTTTGCGAATTTCTTTTTTCTGTTTGTTATTTTTAGGCTGGGGTCAGACGAACGCAGTGCGAACGTGCGTTTAGCTGCACTTTATTACGGCCGTGGTAGCAGCAAATGACGTCCAACGCAGGCCCACACATGAAGTACGGCCGCACGAAAGTTCAGCCGCGCGACGCAAGCGGCAAACGAACCAATTTTTTGCAAGAACGTCAAACCGCTAGTACTGATGTACAGAGTGCGCTGCGTCCGCATAGCGGCGTGTGTGCGTGATTAGGAGACGTCAGACGCTGCTCATGTCCGGCCAACATAACGTCCAGACACCCAAAGTTTCCTGGTTTGGATCCTTCAAAAATCACGGCCGTAATTGCGCATCGTATGACCGCTATCGCGTATTCCGTGAGAAAGTACGTCCATGCGTTCGGACGCACTTTTTTTACGGACGATGTGAAAAATGCGTTCGTCTGACCCTAGCCTAAATCGTTTTTC
Source organism: Leptobrachium leishanense (assembly GCA_009667805.1). Lineage (NCBI taxonomy): Eukaryota > Metazoa > Chordata > Amphibia > Anura > Megophryidae > Leptobrachium > Leptobrachium leishanense. The sequence continues at coordinate 30,439,877 of CM019069.1, read as the reverse complement.
TTTTTTCTGTAACAGCCCTTTTTATTATCATTCATTGGATCTTATATGTAAATTTCAGACATTTTCGCTCAGTAGTTTCTTTGCAAACATCGTTTCACTTTTCAAACATGCAAGCGTACTGTTTTTTTTTCTTCACTCCATTCGTCTGCGGTGTCGGCTTTTTCTGGCGGCTGCTCTGCGCTCTTATCGGCTCCTGCTCGGGTTTCTCCGGTGTGTTCAATCCAGATGTTTTTGCAGGTTTTGGGGAGCATTCACCGGGTTTTGCAGTGACTTTTCGGCGGCTTTTCCCTGCATTACGACGGCCCTGTGGTGCTTGCTGAATACACCGCTGGGTCGCCGAAATGGGTTCGCCAAATCGCACCGAATTGAAGAGAGCGAAAAGTCACTGAAAGTGGGGTGTCTTTTCGATTCTCTTTGAATAACCCTGCTCGAATTTTCAATTCTCCGGTCATTCTCCTGCTTTTCACCTCTTTCTGAATAGCCCTGTTTGACTTTGTATCAAACGCAAACCACCTAACATTCCAAATGGTCATAGCGTGCATTTTAAGGAACGTCCCTGTGGGTGAGACACCTCCCTCCTGTCTCCAAGCTTGTTGCAGGATTTGTGTATCTCTAAGCAAAGCCAAAGATACATTTCATTGATCCTCTTGTGTGGCCTGTAATTACAAACACACAAATAAACACAAAAACACAAGTAACTGGAAGTATCTGTGTTACCAGTAATAAAGCAACGCAATCTGCTCTACCAGTTGCTGTATCCTCTAGTAATGAGGTCACTTTATAAACATTCCATTAAGGCTAGGATCAGACGAACGCATTTTTCGCATCGTCCGTAAAAAAGTGCGTCCGACCGCATTGACGTATTTTTTCACGTTAGACGCAATAGCGGTCATACGATGCGCTTTTTCGTGCGTGATATTTGAAGGAGCTATTAAAAACAAATGGACGTGATGTTGGCCGGACATGCGCAGCGTCTGACGTCTCCTAATCACGCACACACGCCGCTATGCTGACGCAGCGCACTCTGTGCGTCAGTACTAGCGGTTCTACGTTCTCGAAAAAATGCGTTAGTTTACCGCTTGCGTTGCGCGGCCGAACTTTCGTGTGGCCGTACTTCATATATTGACCGTCATTTGCTGCTTCTACGGCCGTAATAAAGCGCGTTCGTCTGACCCCAGCCTTAATCACCACATTTAATAGTTGTATATAAAATTTCTAGATAGCTTCTTAACACGCTGATATTTGCCACAAATCGTTTTGCTATTTTGTGCAGATTATAAATTATATGTGTTTAATTATTCTGTATTATTGTTAGTTTTTCAATAAAACATACGTTAGATTCGATTTTTTTTTTGTTCATCAGAAACCTCGCCGAGACTTCTGAATAAATTATTAGTTATTTCCGGATCAGACAAAAAAAATAGTTCTATTTTCTTGCTGCGGTATATGCATTATTGCGGCTAAAAACACGGATTATAGGAGTCGTATTTCTCGCCATACTGATAGTCAATGCATTCTGATCAAGATCAGTTGTTTTACACAAATTTAAGACTTGATAATAAAGTCATGTCTTGTGTTTTTTAAATATTTTTCTTATTATTTATGTCCTTCATTTATTTTTGCTGTTAATTATCTTAAATTGCATTTTTTTAAAGGATAATCTGGGGGTAATTTCGATGGTCGCCCGCGCTCAGCAGCATTACCCCGGGGATTCAATGTAGCGACTGAATTGTTATTATTTTGCTAATCTTGTACTTTATTTCCTTTTAATTATACGTAGTTAAGTCTGTGGTATTTGCTCGTTCAAATAATAATAAAACAATATTTAATGTTTTTTTCTATTTATTTGTAACGAGCCAGTTCAACAATTCAACCTTTTTTTATTTTCAACAATTTACAATATTCTGTTACAATATTCCCATTTTTTTAACCAGAATTTTTAATGCCATTTTGGATTTATATCGATGGGATAATGTATTGTGATTCTTTAATATTCCAGAACAATGATAATCCAGAATAATCTAAATTACATAATGGGACTGACCTCTGTGTGTCACCCCACTTCTCTGAGATTGTAAACTCTTAAGCAGGGGTCCCTTTTCTATTGTTCTCATGCGCCCAACTTGTTTGTCAAGTTTATGTTTGCTTATCCTACTTGTTGTACAACGCTGTGGAATATGTTGGAGCCTTATAAATAATTGTTATTGTAAGGAAGCTTGCTTTTTGTATGCTTCTCTCAAATTTACAGGAGGGGGCGATGAGATGTTCCTCCACTTACAGGGTTATTCAGAGAGCGGTGAAAAGCAGGAGAATGACTGGAGAATGGAAAATTCTAGCTGAAAACAGCCGATTTGGAAAGTGAGACGAAAGGGAGAATTTTTCTGGTTTGGCTATTTTGACCTAGAAGTTTCCATTCTCCAGTCATTCTCCTGCTTTTCACTGCTCTCTGAATAACCCTGTTAGTACCTTCTATTTATCTCCTTTGTATGTCCTAAGAATGACAACATCAATGTGCAAACATTGTATCGGCTGCACATCACCTAAACTGCACTATGAAGGATTAAGAATGTCTACATTCTCTATTTATCGACCTGCCTAGACTGCTATAAATCATACACAGCACTGAGCACACAGACATGAGCAGCTCATTGTTATGCAGGGAGATGTAAATATATATACTGTACATATACACACATACCGCCTGGACCAAATAAAAAAAAAAAGTCACACACTGTAATGTTTGGTTGTGTCACTTTTGCTGTGATTGCGGCACACATACGCCGCGGCATCGTGTCGATAAGCTCATGCAATGTCACAGCATTTATTTACGTCCAGAGTGGCATTAATTTGTGACCAAGATCTTGTGTTGATGATGAGTCGCGGCGCTGCGTAAAGTCTTCTCCAGCACATTATCCCAAAGATTCTCAATGGGGTTAAGGTCTGGACTGTGCGGTGGCCAATCCATGTGTGAAAATGATGTCTCATGCTCCCTGAACCACTCTTGCACAATTTGAGCCCGATGAATCCTGGCATTGCCATCTTGGAATATGCCCGCTGTGCCATCAGGGGAGAAAAACCAATTGATGGAAAAACCTGCTCATTCAGTATATTCAGGGAGTCACATGACCTCATTTTATACTGAAACATATTAATCACTGCAGTAATTACCCAATGGAAGACGAGCACCTATTGGCTGAGTTATATCCAGGTGGGGACACACACACACACACACATTTTTATAGTAAAGATTATAGTTGCAGAGTACATTTACACAACCCAAAAATTCAGAGAACCGCTTTCAGAGCTCATTTGCTACATTCCCCATATGTAGCAAAGAATTCTGGGTAGCACATCCAAATGAAGTCCACAGCGTCTCATTTTTTTTTTTGCATCTAGGCTCTGTAATAACACAGAACCCTCCTACAGTCTATCTCCTGCTGATGAGGGCAAAGGAGTCTGAAGCAGCTGTACAGGAGTGACTGTGACTGGTTGCATAACCTGACCTTTGCTGAAAAAACAAAAAAATCAATTTAATATGGCATCGGACAAGGAGGGTTCTGTGTTATTACAGAGCCTAGATACAAAAAAAAGTGATACGCTGTGGACTAAGGGCGGCGTCAGACGAGCGCAGTGATCAGGTCCGTGTTGCCGCACAGTTTAACGTCCGTCGTAGCATAGAATCATGAGCAATAGAGACCCACACACGAAGTGCATCCGCACTGAACTGCGCACGCACAACGCATGCGGCAAACGGACGCAAGTTAGGCAAGAACGTAAAACCGCTAGACGGGCGCACAGAGTGCGCCACGTCCGCATAGCGCTCTGTGTGCGTGATGACACGAAGTCAGACGGAGCACATTTCCGACGTCCAGCACCTTGAAGCACAAAATGCCTTTTTATATCATGTACCAATTTATCGTTTTTTATATTAATTTTGTTTCTCATAATGCCCTTTTTTTTTCTACGTCCGCCAAGAAAAACGGATCATGTGGTGTCTACAGTATCTTCTGTCAGTATGTCCGCACATTGTGCACGCACGCAGAGTGCGCTCAGACTGCGTTCATCTGACATTAGCCTTAACTTCCATATCCTACCCAGAATTCTTTGCAGCATACGGGGAATGTAGCACAGGTACCCTGAAAGCCGTTCTCTGAATTGCTGCGATGTGCAAATGTCCTTTGCAGCTATAAACTATTTGCTATGTGGAGGCTTTTAATCTCACTTTTTTGCCCTCCCCCACATCTTGAATATATATACGAGGGTTGTGGTGGAGGACAAAAAGTGAGATAAAAAGCCTCCACACTATAATAAGTGTGTTTATTATTGCAGAAGCCACTTGCACATCACAGCAATTCGATGAGTTGCATCCCAGAGCTCCTGTGCCACATTCCCCATATGCAGCAAGGAATTCTGGGTAGGATATGCAAATACTATCTGTCTCACTTTTATGCATCCTGGGTCTGTTATTACATAGAGCCCTAAAATCAATGCTATGCCACACTGTGGCTTTGTAGCAGAGAGAAGGTTATGCAACTGGTCAAAGCCACTCCTAGGACAGCGCTGTTTCGGGTTTGTTGGACCCTCATCAGCTAGGAGCTAGGCATGATGACTAGGGATGAGCCGAACATCCCCCGAGTTCGGTTTGCGCTCGAACTCGAACTCAATGCAAGTCAATGGGACTGAAAATTCGATTTTTAGAGTGCCCTCCAAGAGGGCATATATGCTAGATATTTGCCATAAAAGGTGTATGGGGGTCCGGGTAGTGCCCTGGGGGACAGGAAACAATGAAAAAAAGTTTTAAAAACAACGTTTTTAAAGGGACAGTGAGTTTTCCATGAAATAAGGGTTAAAAATAAAAACGAAAAATTCCTTCAAATATCGTGCCTAGGAGGTCCCCATAACCTGCCCGTGAAGTGGCGGATTTCTCGGATGTATAGAAATATGTAAAAAACAAAAAATGGCATTTCAAATGACGGTAAATGGTTTCCCTTTAATCTATCCATAAACCACTGCTTGGGGCGGCAGTCTGTATGAAAAGAGGAGACGTTTTCGGACACACAGAAAAAGTTTAGTGATTTTTTTGGCTAAATTATTGTGAAACTTATGCAGGCTTTGGATGAAAGTAACAATAGGTGCTTTAAAATTGGGCCTTTAGCGTCAGCAACAGTGCCGTCACACAGTAACCCCTCTGAGGATATGAATCTGATACAGGCATCAGTGGCACTGCACCCAAATATTGTGCTTTTGGTGCCAGGCCAGCAAGTGCCATCATACAGTAACCTCTCTGTAGTATTGTGGAAGAGTGCAGGGGTGGACCTTGCGGTCCTATATTAAAAAGATATGAATCTGGTAATGGGCGTCAGTGCACCCAGATAATGTTCCTTTCATGGCAGCAAGTGCCTTCACACGGTAACCCTTTTGTGGTATTGTGGAAGAGTGCAGGGTTGGACCCTGCGGTTCAAAAAATTTAAATGATACAAATCTGGCACGGGCGTCAGTGCAGCCAAATATTGTGCCTTTCTTGGCAGCAAGTGCCTTCACACCGTAACCCTTTTGTGGTATTGTGGAAGAGTTCATTGCTGGAGGTTTTGTGAATGCAAAAGACATCCCCGATCTATTCCGTTACGTCAGCATCAGGGGATTGATAACTGCTGATCCAGGACTGATTCATTTTTATAAATGTCAGCCGGTCTACCGAGTCGGTGGACAGACGCACTCTTTTGTCTGTGACAAAACCTCCAGCGGCACTGAACGTCCTTTCAGAAAGCACGCTAGATGAAGGGCAACCTAGTAGCTGCATAGCATATTGGCTAAATTCTGGCCAGTGATCCAATCTCAACACCCAGTAAGCCAGTGGATCATCTGCTGGAAAGGTATCCAGGTCTGCCCTTGCCCCTAGGTAGTCCTGCACCATATGGTGAAGACGCTGGCAATGGGTGCATACATTTGACATCCCTGGGCGTCGTGGACTAAATTTTTTTTAAAAATGCATCAGTCAAGCGGCCCTGGCCTTCACCACTATTCCTCTGATCATCCGCAGCCTCAGAAGCACCTGTGTCATCACTTGGTAACCTACCAGTGCCTGGAAAGGTGTTACACAAGTGTCGCTTTAGAGCGTCCTCAAGTTTTTTCATCCTGTGCTCCCTCTGTGCGGGCAGGATGAGCTCTGCAACTTTCCCCTTGTATCGTGGATCAAGAAGGGTTGCCAACCAGTAATGATCCCTCTCCTTGATAGCATGAATCCTGGGGTCCTTTAGCAGGCTTTGCATTATAAGGGAGCCCATGCAACGTAGATTGGAGGTGGCATTAGCTTCCGAGTCTTCCTGGTCAATGAGGATGACCGTATCGTTCACTTCCTCCTCCCAGCCACGCACTAGTCCTTGTGTTTCTGGGCACACGAAACCCTCCCTTGAGGAATCCCCACCTTCAATGACCCCACTACTTAAATATTCCTCCTCCTGTCTGATCTGAGGAGGACCCGCTGGAATGCTGTCTGTGTGAAAGACTGGGGCCTTGAGAGCTAGGGAAGGCCTCTTCCTCCCACTGCTCTGCCTCTAGAGCCACATCTAGAATTCCCCGCGGAGTGTGCCCCAGCAGGAACACTAAAGGAATTGTGTCACTGATGCATGCACTGTCCCTGCTCACCATCCTCGTTGTCTCCTCAAATGGTGACAGTACAGTGCATGCATCCTTTATCATCAGCCACTGCGGGGGGGGGGGGGTGGAACAAGTTGACCTGAACCTGTCCTTGTGCCATACTCACATGGGTACTCGTTGATGGCCCTCTGCTGCTTGTGCAGACTCTGCAGCATTGCTAATGTCGAGTTCCACCTGGTGGGCATGTCACAGATCAGACAGTTTGTGGGAAGGTGGAATTCTCTTTGAATTTCTGCCAGGCGAACGCTTGCTGGGAATGACCGTCTGAAGTGGCTGCAGACTTTTCTGGCCTGGCTGAGAAGCTCTGCCAGCCCTGGGTACTTGGTTAGGAAACGCTGTACCACTAGATTTAGGACGTGTGCTAGGCATGGTACATGCGTCAATTTAGCCTTGCGTAGGGCGGAGAGAAGGTTACTGCCATTATCACAGACGATCATTCCCAGCTGAAGCTGGCGTGGTGTTAACCATCTCTGCACCTGCCCCTGCAGAGCTGACAGAATTTCCGGCCCAGTGTAGCTCCTGTCCCCTAAACAAACCAGCGCTAGCACAGTATGGCTTCTTTTTGCTTGAGCCATTGCGTAGACCGTGTCAGGCGTCGGTTTAACTGCCACTTCGCCAGAGACACAGGAGGAGGAAGAGGGAGAGGTGGTGGTGGAGCAGACAGACCTCATACAAGCAGCTTTCTGGAGGCGTGGTGGATGAACAAGCTCCAACACAGAGCCCCATCTTGGATCCCTCCCAGCTGCAATCAGTTACATTTCCTTCATGGCACACTGGGTAACGACCCTGTCCATGCTTGCTGGACCACGTGTCTAAAGTCACATGCACCTTGCTGCTGACTGCCTTTCCCAATGACTTGATAACATTGTCTTCCACTTGCTGGTATAGTGCTGGAATGGCCTTCCGTGAAAAGTAATGGCGTTTTGGAATCTGCCACTGTGGTACAGCACATTCATCAAATTCACAGAAGGAAGCAGAGTCCACCAGCTGGAAAGGCAGCAGCTGCAATGCGAGTAATTTTGCTAAGCTGGCATTTAGACGCTGTGCTTGGGGATGGTTGGGACTATATTTTTTCTTACGCTGCAGCAGCTGGGGCAATGTAATCTGACTGCATAAATCTTCAGCTGATGGGATGCTGTCACATTGTGAGGAAGGACCTGGTACATCCATTACTGTAGCATCATCCCTGTCAGTGGAGGTTGTAGCAGGCAATGACATGGCAGGATATACAGTGGGGGTAGAGACAGGTGAGGAGAACCTACGCAAAGTTTTGCGCCAACGGGATGTGTGGCAGGAGGTCATGTCGCCTCAAGCACGTGGTACCCAAGCGTCCAGTGTCTTTCCCACGCTTGAGCCTCATCTGACATAGATTACAAATAGCAACGTTGGGGTCTGCTGCACATTTCTTAAAGAACTCACAGACCGCAGAGTTCCTGCATGTGTGCTTTGAGACAACAGCGCTCTGCACCGGAGCAGCTCTGACATCTGATGCCTTGGACTGGCTAGTGCTACGGTTGGTCATAGAGGATGTTGTGCCTCGTGTTTGCTGTGCCTCCTCCTCACTTGATTCCTCTGTTCGATCTGGCACCCAGGTGGAGTCAATGACCTCATCATCATTGTCAGCATTACCCCCTATCTCCTCGTCACTGGAGCCAACTTGGCAGTATGCTGCAGCTGCTGGGGCAATATGAGTGCCAGTTATTTGTGTGTCATCACTGGCACCCCCTTCCTCTAGGTTGATTATACTCCCTTCCTCAACCTCAGAGATTGAATCAGAGCACTGTACTTGCTGCACATCCTCAAGCAGCATGTCACGGTGATTGTAGTCAAACAATTCAGCTGACTCCTCCGTGTGTGATAGCGAGGCTATGGCAGGAGTAGCTGTGGACATGGAGGCTGCATTAGATGCTTTGGCAGCTGAGGTGGACTGTAAAGTGCTACAAGCCTGGCAGGCAGAGTACTCGGAGGATGAGGATGGCCTGGTTAGCCAATCCACCAAATCCTCTGTATGTTGCTGCTGCTGCTTAAGAAGACGGCCAGCACCAGTTAGAAAGGACAAGCGTGCCCCTGCAGAGGATGCACCACGTCCACCACGACCAGAGGCACAGGCTCCCGACACAGAGGCTGCTTGCCCTCTTATCTGTGTCTGGGAGCGTCTGCCTGTCCTTTATGTTCTTTCAGACATGGTGAGTGATATATAGATTAAATATATACAGAACTCGGATTCAATTCTGGTATAAAGATTAAAGATTTACAGAACTCTGGTAGAACTCAGTGAGACACCCTGATAGCTGGCAGCCAGTGACAAGACACAGATTACAATTCCCAGAAACCTCCTATAAATCAGTGTGACCCCCTGATGGGTGGCAGTGAGAAGACACAAATTACAATTCGGATAAATCTGCTAGAAGTATGTGGGACCCCCTAATAGCTGGCAGTGAGAAGACACAGATTACAAGTCTCAGAAACATCCGTTAAATCAGTGTGACCCCCTGATGGGTGGCAGCCAGTGAGAACACACGGATTATAAACAATTCCCAAATATTTTGTAGAAATTAGTGACCCCAAAAAACTGTGTGGCACTGACTGTGTGACAAGACACAGATCACCTCAATTCCCAGATATTTTGTAGAAATTAGTGACCCCCAAAATATTGCGTGGTACTGGCAGTGAGTCACAAGACACAGATCACCTCAATTCCCAGATATTTGGTAGAAATGAGACCCCCCCAGACCCCCCAGTAGCGTGGCAGACCGGCAGTAAGAACACACAACAATCTCCTATGAAATCTCCTCTCAAATGCGTGCAGAAGCGCTGCGTGGAAACCTTATATAGTGTGCTGCGGGACTTAGCTCTGTGAGCCCATGATTGGGCAAATTTAAGCCCAATCAGGACTCTGAGCCGTGATTGGCATAGTGTTGAACCTGTCTTGCACCAGACCTGTGGTCAGGTGCAAGGCTGTAGCCAATTACAAGCTTTAGGCCAGTGGAAAAGTGCACTGTGGGTGAACACCCGGAAATGTTCGTAGTTCGCGAACAAACGAACAGGCTATGTTCGATGCGAACTTTGAACCGATCGAACCGAACAGCTCATCCCTAATGATGACCAGTTGCAGTGGATGTTTGGGACCCATAGGGCAATCAGTATCCACAAGAGTTGTGGTGGACAAAAAGTGAGATCGAAAGCCTCCACACTATAATAAGTGTTTATTATTGCAGAAGTCAGCACTCTCCATCAATATGTGCTGATGTTTAGCTTAGTTTAGGGCCGCGGTGCAAATGTCATTTAAATAAATAAATAAAAGCAGTCCAAATGTTTCAGCTCCTCCTTAGGCTAGGGTCAGACGAGCGTGATTTCTACGGACTGTACGTCCGTGCAGTACGGACATCGTCAGTACGGATGACGCAGTAGTGGTCACACAGTCCGTTTTTTCACTGAAGTTATTTTTTGACGGATGTAGGAGGGGAAAATAAATTACAATGAACAAACATTCTGTCCGTCAAAAATGCTGGACGTATAAATGCAGTCCGTCTGACCATGCTCCATCACTCACACACAAAGCTATGCGGACGTTGTGGACGTGGCGCACTCTGCACGTCCGTTCTAGCAGTATTACGTTCTTGCCTAACCTGCGTCCGTTTGCAGCGTCCGTCAGCCCCCGCACTTCTGTGCGGACGTACTTCGTGTGTGGGGCTCCATTTAACACAATTGTATGGTATCACGGACGTACTTATGTGCGGCAACACGGACGTTAACACTGCGCTCGTCTGACCCCAGCCTTAGCCTTTTAGTTAAGATACTAATATACTCACCTTTCATGGCCGCCCACTAGGGCAGCTTTCAAGTACAGTAATTGGTGAGAGCAATATCTGTATCTCAAATAAGAACCTGATCCAGACCTCCTCCCATTTATAGACTGCACAAAGAGATAAGTATATACTGTGTATAGTTATATTGCTTTGTGTTGTTATACTTCACACACTCCATATGGAAGAGTCCTGAAAAGAGGGGTATTAGAATAGAAAAGAGGTGCGGGTGTGGGAGGCCGGGCCAAAAATAAATAGTTTACTTAGCAGCAACAGTCCTGCTTAAGTATTAGGTTTGTGTTTGGATATTTACGAATCATATCGATTGGAATCCTCCTCCACCTGGAGCCACATTGTTTCAGAAGCTGCTGCGACTCCAGACTGAAGAAAGAAACAAACAGAACATATTTGCATTTTAATCTATAGAATCGATCTCTAAAACTCTAGAATTTAATCGTTGATGGAAAACAGTCTTTCTGTGGCTTCCTGTTCCAGGGTTACAAAACCAGAAGGAAAATAAAGATTCAGAAAACAACCAAATCCGGTTGAGAATCTGCAGCAACTGGATTACCTTTTTTTTTGTTTTGTTAATCCAGACCTTTTTAAAGCACAAATTATAGAAAAAAAACAATGTTTGTTTCTCTTTTAAAGGGACACTGTGGGTCAGGGCTGTCACAATGCAGCCGCCCCGAATGCAGATGGCCTACGGTTCCCAGAACACTTTGAATGCAATAGATGGCCAGAGAATCATGGGAGTTGTAGTTCAGCAACATCTGGGGGGGAGCTGGAGTTAGACGGCCCTGCTCTAGGCTCAGAAATGTAAGGGTGGGTATTGCCGTCTTCATAACACACGGCAGAAGCACTGAAAGGCATTGGGGATTCTACAGGTTGGTTGACCAAGTCGGTTAATCCGCACTAACTCCTGGAAGGCTGTCAAGTGGCAGCCTCTGCTTTGAATATGTCTGTGCAAAGGCACAGTTTGGGGAGGGAAAAACACTCAGCGCACCAGGATTAAAGGGATGTTCTATTGAAAAACGGGGAAGATTCTACCGACGGCCTCTGCCAAATTGTTTTTGTATGGTTTGTCTATTTTCAGTAATTTTACTCACCTTTTCTCCCTCTCCTGGTGCAGCTCCTCCTCTTCGGCTCACGAACCTGGAAGTCCCTGAAGCTTTTCTGTTCAATTTGTGCTCCCAGGGTACATGCATAGTGAAGGAACTACAAATGTATCTGTATGTGCTGCATAATACCTGTGTATGGCAATTACAGCAACACCTTGTATCTGTATGTGCTGCATAACGCCTGTGTATGGCAATTACAGCAACACCTTGTATCTGTATGTGCTGCATAATGCCTTTATATGGCAATTACAGCAACACCTTGTATCTGTATGTGCTGCATAATGCCTGTGTATGGCAATTACAGCAACACCTTGTATCTGTATGTGCTGCATAATGCCTTTATATGGCAATTACAGCAACACCTTGTATCTGTATGTGCTGCATAATGCCTTTATATGGCAATTACAGCAACACCTTGTATCTGTATGTGCTGCATAATGCCTGTGTATGGCAATTACAGCAACACCTTGTATCTGTATGTGCTGCATAATGCCTTTATATGGCAATTACAGCAACACCTTGTATCTGTATGTGCTGCATAATGCCTTTATATGGCAATTACAGCAACACCTTGTATCTGTATGTGCTGCATAATGCCTGTGTATGGCAATTACAGTATCACCTTGTATCTGTATGTGCTGCATAATGCCTGTGTATGGCAATTACAGCAACACCTTGTATCTGTACTGTACACGGATTTTCACTCATAACCCCATGAATCTTATCCCTGTACAGCAGTGAGTGACCCCACAGCTCTCCCTGTATTCTGCCCTCTGCCTGGCTGCTGTAATTCAGCTGCAAAGTGTCAGGAGTGAAGCCTCGCTGGGAATTTTGTTTCTCCTAATGGGGCATATTAGTCGTTCAATTAAAATAAATAAAAAAGAACGCAAAAGGTTTCATATGAGAATTTTCCTTTCACTACAACTCAAAGTCAAGTTCACACTTTTTTTGTAATGAGATTCGTTTTGATTCACCCTAATAACAATTTGGGTAAAATGTTTTTGGTTTTTTACTCATAAAACCCAAAATAGAGATTTATTATGACAGAAAACCACTCCAATACTTCTCACCAAAACTCTGGAAAATAACAATATACTTAAAAACGCAGAAATGAATCGCTCTGCAGGTAGATTTTCAAGTATGTGACCAGATATTTTTTTTTCTTTTGTATTTAATCGTAAAGAAGGTGCAACATTTGTTGTTTTTTTTGTTTTTTTAAATGTCACAACGCTGTATGACCTGTAATGCTCACAATATTTACATTAGCTGGATACAGAGAAAAACAGAAAAATGCAGAAAACGGAAAAGAAAAAAATAACAATCCCAAAACCTTATGAATTTAAGTCAACTACTCCTATCACTCACACTCTAATAAATCAATGAGCGACTGAGAGAATGCATGTACTTTACAGAGGAAACAAATGTAAAATATGGAGCGGATAGAGGACAAGAGGAATCAGAGAGAACATTAAAGAAATGGCTTATCAGTAGGAAATAAAGGGATATTTATTATATACACACACACAGTAGGTGTAGAGAAATATAGATGAAAAAAATATAATTTGTATATGTAAAAAAAAAAACTATATACGTATTTTTCAAACCCCTACTGTGCGTGTTATAATATAATATATATATATATATATCACACGGAAGGTAGGGGTGGAGCAAATGAAAAAAATATATATACAATTATATTATATATCTATTTTTCCACCCCTACTGTGTGGGTTTGCGCATACATATAACCACACACACGGTAGGGCTTAAAATAATATGTGTGTAATTGTGTAATATATATGTATATACACATTGTAGGGGTGCAGAAATAATATTAAAAAATATTTTTATATATATATTTCTCCACCCCTACAGTGTGTATGTAATATTAAAAATATATATATTATATACACACGTGGTGAAATATATATAAACACTTTTTAAAAAAATAATTATATATAAAAACACAGTGCGCGCACACACGGGGTGGTGAAATAAAGAGTTTATATATATAAAAACACATATTTCACCACCCCATGTGCGTATATATTTATTACGCTCATTAATATTACATTACACACACGGTAGGGGTAGAGAAATTTATAAAAAATATTTTTTAATAAACATTTATATTTCTCCACCCCTACCATGGGTATATACATATATTTTAAACAATTACAAACATATATAATTTTCAACCCCTAGTGTGTGTGTGTGTATATATGTGAAATCACAATACTGAACATCTGTAGATGAAAATAAACAAGAAACAAAGACAAAGCAACAAAAAAAAAGAACAAACAAAAAACAGCACGTTAAAGATAAACACACACCGGTTTTTAACACAACAAAAATGTCAACTACAGAGGTTGCTTCACAGACATCGTATGGGAGATCAAGAATTATATACTATGAGGCGAATAGGTGGAGAAAAGAACATTTTTGGGGCAAAACCATACAAGTTGTAAAAATACTGTAACTGGGATTTTTCTGCCTTTTTTTGGCCTAAAAATGAGGTCACTCTCGGGATTCTCCACGGCTTTCCCCTCCTAGCGGATAACCCTCAGATACACGGATTGAATACCGGACGGGAAACGGAACAAAGACGAGGGGGGGGGGGGGGGATTGTTAACTTCAGGTCATCGTAGCATTTGCCGAAATCCGCCATTGTATCCATAAGTAGGAAGAGAATGACATCACTTCTGTATATATACATATATACGTACAGATCACTTTGCTTCTCACACATACATATATACATACAGAACGGCAGATGATTCAAGCTTCGCTATCCTTGCAGTTACAATAATGTAGGCTCATATTCACTTGTAGTGTTTTTTGTGGGTTTTTTTCCCGTTTCACATTTTTTTTCTTCACTTTACGTAACATAAATAATTTGGTTAATAAAATAACTTGCGTGTTTCAGCCACATTAATATATAATCTGTTAACAGTATAAATACTTTTTTTTTCTTCTTAAATAAAATAAATCTGTGATATGTTACATAATACTGATAAAAAAAACCCAAAAATAATAATAATAGTAAGATGCTGGTAGGGAGTCCAGCCACCTCAGCTTCCCATGTGTTTAATACTGTGCTGCGTGATGCGTTTGGTAACGTTGTAACGGACATACATACTTTTTAGGTTCGAGAAAAAAATAAAAACATAACAGGCTGCTTGGTACTGACGTGGTATCCTGGTTTGTATGTTGTTTATGTAGTGTAGCATAAAAAAAAAAAAAAAAAAACTATGCATAAATTAGCGCTATAAGATACCGTAGACCCTGGTACATTGGAAAGGGTATACAGCGACTGACCGTTCACCTTTAGTGGGTTGCTTTGTAACTGGAGCATAATAAAGAGACACAGGCGCTCAGCAGGACCTAAAAATGTGGCACAGGTAATCCAAAAATCTGTATTATGGGTTGGGTACCCCTTATCCGAAATGTATTCTAGCGCCAACAAGACGGACAAAAGTGGAAAATCCCACCCCCCGACCTCAAAACGATTAAAATCTCGTTTAACCCTTTCACTGCTGAGGACGTGTGGGGAACGTCCTCATTGACTCCTAAGGAAAGATAGGGGTGGAGATAAGGGTTCCTTTGAACCCGATATCTCCGACTGTTTTCAGCTAGCAGGGTCAGATTTGGTATTATTAGAAAGGCCAGAGCATGGCCTTTCCAATGATACCAAACAAGACCATGTTTAAAGTAAAGAAAAAAAAAAATACAAAAAAGAAAAATGTTTTTTTTTTTTTTTTAAAGCCGTGAAAGGGTTAAATGACCTTCAGGCTGTGTGTATAAATTAATTTGGTGTTTATGCGTTAGTCCTGTCCACACGATATCTCATTATTATGCGGAAATATTCCATAATCCCCAGAAATTCCAAATCCAAAAGACTTCTAGCCCCGGGCTTTTCGGATAAGGGACACTCGACCTGTGTTGAGGTTATGGCCCCGCTACAAATAGGTGCAATATGATATGAAACCTATAAGCAGAACAAGCCGAATAATTTGAATTTGACCGAGGAAAAAGGCTTCCCTGATTGGCCACCACGAAGTCACTGGAGCAGGACTCCAGAGCAGGATTCTCCGAAGTCCTCAGACTCAAGAGGCTCCCAGATTTGGTCTTCTGCACCACATCAGGGGTTCTCAAACTCCTGCCCCCACAGACATTGGTGGCCTACATTTCCCAGAATTCTTTGAATGTACTAGATGGGCAGAGAATCATGGGAGTTGTAGTTCAGAAACATCTGCTGGGATCAGACTTTGAGATCCCTGCGTCAAGATTGTGCCGTGAGGATACTTTCCACCACCAAAAATATTTCAATACTATAAACGGAACGTTCAATACTATGTTAGGTCTTTAAAATATAAAATAAAAATGAATGTAATTTTGATTAGCTTATTTCCCCCTCACTCGACAGAAAAAAAAAACCATGGAGGTCTTGGGATTTTAGGAAGATTAAAAAAACAAAAAAATTAAAAATCCTGTCAAAGCAAAACAACAATAAAGATGAAAAAGGACAAAAAAAACAACCCAGGAAACCAGAATATTTCATCTCTGTAAAGGTTCGGTAAACCAGAGCTGTCGTGCTGTAGATGGAACTTCTGAAAGGGTTAAAACACAAGTGATGCACGCATTCTAGATGAAATGACATCACCTATCCACATAGGGAAAGCCATTTGTGCTCTAGGATGACCAATTAATGTTCATGTTCGCCCTTGGTTTTTGCAAAGGGAAATAGAATGAATAAATAAGTATACAGGTCGAGCACCCCGCATTCGGAATTCTAAAATATAGAACTCTAGGAATTTTCAGGGGTTTCCAGGTTCTAGTAATTCTGGACGCTCCCTCTTGGGAGCCCAGCTCCTGAGTGCTGCAACAGACATTGGGAGGCTCTGGGCAGTCCCAGCCTGTGACATGCTGCTCGGGAGTGTCAGTGACCCCGTGCATCATGTCCGCGGAGTAACCCCTGCACACCGTTCCCAGCGTGTGTACACCCTGGAGGCTACAGCAGGAAGGGGACCACTGCTCTTCCACAGGGATCTCCTTCCTCTGAAACATCAGATTCTTATGGATTCTGAAACCCTGAATAATCCAAAATACTCCGGGTAACAAACCTGCTGGATAAGGGGTGCCCTGTGTGTTATATATTTACACACACGAGTCACAGCCCTGTGTGTTATATATTACACACAAGTCACGGCCTATCTCCTGCTGATGAGGGCATAATAAGCCTGAAACAGCTGTCCAGGAGTGGCTGTGACTCGTTGCATAACCTGACCTTTGCTAAAAAGTCATCTAGTATGGCATTGCACTGGCAAGGAGGGTCCTGTGTTAAAACAGACGCAGGATGCAAAAAAAGTGGGAAATGGTGGACTTAATTTGCATTTCCTTCCCAGAGTTCCTTGCTGCATATGGGGAATGTAGCACATGAGCTCTGTGAAGCAGTTCTCTGAATTGCTGGGATGTGTAAATGACTTCTGTGACTAGAAGCTTGATTACTTTGCTATGTGCAGGCCTTTAACCTCACTTTTTGCCCACCACCATAACTTCAATGAGTGTGTGTGATATATATATATATATATATATATGCAAGGATGTTTAATAAATATATTCTTTAAAACGTCCTGTGTGCTGCACTCAGGGGCTTGTAAAATATAGCTTTACTGTTTGTGGTTTTTCTCTTTTTTTTGTGGACAGGCGTTTCAACCCATTTAGGTGATAAAGGCCTCCAGGGGCCTAAATGTCGTTATTCGGTTTTTTGAATGGACAATAAATAAACCTATATATATTTTACAAGCCCCCAAGTGCGTCCCATGGGACTTTTTAAAGATCTACATATATTTTTTGGGGACTTTGCACCAGGGCATAGGGAATGTATATTTTGGGGTGAAGCAGAGAAGACGAACGCTGACCCACAGGTACTATATTATATTATAAATTTGCGTATATATATTTTTTGCAGACTCTGGATGCCAAACCTTTACAGAGAAGAAGAAGAAGGAGGAGAAAGACCCTAAACACTACATTATTGCGGTTTGAGTATTGAGTATTGAGTAAGCACTTGACATGCAAACTCGTTGCCCCCCCCTAAAGGATTCAGATTTTACTCCCCCCCCCCCCGGGATCTGAAAGGAGTGAACACAAAAAGTTTCTGCATGTGGGTCATTCTAAAAAAAAAAAAAAAAAAAAAAAAAGAGAAAAACAGACACAAGCATGAAGATAATGTCATAGATTCGGGGATTAAGTAACCGTGCCTGCCCTGTGCCAGCGCCTCACCCCATCATAGAAAAGCAGTCGGGCGCGGGTCACCGCTCGCCGTGAATCAGCCTAGTGAATGTGATGTCTGTAGAAACCCAAAGAAATTTTGTACACGATTATCGTACATTAAAAGATAAGTGTGCAGTCAGTATGCTCGTACGCGACGTTATTGTACAATATTTACAATACAGTTATCAGCATGAAATCCTAGAATAATTCTTCTGTATGTACACGTCGAAAATGTATCAGAAACATGTGACCTCGGGTTTTAGCTTTTTTTTTTTTTTCGTAACCACAAATCTTGCATCGTTTAAAAAAAAAAAAAAAAAAAAAAAGGAAAAGTAAAAACAAAAAAAAAAAAAACCTCATTTACTCAAATCGCACGAGTTTATGGTTTTCTCTCCAAGACCTCGTCGAGGTTGGATTCCCACCTGCCTAAATGCAAAAATATTTACCACGGCTTCACTTTACACCAGGTGGCGATTCTCTATCGGTCATCATAGAAATATTGATATACATATATTAATATTAATGCCTATATACAGATATATGTGCACGTGTCTCCACCGCGATTACAGGACATTCAATGTTATCTAGATATTTTTCTTCTCTTGGGTTTCGGAGGCTTCAGCTGTCGCTCCCTCTGCGGAATCTGATGCACCTGAAGAGACACACAGTGCGGTTAGTATAGGGGGGGGGGGTGCAATGGGAAGCTGAAACGAATTTGAATAAAAAAAGGAAAAGGATTAATTTTGGGAGGTATTCAATTTTGTGAATCTGTTTCGAGTTAGGTTTTCCCCTTTATGGTGTGTGTACAAATTATTACATCCAAAAAAAACGCGAGGAATAGAAAAATATATATATTTTTTATTTTTCTTTATTATTGAAATATTTAATACTATTTATTCTTCCCCGTGTGAAATCATTAAATATACATATCTACACATATAGATTGTTAGCCCATATCCGTATGAGTATAGCAGCACGCAGACAAGTTTTTAAACGTAATGTTGGTCCAATAAAAAGGGTATCACTATGTAATGCTATACTCTGGTGACATTATATATAATCACTCAACCTTTACTAAGCACAAAGGGCAGGTGCTTCTCACAACAACAAAAAAGGACAAGAAAAAAGGAGGAGAACGCTCCAAATCATACATTCAACAACATTAACTAAAGGCCATAAATTGCTTAAGCCTGGCACGACGCCAATGTCTCCCATCTATGACAGGTCCTATTCTCATCACCTAATGACCTCCATGATAAGGACAGGCGCTGGCAGTGTGACGTGACAGGCTTAAGCAATTTATGGCCATATTTTGTGAACTAAAGTCCCATCGCTTTTAAACAGAGCTTAGGGTTACACATTGGTGAAAATTCTTCAATAGGTTAAAATGCTTAAAATCTTGAAGGGTTAAGAGTTATTGAAGAGGGGGGGGAAGAAAGAGGGGGGGAAGAAAGAGGAGGGGGAAGAAAGAGGAGGGGGAAGAAAGAGGAGGGGGAAGAAAGAGGAGGGGGAAGAAAGAGGAGGGGAAGAAAGAGGGTGGGAAGAAAGAGGGTGGAAGAAAAGGGGGGGAAGAAAGAGGGGGGGAAGAAAGAGGGGGGAAGAAAGAGGGGGGAAGAAAGAGGGGGGAAGAAGGGGGGGGGAAGAAAGGGGGGGAAGAAAAGGGGGAAGAAAGAGGGGGGAAGAAAGAAAGAGGGGGGGGAAGAAAGAGGGGGGAAGAAAGAGGGGGGGAAGAAAGAGGGGGGAAGAAAGAGGGGGGGAAGAAAGAGGGGGGAAGAGAGGGGGGGGAAGAAAGAGGGGGGAAGAAAGAGGGGGGAGGGGAAGAAAGAGGGGGAAGAAAGAGGGGGGAAGAAAGAGGGGGAAGAAAGAGGGGGGGAGAAAGAGGGGGGGGAAGAAAGAGGGGGGGAGAAAGAGGGGGGGAAGAAAGAGGGGGGGGAAGAAAGGGGGGGAAGAAAGAGGGGGGAAGGAAAGAGGGGGAAGAAAGGGGGGGAAGAAAGGGGGGGGAAGAAAAGAGGGGGGAAGAAAGAGGGGGGGGAAGAAAGAGGGGGGAAGAAAGAGGGGGGGAAGAAAGAGGGGGGGAAGAAAGAGGGGGGAAGAGAAGAGGGGGGGAAGAAAGAGGGGGGAAGAAAGGGGGGGAAGAAAGAGGGGGGAAGAAAGAGGGGGGGAAGAAAGAGGGGGAAGAAAGAGGGGGAAGAAAGGGGGGAAGAAAGAGGGGGGAAGAAAGAGGGGGGAAGAAAGAGGGGGGAAGAAAGAGGGGGGAAGAAAGAGGGGGAAGAAAAGGGGGGGAAGAAAGAGGGGGGAAGAAAGAGGGGGGAAGAAAGAGGGGGGAAGAAAGAGGGGGGGAAGAAAGAGGGGGGAAGAAAGAGGGGGGGAAGAGAAAGAGGGGGAAGAAAGAGGGGGAAGAAAGAGGGGAAGAAAGAGGGGGAAGAAGAGAGGGGGAAGAAAGAGGGGGGAAGAAAGAGGGGGGAAGAAAGAGGGGGGAAGAAGAGGGGGGGGGAGGGGAAAGAAGGGGGGAAGAAAGAAGGGGGGAAGAAAGGGGGGGAAGAAAGAGGGGGGAAGAAAGAGGGGGGGGAAGAAAAGAGGGGGAAGAAAGAGGGGAAGAAAGAGGGAGGAAGAAAAGAGGGGGGGAAGAAGAGGGGGGGAGAAAGAGAGGGGGAAGAAAGAGGGGGGAAGAAAGAGGGGAAGAAGGAGGGGGAGAAGAGGGGGGGGAAGAAAGAGGGGGGAGAAAGAGGGGAAGAGAAAGAGGGGGGAAGAAAGAGGGGGAAGAAAGAGGGGGGAAGAAAGAGGGGGGAAGAAAGAGGGGAAGAAAGAGGGGGGGAAGAAAGAGGGGGGGAAGAAAGAGGGGGGAAGAAAGAGGAGGGGGAAGAAAGAGGGGGGAGGAAGAAAAGAGGGGGGAAGAAAGAGGTGGGGGAAGAAAGAGGGGGGAAGAAAGAGGGGGGGAAGAAAGAGGGGGGGAGAAAGAGGGGGGAAGAAAGAGGGGGGGAAGAAAGAGGGGGGGAAGAAAGAGGGGGGGGAAGAAAGAGGGGGGAAGAAAGAGGGGGGAGGACAGAGGGGGAGGACAGAGGGGGGGAGGACAGAGGGGGGGAGGACAGAGAGGGGGAGAGGACAGAGGGGGGGGACAGAGGGGGGGAGGACAGAGGGGGGGAGGACAGAGGGGGGGAGGACAGAGGGGGGGGGGGACAGAGGGGGGGGAGGACAGAGGGGGGGAGAGACAGAGGGGGGGAGGACAGAGGGGGGGGAGGACAGAGGGGGGGAGGAAAGGGGGGAGGAAAGAGGGGGGGAGGAAAGGGGGGAGGAAAGGGGGGGAAAGGAAAGGGGGAAGAGACAGAGAAACAGAGAGAAAGAGACAGAGAGAAAGAAACAGAGAGTGAGAAAGAGACAGAGAGTGAGAAAGAGACCGAGAAAGAGAGGAGAGAGGAGGAGAGAGGAGGAGAGAGGAGGAGAGAGGAGGAGAGAGGAGGAGAGAGGAGGAGAGAAGAGGAGAGAAGAGGAGAGAAGAGGAGAGAAGAGGAGAGAAGAGGAGAGAAGAGGAGAGAAGAGGAGAGAAGAGAGGAGAAAGAGAGGAGAGAGAAAGAGAGGAGAGAGAAAGAGAGGAGAGAGAAAGAGAGGAGAGAGAAAGAGAGGAGAGAGAAAGAGAGGAGAGAGAAAGAGAGGAGAGAGAAAGAGAGGAGAGAGAGAAAGAGAGGAGAGACAGAAAGAGGAGAGCCAGAGAAAGAGAGGAGAGCCAGAAAGAGAGAGAGAGCCAGAAAGAGAGAGAGAGCCAGAAAGAGAGCCAGAAAGAGAGAGAGCCAGAAAGAGACACAGAAAGAGACACAGAGAAATCACTGGTGAACACACATGTACACAGGAAAAAATGCTCTGGCTAAAGAGCCTCAGTCTTTAAGGCAGGCGTAACGAACCTTGGCCTCCTTATGTTCTTTAACGGCATTTTCCACGATGCTCTGCTAATCTAATGAGCGTCTGAGCATCATGGAAGATGTAGTTCCAAAACATCTGGAGGGCTGTGGTTGCCTCCCTTCCTTAAGAGGTTAAACAAGTCATTCTTCAACACATACAGCAATTAATTGTGTTCGTTCCCTTCCCTTTTATTGTTTGCCAACAGCAGAGAATGAGGCTAGGCGTCCACGTGCTGCGATGTTGTGTCTGGTATCCAATGTGAAGCAGGCTGTGTCTGCATGGCAGAAACACATTTCCTGTGCAAAGCTGGGCACAAGTGTGATTGGCAGCGCCCCCTAGTGCTGCAAGGAAGGATGATCAGCCATGTAGAGGAGCAGGGACTTAAATTCTGACGGTCTTTCTTATTCACGGTTCGACAGGTTTAAACAAGCAAATCCATAGGGATCAATGGGGGAAAAATAACTTTTTTTTTTTTTAAAAATTATGTTTTACCTTTATTCTTTAGAATACCTTTTTGTATTTTTTAGAAGACATTTTTGTAACAGAGCTTTTTACTATCTTATAAAAGGACATTTTTATTATTTAACCTCCCTGGCGGTCTAATTTTTTCAAAATTTGTGTCTAAAAGGGTTTCAATTTTTTTGGGAAGGAAATGTGTTGTTTTATATAGTAAGCCTGTATTCTGAAGGAATAACTCACTGAAATCCGTGCAAGCAAGAGTCTAGTAAACACACACGGAGTCAGAGAAGGTTCCAAAATAATGGAAATAAATTATATTCAATAATATAAATCAAACCAAAAACCTGCCTCTTTCCTCTGGGTGCTGGGATTCCTGTCCAGATGTACACTCCTTTGCCAATGAAATATACAGGACACAGGGGTACCAAAAAAAGAGTATTTATTCTCAAAGCAGCTTTACAGCAATAAATGGCAAATAAAAATCATTTGTAAAATGTAATATGGCTTTGCAATACACGTGTCGCTAGTGGATCTGGGCAAGCAACAGCGAAACTTGTATTTCAAAGCCTTATTACATTTTACAAATGATTTTTATTTGCCTTTTATTGCTGTAAAGCTGCTTTGAGAATAAATACTCTTTTTTGGTACCCCCGTGTCCTGTATTACTTTGGCAAAGGAGTGTACATCTGGACAGGATTCCCAGCACCCACTGCACAGCAAAGTTTATGGAAAAAAATGTTTACTGTAATTTTTTTTTCTCTTCATTTTTGAATTTGCCGCCTGGTCCCGCCCCCCTGTGTCACGTGACTCGCAGGGAGCGAAACCAGGAAGCAAAGTCGCCGGCTGCCGTGATCCCACGGAGGTGACTGCGGAGATGCCGAGGGAGCGAAGGATGCGGTGAGTATGCATCCAGCCCGAGTGTGGCTCGGGGTTACCGATCGCGGTAGCGAAATTTAACCCCGAGTCACACTCGGGATTACAGCCAGGGAGGTTAAACACATTTTACTATATATTTACTGATTTATACTCCTGTTATGGGAATCGGAGACTTCGTGTTTTTTTTTTATTTTTTATTGTTTTTGCAGTTCAGTGGAACTCGCCGATGCCAATTCAGCGGTTATCGGTGCAATTCGCCAACGTCCAATAACTGCTTAGACGACGCCTCTTTCAGCAAAATACGGTGACCATTTGCTAAATAGTGAATTCACCGTATTTTCGCTAAATGGAATTGCCGAAACGCGGCAAATTGCGGCGAATCACAAAGCAACGAAATTTAATGCAATTTCGGTGCTTTTCAAAAAGACTCTTAAGCGATTTAAAAATGAAAAGATCAGCGGCATGATAAAAACGCACACAAGCTTACTGTGACGGAAGCCTCCGCCACCATGACTTTAATGTCAAATGTCCAAAACTGTCTGGACCAGGCACTCACAGCATCGCCCGCACTACATATACAGGGTTATTCAGAGAAAGGTGAAAACCAGGAGAACTGTCAGGAGAAGAGAACAATCTAGATCAAATAGCCGATTCGAAAAGTGAGATAAATGGGAGAATTTTTCTGGTTCGACTGTGTTGACCTAGAATTTTTACTTCTCCAATCATTCTCCTGGTGTTCACCCCTCTCTGAATAACCCTGATAGACTTCGTGCTGTTTGGAGTGGAGCAGATGCCAGCCTCTTAGAAACATAGAAAACTGCAGGCGATTATGACTGCAGGCGCTTATGGCAAACACTATTCAAAGAGCTTTTGGGCATTGTCATGCTGCATAGAATAGATTTCTTTTAAACATGTTTCTGTGCTACAGTCCCTAGAGTTGTTTGTTTGCATTCGTTTAACCTCCCGCTCTGATTGTGCTGGTCAGATACACTTATCACTGGAGAGGAGGGGATACTGGAGACAACAACAAAGTGCTATTGTTCTGGTCCCCCTCCCAGATAGTAAACAAACATTTTGGAAGCTGTATAACACTGTCTAGACAAGTGCACAATGAAAAAATTTGCTTTGTTAAATTTTTTAATTTGTTTGGGTGCATCTGTTATGTTACTGTGATTCGTATTGATTCGTTATTTTGTTTTGATTCTATACACGGTTTTGATTCGTTATTTTGGAATGCTGAAACAGATTAATTAATTACTGTTCGATTAGGGTTAAAAGATACAGTAATCCCCCTGCCCTTGGTGCCGAAATAATTTTCAGCACCGAGGGCTCCCGAGGAAATAATCCCCTTGTCCTTGGTGCTAAAAATAGTTTTCAGCCCCAAGGACAGCACCCGCCGCACGCAGCCAGACTGAAGGAAAGAAAGAAAGGAAAAAAAAACAAAACAAACCCTGCGCACAGCAAAAGAAAAAAAAAAGTCTCGTCTTTTTAAAATAACTGGGAAACCAAAAATGTTACCGAAAAGAAAAAAAAAAATAATGAAATAAAAAAAGATTTTTGCTGCTAATGAAAAGAATAAACGGTTGCATAAATCTTTAATAAAAACAGGGAATTTTTTTACATTGAAACCTATGGAATTCGCCTGTTTAAACCTGTCGAACGAAACCACCAAAAATCAAGGCATTTCGCCAACATTTCTCTGTTGTTCGGAGTTTTCTGAATAGATTAACCATTGCTTCTCTATGGGGATTTCGCTGCTGCCGAATCGCACTGAACAGCATATGCCTCTGTCGATGGCCTGTGGTGCTGAATACAACAGATTCAGCATCTCGGGCAATGGACAGGCACGAGGTGCGGAGTCTACGTGAAACGATTTTATACAGTTTCGGACGTAATCAATTCGTTATTTCGGAAGTGCTTCTGAAACGTGAATCTGTAGAATTTCGTCCGAATTACAATTCTGAATGAAATGCACATATCTAACACGGTCTGTCGGGAAAAGAAGTTCATTCTATTCCCGCGTTAACTAAAGATCACGTGTCACTGCTGGCGTGTGGGGAATCTCTCTGCAATGTCAGGGCTGCCAGTCGGGTAGTCTGGGAGGTGACTGTGGGTCTCCTGGCGTGGTTCTGGGACAGGGAAAGGACGGATGATTAACGTGCGGAGTTTTGCATGGAACCCCGTGTGCTCTCGGTACACTTACGTTGGCTGACATTTTGTCCAGCGAACT
The DNA here is from genome assembly GCA_009667805.1 of Leptobrachium leishanense. Classification (NCBI taxonomy): domain Eukaryota; kingdom Metazoa; phylum Chordata; class Amphibia; order Anura; family Megophryidae; genus Leptobrachium; species Leptobrachium leishanense. Next base: position 30,414,558 of record CM019069.1, on the reverse strand, counting down.
CATCGCTTCGTGTATAGCAGCTTCCAGGTGGGGGTTTAGTGTTCCACTTCTACAAAGAAACAAAAATCACCATGGTCACCATGGTCAGTAATACAGCAAAAGTATCAGCAAGATCTGAACAGCTCCTGTAGCGATCATGAATGATTTGTGTCATAAATTATCATATTTTAATATTAACCGATTGTCATACCAAAGAAGGAACACTAGGGGCAGTGTGTAGGCTGTTTGCCCTGTGTGGCTGTGATGTCATTATTAAGCCAGCCTACTTTAGGGAGGTTTACCTATTGGTGACTCCCACTGGGAATAAATGGGGCGGAATCAAACAATTAGCTCTCTTTTGCTGTGTGTACCTTGAGGTGCTGACCATGAGAACTTTTCTCAGCCCCCCCCCCCAGCCAAAAGCTGGGGCCTAGTAAATTAATGATCTTGTTTTCATTTCATTTCTGCGTTGTTTAGTATTGCTGTTTTTGTTTGCAGTACTGTGTGCATTATTTTGTTAGTTTGCCAGTTACTGTAAAATGTTATAAACTGTTAATAGAAATTGTCAATTCATATTGCACTGTTTTCTGTGTGTTTTTCTTACGTATATTCAACCCTAATAACCCAAAAAGAATAAATATTGTTGTTGTAACTTATTGAATTAATTTGCAATAATTAAGGCCCTAATTAATGTTCGATTTAATGCCCAAATGAAACGGCTCCGCACACAGTCCTGTTAATTCCAATGCTATGTATATAAAAATTCTGATCAACTGATGGAAGTTAATAGTTTACTCGATCTCGGGGCCCTGCGGGAGCTTTTGGAGATCGAGCTAAATCATAGCACTGAAGGGACTAAAATTTTGATTGCCCATAATTAACAATGGGCATCAATTAACTATTAACCCCTTAGTGACCGGGCGGTTTTACACAAATCCGTCCTTTAGTGACCGCTGCTGTTTTTACGTTTCTGCGCTGTTAGTGTTTAGGTGAAATTTTCCTCTTACTCGTTTATTCAACCCACACATATTATACACCCTTTTCCCCCGCCATTAAATGGACTTTCTAGAAATACCATTATTTCCATCATATTGAATAATTTACTATAAAAAAAATATGAAATATGATGAAATAAATGGTAAAAACACACTTTTTCGTAATTTAATCCCCAAAAGCTACAACCACCAATAAAGACCCCGGCTAAATAGTTTCAAAATTTTATCCCGAGAATAGAAATACCCAATTTTTACATGTTTTTACCTTTTAACCCTTTCACTGCTGAGCCAGTTCACCTATGTGCGCTGCGCTCATTCTGACCATTTTGAGCTAATTATTTTTAGATGACAGCCTAGGTCCTATTTAATTAAACCCCCCCCCAGACAAAAAAAATTTAAAAAAAAAACAAAAACATTTTTTTATTTTATTTAATTTTTAATTTTTAATTTTTTTTAAACCAAACCTGGTCATGTTTGGTATCATTTGAAAGGCCATGATCAGGCCTTTCAAATGATTTCAAATATGACCATCTAGCTGCCATTGATCTGGAGATAAAGGGATCCTTAGGATCCCCTTTTCTCTACATGGCAGCTAGATGGTTAACTGGCCCACTGACATCCTCACACATATGGTGAGGTTGTCAGTGGGTGGGGGGGGGACCTGGAGGCTAGGCTGACATCCAAGATGTCAGCCCCCCTCCAGGTTCGAATCGCGTTTTGGCGCCAATTCGCGCTAAAATGCGATCCGGCGGCGAAACGGTTAATGCTATACACCGCTGAAAAGGGGAGACTCTCCCCTTTTCAGAGGTGCAAAAAGCATCTCCCTAGCTTCAATGGTTGGGGAGATAGAGGGCTCCGAAGGAGCCCCCCCCTCCATTGATTTGAATGGGGGCACCTGCTGATGACGTCACCACGCAGCGTGGCTTAGTCATCAGCCTCGCCTGCCCATGTAAATCACATGGGCAGGCTTCCTCCCTGCCAGATCACCGAGGGATCCAGCGAGGGAGGTGAGTATCGGGCGGGAGGGGGATTTGGCGCCGCTGACGTACCCTGTACGTCCGCGGGTCTAAGGGAGACCTGTGGACAGGACGTACAGGGTACGTCAGGGGTCCTTAAGGGGTTAATCGGATAACGGCTGCACGGCATGTGTTACATGTGTAGCGACTGATAGCTGTATCCAACCCTGGTGTAAATGTATCTGGAGTTGATGCAAACTTTGCAACTCCATAGACCGTAACGGGCTCTGGGACGTTTACACCAGGGCTGGAATCGAGCCCTTAATTAAAGAGACAGAAACAGACTTTGTACCCTTATGGACTCCAAAGTCCAAACACAGAGGCAACACCACTCCAGACCCTTAAGGACTCCAAAGGTATCCGGCACTTGACCATGACTTCATTCAAGCCACTCCTCGGCTTCATTTCACCCTTTTTCATAGTCTGCCTTTTATGCATTATTCCCAGGCTGATCACTTTTCCCTTTAATGTCGTCCCTCCATTTTTGATAGGTTTTGAGAATACCAAAAACTTGTGTTACCACCATGCTTCCGCTCCCCCTCGCATGTCATTACCTGCTTGCTCTCCTAAAAGCTCTGCCTCTTCATTCTCACAGCCCACAACACAGAGGCAACACCACTCCAGACTTTGCACTCTGCATTGCCACCCACCCATCCCGTCCACCCAGTCCTAGGCCCAAACTTATTCATTCCCCTCCACCTGTAGCCACTTTATTCTAATCAACCTGTGGCTTGCTCTTTTCTCTCTAGCCACCAGATCCACACTCCCCAGCTCCCCTTCGGTTTCACTCACCCCTGTCCTTTAGGCTAGGGTAAGACTAACGCATTTTTCGCGTCATCCGTGAAAAAGTGTGTTTGGACGTATTTTTTCACGGAATACGCGATAGCGGTCATACGATGAGCATTTGCGTCTGTGATTTTGTACGATCATCAATAAAACCCTTTTTGCAAAAAGAAAAAATAATTCCCCAGGTGCTTGGTTGCCCCTAGATTTGCTTCCACCCCAGTGGACACTTCCCAATATCCACAGTACAAATATCGTGAAAGGGCTAGCTCTAAGGTCCTCCTTCTATGATGTATACAAAGATGGTGCCGCCCGGTGGAAGTTGCTGGACGGCTAATTACAAATGAATACAGCTGCGTATGAAGGAGAAACTTGTGTATTTAAATGTGCTAATACACCTCCCATGTAATTCGGTTTTGTTTTTTGCCACTGAAGAAGCCTGTGTAACAGGTGAAACGCGTTTGGCTTGCTGTTAACTCTTTGATTTATTTATTTTTGATTAAATTTATTTTGTCTTAACTTTCATTTAATAATTTTTTTTATTTTTTTTTCATGTATTTTTTTCCACTGGCGAAAATCTACACTTCTTTATCTGGTGACTATATTGTAAAGGTATCCAGGAGGACTGTTTTTTGGGTAAGCAGGTAACCCAATAATACCGGATACGTCTCCATTTGAGGGCTGGCGGCTCTCACTCTGTGTGAGTATGAGCAATTATGTATATTACTAAGCTTTCCCTTATCGGACAATATTGCACCATATGCGCTTTTCTGTGGTTTTTTTTTTTTAGGTCCTACGTGTAAGAAGACTTGACCTGGTATTCTGCTTAAAGCCACCTGCCAAAGTGGGGCCACTTTTTCTATAAGGGACACTTCCAATCTTGTGCCTTTCCTCTGGGGACTTCTATGAAGCGCTAAACCCACACCCACCATGCCTTTCACAAAACCCTTTTTGTCTCTGGACGTTATGTTGGCCGGACATGAGCAGCGTCTGACGTCTCCTAATCACGCACTCACGCCGCTAGCGGACGCAGCGCACTCTGTATGACAGTACTAGCGGTATCACATTCTCGTAAAAATGCATTTGTTTGCCACTTTCGTGCGGCAGTACTTCGTCTATTGGCCGTCATTTGCTGCTACTACAGCCGTGATAAAATGCGGCTGCACGTGCGTTCGTCTGACCCCAGCCTTAGATTGTAAGCTCAAGGGATGTCTGGCTGAGCACTTGTGTAAAGTGCTGTATCAGTAGGGCAATTATCCTAAGGGCAGGGCCATCTGTTCCTTATGTGATTTAGTAGGTCTCATGTCTGCACACCCCCATTGTACAGCGCTGTGGAATATGCTGGCGCTTTATAAATACAGAATAATAATAATAAAAAATAATAATTGATCACTTACTTCCGATTCCTTTTCTGAGCTCGGCTGTAGGCCTCCAAGCCTTCTGTTAGTGTCTTTAACTTTTCAGCCTCCACCTGAACCAAAAAAAAATAGAAAGAACTCCAGCATCCACAAAATGATTTCAAATGGATTTAATCCAACATCAAGAAAGGTAACGTTTCGACCAACTGGTCTTTGTCAAGCCTAAAACATAATGACACAACTGGGAATACCTGAACCAAAGCATGGACATTATTTAGCATTAACCTGGCTCATAACACAGACCCGCTTAGATTTCCTCTTAAAGGGCCACTACCACCAAAAAAACGTCCTTCTTGTGTTTATTTTATGTTGCTGATATCTTACATGTGTTTGTTTTTCGCTTGTTTAGAGAATATAATATTTTCCTCTATGTGTGTCACTGGGCGCATCCATTGTGTGATATTTTGTGCTAACTGCCGCCCCCCCCTCCGTATCTTTCCATCACTTGCTCCTCACTGTGTGGCTTTGGCAATAGAATGGAGTGAATGGGTCAGTCACTGACTCACATCATTGTATTGTGTGGGATGTATTCAAAGGACATCACCAGGGGGCAGATTAGAAGCGTTTTCAGATCCCCGTTTTATCGAAATCAGCTGCCATCTCTTATCTCGGGTAGCCTGGAGAATAGCCTTTTGCCGTCTTATCTAAACATTCCCTCCTCCACCTCATTAACTAGTATATAATGTAGATTATTGAATAAACATGAGCAGTAAATAAAAAAAGCTTTTGAACAGATTTTGGTAAAATGTTGCATCATAGGAAAAATCTAGAAAGTGGAAAATAAAAAAAAAAATATATATATATATTTTTCTTTTTACATGCAATTACTTAACAAAAAAAACAGCATCAGGCGTTTTATAAGGCGTTTTTGTTTGTAATGCATAAGTAATCTAGTTACAGTTTATGTAAGGGCTCGTGTCCCATTGAAGCAGCCAACTTGCAGAGGAGCTGGTGTTAGTGAGCTGCAATGAGGTTATGCCGGTGCAGCCCCTGATACCTGGCAGCCGCAGCCAGAATAGGGGCCACTGCATCTTGTCCCAGAAATGTCAGGAAATACTGGATTTGTTTCCTCCCTAAGGCTTCAAACCTCACAGACATTTAACACCTCTACGAATATTATCCCCTTAAGGACCAACGACGTACCTTTTACGCCAAACGCACTGACTTTAAAGACCCTTGGGTTCTTAGGGGGTTAAACAGGTTAAACAGTCGTACCTTTCCGTCCTCTGAATTTTGTTGGTACGAGTTGTGCAGGTCTTCTCTTGCCAGTTTGCGAGGCCATGATGCCAATCCTTTGATTTGGCCCCACACCAAGTCACCCATATTGAACGTCCTTGGTCTATAATGCATCAACTCATTGGAGGAAGGGGAGTCGGGGATCCTCAGGTCATCCTCGCTACTAATACTTTTAGTGTCTGAAGGGCTCGGAGCGCACCCATTAATGCCTTTGGCATGGAAGTCTCCATTGTAGTGTATGTATTCCCTCGCTAAGGAGCTTTCCAAACTGTTGGAGGAGCTTGGAGACTGCTCCTCCACGGTCAGTTCTTGTTTGGGAATGCTCAGTAAATCCCCGAACCCTCTGTGCTGTGGAGGCCGATTCCCGTTCATGTGAGCGCATCGCTCCACAGTGTTCTCCAACCTCTCCTTAAAACTCATCATAGTTCTCTTGTAATGGTTAAATCTGAAGTTATCCTCCAGCATTTTATCGTTCTGACAGTGTCTGGGCGGCAGCAGGATCTGGCACTGCTCGTCGTCGAAAGAGTGCAATACGGACACGTTGCCGTGTCGCGGTTGACACTGGTTGTGGTGCATCTGCCCAGCGTGATCCAAGAACTCCTCGCATTTCCACCTGCTCGCCTCGCCAGGACTCTGACCGCCGTTCCACTGTTTTTTAGGTGTATTGCAACCAGGCTTAAAATAATCAAACCCATCCCCATCGTTCAAGTGTTTGCTTTGATCCAAGCTCTTCCTCATTCGATTCACTCTGGAGTTCCTGACTCTGGCTTCGTGGTCTGGGTTGCCGGCATTCCTGCTGTGGATCACTGCGCTGACGGCACTGGAAAGATTTAAAGGGTCACCGATTGAGGCGGTGAAGGCACTCATGGCACTCAGAGCTGGAATGGGACTCATGTGAGTCGTACTCGATACGGCCGTCGTGATCACCACTTGCATGCCTTTACTGGCAGCGTCCACCACAGCTTTGTAAATTGCATCCACGTTGTTGTTGTCTCCATCTCTCGGGTTATCTTTCATCGGTTGCCCCATCAACTGCTCGGCTCTCAGCTGCACGTTGCACGGCTTTTCTGGAAAAGGAGGAAGGGCAGGGTTTGGGTTCTGGGGTAATGAAGGCGCCCCCATTGGAAGGTTCATCTCTTTGTTGGATAACACGGGATTTTCTTGCATCCTCACCTAAAAACAGGATGACAGCAAATTATCGGCAACATCGAAAGTGTTGCCGTCTACAAAGTGGCGCAGACATTAATCCCTTTATAAACATAGACCCCGCTCCAAGCCACATTCATGCAGCCACCAATGCAACACACCATGGAGACTGGAACCACGAAAGGCCAACCTCAGAATACAGCCGAGCAAAGAAAGAATGGGCCCGACGCCAACCGCCGCCGCGCATATTAAGGGAGAAAGTATGCACAAGCAGATTTCCATGATTGTCTCCATGTTACCGATGCTATTCAGACCAAGACAGGCTATGTGCGTCAGGGCATCGAATAACTGACACGCAGGCCGATACTTGCAGCAGCGCGTAGCACCACCATGCGTATCAACTCCTGGAGTCCATAGGACTCGATGCAGCCCTGCTTGAGCTCGAATGTGCAGGGGCGACGGATGGAGACGGGGATGGACATGGGAACCATTTTTTCCCATTCTCACGCTGCTCTCGGCCAGAAGAAGTAGAGGTGGAATGTGCCACCACCCTCTGCCCTTCGGGATCTAATGTGAATATGGGATTTATTGGAGTTTAAAATGGAGGAATTAAGGGATTTGTGAAAAGCAAAAATCACTTAACACCAGTGCTTAAAAGTCAGTATTCAATGATTGAATAGCACTGGTTTAGAGGAGGACGGGCAAGGTTTAATACCTCGTTCTATAGGGAAGAAGCAAATTCATGTCTCCAATATAAAGTATAGGAGACGTGAATTTACGGTGCCAAAATGCAACAGCCGAGGCGCAGGCAGAGTGGTTGTGAGAGCTCAGGATGATTTTAAGCCAACGTCTGGGTGATTTTCACTCGCTGCTCTGGTTGGAATTGGGCCCAGTGTGTCCAGGCACGGCAAAGCATGTTCAGAACTCTTTAAATTAGCCATCAGGCAGGAGACGTGTCGGCTGATAAACAGCGTTTTGTCAAGGCCTTGTAACGGCTGTTTAACAGCTGAAATGTTGCCCGTCTTGATTGTCCACTAAAGGGTTCTGAGCCTGGTTTGACGTGCCTGGACCGGTTCTCTGTTTGCTCAATTAAACCCTTTATAGATCAATGACATAATGGAGAACCAGCGAATCACGCGCTAAAATAATCAACATGGGATTGCAGGAATCCATACAGCATTATCACAGGGGAAGCAACCTGGGCCCTTCAGGTGTTTTGGAACTAGATCTACCATGATGCTCCTCAGCCACTCATTAAGTCAACAGAACCCCAGGGGAGATTTTACGTTGTTACACTTGAGGTTATAGAGTAGGCACAAGGATGGGCAAATCCTATCACCCGACTCCCAGGACTGGCAGTTTTGTGGGCTGGGCAGGAGGTTTCTTCCCTCATTTAGCCCTGCGTCGGGCAAGCAGAGCAGGGTCCGTGTGGATACTGGAGTACTAGGTTCCACCAAGTGCTTCCGGTATCCTGGAGTGCCCTGCACTGTGTGGAGCGTCCTGGGAATTCCCTCCCCACCACAGAGGATGCTCAACGCCTGTCCTGCTGTGTCCCTGCTCGGTGCATAATTGGCTCTGAGCAGGGATGTCAGCCCAGCCCACTCTGTAGGACTGCCCCCCCGGCCACACGCATCATCGCGCATGTGTGCGTTGACATCACAAACGGGGATTCCCCTCCTGACTGGCAGGGGAATCCCACAGGAGATGCTGGAACCTTTGGATCTCTGCATCTCTGGTTCCGTATGACCTACAAGGGCAGTTGAGATATCGTTGGAAAGGCCAGAGAAAATGACCAGATAGTTTGGAAATATAAAAAAATAAAATTATATATAAATTTTTTGTTCTAACAATGCCGCTGCATTAATAGATAGATTTTAAATATTTTATTATATGTTTATTATATATATATTTGAATATGTTATTTATATTATAATTTTAATTAAATTTGAATAATACATTGCATTTAATAAATTTAATATAACTCAAACGGCATAATTGTTTTGGAGTTTTATTGTCATGGAGCTGTGTGAGACGCTCATACACAGCGCAGATTACTGTGAGTTTTATTGCTGTGGAGCTCTGTGATACAGTAATGTGCAGTATGTATGAACGTATCACAGGGCTCCATAGCAGTAAAACTCACAGTAATATGCGGTGTGTATGAGCGTGAGTTTTACTGTCGTGGAGCTGTGTGATACGCTCATACACACCGCACATTGCTGGGAGATTTATTGCGGTGTGAAACGCGCATTCACACTGCACATTACTGTGATCTGTAATGTGTGGGTTGTAGGAGTGTGAGAAAACTGCAATGTAATAAGTGTTGTACTTGAACTAAATCCCTGTGTTTGTTGATCGCATTAATGTGTTTGTTCTCTAGTTAAAAATAAAGACCTAATGCTATTTTGTTGAAATTATATTTGTTATCCGGACATGTAGAATGTCATGAGGGACAAGTAGATTGGGCTACCACTTTAGTCCATTGGACAAGTAGATTTTGTTAAAAATTTCCACACCCCTGTAGGCAGCAGCTCCAAGAAAATCAGATTGTGTCAAAGAAAAAACAAAAATTAACAAATACCTGGACAGACGTGTTTATTTAGATATTCAGGCACCTGTAGATTGTTCTGACATTATTATAAGGGATAACATTAAACTGGTGCATTGTTTGCTGACCCAAACAAGCAGAAGGATTGGCAAAATGTGAACATTTCTCTGCGTACAAAGGTTTACATTGGGTTTTAAGGGGGGGGGGGGGACACCTACGCTTGTGATACAGGCCACATCGCTTGCAACTGAAAACAAAGAGTTGGGATCTACACATAAGATTTAAGTTAAATATATATATATATATATACACACACACACACACACACAGTTGTGTTCAAAATTATTCAACCCCCAATGCTGTAAGGGGTTTTAGGGAATTTAGTGTACATTTGTAATTGTATTCAGAATGAAATCCTACAAGGACTTTTTAAAGAACCATATGCAACTAAAGGGCACTGTTGAAACGCTACCTGGTCGTGGCAGAAAGAAGATGCTGACTTCGACTGCTGTGCGCTACCTGAAGCGTAGAGTGGAGAAAAGACCCCGTGTGACTGCTGAGGAACTGAGAAAAGATTTGTCAGATGTGGGTACTGAAGTTTCAGCTCAGACAATACGGCGCACACTGCGTAATGAAGGCCTCCATGCCAGAACTCCCAGGCGCACCCCCTTGCTGTCTCCAAAGAATAAGAAGAGTCGACTGCAGTATACCAAAAGTCATGTGAACAAACCACAGAAGTTTTGGGATAGTGTTCTGTGGACTGATGAAACAAAATTAGAACTGTTTGGGCCCATGGATCAACACTATCCTATGGGATTCGCCTGTTTAAACCTGTCGAACTGAAGCACTGAAAATCGGGGCATTTCACTGACATTTCGGTGCAGTTCGGCATTTTGTGAATAGATTAACCATAACTACACTATGGGATGAATTGCGGTGATCTGCACCGTATATCAATTCGGCTCGGAGTCGCCCTAGACATACACAGTAACTTGGTTTGGCTAGTTATGTAACTCAGTATAGAATCCTTATACTTCTGTTTCAGTTTTATTATTATTTATATACAGTTGTGTTCAAAATTATTCAACCCCCAATGCTGTAAAGGGTTTTAGGGAATTTAGTGTACATTTGTAATTGTATTCAGAATGAAATCCTACAAGGACTTTTTAAAGAACCATATGCAACTAAAATGACATCAATTGGTTTTGTAATACATTAGTAAATGTTTCTTTTGTGAATTCTTCATTGACACAATTATTCAACCCCTTAAAGACTACCACTCTGAAGAACAGAGGTTCATTCAAGTGTTTTCAATCAGGTATTGAAAACACCTGTGGATGTCACGGAGCAGCAATAAAGCATAATAAGCACCAATTAGGCAGCTTTAAAATGACTGTGATACTCAGCTCCTTCTAGACATTTACTGGTGTGTTACAAACATGGTGAAGTCAAGAGAATGGTCCAGGAAGACAAGAGAAGAGGTGATTACTCTTCACAGGAAGGGCAATGGCTATAAGAAGATTGCAAAGATGTTAAACATACCAAGAGAGACCATAGGAAGCATCATTCGCAAATTCAAGGCAAAGGGCACTGTTGAAACGCTACCTGGTCGTGGCAGAAAGAAGATGCTGACTTCGACTGCTGTGCGCTACCTGAAGCGTAGAGTGGAGAAAAGTCCCCGTGTGACTGCTGAGTAACTGAGAAAAGATTTGTCAGATGTGGGTACTGAAGTTTCAGCTCAGACAATACGGCGCACACTGCGTAATGAAGGCCTCCATGCCAGAATTCCCAGGCGCACCCCCTGCTGTCTCCAAAGAATAAGAAGAGTCGACTGCAGTATGCAAAAGTCATGTGGACAAACCACAGAAGTTTTGGGATAGTGTTCTGTGGACTGATGAAACAAAATTAAAACTGTTTGGGCCCATGGATCAACGCTATGTTTGGAGGAGGAAGAACAAGGCCTATGAAGAAAAGAACACCTTGCCTACTGTGAAGCATGGCGGGGGTCAATCATGCTTTGGGGCTGTTTTGCTTCTGCAGGTACAGGGAAGCTTCAGCGTGTGCAAGGTACCATGAATTCTCTTCAGTACCAGGAGATATTGGATGACAATGTGATGCAGTCCGTCACAAACCTGAGGCTTGGGAGACGTTGGACCTTTCAACAGGACAATGATCCCAAGCATACCTCCAAGTCCACTAGAGCATGGTTGCAGATTAAAGGCTGGAACATTTTGGAGTGGCCATCGCAGTCACCTGACTTAAAGAAAGCAGTTGCAGTGCGCAAGCCTAAGAATGTGACTGAACTGGAGGCTTTTGCCCATGACGAATGGGCGAAGATACCCGTAGATCGCTGCAAGACACTTGTGTCAAGCTATGCTTCACGTTTAAAAGCTGTTATAACTGTAAAAGGATGTTGTACTAAGTACTAAGATTGAATGTCACTTGGGGGTTGAATAAAACTGATAATGATGTGAGCACAGAAAAGACATTTGTGGTTATTTCATTATAAATGTTATGTTATATTTAGGGATGCACCGATACCACTTTTTTAAGACCGAGTACGAGTACCGATACTTTTTAAAAGTACTCACCGATACCAAGTACCGATACTTTTATTTAATGTCATGTGACCGCTTTCCAATAAGAACAGACCATATAAAAATGCCCCCCGCTCACATGTATATCCCCCCGATATATATATTATTCATACTGCCCAGCTCATGGATTTGCCCAGCTCACTCATGGATTTGCCCCAGCACATGGATAATGCCCCAGCACACACATGGGTTATTATGCCCCCACAGCTCACACATGAGTATGCCCCCCAGCTCATGGATATGCCCCCACATGGATATTGCCTCCAGCTCATGGATATGCCCCCTCATGGATATTGCCTCCAGCTCATGGATATGCCCCATCATGGATATTGCCTCCAGGTCATGGATATGCCCCCTCATGGATATGCCCCCTCATGGATATTGCCTCCAGCTCATGGATATTGCCTCCAGCTCATGGATATGCCCCCTCATGGATATTGCCTCCAGCTCATGGATATTGCCTCCAGCTCATGGATATGCCCCCTCATGGATATTGCCTCCAGCTCATGGATATGCCCCCTCATGGATATTGCCTCCAGCTCATGGATATGCCCCCTCATGGATATTGCCTCCAGGTCATGGATATGCCCCCTCATGGATATTGCCTCCAGCTCATGGATATGCCCCCTCATGGATATGCCCCCTCATGGGTATTGCCTCCAGCTCATGGATATGCCCCCTCATGGATATTGCCTCCAGCTCATGGATATGCCCCCTCATGGATATTGCCTCCAGGTCATGGATATGCCCCCCAGCTCATGGACCGCCCCCCCCCCCGACGATACTTACCTTCCTGGGCGCCGCCGAGAATGTCTCCGCGCGCGCGCTCGTTGGAAGGACCCCAGCCGCGACCACGTGATCCCGGCTGGGGTCCTTCCAACGAGCGCGCGCGCGGGGAAACTTTCCCGGCGGCGCCCAGGAAGGTAAGTATCGTCGCGGAGAGCAGCTGCAGGGCCTGTCTGAATGCGCAGCTGCTCAGTGTGTTTAATACTTACCTTCCTGGGCGCCGCCGGAATGTCTCCGCGCGTGCGCTCGTTGGAAGGACCCCAGCCGGGATCACGTGGTCGCGGCTGGGGTCCTTCCAACGAGCGCGCGCGTGGAGACATTCCCCGGCGGCGCCCAGGAAGGTAAGTATTGCGGAGAGTGCGGGGCCGGCTGTCCGAATGCCGATAGAGCATTCAGACAGCCGCTGCAGCCCCTCGGATGCCGGCTCAATGCCGGCTTCCGGTATCGGAAAAAATATCGGGGGTACTGCACGAGTACCAAGTACTCCTGCAGTACCCAGTATCGGCCCCGATACCGATACTAGTATCGGTGCAACCCTAGTTATATTTGTCTGACCTACACGTGCCTCTTTGATTTAATTGTAAGCAAGATGACTGAATGATCAAAATCAATGTCAAACTGGCCAAAACACTCAATTTCAGTGGGGGTTGAATAATTTTGAACACAACTGTAATACACACACACACACACACACACACCTTGTTTCCCCGAAAATAAGACACTGTCTTATATATTTTTTTGGCCCCAAAAACACAATAGGTCTTATTTTCGGGGTAGGTCTTATTTTCGAGCACGAGTCGTAGTGTTTCGACAGGGAGGGTTTCAGCATGTCCGCTGCGGTGTGCGCTACACCGTCTAAACGTCACAATGCTGCGACAGACGTCGGGAGACATGTCAGTACGCGCGCTTGTAGTGCGCTCGTCTGACACAGGCCTTATGCGGCTCTGCTCCCTCAGCTGCCACCATCACCGATTTTCTCCTGCAGCTCTTCAAGTTGCCCTACAACTAGGTATTATTTTCGGGGGGAAATATACATATATCAGTACGTAGTGATATTTGGTTTAATCAACCAACATTACATTTAAAAGACAAACAATAAAAAGCCAACAGAATGGGGGGGGGGTCTGATGGATGTCGTAAATACGAATAGTAGAATAGTATGGCCAAGAAGGTTAAACAAACAAGACAGATCATAGGCCCATAAAACAACACAGATGAGCACCATGATGTGCATATGATGATGGTGGCTGAAAAAGGAAGTAGTCAAATGACACAACTAGAAAAAACTGAAAGAAAAGGAAATAAACACCTACACCAGGTAGAATGCTGAATGCTACATGACATTGTGGCAGTGAGTTAAAAAGCCAGAGTCTACAATGAGTCCCTCCTTTACAGTGTTAAAGTACACAAATAATAAAGTTTGCGTTCCAGAATTTTAGGAGTCCGGACTTTATTAATTCCAGATTACGGATGTTACAGACAGGTCACTGCTGCTCAGGAACCTGTCATCCGAGCGCCGCAGCAGACCGCGACACATGCCAAGAGCCTCTGTGCAGCTCCAGGGTCCGACATGCAGCACAGAGCCACTTTGACTTGGAGCAGCATGTCCACAGAGAACCCCCCCCCCCCGCCACAGCTCTCCAAGCGTGTGTACATGCTAGTGGCTGCAGCAGGAAGGGAATCGCAGCTCTCTTGCTGTGATCACCTCCCTCTCAAACCATCAGATTCTCCCGGATTCTGAAATCCAGAAGAATCCAAGACTCCCAGGGGCCAGAATGTTCCAGATAAGGGGTGCTCAGTCTGTAATAAATTAAAGCATCCCGGGGCTTCCTGCTTTCCCAGTCATACAAGGGAAACCGGAAATATACATTTTCCAAGCTTGTTTAGTGTCCAATTACCTGGAAGTTTTGGAACAAGCAGGCCATGGGGTTCATGTTGTTTGCCGGCCCCGGCATTGGAACCTGTCCTTTCAGTGCATGGAGATTCTGGTACCTCTGGATGAGTTGCTGCTGTTGCTGGGGGTTGGTGGGAAACATCTGCGAACTGTTCAGGAATGACTGGAGATGTGACAGCTGATGGTTATTCAACGTGCTGTTCTTCGATGACATATCACCTGCAATTACCCAAAAACACATTATAAAGTGAATATTATATATATTTTACATGCAAACACACCATCACTAATATTGCGATATAGAAGCAAATCTGTAAATTAAGCCGCTTACTCCTTTATCCACAACACGTTTAACCAGCAAATGCTCCCATACGTATCAAATGAAGGTAGAACTGTCCTTGATTTTTATCCTCCCCCAAAAGTGTCGAGCTTCTGACAGAGTACAGATACGGAGATCGTCCTAGCGTAGGTTTAAAGTGAAGTTGCCATTCATGTATACAGATGAAAACATTCAATCCCCCTCCCCCCCGGGTTGCTCCAGGGAATTCTCGCCCTAAACCTCACATTCTTATCAGATTGTTGGATTTCATTCTCGGGCTGAGGATCACACATGCATCTGTGCAGTCCTACAATGAGCAGGGCGTGGACACGCACACCCGGGCATTATGGGACGATGCATGTACCTGTAAGCCAGCTGCGTACACACTATAATTGGAAAGTATAAATAATATGGAATTTAATGGTTTGCTGGAAACAGGGCTTGCACAGCGCACTTAAAACAATGCTACTATGTCTATGAGACTACACAGGATAAGAGAGTCAAATTCATCTGTGTTCCAATAACATGATTGTTTTTCTTCAAACAAAAAAGCCTAAAACCATACCAGAGCAGGCCTGGAAAAGCTTGGGTAATGTGTACTGGATGACTTGGCTCAATAGAGTCCCATGTGTTGCTAACATGGCCCTCTCTTAATCAGGACTCTGCTAAAATGCTCATCCAAGCGCTTATAATCTCCCGCCTTGACTACTGTAACCTCCTTCTCTCTGGCATTAAGAGATCCCAGATTCTCCCTCTGCAGTCTGTTAAGAACGCCTGTGCCAGACTCATCCTCCTCACCTCCCGCACCTCTCCCCTTTCTCAATCTCTACACTGGCTCCCGGTTTCCTTCAGAATCCAAAATAAAATACAGGTGCTCACATACAAAGCTCTCCATAACCGCGCCGCTACCTACATCTCCTCCCTTATTCGCAGGTACATCCCATCTCGACCACTTTGCTCGGCCAATGATCTGACGCTATCGTCTCCGCAGACCCAACTCCTGCCTTCAAGACTTCTCCCGAGCTTTCCCGTTCTATGGAATTCCCTCCCCACAACATCAGACTCTCTCCGTCTCTCCAGTCCTTCAAGAAGTCTCTGAAACCGCAATACTTTAGAGAAGCCTATCAGCTCACTCCATAATCCCCTATTGTCCATTTCTTGCTCCATCTTTCCACACAGCTCACATGCACCCCGCTACTTCACTTTCTCTATTTACCCTTACCTAGCGTGTCAGCCCTCCTCTTAGATTGTAAGCTCTCAAGCAGGGTCCTCTCTCCTACTGTTCTTTGTGTTTGTTTAACTTGTATGTATATTTGTTATTCTGTCTCACCCATTGCACAGCGCCACGGAACTTGTTAGTGCTTTATAAAAACTAGTAACTAACTCTTTTAGATTGTGAGCTCTAGAGTGGGGTCCTCTCCCCCATTGCTCTCAGTGTATCCATCTTATTTGTTATGTCCTTTCAATTGAACAGCGTTTACAAAATTTGTTGGCGCTTTATAAATGAAGGTAATTGTAGCACGGTTTTTGTGTTAGTGCTTTATAAATGAAGGTAGTTGTAGCACGGTTTTTTTGTTGGTGCTTTATAAATGATGTTTTTTGTGTTGGTGCTTTATAAATGATGGTAATTGTAGCATGGTTTTTGTGTTGGTGCTTTATAAATGATGGTTATTGTAGCACGGTTTTTGTGTTGGTGCTTGCTTGACATGTATGGAGACATAGCAGGTTATTCACAAAGCGCTGTAGGTTACGGTTGCTGCAACATTCATAAACCTCTGTGCTAGTCAAAGAGTGGCAGGAGAGGCATCACGGTTGACCCCACTCCTGTCGCTGTGCGAGTTTCCTCTGTCTGGATAGTTTGTTGTTGTTGCAACAATGGTAAACTAAGGCGGCTAGTGAATGACCCCCATAGAAAGGCAAAGTGTAAATTTTTGAAGGGAAGGGGGGATTGCAAAGGGTTCGGCGTCCATTTAATTTCAGAATTATTACTAAAGAGGAAAAAATAAAATAAAATTTAGGAGCAGCCGTCTTAAGGGACCACAATCCAGTTTGCTCCTTGAAACAGGTATGTTGTATGAAGCCCCTCTGCACACGGCAAGGTTAGACCTGCAGCTTTCATCAAGCCGCTGTCACTCACAGGTCCTACGGGAAGCTTGCACTCGCTCCTTGCTTGTGATCTGCTCGATAGAGCATGTGCCCTCGCAGTGAGCAGAGGCTGCACGGCGCCATCATCTGTGCATGGTCCATGGTTGCATGTGCACGGTCCAGCCTCTGGCGCGACACAGTCCTAACAGCAAACCTGCTATCCGTGAAACGCCGTCAAAGTGGACTGCACGGATATATACCTGCTCTCAGCCTGAGCCATTTATAGGCTGTGATAAATGGAAATCACAGGTGTATGCTCTGAGTTTAATACGAACTCATGAATGAATGCTGCAAACATACACACAACTGCACAACCAGAATAGCTTCACTCAACCCGAACATTTATTTTTCATAATGGTACATCGGAGACCATACACAGATCAATGCGATAATCCGTACAGGATTAATGGTCCCTATTCCAACCATGGTGTAAACTCAACCAGACCTGTTGTAAACTCCGCGACCTCAGAGGACTGGTTCCGTCGTTGACGGTAAAATGTGTAAAAAGCAATTTCAGAATTCAAGAGGAGCCAACGGAAACAAAGATTTGTGGTTGACCTCAGACTTGCCTTCTCCGACGGAAGGCTGCAGCATGTGCAGCAGATTCTGATTGAGGAGATGCTGCTGATTCAGCTGTAAAGGCATAGGCAGCGAGTTGAGAAGGTTTGTGTTTACGGAGCGTGGGAGGTTATTCGTAGTGTTCTGTGGAAAATGAGCCGGGTGCTCCGGCGCGACAAACGGGAAAGCCCCGGCCATGGAGAGCTGACTCTGCAGAGGAGGTCCAGACGCGGTGGTGACTATCACCCCGTCCTGCAGGACGGAGGTGGTCTTCGTCATGGCGGGCTGACCCATGCCTGCGATCGCTACGGATGACAAAGGTACAGCATTCCCTGAAACGAAAGCAGAATGTGGTCAGAATAGGACAGCAAGCTCTCCCATGTTCACCATAGCCTCTACACCAATGAAAAAAGAAGTTTCAAAACCACCTGGAACGAACGTGTGAGACCGGTTAGAGAATACGCACACGATTCAACCCCTATTCGATTGCAATCTCTGCAGACTGGAATGTGTAAGGGTCTATTCACAAAACACCAAAATCACACTCAATTTCGGTGCTTTGCGTTTCGGCAACTCCATTTGTCCGAAAATACAGTGAATTCACTATTTAGTGAATGATCACTGCATTTTGCCAAAAATTGGAGTCACCGAAGCAGTTATCGGATGTCGGTGAGAAACTCTGAATTGAGAAAAGAAAACAAAAAAACGAAGTCTCTTATTCTCCTAATTGGAGTTGCAATCGGTAAAAATGTGTCCAAGTAATAAAAAAGTCCTTTAGAAATAATAAAAATGTTTGCTACAAAACAAAAAGGTTCCTCTAAAAAATAAGGATAAACTATCTTAAATTTAACCCCTTAGGTGCTGCATCGCGATTCAGTACAGGAGCACGGTCCTCTCCAGTGTGTGGCTGACAACATGGATGTCAGCAAAGCCTCCGGGGCCTCCCACACCCACTGACGTCGTCGCCATATGCGCAATGATATCAGGTGGGTCAATTGGGTAAAGGGTCATGCTTGGTATCATTGGAAAGGCCAGAGCATGGCCTTTTCAATGATACCAAACATGACCAGGTTTGGTGTAAAATAAAAAAAAAAAGTTTTTTTTTTTAAATTCCTGTCTGGATTGTATAATGAAACAGGACTTCAAACCGCATTCAAACATGATGAGCACAAGAGGGTCAAAATGATGTCAGCACACAGAGGTGAAATGGCTCAGCAGTGAAGGGATTAAAAGGCAAAAACATGTAAACATTGGGTATTTCTCGACTTTTGTATATTTTGGGGGATTTTGAAAAAGTGTGTTTTTTTCCATCATATTTCATAATTTTTTATAGTAAAATATACAATATGATGGAAATAATGGCATCTTTAGAAAGTCCATTTAATGGCAAGAAAAACAGTATACAATAGGTGTGGGTTGCATAAACGATTAAGGCTGGGGTCAGACGAATGCATTTTTAACGTGCGTTTAGGCGCATTTAATCACGGCCGTAGTAGCAGCAAATGACGGGCAATGATGGCCAATATATGAAGTACGGCCGCACGAAAGTCCGCCCGCGCAACGCAAGCGGCAAACGAATGCATTTTTTCGAGAATGTAGAACCGCTAGTACTGACGTACAGAGTGCGCTGCGTCTGCTAGCGGCGTGTGTGCGTGATTAGGAGACGTAAAAAGTGTTTGACGATCCGTAAGAAAAACACGCACGAAAATGCGCATCGTCTGACCGCTTTCGCGTCCACTGTAAAAAATACGTCTATGCGTTCGGACGCACTTTTTGACGGTCGATGCTAAAAATGCGTTCGTTTGACCCTAGCTTAAGAGGAAAATTAGAGCTAAACACAAACAGTGCAGAAATGTAAAAACAGTGCAGAAATGTAAAAACAGCGCAGAAATGTAAAAACAGCGCAGAAATGTAAAAACAGCGCAGAAATGTAAAAACAGCGCAGAAATGTAAAAACAGCGCAGAAATGTAAAAACAGCAGCGGGCACTTTCAGACAATGGTAAAACAGCCTGCTCACTATGGGGTTATAGGTTAAGCATTTCTACAATCATATGGACAGTACAGATGTCAATGGGCTCAACCAGAAGCGTTACCTGCATCTGAACTGGTTTGGCTGCAGTTGATGATGCTGTTGGGGATAATTGGCATGGACGACGTCTGCATTCGTGGCTGGGGTGGATGGAGGTGCAAGGCATTCGCAGCAGAAGCTCCAGGGTGATTCAGCATGCCATAATTCCCACTGCTCTGCATGGGATTCAATAGGCCAGGGATATGGTGGTTAGAAAGAGCGCCGCTCCCGCCATGAGAAAAATTTGCATTGGCGTTTTGGCAGGATACCACATCTCCCCGCATGGGCATGTTATGGGTCAACGAAGGATGGAGGGTCGCAGAGCCCCCGTTACCTTCCGGGAAGTGGATCTGGCTGTTTGGACATGGCATGACTAGATTTGAGCCATCGTGCCCATGGTTGCTATTGCTGTTCATGTGAGTGTTTTGGCAACTCATGTTTTGTAGGAGCTGCGACACCGAATTCATAGGGAACGATGAGTTTTGTCCCGCTTTCCTCATCAGGTCGGGTCCTGTTTTTTGCGCTCTGGAATTCTCGATTTGGGGCTGTTTGGGTAAATTCAATACTGTCGCGCTTAGCTGTTTTCTTTTTCTCAACGGGTCCTTTTGTTGAGACATGAGCTTGTCCCTCAGTGCCGCTCGGCCACTTTGCCCTTCTCCTGTTGGTAGAAGCATATTGGTTGCAGGCGGAAACATTGGGTTTAAAGTGCTAGTTCCTTCGCTGTTGCCACAGCTGACAACAGGCCCGGAGGTACTGCTATTGTTACTACCAGCAAGTTTATTTTGATTTGCTAGCTGTGCTTTGGCGGCTGCTGAAAGTAAACTACTCGCTGGAAAAGAGGCAGCGTTGTGCTGGTTCAGTATCTGGTTTAAAGGCATTCCCAGCAAACCTGTCTGACTCTTCAATGGGGCGTTACTGACCGAAGAAGGGGGGAAAACCGTGTTTATTGGATTCAGTACATTGTTCATTCCAGCTATCAATGGGTTGTGGAGGTCTTTGAAGGGGTGATGTCCGTCAGGCTTGGTGGAGGGACTGGATGGCATTGATGGTCTCGGAGATCCAATGCTAGGTCTTGGCGATCTCGCTGCCACTTTGATGCCACCACAAGAAGATTGTGCTCCCAGAGGAGGCATCATGAAGCTGCTGTGATCTGAAGACGTGGAAGATGAACGTGATCTTTGGGGCGATGTTTCCAGCCTTCCTATACTGGGTCCCATCATGTGAACCGGAGACGTTACAGGGGATGGAGATAAAGATGTTGAGGCCGAATGTTGAATCCTTTGAACGTGATTGCTATGATTCATATGAACGGGTTTGACAGTTGGCAGCGGGAGATTGCTTGGCAAAGGAACAATAGCAGGTGGCATGTTTACATTCATCACGGGTACCTGAGAGTGAACACTTGAGTGAAATGCATTAGTATTGATGACTGGGTTCTGGATAGCCGGTTTACTAGGAATGGGGTCAAGAATGCCGAGAGGATCCTTTTCCGATGACAGCAATGGCTTTTTCTGAAGAGCACATGGTGGCGGAGGTGGTGGAGGAGGGGGTGGTGGTGGGAGTGTTGGTGGTGGTGGGGCTTGCGTTGGTTTATGGTGAAACATTGCTCGTGACATATCCATATTAGCTGAATAGTTACAGAGGGTTTTCTTTAACACTGGGCTCGTAAACGTGGGAGACAGAGGTAAGTTAGTCCTTCCAGCCATCGCACAGGACAACTGCACTGGTGAACCATGCAACATCATGGATTGTGGAGATACCGGAGTCCTGTTAATGTGAACTGGACTAGAATTGGGTGGGGCGTGAAAGCCGAGATTGCTCCTTGCAAAAACGTCAGGACTCCCCAATGGGTCTGTTCTTGGAGAAATCGATCCATCACCGTACACCTGCGATCCCGATGAAGCTGGGCTCGGCATGCCGCAGTGACCCCCTCGGAACGGAGACTTGAGGCCATGCTCACTGCTGCCTAACCTCGTCCTCTGATAAGCAGAATAAAGTTCATGCTGCTGATTCCCAACATGTTCTTTCATCGTCAGCTTAAACAGGTTTTTACATTCCGGCAGGGAGGAATTTAGGATTCCTTCGTGCAGTTTATTCCTAATGGATCTCGGAGTTGCTGCACGTGTGAAAACCACGGGAGCTGAATCTGCAATTACCAAAATAACCACTTTTATTTTTAGCACTTTAAAATGATACACGCAAACTTTGCATACATTAAAAAAAAGTCCCAAAACCCAACACCTTCCTCCAAACCTCCCAACTCAAAAAAAAAAAAAAATCACCAAGAAAATGAATTGTTTTTCAGTTTAGTTAACCCCCCCCCCCCGGCGGTGATCCCGAGTGTGTCTCGGGGTTAGATTTCACTGCTAAAAGCGGTAACCCCGAGACACACTCGGGCTGTATACATCACCTATCCCTGCGCTCCCTCGCTGATCTCTGCAGTCTCCTC
Source organism: Leptobrachium leishanense (assembly GCA_009667805.1). NCBI lineage: Eukaryota > Metazoa > Chordata > Amphibia > Anura > Megophryidae > Leptobrachium > Leptobrachium leishanense. The sequence goes on along the minus strand of CM019069.1, from coordinate 30,392,620 downwards.
CGGCGATCGCGGCGGTTTATTTCCTGGTTTCCTTCTCGCGTGGAGGGAACCAGGAAGTATGAGGGTCACGATCGCCGGAGGAAGCTGCGGGGACATCGAGGGAGCGGTGACGTATCCAGCGGCATCCCGAGTGTTGCTCGGGGTTACTGCTTCCAGTATAGGAATTTAACCCCTAGTCACACTCGGGATACCGCTGGGGGGGGGGGCGCTTTTAGACTTGAAATTTTAAAATAGATAGACCGCCAGGGAGGTTAAAGAAAAATCTTCCATTTGGACGTCATGTTCCCAAAGCCCCAGAACCAGAGTTTAGGTTCTAGGTGGGGCAGCACGACTAAACCACCTGTGCTTGGAGTGCTGAATCAGCCATCTGCGTCCCTCCCTGGAGGGAGTAAAGAAACGGGAGCTCAGGGCAGTGTGATCACTCAGATAAGATCAAGCGGTCCATTAAATAAATGTATATATTTGAAAACGAGACCGTTTCCGGTTCAGGCAGGAGCAAATAAGAGTATCAGGAGACAAGGAGTCTACATTGTTGGCTCAAAGGGTACAGAATAATTTTAAGCATTTGATTTCAGGCCTGACTTGTACCCTGACTGACCTACAGGCGTCCCATAAATCAGAGGCCCCAAACCCTGGTCTTCAGGTCCCCCTGACAGGCCAGGTTTTCCAGATATGTGAAGCACAGCACAGGTGATATGATTTGCTGCTCAGTGATTGCAGGATTCAGTCTGCATTTCCCCAAGGTGATCCTTAAAACCTGGCCTGTTAGGGGGACCTGAGGACCAGGGTGGGGAACCACTGCCTTAAATGATCAGCTTATAGAGTAATGAATCTACGTCGCTGGCAAATGCTTGCATTTCTCGAATCCCTGAATAAAGATCTTCCTCGATGCTTGAAGCTCAGAGTTTGAAGCTAAACATACCTGTGTTTGTATTCGCTTAAATCCATGGAGGAAAATTCTGATATTTTCAGCCACACTTATTACAATGTTGCACTAAATACAGCTGCCTGCTCATCCAAGCGAATGAGGGCGGCAAACTCTGCAAACTGGCCATTTACAACGGCCGAATTCACCGACTTACTCGTTCCACCGCCTGGACTTGTTAAAACCAGCGAGGGGTGCGGCACTTCCATGCTTTTGTGAAGGGTAGCCACTGCGATAATCTTTCGCTTGTGGATGCACAGCTTGGTGACGTCTTCATCAGCCTTCACGTCTTCCGCCGTTCTCTGCTTCACCGCCGCTCCGGGGTCAAAGTTAAATACCTAAAACGAGAAACCATTCGATCAGAAGACGGAGAGCCAGGAGCGTTAAACGATAGCACGTTTAGGCCGTGTATGCCATGAATAATACAGCCCGCAGCGGGCCTTTACGTACCTTGGGAAGGATGAGAGGACATTCCAAACCACACTTGCAGGTTCCGTCGGTGAGAAGGTATGCTTTGACCTGCTCCAGGCATGACAGGTGGGAACCACTGGGGCTAAAAGCAAAGCAAACAAAAGGTTAATATATATATATACACACACACACTAAACAACCAACAGGCACCTCCTTCCATGGCACAGACGCTGAACAAAAAGCCATATGATATTAAAGATCTGCTAGATTTGCTGACCTTGGCCGCTCTCTGGGACTCCGGCTGCTTCCGGACCCATGGTTGGCCCTGCTTAATCGTCCTTACCAGCCCCTGGCCTTGCCCCGCTGCTCTAACAACTTGATTTCTAGGATTTGTGCGGCCACTCGACTGTGCTTGGCTCGCACCTGGAAAGGCCCTCTGCCTGTTTGTACCAGATCTTTGCATCGATCTGGGCCCTTTCTTACCATAGAATGCCTCACGGCGGCTGTGCACGACCGCATGGCTCACTTTGAGAGGGTTTGGTCCTCGCGGGTGGATATGTTTGACCCCCCCCCCCCCGGCTACGGTTGCCTTGGCCCTTTTGGGCTGAGGTTGGAGACTGGCGGATGGTGCCACCTTCCTGACAGTCCTTTGGATTATCGCCCCTGCTCTGCCCCCCCCCTTTTCCCTCTTTCCTCTCCACCCTTCTTATTCCTCCTCTTTTCCTCACCTTCTGCTTGTTGTTTTACGGTCGTCTTTTTCTGTATTGTCTCTTAAAACCAAATAAAGGCTTTATTTAAAAATCAATAAATAAATAAATGAATGAAGTATCTGAGAATGGATGTTCTGTTTCCTGCTCCAATGAGCGCGTCATTTTAAGCCAAATGTGCCGAGGCGTTGTGCTTGAACCCTAAAAAACGGGGAAAGAGTCGTTCCACTACCAGCAAACAAGTCAACTTCAACTAGAGAAGACGAGAGAGTGTGGCAAGCCAGGGATTTGCAAAATAAAAAGGACGCAGGTCCCGCGACACATACAAAATGCTCCGTATCGCATGTCATTTGCGCTGCAAGCCCAAAACGATGTGCCGCAATTGTACCTCCATAAACCCGACACTTTATAACCTGTTTAAAATGAACCTCCCCGCATCGAAACTCACCCGCCGGGCTCCCGAGTCCTCGTGACACCCTGCCATCTCTGCAAAATGAAACTGGAAGGAGAACAAGGAAAAATAGTTCCTCTGTCCTTCTGCGTTGTGGCACTGCTTGCCGTGAAATGCCACGTGCTTCTACATGAACTTCGACGGTGACACACTCACTCTAGCCAGTTACAGGGAACGGACATGCAGCGAGCTAGCTATCCGGTCTGAAACAGGCCCCAAGTTGGGAAAAGGGCATACTCACTAAATGGCGTTTTAAATCAACTGTTCTTGATTTTATAGGATTGCTTCACCTTCACTAGCGCTTGGGCAAAGGTGAAGATTGTGTTTTAGTGGCGAGATGCCAAGGTTGAGTGGCAGCGCTGGATAGCACAGGAGACCGCGGCACTAGGATCAAACATCCTGACAACCAACGTTGGCTACTCCTCTAGATTGTAAGCCGGGTCCTCTGCACGTCGCGACGGATTCCTCGTCTGTCATTCTCAGAGTTTAATACCCCGCTCTTTATTGTAAAGCACAGTGGAAACTGATGGCACCATATATAAATGACAAAAAGGAAACTATATATTGTAGAAAAATTCAAAATATTGGCAAAGAAAATACAAAACACTAAAACCACAAAGCGCAGAGCATTATGTGCGGTTACATTTCCTGATACAGGGATTTATAACCCTTATTGGAATAAGAGCCATTATTTTTTGCAGCAGAATGATCCTTTACCTTAGGAGTGTGGAATGAAACACACACACACTTGATTAGATCATTAAAAATAGCCAGACGTGTCGGCTCGTACTGAGCCTTTATCACCTTGATAAAGCCGCAGGACCAGCCGAAATGTCAGGCTAATTTTAAGTGATCTAATAAAGTTTTTTTTGTCTTGAGTCCCTGAGTGCACGTCCTGGGATCTTTGTGTATTTATTTTTGAGTCCTGTGCACCTGGGCATGTTTATTTAGTTAAGGAGAGTGCCGGACCGCCATTCAAAGGAAGTGGTTCCCTCCACCCTAAAGGCTGTCAATCAGGTCCTACTGGACAGCCTTTTGGGGTAGTGTGGGTTATCGGAGCTGTCAACCTGCAGAGTTCCTGATGACGCTCAATGCTTCTGCTCATGCTGTCCAGGCAGGAGAGTGCCGAGGGACACCTTAGTACCGGACATGCGATAGAGGGGGGAGCCGTCACTTTAATTTCAGGTCTATTGTTTCCACTGCGTAGCCCCGAGGGGAGCATACTGAGAGAACAAAGGCTCTTTGTGTGAAAGAACTCTCACCTAATGTAAAGCACGCCGCTCTGGCCCACGTGCCTTTGCCAGCCGACTGGAACCTGCACGGCTGATGGGACACCGTTATGGTCGCCTCCATCACACACCTTTACTCCATTCATTTTTTTGCGAGCAAAACGTCCAAGGTATCAACAGAAAGAAGATGTTGACATTCCATTTATAAGCATGATTCCAAGAGGACAGAGTCCGTACAGCCCTGCAAACCGTACAAAGTACATCTGGAGAACACTGTTCAGTTTATGACCCCAGCAGGTGGACCTTCCCGGGTTTCCATCCCATACTTTTCTGCATTAAGTCAGGTGTTTTCTAAATCCCTTGGGTCCTACGATGTCTGCTCAGGAAGCTGGTATTCCTCGCAGTCCTGGGACAGCGCAGCCCATCAGCATGTGACCACCTAAAAAAGGAGAAAAACAACGGAGTCACAACCAAAGAAGCATTTCCATTCGCAACATCCCAGCTCTTGTCACATGAAAGACTATACAAACATCCACACACTGGCAGTGGTGTATTTTAGATTTGTGCTTCCCTAGGCAACACAAAATTTGGGCCCCCCCCCATATCACAGAGCATCACAGCAATAAAACTCAGTCTTGTGCGGTGTGTATGAGTGTTATCACAGAGCTCCACAGCAATTAAATTCACAGTAATGGGCAGTATTTTACCGCCCTAGGCAAACGCCTTGTTTGCCTCGCGGTAGATACACCCCTGCACACAGGTGTGATATATAGCCAGTTTACACATATCTTCATAGAGCCACGTGTCTGCAGTCACTGCGCATGCTCCCATTCCACATTGTTGGTTATCTTGCCCATTGATATTTCTCGTCAAACTAAATTAAAGGGATATAACTAGAGATACAGCACACGTATGGTAAATGTAAGAGGGCGGGTGCCCCTAAAAGCAACAATTACGCCTTCAGGATTGAAGAAAAACCCAATTGTGCCGAAATGTCGCTCTTAAGGGTGGGTCTATTCACAAAGCACACAAAACGCATGCAATTTCGGTGCTTTGCATTCAATTTTTCCAAAAATACTGTGAATTCACTATTTATTGAATGGTCAGTGTATTTTCCTGAAATTGGAGTCGCCAAAGCAGCTGTTGGCCAGAAGTCTCCCAATAGCAGTCTTAATCTATAAAATAGTAAAAATGTGTACAAACAAAAAAGGCCCTTTAAAACGTAATAAAAGGTCTATTACAAAAGAAAGTTTTAAACAGAAATGTCGTCTAAAAAAATTACAAAAAGTCTTTAAAAAATTAAAAACAAAAGAAAAAAAATAATACTTTATGACATTGAAAAACCATAGGATTTGCCCGTTTAAAACTGCTGAATTGAATCACTGAAAATCAGGGCATTTCACCGGAATTTCGGTGCAATTCAGCTTTCTGTTAATAGAAGACATGATAGTCTATTGGACAAAGTCGGTGCCACTGAATTGAAGTGAATTGCACCGTATTTCGTTCACAATTTGCCTGTATTTGGTGAATTGACAGCTTTGTGAATAGACATTTTCCCTAAAACTGCACCGGAAAGAGAAATTTCTCCGTTCGTTGCAATTCAGGACCAATTTGGAGATTAGTGAATAACCCCTACAGTTGGATCATAGGATTATCGTCTGTTTCTCCAGGATCAGTTGGTTGGCTAAGCTATAATGTAGAACCACCCTATAGAAGAACTGGCCAGTTTTCGGCGAGTGCCGTTTTTCTTTATTGAGCCATTTAAACGAGTTTATGGCACCGTGCTTCTGTTTGTAAAATGTAGGCATTTCCACTTTCTAGTATCATGATTGGTTTCCACCACTCCGTTTGCAGATTTGCTTTACTGCATTATGGACATAACTCCGGCGGGTATTCGCAGAATGTGAACCCATTAAAAGGGCCACTACCAGAAAAAAAATGCAATCTCCTCAGTGTGTTTATTTCATGTTGCTGATATCGTACATGTGCTTTGTTTTTCTCTCGTTTAAGAAAATATTTTCCTCTGTATGTGTCACTGGGTGCATCCATTGTGTGATATTTTGTGTTGCAAACTGTGCCCTCCTCCCCAGCATCTTTCCATCACACGCTCCTCGCTGTGTGTCTTTGGCCATAGAATGGAGTGAATGGGTCAGTCACCGACTCCCATCAATGTATTGTGTGGGATGTATTCAAAGGACATCACCAGGGGGTAGATTAGAAGTCTTTTAAGCTCCTTGTTTTATCGCATTCAGCTGCCATCTCTTATCTCAGGTAGCAAACGCAGGACAATAGACATCCTGCCACCAGATCTAAACATTCCCTTCTCCACCTCATTAACTGTTAAGCCACAGAAGTAAAGAAAAAACTTTGTAATTTTATAAAAATGTATTTTTCCTTTTTTACATGCAATTACTGGAGACAAAAATTAAAAAGCAGCAGCATGTGTTTTTTTACAATGTGGTTTATAATGTGTTTTATAAGGTGGTTTTGTTTGTAATGCACAAGTAATCTAGTTACCTTTTATGTTAGTGGTAATGTTCCTTTAAGTACCCTATCGCAATGAACAAGCAACAATGTTACTTTGGTTCTGTTTTCCTGACTGACCAGTCACAGGAGAGTGCACACAGACATTCAGGTCTATTCAAAGAAAGGTGAAACTCCGGAGAACTGGCAGGAGAAGAGAACAATCTAGACCAAATAGCCAATTTGGAAAGGGAGATAAATGGGAGAATTTTTCTGGTTTGGCTATTTTGACCTAGAATTTTCACGTCTCCAGTCATTTTCCTGAGTTTCACCATTCTTTGAATAGACCTGATGGCGTTATTTTGCTTGTGGTTTCCTTATTTGTTCTCAACATGCAATAAAATGTCGTTTTAACCAGTCCCAATAGTCAATACGTGGCGCACAGTGATACAAAACGTTACCATTTCTATGATGCATTCTTGCAGCTTGATCTTCCAGCCTATGCCCAATGCAAAGCAATCTTGTCCTGGAGACTTCATAGCGGCACAAATCCAGCCCCGGGGGGGGGTCTTTGTAGTTCTGTTAAAAAACAGGGAAACCCATGAATACACAACGCATCAGACGGCTCTAATGAAAGCTGTTACGATTCCACGTACAATGTTACGACAGCAGACATGCAGACGTTATTTTTCTTTAAATTTCCAAGTAAAAATAAATAAACTGTACTCCCATCCTTTAATCCAGTCTAAGGCTTGAGTGACTGTAGAGAGCAAGATATTCTGGACTGACAATTTCCTGGCTTCCCCTGTTGGCCAAAAAGGCGCTACTGCATGTATGAAAGCACCTGGTGCTCCATCGACCTGTCAATAAGCTTTCTCTCTGTAAATCTAATGTATGAAAGGTATATACATTTTTATAAGGGGTTATTCAAATAGCCGAATTTGCCACCGAATTGCACCGAGCGGTGAAATCCCCCTTACGGTGCAATTTCGTGTCAATTCAGCTATTCAAAAATCTGGCAATTTGAATTGTCATTTGAGGGTGTAATAGACGTAAGTGTAATAGACGGGAGCGCTAGTTATGAAAGCCACCCAAAAAAAACAAAATCCAGATACTGTTTGGAAGGAAAAATGTGAGGATGTTGTCTGAACGAGAAAATGGTTCAGTGGATCTCTGAATGATCAGAAATTATGCAGGAACGTGGATTATATTCTCATTTTTAAACGGATGTTCCCTATTTAAAGGGACACTACTACAAACTAGGGATGCACCGATACCACTTTTTTAAGACCGAGTACGAGTACCGATACTTTTTAAAAGTACTCACCGATACCGAGTACCGATACTTTTATTTAATGTCATGTGACGCTTTCCAATAGGAACAGACCTCATATAAAAATTTATATGAGATTGACCACAGCTCACATGGATTTGCCCCCAGCTCACATGGGTTTGCCCCCAGCACTCATGGGTTTGCCCCCAGCACTCATGGGTTTGCCCCCAGCACTCATGGGTTTGCCCCCAGCACTCATGGGTTTGCCCCCAGCACTCATGGGTTTGCCCCCAGCACTCATGGGTTTGCCCCCAGCACTCATGGGTTTGCCCCCAGCACTCATGGGTTTGCCCCCAGCACTCATGGGTTTGCCCCAGCTCTGATGGATTTGCCCCCAGCACTCATGGATTTGCCCCCAGGTCTCATGGATATGTCCCCCAGGTCTCATGGATATGTCCCCCAGGTCTCATGGATATGTCCCCCAGGTCACATGGATTTACCCCCCAGCTCACATGGATTTGACCCCCAGCTCACATGGATTTGACCCCCGGCTCACATGGATTTGACCCCCGGCTCACATGGATTTGACCCCCGGCTCACATGGATTTGCCCCCAGGCTCACATGGATTTGCCCCCAGGCTCACATGGATTTGCCCCCAGCTCTGATGGATATGTCCCCCAGGTCTCATGGATTTGCCCCCAGGTCTCATGGATTTGCCCCCAGGTCTCATGGATTTGCCCCCAGGTCTCATGGATTTGCCCCCAGGTCTCATGGATTTGCCCCCAGCTCGAACGCTGGGGAAGCTGGCCGTGTGCATGTAAAAAAAAAAAATATTCTGTAACATACCTTTTTATATCCATGGATTTTTTTTTTATTATTCTAAACGCCTTTTAAAAAAGTTGTATTTTTTTTCAACCCCCTGTTCGGCAGCGTTTGGCGGCTGATCGGAGGCGTTCGGCGGATCCGTTTTTTTTTTTCTCCCAATGGTTTTCTGATGCGTTTGGCAGGTTTATCTGCATACTTCGGGAATACTGCTGTTAATGCTGAATTCACCGCAGGGTCAGCAAATTGAGCTCGCCGAAAAGTGCCGAATGGAAAAGCACCAACATTTTGGTGCTCTTTTTTTTTTTTTTGCAGAAAAAAAAACCTGTATGAAAGAGAACTCCATAGTAAAGCTGGATTCTGCTTTCACCTAGACCTGTCTCTGGTTTTGGGTATAGCCATAATTACGCTCTGTTCCTTGTGGGTTGGCTACTTTAGCCCAGGGAAGCAAGGCACTATAAGCACCGCTCCTCACCATAAGAACGACCTAAACGGGGGGCTCGGGAGCCCCATTACAGACAGCGACGGGAAAGATATAAATCGTCATATCCCCATTGTCATTTGAGGGTGTAATAGACGGGAGCGCTAGTTATGAAAGCCACCCAAAAAAAACAAAATCCAGATACGGTTTGGAAGGAAAAATGTGAGGATGTTGTCTGAACGAGAAAATGGTTCAGTGGATCTCTGAATGATCAGAAATTATGCAGGAACGTGGATTATATTCTCATTTTTAAACGGATGTTCCCTATTTAAAGGGACACTACTACAAACTAGGGATGCACCGAAACCACTTTTTTAAGACCGAGTACCGATACTTTTTAAAAGTACTCACCGATACTGAGTACCGATACTTTTATTTAATGTCATGTGACGCTTTCCAATAGGAACAGACCGCATATAAAAATTTATATGAGATTGCCCCCAGCACTCATGGGTTTGCCCCCAGCACTCATGGGTTTGCCCCCAGCACTCATGGGTTTGCCCCAGCTCTGATGGATTTGCCCCCAGGTCTCATGGATATGTCCCCCAGGTCTCATGGATATGTCCCCCAGCTCACATGGATTTGACCCCCAGCTCACATGGATTTGACCCCCAGCTCACATGGATTTGACCCCCAGCTCACATGGATTTGCCCCCAGCTCACATGGATATGTCCCCCAGGTCTCATGGATTTGCCCCCAGGTCTCATGGATTTGCCCCCAGCTCTCATGGATTTGCCCCAGCTCTGATGGATATGTCCCCCAGGTCTCATGGATTTGCCCCCAGGTCTCATGGATTTGCCCCCAGCTCGAACGCTGGGGAAGCTGGCCGTGTGCATGTAAAGCACGCGGCCAGCGATCCCCTCCGGCGTGCCGCGATACTCACCCATCCTGAAGGTCCGGTCGCTGGGCAGTGATGCGATCACGTGGCCGACGGGTGCATCTGTGACGCGGCCTCCAGCCGAGATGCAGCGTCACAGGAGTGCCTAGTGGCCGCGGGAACGTATCACTGCCCAGCGACCGGACCTTCAGGATGGGTGAGTATCGCGGCGCGCCAGAGGGGAACGCTGGCCGCGTGCTTTACATGCACACGGCCAGCTTCCCCAGCGTTCGAGCTGGGGCAAATCCATGAGACCTGGGGGACATATCCATCAGAGCTGCTTCCCCAGCCCCGCGGATACCGGCAAGCCGGCCCAGCGTCGGCTTCCGGTATCGGCGGGATGTATCGGGCCGTTTGCACGAGTAACAAGTACTCGTGCAAACGGCAATATCGGCCCCGATACCGATACTAGTATCGGTATCGGTGCATCCCTACTACAAACATAAGCTGTAACTAGATTACTTGTGCATTACAACTAAAAACACATTATAAAACACATTATAAAACACACGCTGCTGTTTATTTTTTCTTTGTTTGAACCAATTACATGTAAAAAGGAGAATTATTTTTATCTCCTATTTCCATTGTGTAGACTTTTCCCCATGATGCAACATTTACCAAAATCTGTCCGAACGTTTTACATTGCGGCTGTGGTTTATCCTGTACAGCAGTGTTTCCCAAACCTGTCCTCAGGACCCGCTGACAGGCCAGGTTTGCAGATATCTGAAACACAGCACAGTGGATATGATTTGCTGCTCAGTGATTGCAGGAGTCGGTCTGCATTTCCCCAATCGGATCCTTAAAATCTGGCCTGGTTGAGTGTCCCAAGGACAGGTTTGGGAAAGACTGATGTACAGTATTTAACAGTTAATGAGGTGGAGGAGAGAATGTTTAGATAAGGCAGCAGGGGGTGTATTGTGTTCTCCAGGTTATTCTAGAAAAGAGCTGGCAGCTGAATGAGATAAAACAGGGAGCTTAAAATACTTCTAATCTACCCCCTGGTGATGTCCTTTGAATATATCCCACGCAATACAATGATGTGAGTCAGTGACTGACACATAGACTTCATTCTATGGCCAAAGCCACACAGTGAGGAGCAAGTGTTTGAAATATATGGGGAAGGAGCAGCTTACAACATAAAATATCGCACAATGGATGCAGCCAGTGACACATAAAGAGGAAAATATTTTCATAACTAAACATACAAGAGAAAAACAAAGCACATGTTAGATATCAGCAACATAAAATAAACACAATAAGGACATTTCATTTTTTGGTGGTTGTGGAAGGACCACTTATGTATAGAAGCACCATAAAAAAAAAATCATTCTTTAACAATTTATCTTTTTTCGGCAATGCTGAATGTTTTTGTAGACAAGAATATTAATTAAAACCAATTTATTTTCAGGTTATAAACATAAAAATAGGATGCTTTTGCGAAAGTAAAGCGCATACATGCGCGAAGAGAACAAGAGTGAGGCGCGACCCCTTTCCCGAGAATCTGACGTCCACAGTTTCCATTAATAGAAGTATGCTCTTAATTAAGCGTCTTGTTGTGCATACATATGTGAGAATTTACACACAACCTGGTTAAACGCAGACTTTTATTATATTTTTCCCCATTAAAACAAGATTCTATAAATAGCCTATGGAGCTTATTGCTACAGGAAGTTGCCTGAAGAAAAAAAAATTAGGTCACATAACAATGAGCTCATAACACACAACTGAATGAAAGGGGGAAAAAAAAAAAGGACCCCATTATGTCACTGCACAAATTACACACATATATCTCGGTTGTGTTTATGGTCACCTGTAGTAAAGAAGATTGGATTCACTGAGAGGGAAAACTACGAAGTCACAGAAAGAGCGAAGAAAAACCACGGAAAGAATTGTGCATGAGCAGAAAGGAGGCAGAGAGCGGGCGCGAAAGAAGCATAGGGCAAGCGGCAAACGAGAGAGCGAGCGGCAAGCAAATAGAACGAGCATCAAAGAGAACAAACGAGTGCCAAAAAGAACAAGCACCAGAGAGAGAGAGCGCCAAACGAGAGCGCCAAAGAGAACGTAGGAGCGCCAAAGAGAACGAACGAGCGCCAAAGAGAGAGAACGAGCGCCAAAGAGAACGTACGAGCGCCAAAGAGAACGTACGAGTGCCAAAGAGAACGTACGAGCGCCAAAGAGAACGTACGAGCGCCAAAGAGAACGAACGAGCGCCAAAGAGAACGAACGAGCGCCAAAGAGAACGAACGAGCGCCAAAGAGAACGAACGAGCGCCAAAGAGAACGAACGAGCGCCAAAGAGAACGAACGAGCGCCAAAGAGAACGAACGAGCGCCAAAGAGAACGAACGAGCGCCAAAGAGAACGAAGGAGCGCCAAAGAGAGAGCGAGTGCCAAACGAGAGAGCGAGCGCCACACAAAGCGAGAGCCAGTTCCAAACAGACCGAGCGTGAAATACAGAATAAGGTAGCGCACACTGTGCCAGTAGTATACGTCAGGTTATGGGCCACTGGGCGGTTAAAGCAAACAGTCCTCACCTGTAAATTCCATTACCAGAGGAAAATATAAATCACCTGTACTCGCACAGCACATTTTTGACCTGTATCATGTATGTCGAGAGTCAGAAGGCTAGGCCTTCATGTTTTTGGACTACAACTCCCATGATGCTTGGATACGCAGTTTGGCTGAGCCTCATGGGAAATGTAGCTGCACAACATGTGACGGGCTGACCTTGCTGACATTTGGTGTTTTCCAGGATATAAACAAAAACAAGACAAAGCGCTACAAACCAAATGTGGACCTGAGCAAAGACAACAAGGCGATCAACTGATTGGAGGATCCCTTCCGCTCTCCCTGAATGAAGATCTGTCCCCCTAGGTTTAGAAAGTGAGACATAAACTCACCTTGCACTTACAGCTTACGATATGGCACCCCAGGCCAAAAATGTGCAACTCCGCAGAGTGAAAAGCAGGGAGCAAAGTATCGGCGCTCAATCCCTGAAGATTCTGTGCTATACGAATAAAACAAATTTACAATCAGCAACTTGAATCCTCTTGGAATGCTGCTCTACAAGTCACAATCCCTGCGGAGGGATACTGCCCCGAAATACAAGAATCCCTGTGGAGGGATACTGCCCCGAAATACAAGAATCCCTGTGGAGGGATACTGCCCCGAAATACAAGAATCCCTGTGGAGGGATACTGCCCCGAAATACAAGAATCCCTGTGGAGGATACTGCCCCGAAATACAAGAATCCCTGTGGAGGGATACTGCCCCGAAATACAAGAATCCCTGTGGAGGGATACTGCCCCGAAATACAAGAATCCCTGTGGAGGGATACTGCCCCGAAATACAAGAATCCCTGTGGAGGGATACTGCCCCGAAATACAAGAATCCTGTGGAGGGATACTGCCCCGAAATACAAGAATCCCTGTGGAGGGATACTGCCCCGAAATACAAGAATCCGCGTGGAGGGATACTGCCCCGAAATACAAGAATCCCTGTGGAGGGATACTGCCCCGAAATACAAGAATCCCTGTGGAGGGATACTGCCCCGAAATACAAGAATCCCTGTGGAGGATACTGCCCCGAAATACAAGAATCCCTGTGGAGGGATACTGCCCCGAAATACAAGAATCCCTGTGGAGGGATACTGCCCCGAAATACAAGAATCCCTGTGGAGGGATACTGCCCCGAAATACAAGAATCCCTGTGGAGGGATACTGCCCCGAAATACAAGAATCCCTGTGGAGGGATACTGCCCCGAAATACAAGAATCCCTGTGGAGGGATACTGCCCCGAAATACAAGAATCCCTGTGGAGGGATACTGCCCCGAAATACAAGAATCCCTGTGGAGGGATACTGCCCCGAAATACAAGAATCCCTGTGGAGGGATACTGCCCCGAAATACAAGAATCCGCGTGGAGGGATACTGCCCCGAAATACAAGAAGAAGTAGTTCAATTATTTGTAAAAAATGTGAGGGCTCTGCAAAACGTGAGTGTGGTCTGGGTGACTATACATTCCTATCTGTGCTATACGATTATTCTTCGTTTTCCTTGTGGTCCCTTTATATACATGTGGCAACAAGAAGATTATCGAGACTCATGATAATATAAATGTAATCTATAAAACCGCTCGTCTGACACTGGCACAAACCATACTGTGCAAAGCGGCGACACGTCTTCTCCAGGCAGCTCCGTCTGAGGTTATTAATGTTTAACTCAGTCTTACGTTAAACAGGGTGCGCTACACAAACTGATTAATCAGACAACAGATTAATCGATAATGACAATAGTTGACAACTATTGTCATTATCGCTTAGTTGTCGATTAAATCGATTAGTTGTTTCAGCCCTATGGGGCATCTGATGGTGCCTTTGAAGACGCGAGTTATCTCGATCTCTGTAGCGAATGGGGTTAATGGTGGGACAAGAGGGTCTTGCTGCAGTCAGCCATTATTTTGTTCTTCTCAATGGCTAGAGAAGTTATAGCAGCTGCTTTCTAAGGGCAAGCTGGTCAGTGACCTGGTGGTTTGGGCCTATGCCTTTTAAAAAGTAACATAGGAGATCATGCCATACTGCAAACACCGAACACACACATTGGCAAAATAGGGTTGGAGTGTGTACGCGGTTTCACCTTAAAGTGATCACTCTTTAAAATGCCATATATAGACTTTGTTTAACCCTTGACTTAAAGTCACTGTCTCACAATACCGCCGGAACAGAATTCATGACTATAAAACGAGGTGCGGAATCAGACTGTTTATTGTATCATTTTACGCGGTTATCTAGTATAAAACATTGGCACTTTCCAGCAAATCATAGACAAGAGAGATAAACAAGTGCATCTTAACAAAGAGGAAATCACATACTAGGCACTTCTGAATACATAATAAGGATCACATCATAGAATTCCCAGAAATTAGGTAAAAGCCAGTAAATTAAACTTAACTAACTAGCCAACGGGGAGTTAATACACGTGTCCTTGGGGTGTGAGGAAGCTTTGCATAGAGGTGTGTTTATAAAAAGGTAGCCAAGCCTAAATTCTAAACTTAATTCTAGCCAACACTGCACATACACATCCAAAACATAGGTGGTAGGCAATTTAACCCTTTCAAACCCTAACAAGTAAATGCACCCACCTCTTACTCAAGGAAAAGCAGGATCTAAATGATTTGAGCTTCATCCATGCTGAGGAGATGTACGTCAGGCACCATGAAAGAGCAATTATCCATGAATGCCTGGGATGAAGAAGAAGAAACTTTCTAAATAGGGCGAGGAGGAAACAAAACATTCTAAAGATTCTCAAAATCCAAGAAAAGTCATCGCTCGGGCATCCAAGACCAAAAAGAACATTGGGTTCAGATAAGGTCTTCAACACCTTCCCAATCATAACCTGGGAAGAGACTGCCAAAATCACAGATCCTGTAATTAACATTGTACTAGGAGTGAAGAGAAAAAAAAAAAAAAAAAGCACAAAATGACAACTGTGCAGAACTCCTTTAATCAAGTCTCATACAACCAATTCTCAGCAATAACAGACCTTTGACTTTTTTTAGAGGCAGCAAGAGAAACAGATAAGGCCGGGGTCAGACGAGCGCGCTAGGTGCGCCCGCTGCAGCGTTTTAACGGGGCCGGTCACACGCTGTAGCGTGCAGACGAATGGCGCACGCTACAAGTGGACGTGCAGAAGGCCTCCCCGTCAAAACGCTAGACGCGCTTTGGACTGTGCTGAAAAGCATGATCCTCCATAAGGGGAGAGGAAAAAAAAATATATAATATATATTTTTTGAGCCTTACAGCACTGAGCGCAGTAACTGCATTTAGTGAGGTGGCCAGACGGGTGTCAGAGTGGAAGGACAACCACTGTCACAGATGCTCATCTGGCCCCAGCCAAAGACGGCTCCTTTAGACAGAGTGTTTGATATAGCTCATTTTCTCCATGCGAAGAACCTTTTCCCTGCGATGCTTGTGAAATCTCCTTTCCTCCAGTCTTGGATGACCTTTCATTGTTTGCGCAGTGCTGCCAATAACCAGGTCACCAGAGATCCATTTATTTGAACAATGAAATCTTATGCAGTTTTAGACCCATTTTTAAAAAGGTAAAACAGCACAAATTTTCCAATCTCTATAAATATAGGTTGAGTATGGTAAATATGGTAAAAAAAATAATAGAAATTTCTGCAATGAAATGACCAAAAATCTGGAAAAGTCCATGCCTGACCTACCGCAACTAGGAAAAAAATAATAATCTTAATTTGGCATAAAATGGCCTTGAGGCCGAGTGGATAAGATGTATAGGACACAGAAAATAATTATTTGTTTAGATTTGGATCCCATTATTTTGTGCAAACCGTCTAAAATCTGAAAAAAGCAGTCCTGCTCCCAAACATTTCGGATTAAGATACCCAACTTTTTAGCAAAATCTTCAGTTTACCAATTAATTTCCTTTGTTTTACAGATTGCCTCTGCGTGGAAAAAAAAAAAAAAAAGTAAAAAATGATGCACAAGATAAAAAAAAATAAAATAAAACAACAAACACCACAATTCAAGTCAAAGTGAAATCGTCAGGAAGATACATATTCCAGGTGTGTGTCCTGTTCTTATATCAGGATTGTGATGAACAACTTCAAAGAAAGGGGGAGGGTGGAAAAAAAATAAATAAAAACCCAAAATAAAGAAAATCAAAAAATAGGCCGACTCACTAGATTAAATAGCCCTGGGGCGATAGGATTTTGTGCATTTTGCCTAATGTGCAATTCAACAGCAGTGATAAGAAAACTGCTCACTTGCCATGGCAACCCCTGGAATTACAAGCTCCGCCACATCTGAGAAGCAGATATCATGCGTCCATGCGGCTCGACAGACAGGCACATTTTTATTATTAGCCGTTATTATCGCACAGGCTGCGCGGGCGGCCAGTCAGGGATAGGGAGATTTTGGAGACTTCATATATAGAATCTACTCACATGTGAAATTAAAAACGGTATGTAGAGGTACATTGTGACACGTTATTACTTGTTTAATAGGAATACTATGAGATTCCATGGAATCTAGGATCAGACGACACATTCAATAACAAGCGACCAAGACACACGCGATTAGCGATACTTCAAACAGCTGCCCAACGAGCGGCCCCTCTAAGTCTTTGAAGGTGGCTCCCGTTGGAACATGGCCAGCCGCAGGGGCCTGTCGGAATGCAGTTAGAGCATTCCCGACAGCTGCCCCAGCCCCTTGGACACTTGGCAAGCCAGCTCATTGCTGGCTTCCGGTATCGGGGGCATCTCCATGAGGACTACCAGTAAGTACTCGTACAAATGGTGGTATCGGCACCGATACTAGTATCGGTGCATCCCTAATACATACAGTTGTGTTCAAAATTATTCAACCCCCAATGCTGTAAAGGGTTTTAGGGAATTTAGTGTACATTTGTAATTGTATTCAGAATGAAATCCTACAAGGCCTTTTTAAAGAACCATATGCAACTAAAATGACATCAATTGGTTTTGTAATACAGTAGTAAATGTTTCTTTTGTGAATTCTTCATTGACACAATTATTCAACCCCTTAAAGACTACCACTCTGAAGAACAGAGGTTCATTCAAGTGTTTTCAATCAGGTATTGAAAACACCTGTGGATGTCACGGAGCAGCAATAAAGCATAATAAGCACCAATTAGGCAGCTTTAAAAGGACTGTGATACTCAGCTCCTTCTAGACATTTACTGGTGTGGTTACAAACATGGTGAAGTCAAGAGAATAGTCCAGCAAGACAAGAGAAGAGGTGATTACTCTTCACAGGAAGGGCAATGGCTATAAGAAGATTGCAAAGATGTTAAACATACCAAGAGAGACCATAGGAAGCATCATTCGCAAATTCAAGGCAAAGGGCACTGTTGAAACGCTACCTGGTCGTGGCAGAAAGAAGATGCTGACTTCGACTGCTGTGCGCTACCTGAAGCGTAGAGTGGAGAAAAGTCCCCGTGTTACTGCTGAGGAACTGAGAAAAGATTTGTCAGATGTGGGTACTGAAGTTTCAGCTCAGACAATACGGCGCACACTGCGTAATGAAGGCCTCCATGCCAGAACTCCCAGGCGCACCCCCTTGCTGTCTCCAAAGAATAAGAAGAGTCGACTGCAGTATGCCAAAAGTCATGTGGACAAACCACAGAAGTTTTGGGATAGTGTTCTGTGGACTGATGAAACAAAATTAGAACTGTTTGGGCCCATGGATCAACGCTATGTTGGAGGAGGAAGAACAAGGCCTATGAAGAAAAGAACACCTTGCCTACTGTGAAGCTTGGCGGGGGGGGGTCAATCATGCTTTGGGGCTGTTTTGCTTCTGCAGGTACAGGGAAGCTTCAGCGTGTGCAAGGTACCATGAATTCTCTTCAGTACCAGGAGATATTGGATGACAATGTGATGCAGTCCGTCACAAACCTGAGGCTTGGGAGACGTTGGACCTTTCAACAGGACAATGATCCCAAGCATACCTCCAAGTCCACTAGAGCATGGTTGCAGATTAAAGGCTGGAACATTTTGGAGTGGCCATCGCAGTCACCTGACTTAAAGAAAGCAGTTGCAGTGCGCAAACCTAAGAATGTGACTGAACTGGAGGCTTTTGCCCATGACGAATGGGCGAAGATACCCGTAGATCGCTGCAAGACACTTGTGTCAAGCTATGCTTCACGTTTAAAAGCTGTTATAACTGTAAAAGGATGTTGTACTAAGTACTAAGATTGAATGTCACTTGGGGGTTGAATAAAACTGATAATGATGTGAGCACAGAAAAGACATTTGTGGTTATTTCATTATAAATGTTATGTTATATTTGTCTGACCTACACGTGCCTCTTTGATTTAATTGTAAGCAAGATGACTGAATGATCAAAATCAATGTCAAACTGGCCAAAACACTCAATTTCAGTGGGGGTTGAATAATTTTGAACACAACTGTATGTATAAATACATTTATCAACAGAGTATAGCAGTCTGTAGTGATACCTTTATTGGACTAACGTTACATTTAAAATTCAAGCTTTCGAGAGTATAACCTCTCTTCCTCAGGTCTGGAAGCTTTACTGATCAAAATCATAGAATTAAACCTTAAGACATTATTGGGCACACTGGTGGGGCTGTTAGATGTTGTAAATAGCCAAATAGTATGGTCAAAATGGGGATAGAAAAAAAGAACACACAAAAACCCCAAAAACATTGAGGGATCTTAAGCCCATAAAAAAAACCAAAAAAAAAAAAAACCAAACCACAGCCAGAATTCTAAACGTTATTGTAATGGGTTGAAAATCCAGAATCCACACTAAGTCCTTCTTTTATAGTGTTAAAATATGTGATCATTTTCATTTCATGTGTCTTGCGTTCACGGTGGTCTTTAAAATTTCCTTTGAGGATTTTAATCCTGGGGTTTTGGATGGAGTGGCCTGTTAGATTGAAGTGATGTCCCAACTGGGTACAATGTGTATTTTCCTGGTGGTTCTTGATGGCAACTCTGTGCAGGTTCATCCTGAGATTTAGTTTAAGGCTGGTTTATGAATATAATTCCTATGTATTCTTCTGTGTTCTTTTATAGACGTATTTAACTTGCCACCTGAATACCAGATGCAGTGCACTCCACAGGTATTCCATCCCACGGACTTTATTTGAGCAGTACAAGAAGAATAAAAAAAAAATGTGACGTTTAGGCTCTACATAAGCCTAATCCTGCATAGATAACACACACACACACATCTCTGAATATATACAACAACCACCATTCCCCGTATCATGTAGGAGGGATCCACAAGAGCACAAATTTAACCCCTACATCTCACAAGGCAACGTGGATAACATAAAACATCATTTTGGATACTTACTTACAAAATTACCCAAAACTGTACAATCTTACTATTCAGGTTGATCACAATTCTGGATTGCAGCTTCAAAACGTACAGCCTAACACAAAAAAAAAAAAAAAAAGGAGAGGGAGATCAGAAAAAAAACATATCAAGATTAAATTTCTTAGGCCGGGGTCACACAAGTGTTCTGTGAGTGGACGTTCCTTCCACTCTGACGCCTTTGTGGCCACCTCGCTGAGCGCAGTTAGTGCACTCAGCGCTACAAAGCAAGATCTTCCAATGAAGGATAGCGCTTTGCAGCCTCGTCCTACGTCTGTTGTAGCTTTTTGACGGGGAGACTGAAAGCACGTCCGGTAGAAGCACGCGCAACTAGTGCGCACGCTACACTGTGTGGCCCTCCCCGTTGAGCCGTCACATGGGGTAGAGCCGGATACAGTGAAGAGCGCCACACTGGCGTACCCCAGCCTTATTCAGGCACCTGGGCCATAATGTATCCAATCTATGGATCCATTTCTTCTTTTTCTTGAGCAACAGTACTCACTCAATCACCATCATGCCCAAGTGGAGGCACCCAACTGGCCATTATTCAGAGAAAATGAATGATAACAAAACCATTTCTTTTCACTCATGGTTAGTGTTTGGCTGAAGCCATTTATTAATTATAATGACAACAGAAACAAACCAAATGACCCCGATCAAAAGTTTACATACCCAGTTCTTAATACTGTGTATTGGCCCCTTTAACATCAATGACAGCTTGAAGTCTTTTGTGGTATTTGCAGATGAGGCTCTTTATCTTCTTATCAAATAGTAAAGCGTCCAGTTGCTGTAAATTCTTGGGCCGTCTTGCATGATATACACGTTTGAGATCTCCCCAGAGTGGCTCAATGATATTGAGGTCAGGAGATGGAGATGGCCACTCCAGAACCTTCACTTTATGCTGCTGTAGCGAATGACCGGTCGACCTGGCCTTGTGTTTTGGATCATTGTCATGTTGGAATGTCAGTACGTCCCATGCGCAGCTTCTGGGCTGATGAATGCAAATTTTCCTCCAGTATTTTTTGATAACATACTATATTCATACTGCCATCAATTTTGACCAAATTTCCTATACCTTTGTAGCTCACACATCCCCAAAGCATCAGCGATCCACCTTTGGTTTCACAGTAGTAATGGTGTACCTTCCATCATAGGCCTTGTAGACCCCTCTCCAAACGTAGCATTTATGGTTGTGATTAAAAAGTTCTATTTTGGTCTGATCACTCCAAATGACTTTGTGTCAGAAGGTTTGAGGCTGGTATCTGTGCTGTTTGGTGTATTGTAACCAGGATACTTTGTGGCATTTGCGTAGTAATGGCTTTCTTCTGGCGACTCGATCATGCAGCCCATCTTTCTTCAAGTGCATCTTGAAACAGCCACACCACGTGTTTTCAGAGAGTCCTGTATTTCACCTGAAGTTATTTGTGGGTTTTTCTTCGCATCCCAAACAATTTTCCTGGCAGTTGTGGCTGAAATTTTAGTTGGTCTACCTGACTGGTTTGGTTTCCACAGAACCCCTCATTTTCCACTTCTTAGAGTTTGAACACTGCTGATTGGCTGATTCTCAATTCCTTGGATATCTTTTTAGATCGCTTTCCTTGTTTATACAGTTCAACTACCTTTTACCGCAGATCCTTTGACAATTCTTTTGCATTCCCCATGGCTCAGAATCCAGAAACGTCAGTGCAGCACTGGATGAAAGATGCAAGGGTCTGTCATGAGTCCCTGTGGATTCTACACTGCACCCGACGTGGGCTCTCCCTGTGGATTCTACGCGGCGCCTAAACGTGGGCTCTCCCTGTGGATTCTACGCAGCGCCCAGACGTGGGCTCTCCCTGTGGATTCTATGCAGCGCCCAGACGTGGGCTCTCCCTGTGGATTCTACGCAGCGCCCAGACGTGGGCTCTCCCTGTGGATTCTACGCAGCGCCCAGACGTGGGCTCTCCCTGTGGATTCTACGCAGCGCCCAGACGTGGCTCTCCCTGTGGATTCTACGCAGCGCCCAGACGTGGGCTCTCCCTGTGGATTCTACGCAGCGCCCAGACGTGGGCTCTCCTGTGGATTCTACGCAGCGCCCAGACGTGGGCTCTCCCTGTGGATTCTACGCAGCGCCTAAACGTGGGCTCCCTGTGGATTCTACGCAGCGCCCAGACGTGGGCTCTCCCTGTGGATTCTACACTGCACCCGACGTGGGCTCTCCCTGTGGATTCTACGCAGCGCCAGACGTGGGCTCTCCCTGTGGATTCTACGCAGCGCCCAGACGTGGGCTCTCCCTGTGGATTCTACACTGCACCCAGACGTGGGCTCTCCCTGTGGATTCTACACTGCACCCGACGTGGGCTCTCCCTGTGGATTCTACGCAGCGCCCAGACGTGGGCTCTCCCTGTGGATTCTACGCAGCGCCCAGACGTGGGCTCTCCTGTGGATTCTACGCAGCGCCCAGACGTGGGCTCTCCCTGTGGATTCTACGCAGCGCCCAGACGTGGGCTCTCCCTGTGGATTCTACGCAGCGCCCAGACGTGGGCTCTCCTGTGGATTCTACGCAGCGCCCAGACGTGGGCTCTCCCTGTGGATTCTACGCAGCGCCCAGACGTGGGCTCCCTGTGGATTCTACGCAGCGCCCAGACGTGGGCTCTCCCTGTGGATTCTACGCAGCGCCCAGACGTGGGCTCTCCCTGTGGATTCTACGCAGCGCCCAGACGTGGGCTCTCCCTGTGGATTCTACACTGCACCCGACGTGGGCTCTCCCTGTGGATTCTACGCAGCGCCCAGACGTGGGCTCTCCCTGTGGATTCTACGCAGCGCCCAGACGTGGGCTCTCCCTGTGGATTCTACGCAGCGCCCAGACGTGGGCTCTCCCTGTGGATTCTACGCAGCGCCCAGACGTGGGCTCTCCCTGTGGATTCTACGCAGCGCCCAGACGTGGGCTCTCCTGTGGATTCTACGCAGCGCCCAGACGTGGGCTCTCCCTGTGGATTCTACGCAGCGCCCAGACGTGGGCTCTCCCTGTGGATTCTACGCAGCGCCCAGACGTGGGCTCTCCCTGTGGATTCTACGCAGCGCCCAGACGTGGGCTCTCCCTGTGGATTCTACGCAGCGCCCAGACGTGGGCTCTCCCTGTGGATTCTACGCAGCGCCCAGACGTGGGCTCTCCCTGTGGATTCTACGCAGCGCCAGACGTGGGCTCTCCCTGTGGATTCTACGCAGCGCCCAGACGTGGGCTCTCCCTGTGGATTTTACGCAGCGCCCAGACGTGGGCTCTCCCTGTGGATTCTACGCAGCGCCCAGACGTGGGCTCTCCCTGTGGATTCTACGCAGCGCCCAGACGTGGGCTCTCCCTGTGGATTCTACGCAGCGCCCAGACGTGGGCTCTCCCTGTGGATTCTACGCAGCGCCCAGACGTGGGCTCTCCCTGTGGATTCTACGCAGCGCCCAGACGTGGGCTCTCCCTGTGGATTCTACGCAGCGCCCAGACGTGGGCTCTCCCTGTGGATTCTACGCAGCGCCCAGACGTGGGCTCTCCCTGTGGATTCTACGCAGCGCACTCCAGTGAGATTACAATTTTGAGCGCCAAGTCTTCCGAACGTAGCGCTAACTAATGTTTAAGCAGACGGCAATCTCAAGGCAAACTCCGGGATTATTTTTACAGAAATATTCCATTTCAGAGGCACATTGTGACCTAAGCGAATGACCCCCAATAAATCCGAGCAAAGACGTACAACGTTCTAATTACTTTGCGCTTGTCCCAGATCAGATAAGATCTTAAAATCGGAAAACAAAAACTGCTCCGCTCGTGTCCCATTGGTTCGGCCTGAAAAACATACATGAAATATCTGATTCGCTACGTGGTATGTTACAGGTGGCGATTTAAGACACGGGTAAAGTCACCTTGCAATATCTTTCACAATGATTCATTGAACCATGGAGGAAAAATAGGGAAAAAAATATAAAAACCATCTGCTGGCCGGTGAAATATGCAATCTTCATACCAGGCTGGTGCGTCGGGTGGTTCGGTTTCAGAAAGAAAAAGGAATCCACATACACGTACCACCGTATCAGCAGTGCGTGGCCCTTTACTATCCAGATATAGAAACACAAAACCAGGCTGCTGCACACTGTCAACGCGCCGCGCAGGAACACGAACGCGCGCGCTATTGTATTATATCTACATAATCAAGCAGGGAAATTACAGGTTCAGGAACATTTAAAAGGCGAGCTGTCTGTCAGGTGCTCGGCAATCCACAAATAACCATTTCACATGAGGTCCTCAAAAACTGTATAATTCATCTTGAAATAAAACAGACACGGGCTCGTGGGGGCGGGGGGTTACGTGTGACTCAGACATAATTTCATGCCTCAGCTTATGTAATTTTTTTTGTTGTTATTTTGCCTCTGCATTTTGGAACCTGGTCCAATTTCTACGAGTTGTAAACAAAAAAAAATGATCAATAAAAAAAAACAATTGGACTGGAAATGTCCCGATATACGTCTCATGCCAAGGATCACCGCGGCAGAATAGATAGAGCAGCGAATGGATAAATTGATGAAAAAAAGCATAGATTTGTTCAAATAAAGAATAATCGTCTCCATCGCAAACATTTCATCGGTACAGATGGGTAAGACTACAACAGAAGCCTATGCTGAGGACGAGTGGCAGGAGAGAGCAGGACAAGCCTGGACCAAAGAAAGTGTGCAGGCATGCTGCAAAGGAAGCCTGGTGCATCGAAGTATGCTCTGCAGGGGAGGAGTTTATCAAGCAGGGCCAATCAGTAAGCAGGAGGTAAAAGGAGCAGCAGGCACAACGATTAGCGCCCTGCACCTCAGGAACACAAAGTAACAAGGCATGAAAACATAAGTAAGTGCAATGCAGGGATGCCAAACTCTGCCCCCCTCCCCCGGATTTTTGTGAACTACAACTCCCATGCTCCTCCAGCCATCTAATGTATTTAAAGATTTGGGAATTGCAGTCCAATCGACTTCTGGTCAGGCCGGAGTTGGATCCCTGATCTAAGGAGTAAGAAAATCTCAGAGCCAAAGATACCCCCTCCCATTGAGGGGGTAAAATGATTTTGAGTCCTGGGATACATAGATGCCAAAAATATTCTTTACAGCCCGAAACTGTGGCTGCCGAAGACCCAAGGGTTCTGTGCCAGCGGTCAGTGTAAACCCACCTAGGGCCATGCAGCACTAAGCACACCCATCCGACAGACCTGGCGGAGATCAGCAGCGAGTGAGGAGCAGTGAGAGTCTTTACAGATGAGGAACAAAAAAACAAATTCTTTTCAAGTGATTCAGCAACAGATGAGAAATCTGACACAAAGAACAACTCACATCAACAAAACCAAATAACTGAGGATTTAAAAGTCCGCTGTGAAGAAAGGCCACGTCTGAAGTGTGTGCGGAACGAGCAGCGAGGGACCCCGGCCAAGATAAGAATACTGTAAGAGAGAATGGAGGGGCCCACGTGTAATGACTTTATGATCAGCAGGTTGTGCAGACTCCTGAGACACGGGGGGGGGGGCACTGACACACAGAAAGGTTTTATTTGTGTGGAAAGCAGTGTGGCTGTACCTGTACTTCACTGCATTCAGCACAGTGCACATATCCGGGGCCTGCATACAAAAATGTACTCCCGATCAGTGTGCGGCCACGGAGTACCCTGGGGTTCAGCACACCTCCACAATGAGGGCAACTGCATCCAGCTCCCTGCAGGAGCAAAGAGGTACTCAGGACCCTGCGGTGGTCATCTAGCTCCCTGCATGAACCTGAGAGGTTCACAGGGCTCTGTGAGGTACCCATAAAGCTCACTGAACCCGAGGTGTGCACAGGGCTCCCTGCATGAACCTGAGAGGTACACAGGGCTCCGGCAGTGCCCATAGAGCTCCCTTCCTGAAGCTGAGAGGTGGAAAGGGCTTCCTGTGGTTCCCATACAGTTCCCTACAAGAACCTGCGGTGGCCATACAGCTCCTTGCATGAGCCCGAGAGGTATACAGGACCTCTGCGGTGGCCATACAGCTCCTTGCATGAGCCCGAGAGGTACACAGGACCTCGGCGGTGGCCATACAGCTCCTTGCATGAGCCCGAGTGGTACACAGGACCCCAGTGGTGGCCATACAGCTCCCTGCAAGAGCCTAAGAGGCACACAGGACTCACTGCAGCACCGACACAGCTCCCAGCATGAAACGTCAAGCAATCATTGTCCTGTGATGTATCTGCTGGGATTGTAGCCCCTAGTGCAGGTATCAGCATCCTATACTGTAAATTAGCGTCTCCTATACTCAATGTACAGAGGCAGCAGCAACAGCCGACATGCAAACAAATGTGCGGCTCTGCCGGAATAAGACGAGAGGTTAGCAGTAACAAAGTAACCAGCTGGGATGTTTCTAATACCTATAACGGCTCAGCCGGAATAAGACGAGAGGTTAGCAGTAACAAAGTAACGAGCTGGGATGTTTCTAAGAACTATAACAGCTCAGCTGGAATAAGACGAGAGGTTAGCAGTAACAAAGTAACGAGTTGGGATGTTTCTAATACCCATAACGGCTCAGCCGGAATAAGACGAGAGGTTAGCAGTAACAAAGTAACGAGCTGGGATGTTTCTAATAACTATAACGGCTCAGCTGGAATATGACAAGAGGTTAGCAGTAACAAAGTAACGAACTGGGATGTTTCTAATAACTATAACGGCTCAGCTGGAATAAGACGAGAGGTTAGCAGTAACAAAGTAACGAACTGGGATGTTTCTAATAACTATAACGGCTCAGCTGGAATAAGACGAGAGGTTAGCAGTAACAAAGTAACGAACTGGGATGTTTCTAATAACTATAACGGCTCAGCCGGAATAAGACGAGAGGTTAGCAGTAACAAAGTAACGAGCTGGGATGTTTCTAATAACTATAACGGCTCAGCTGGAATAAGACGAGAGGTTAGCAGTAACAAAGTAACGAGCTGGGATGTATCTAATAACTATAACGGCTCAGCTGGAATAAGACGAGAGGTTAGCAGTAACAAAGTAACGAGCTGGGATGTTTCTAATAACTATAACGGCTCAGCCGGAATAAGACGAGAGGTTAGCAGTAACAAAGTAACGAGCTGGGATGTTTCTAATAACTATAACGGCTCAGCCGGAATAAGACGAGAGGTTAGCAGTAACAAAGTAACGAGTTGGGATGTTTCTAATAACTATAACGGCTCTGCCGGAATAAGACGAGAGGTTAGCAGTAACAAAGTAACGAACTGGGATGTTTCTAATAACTATAACGGATCAGCCGGAATAAGACGAGAGGTTAGCAGTAACAAAGTAACGAGCTGGGATGTTTCTAATAACTATAACGGCTCAGCCGGAATAAGACGAGAGGTTAGCAGTAACAAAGTAACGAGTTGGGATGTTTCTAATAACTATAACGGCTCTGCCGGAATAAGACGAGAGGTTAGCAGTAACAAAGTAACGAACTGGGATGTTTCTAATAACTATAACGGCTCAGCCGGAATAAGACGAGAGGTTAGCAGTAACAAAGTAACGAGTTGGGATGTTTCTAATAACTATAACGGCTCTGCCGGAATAAGACGAGAGGTTAGCAGTAACAAAGTAACGAGCTGGGATGTTTCTAATAACTATACGGCTCAGCTGGAATATGACAAGAGGTTAGCAGTAACAAAGTAACGAGCTGGGATGTTTCTAATAACTATAACGGCTCAGCCGGAATAAGACGAGAGGTTAGCAGTAACAAAGTAACGAGTTGGGATGTTTCTAATAACTATAACGGCTCAGCCGGAATAAGACGAGAGGTTAGCAGTAACAAAGTAACGAGCTGGGATGTTTCTAATAACTATAACGGATCAGCCGGAATAAGACGAGAGGTTAGCAGTAACAAAGTAACGAGCTGGGATGTTTCTAATAACTATAACGGATCAGCCGGAATAAGACGAGAGGTTAGCAGTAACAAAGTAACGAGCTGGGATGTTTCTAATAACTATAACGGCTCAGCCGGAATAAGACGAGAGGTTAGCAGTAACAAAGTAACGAGCTGGGATGTTTCTAATAACTATAACGGATCAGCTGGAATATGACAAGAGGTTAGCAGTAACAAAGTAACGAGCTGGGATGTTTCTAATAACTAACGGCTCAGCCGGAATAATACGAGAGGTTAGCAGTAACAAAGTAACGAGCTGGGATGTTTCTAATAACTATAACGGCTCAGCCGGAATAAGACGAGAGGTTAGCAGTAACAAAGTAACGAGCTGGGATGTTTCTAATAACTATAACGGCTCAGCTGGAATAAGACGAGAGGTTAGCAGTAACAAAGTAACGAGCTGGGATGTATCTAATAACTATAAGACGAGAGGTTAGCAGTAACAAAGTAACGAGTTGGGATGTTTCTAATACCTATAACAGCTCAGCTGGAATAAGGTCCTACAGGTGTCCTAGCGGCAGCTCCAGATATAAAAGGTAGCTGCATACACTGCACCATCCTGCCATCTCCAGGTCCCTCTACCTCTCACCACGTTCTGACCGCACAGCAGGAGTCAAGCCCATCGGAGGCTTCACCAGCTCTCTGTCAATCGATTCTTGGCGCTAAGGCTTTTTGCACAGCAGGGTCACTTTAATATGAAGCAGTCCGATACAGCCACATACAGTCATGGCCGAAATTGTTGGCACCCCAGACATTTTTCCAGAAAATCAAGTATTTCTCACAGAAAAATATTGCAGTAACACATTATACTATACACATGTTTATTCCCTTTGTGTGTGTTGGAACAAAACAAAAAAAGGGAGGAAAAAAGCAAATTGGACATAATGTCACACAAAACTCCAGAAATGGGCTGGACAAAATTCTCGGCACCCTTTCAAAATTTTGGCTAAATAAGATTGTTGTTTCAAGCATGTGATGCTCCTGTAAACTCACCTGGGGCAAGTAACAGGTGTGGGCAATATAAAAAAATCACACCTGAAAGCAGGTAAAAAGGAGAGAAGTTCACTTAGTCTTTGCATTATGTGTCTGTGTGTGCCACACTAAGCATGGACAACAGAAAGAGGAGAAGCGAACTGTCTGAGGACTTGAGAACCAAAATTGTGGAAAAATATCAACAATCTCAACGTTACAAGTCCATCTCCAGAGATCTAGATTTGCCTTTGTCCACAGTGCGCAACATTATCAAGAAGTTTGCAACTCATGGCACTGTAGCTAATCTCTCTGGGCGTGGACGGAAGAGAAAAATTGATGAAAGGTTGCAACGCAGGATAGTCCGGATGGTGGATAAGCAGCCCCAAACAATTTCCAAAAGAATTTCAAGCTGTCCTGCAGGCTCAGGGAGCATCAGTGTCAGCGCAAACTATCCGTTGACATTTAAATGAAATTAAACGCTATGGCAGAAGACCCAGGAGGACCCCACTGCTGACACAGACATAAAAAAGCAAGACTACAGTTTGCCAAAATGTACTTGAGTAAGCCAAACTCCTTCTGGGAAAACCTCTTGTGGACAGATGAGACCAAGATAGAGCTTTTTGGTAAAGCACATCATTCTACTGTTTACCAAAAATGGAATGAGGCCTACAAAGAAAAGAACACAGTACCTACAGTGAAATATGGTGGAGGTTCAGTGATGTTTTGGGGTTGTTTTGCTGCCTCTGGCACTGGGTGTCTTCAATGTGTGCAAGGCATCATGAAATCTGAGGATTACCAAAGGATTTTGGGTCTCACTGTAGAGCCCAGTGTCAGAAAGCTAGGTTTGCGTCCGTGATCTTGGGTCTTCCAGCAGGACAATGACCACAAACATACGTCAAAAAGCACCCAGAAATGGATGGCAACAAAGCGCTGGAGAGTTCTGAAGTGGCCAGCAATGAGTCCAGATCTAAATCCCATTGAACACCTGTGGAGAGATCTTAATATTGCTGTTGGGAAAAGGCGCCATTCCAATAAGAGAGACCTGGAGCAGTTTGCAAAGGAAGAGTGGTCCAAAATTCCGGGTGAGAGGTGTAAGAAGCTTATTGATGGTTATAGGAAGCGACTGATTTCAGTTATTTTTTCCAAAGGGTGTGCAACCAAATATTAAGTTAAGGGTGCCAAGAATTTTGTCCAGCCCATTTTTGGAGTTTTGTGTGACATTATGTACAATTTGCTTTTTTTCCTCCCTTTTTTTGTTTTGTTCCAATACACACAAAGGGAATAAACATGTGTATAGCAAAACATGTGTTACTGCAATACTTTTCTGTGAGAAATACTTGATTTTCTGGAAAAATGTCTGGGGTGCCAACAATTTCGGCCATGACTGTATACAGCACATGTCAAAGTGTCCATGGCCGCGGCTCCTCCACTTGAAGGCTGGAAAACAACACTGTATTCCAACTCCTTCGAGCGTCTTCACCCAAAAATAAACATTGTAAAAGGGGCCACGTAGACTTTGGCTCCTACATATCTGGATTATTCTGCACAAATCTATATAGAGAACGTGCCTTGCCCCTAGATGTAAAATCTCAGGAAAAATTGGGACAGTTGTTGTGATTTTGTTACTGTAGAGCATTTTATTGCTTTATTGGGTACAGACACGTTACACTTGAATTAAACAGCTGACTCAGCAAATAATAGATTACATTGGTTTTATTAAAAAAAAAAAAAAAATTCTTCACTACAAAATCGAGCTACTGATACGTTAAGAGCATGAGCCGTGCGGAGAACGTGAGAAGAACCGCTTCGATGAAAGACCAAAGAAACAAGCACGATACAGGTTTGGGACTCAATCTCGGCTTTTTTTTCGGGGTTGCCCTATTCAAGCCGATTCGACAGAGTCCGAGACATGCCGGGTGGATGAGACTCCCAGCTGGAATCCCGCAGCCTTGTCTCACGGCATATTTCCTGGCTGCTCGCGGAGGAGAGTCTCTCAGCTGGAGCCCAGGTGCCGCTGCATTCACTCCATGTCCTGCGAGCAGGCTGGGACGATGCTGCAGGTAAATGCCAAGGCCCCGGGGTTCCATTAGGTGAGGGAGCCGGCGGTATAGCCGCGGATTATGCGGTATCAGATTGGGACTGTATTGGCGGATCCGGAATACCTTACGACCTGGATCATTTCGGAGACCCGAAAAATCTTAATTGGGACATCTCTATTACTTTGTCCCCTGTAACCCTCCTCCTGATTCGCAGCATGAAACACAGACGCGCAAAGCCTCAGTATGTAGCTGATGACAGTTTTTTTTTTTTAAAGTGCCACTTTAGACTGCGGTCACACGAGCGCACTGAACGCGTCTGTGTGAACGCTCTTCCCTGCGTCTGTCGCAGCTTTGTGATGGCTCGACGGAAAGGGCCACGCGGAGCAGCGTGCGCATTAGTTGCACGTGTTATCCGTTACGACGGACGTAGGACGGGGCTACAAAGTGCGATCCTCCTAGGATGATAGAGCTCTGTAGCGCTGAGCACACTAACTGCACTCAGTGAGGTGGCCAGATGGGCGTCAGAGTTTACTCTCACGGACGTTCCTTCCGCTCGCAAAACCACTCGTATGACAGCAGCCTTAACATGACATAATCCGTTTAATAAAACAGCAGGATAAAGTACTCCCGACTGTCCACCAGGAGGGCGCCACTCAGTGTGTGCTCTCCTGCAATGAGGGCGCCCCCTGGGGGTCAGAAGAGCCACTGCTTCCCTATCGGAAGAATCCGATTGACCAGATTATGCGTGTCTGCGTGTGCAATTTACATTATGTTTTTTAGGTATTTTTCTGTGAAATTTTGGCGTCTGATATTTTATAAATGATGTTTTTTTTTTTAAATTCTGTAAGAGACCTTTTTATTATAGTCATAGGAAATTACATTATTTCCAGGCATTTTCATCTTTTATCATCGTTCGGCGTATCCATTCAGCGAACTTTGGGGACCCTGTGGGTAAGTGCAGAATCAGCGAATTGAACTCGCCAAAGTGCGCCGCATAAAAGAGCACCGAAATTTCAGTGCTCTTCGAACAACCCCTTTACCTTTCCATTAAGGTCTAAATGGAGAGGGCAGCATACGCTCAAATCATATACAACAGAGGTGCTCAGCCTTGGTCATCCAGATGTCTGGGAACTACATCTCCCATAATGCTCAGCAACCCATTAGATTGGCGGGTGCCTCGTCACAAATGGAGCGCAGATTTTAAATCTCTTAGATATGTGGTTAGACCCAAATCTATCCTTTGGTCCCCACATCGAAAAACTCTCATCTAAATTTTACCCCAAACTAGGTGCCCTGTACAGAAACAAATCCTGCCTGAGCCCCGCGGTAAGAAAGCAGATTGTACAACAAATGCTTATGCCGGCCATTGAATACGGAGATCTAGTGTATGCAGCGGCCCCACAAACACACCTTCATAAACTTACTACATTGTATAACTCATTCTGTCGCTTTGCGCTACAATGTAACTACATGACCCACCATTGTGACATGTTAAAAGAACTAAACTGGCCGTCGCTGGAATCTAGACGCACCCTTCACCTTTCCAACCTGGTGTTTAAGAGCTTTTCTGGGAAGCTGCCACCCTACCTGAATAGACTGCTTCCTCCAGCAGCTCCCTCATCCTATAACCACAGAACTAGGACCAGCACCTTACTTACAATACAAAAAGAAAGTGGCTCGATCCTCATTTTCCTACAGAGCACCGCAATTATGGAATAACCTCCCAGATACCATCAAATCTTCCCCAGTCTAAAGTCTCTTAAGAGATCTCTATTAATATACCTCAATACGAATGCACCTGTAAACATGTAACACAGTGACTATATACAGAATGCACCTGTAAACATGTAACATAGTGACTTTATTTCCTACATATTTATTTTTCTGTTAATCAGTATATTTGTTTTTGTGTTAATTTCTTGCATTTTATTACTTTGTATTTCTGTAACCACTCAATGTTCTTGAATCCAGGACATACTTGAAAACGAGAGAAATCTCAATGT
The DNA here is from genome assembly GCA_009667805.1 of Leptobrachium leishanense. NCBI lineage: Eukaryota > Metazoa > Chordata > Amphibia > Anura > Megophryidae > Leptobrachium > Leptobrachium leishanense. The sequence goes on along the minus strand of CM019069.1, from coordinate 30,360,168 downwards.
ATCCTTCCTGGTAAAATCCTTTATAAATAAAATAAATCCGGCCCCACGCGTTTGAATTGAACGCCGGGATCTGCTGGTCGCCAGGATACAGTAACTGCTAAGACTTGAGACTCTATACAAAAGGGGGTTATCCGCTAAGCGACGGGGTTTTCTGATGCTACAGAAACCAGCTGAAATTCTCGGTATTGCATTGCTGAGATATGACGGTGATTCTCAAAACGACGAAACTAAACAGCGACAGGAGAAGCTGCACGCTAATCTAGTTTTTGAGAAGCACCGATGCTTCTCAGCCTTGCAATTGGTTTTTGGAACGCTGGTAAACACGAGCCCTGATTGGAAAACTGACAAAGTGTTTCCCAAACGTCTCCATGTTAAACAAGGTGCATTTCACTGTCAGCCAATGTGCAAACAACGGTAAAAATGTATCGCTGTAAATATGGTGAACTTCGGCTATTCAGAGTGGGAAATGCAATGCCGGCAGGTGACGTCGCTGTAAATGTTGAACAACGCCATCACCGACATTCTCCTGTGGCTATTCTCCATTCAGTATTGTGTCAACAAAAATACTTCAGCAATTTTAACCTCTTACTGCCCGGCAGGAGGGTGTTAACGCTGGCGGGGCGTACCAATATGCCACACTCCCTAGCAGACACCAGGCTTACACAGCTGATATGCATCACGGTATTGGCTGAAGGGGGACGGCCTGTGTTCAGGCCCTCCTGCAGCAGAGAATGACGCATTCCAACCGGTGGACGGGCCTGTCGCGGCACATAGACACCAATGGGACGTGCAATACCGCCCCGCGTCGTTGAGTCCCACCCACCGCAGCATAGTAGGCCTCGCAGGGTAAAAGTGTCAAAGAGGTGATTGTCCATAGGCCCCACATACAAAGTACGGTGGAACACCGGCAGACACTGTGGTGAAATCTATGCCAATGTACGGCAGACACACTAGTGGTAAACCGATAGAAAAGTACACCAGTCAACTTTGGCAAATACTACCAAGATGTGTGAAAAGCACGGAAAACTACGGCAGTTCCCTACATTACGGGATTATTTACTAACCTCCAAACTGGCCCTGAAATTGCACCAAACAGTGAATTTCACCATTCAGTGCAATTTGGGGCAATTCCTCTATTCACAAGCTGTCAATTTCCTAAACACAGATGGATTGACGGCAAAATAAGGATGAAATTGTGTCTTCTATTTACAGAACGCCGAAATTGCACGGATTTTCGGGTTTCAATTCGACAGGTTTAAAGGAGGTGAAACCCATAGGTTTAAATGTAAAAAAATAATAATATATAGTTACATTGTTTAAAGACCGGTCAGTAATTTTAATTTTTTTGAAGACTTTTTTGCATTTTGTTTTAGATGAGATTCTTGCTTTTTTTTTTTTTTTTTTAAATAAGCAAGAGTTTCTAATTTTGTAAACAGACTTTAATAGGTTTTAAAATGACCTTTTATTATTTAGACACATTTCTAAAATTTTTTTTTATGGATTTAAACTCCTACAGGGTTATTCAGAGAGAGGTGAAACTCTGGAGAACTTTTGGAAAAGTGAAAACTCTAGGACAAAAATAGCCGATTTGGAACGTGAGATAAATGGGAGAATTTTTCTGGTTTGGCTATTTTTGACCTACAGGGTTATTCAGAGAGTGGTGAAAACCAGGAGAATGACTGGAGAAGTGAAAATTCTAGGTCAAAATAGCCAAACCGTAAAAATTCTCCCATTTATCTCACTTTCCAAATCAGCTGTTTTGTCTAGATTATTCTCTTCTGCCATTCTCCTGGTTTTCACCTTTCTCTGAATAACCCTGCTAGAATTTTCACTTCTCCAAATGTTCTCCAGAGCGTCACCTTTCTCTGAATAACCCTGCTATTAGGAGAATAGGAAGCCATCAGGTCTATTCACTAAAAAGGTGAAACTCGGGAGAATTGGCAGGAGAAGAGAACAATCTAGACCAAATAGCCCATTTGGAAAGCGAGATAAATGGGAGAATGTTTCTGGTTTGGCTATTTCGACCTGGATTTTTAACGTCTCACTCAATTCTCCTGAGTTGCACCTTTAGTGAATAGACCTGTACTCTTTTTCCCCAGCTCGGAGGAATTCGCCGATGCCAATTCGGTGGTTTTCGCCGACGTCCCATATCAGCTCCAATTTCAGCAAAATAGGGTGCACATTCACTAAACAGTGAATTCACCATAACTTCGGCGAAATGGAATAATCGCAGTGACCCTATAAGTGTATGCCCTGTACTCGATCCAAGGAAATTGGCAGAAAGAAGGGGGGATTAGTTAACACCTGCACTTTTTAGAAATTATATTGTTTAAATAAAATTAAAACCATGAGATGAACATCTTGTCACTGAATAAAGGGACAGAAAAACCAAAACATAAAAACCCCTTTTAACAGAAAAAAAAAAAAAAAATGCAAACTCATTAAGGTATAAAAAAAATAAAGACGTTTATTTATTAATTTAAATCAGACTTTCTCATTGTTATTTAAGCCCCAATACAGTACAGTGGTCCTTTTGCAAAACCTGTGCACCGCAAGTACCGTATTGGCGGGCTTTACAGGCTACGGCAATATTGCGAGACCAAATCCCTGGATCAGTGCAGTCAAATCCCCCCCCCCCCAAACAATGATTCTGGACTACAACTCCCATAATTCCGCAGCAATCAATTACATTGGAAGAACTCAGGGAATCGTAGGCATCAACATCTGGGGAGTGAGACAGCCCTGTCTTGAAGTTTCCCTGTGGTCATGGAGTTTGCGTATCTTAACTTTGTGTTCTTGCACAGATAGAGGGCATTTCCGCAGCGTAACTTCCACTTAATGCACGTCCCGAGTTGTTCTCTGCGGTACCTGGTTTTGCTTCTCAATCTACAGCAACCAAGTGCTGGTAGGAGCGACTGTGTAAACAAACAATGGTCATCATTTATAAAAAAACAAACAATGTATACAGCTACAATATCACCCACAGAAACGGCAGGAGGAGATTCCTTAAACCAACCTATAACTGTGCCTTTAAGCCTCGAAATTTACAAACATAAAAAGAGCCAACAAGAACAGCTAGGAGCCAGGGAAAGGTTTTATAGAGGTATGTGTAGAAAGATTGAGGAGCCAGGGAAAGGTTTGTGTAGAAAGATTGAGGAGCCAGTGGCTTCCTGGCCCTGGATTACGCTAATTCTCCCATTAAAAACTCTAAAGAAGCTATTTTAACGGAATGTCAGGCATTGGCAAGTATTCAAAATAAAAAATAAACAACATTTTATACCCACGCCTGTCCACGCGTCATTAAAGCGCCAAAAGGCAGAGGGACGAAAAAAAAAATATACAAAATTGCTGATCGGATCAAAATAAAAAAAAAAGTTTTTCGATGGCAAAAATTCAATGGCAGCGAGTGAAATGTCACATATGAAGACCGAGAAATATCGAAGGGTCGTAAAAGCTGAGAGGGTCGTAAAAGCTGGATAATTAGATTTGTTGACTCATCCACAAAGAGAAAGGCTTTTTCCAGCGAGTGACCGGCCGCTCGCGTGTCACCGTGCCGTATGAAATGATCACACTGCAGGAAGAACCTGCAAGAACTGCAACGCGAGGACTCAAAGCAGAACACTCCGAGAGAAAAGCGCCCGGATACACAGAGTACCGCGTGCACACACTGACTGCAAGAAAGTTATCAACCCCCCACACACGCCATGGCACCCAACTCCACCGAGCGCTGCCATGGCATTGACTTCACGTACGTTAGCCATATCAGAGCTGACATCTCCCCCCCCCCCACAGTGTCCTACCTTTCCACTCCATGTCAGAACAGACCTGTCCCCTCAACTCCCCAGCTACAACTGCTACTTGTTTCCATCCACTCCCCTATCAAAAAGTTGCCCTGCCTCCCTGAGTTCTCCCTATTCCCTCGTCACTATCATTGGTAGGTCCTCTGCCCTGTTAATGCCCTATTCGCCCCTTCACCCCCCGTCAGTGGCCCCTGTCCCTCAACCCCCCGTCAGTGGCCCCTGTCCCTCAACCCCCCCGTCAGTGGCCCCTGTCCCTCAACCCCCCCGTCAGTGGCCCCTGTCCCTCAACCCCCCCGTCAGTGGCCCCTGTCCCTCAACCCCCCCGTCAGTGGCCCCTGTCCCTCAACCCCCCCGTCAGTGGCCCCTGTCCCTCAACCCCCCCGTCAGTGGCCCCTGTCCCTCAACCCCCCCGTCAGTGGCCCCTGTCCCTCAACCCCCCGTCAGTGGCCCCTGTCCCTCAACCCCCCGTCAGTGGCCCCTGTCCCTCAACCCCCCGTCAGTGGCCCCTGTCCCTCAACCCCCCGTCAGTGGCCCCTGTCCCTCAACCCCCCGTCAGTGGCCCCTGTCCCTCAACCCCCCCGTCAGTGGCCCCTGTCCCTCAACCTCCCGTCAGCGGCCCCTGTACCTCAACCTCCCGTCAGCGGCCCCTGTCCCTCTACATCCCCTCCCCTGTCAGTGGCCCCTGTCCCTCAACCCCCCCGTCAGTGGCCCCTGTCCCTCAACCTCCACCCCCGTCAGTGGCCCCTGTCCCTCCACACCCCCTCCGCTGTCAGTGGCCCCTGTCCCTCCACACCCCCTCCCCTGTCAGTGGCCCCTGTCCCTCCACACCCCCTCCACACCCCCTCCCCTGTCAGTGGCCCCTGTCCCTCCACACCCCCTCCCCTGTCAGTGGCCCCTGTCCCTCCACACCCCCTCCCCTGTCAGTGGCCCCTGTCCCTCCACACCCCCTCCCCTGTCAGTGGACAATGTCCCTCCACACCCCCTCGCCTGTCAGTGGCCAATGTCCCTCCACACCCCCTCGCCTGTCAGTGGCCAATGTCCCTCCACACCCCCTCGCCTGTCAGTGGCCAATGTCCCTCCACACCCCCTCGCCTGTCAGTGGCCAATGTCCCTCCACACCCCCTCCCCTGTCAGTGGCCAATGTCCCTCCACACCCCCTCCCCTGTCAGTGGCCCCTGTCCCTCCACACCCCCTCCCCTGTCAGTGGCCCCTGTCCCTCCACACCCCCTCCCCTGTCAGTGGCCCCTGTCCCTCCACACCCCCTCCCCTGTCAGTGGCCCCTGTCCCTCCACACCCTCTCCCCTATCAGTGGCCCCTGTCCCTCCACACCCCCTCCCCTGTCAGTGGCCCCTGTCCCTCCACACCCCCTCCCCTGTCAGTGGCCCCTGTCCCTCCACTCCCCCTCCCCTGTCAGTGGCCCCTGTCCCTCCACTCCCCCTGTCAGTGGCCCTTGTCCCTCCACTCCCCCTGTCAGTGGCCCTTGTCCCTCCACTCCCCCTGTCAGTGGCCCCTGTCCCTCCACTCCCCCTGTCAGTGGCTCTTGTCCCTCCACTCCCCCCTGTCAGTGGCCCCTGTCCCTCACTCACCTGGTGGCTACAGATGTGAGCTATACCCACTCTGCTGGAGGCCCCTGGTTCCTGGAAGGGGCGGCAGAAAGGCTGGCAGTGAGGTTCCTGGGTGCAGGCGGCTCCTGTCTATGCTCCCGGTCAGGCTGCGGCTGCTCCCCCTCAGGCCCGGTGATCTAAGCTCCCCCCTCCGGCCTCCTCACCCCGTTAGTCCGGCCCGCAGCCAGGCGGGAGCCGGAGGGAAGATGCAGCACATGTAGCCGGCAGTGCGCCTCCTGCCCCGCGGCCCCCTGTCCGGCTCTCCCTCGGCTGCTCCTGGCTCTCTGGCTTGTTGGGAGAAAGATGGGAGTTTGCCCACTGCGCATGTCTCTGACAGGCCGGGGCAGGCGGGGACCCACAATGCGCTGCGCCCAAGGGAACCCGGAAGTGATGACAACCCGGAAGTGACCATTTAGGAGCCTTTTCCCCGGATCCTGCTCCGTCTCCAGGGAAACAGACGGAGGGGGCGGAGCCAAAAGCTGCAACAGCCACAAAGCGAAGACAGCAGAACCTGGAGCTGTGGTAATGGAGGGAACTGCTGGCCCGGGGAATTAATGGACGTGTGTGCTGGAAGCGAACAGAGTGCATAATGGAGGGGCACACAGGGGGGTGTTACATAGATTGTACATATGGAGGGGCGCTCGCGGTGTGTTACGCAGAGGGGGGGGTGTATGTGTTGAGGGGCGCTCGGTGTGTTACGCAGAGGGGGGGTGTATGTGTGGAGGGGCGCTCGGTGTGTTACGCAGAGGGGGGTGTATGTGTGGAGGGGCGCTCGCGTGTGTTACGCGGGGGGGTGTATGTGTTGAGGGGTGCTCGCGGTGTGTTACGCAGAGGGGGGGTGTATGTGTGTTGAGGGGCGTTCGCGGTGTGTTACGCGGGGGGGTGTATGTGTTGAGGGGTGCTCGCGGTGTGTTACGCGGGGGGGTGTATGTTTGAGGGGCGTTCGCGGTGTGTTACGCGGGGGGGTGTATGTGTTGAGGGGCGCTCGCGGTGTGTTACGCAGAGGGGGGGTGTGTGTGTTGAGGGGCGCTCGCGGTGTGTTACGCAGAGGGGGGTGTATGTGTTGGGGCTCGCGGTGTGTTACGCAGAGGGGGGTGTATGTGTTGAGGGGCGTTCGCGGTGTGTTACGCAGAGGGGGGGTGTATGTGTTGGGTGCTCGCGGTGTGTTACGCAGAGGGGGGGTGTGTGTTGTTGAGGGGCGTTCGCGGTGTGTTACGCAGAGGGGGGTGTATGTGTTGAGGGGCGTTCGCGGTGTGTTACGCAGAGGGGGGTGTATGTGTTGAGGGGCGTTCGCGGTGTGTTACGCGGGGGGGGGGTGTATGTGTTGAGGGGCACTCGCGGTGTGTTACGCAGAGGGGGGGTGTGTGTGTTGAGGGGCGCTCGCGGTGTGTTACGCAGAGGGGGGGTGTATGTGTTGAGGGGCGTTCGCGGTGTGTTACGCAGAGGGGGGGTGTATGTGTTGAGGGGCGTTCGCGGTGTGTTACGCGGGGGGGTGTATGTGTTGAGGGGTGCTCGCGGTGTGTTACGCGGGGGGGTGTATGTGTTGAGGGGTGCTCGCGGTGTGTTACGCAGAGGGGGGGTGTATGTGTTGAGGGGTGCTCGCGGTGTGTTACGCAGAGGGGGGGTGTATGTGTTGAGGGGCGTTCGCGGTGTGTTACGCGGGGGGGTGTATGTGTTGAGGGGCGCTCGCGGTGTGTTACGCAGAGGGGGGGTGTGTGTGTTGAGGGGCGCTCGCGGTGTGTTACGCAGAGGGGGGGTGTATGTGTTGAGGGGCGCTCGCGGTGTGTTACGCAGAGGGGGGGTGTATGTGTTGAGGGGCGTTCGCGGTGTGTTACGCAGAGGGGGGTGTATGTGTTGAGGGGCGTTCGCGGTGTGTTACGCGGGGGGGTGTATGTGTTGAGGGGTGCTCGCGGTGTGTTAGGCGGGGGGGGTGTATGTGTTGAGGGGTGCTCGCGGTGTGTTACGCGGGGGGGTGTATGTGTTGAGGGGTGCTCGCGGTGTGTTACGCAGAGGGGGGGTGTATGTGTTGAGGGGTGCTCGCGGTGTGTTACGCAGAGGGGGGTGTATGTGTTGAGGGGCGTTCGCGGTGTGTTACGCGGGGGGGTGTATGTGTTGAGGGGTGCTCGCGGTGTGTTACGCAGAGGGGGGGTGTATGTGTTGAGGGGCGTTCGCGGTGTGTTACGCGGGGGGGTGTATGTGTTGAGGGGTGCTCGCGGTGTGTTACACAGAGGGGGGGTGTATGTGTTGAGGGGCGTTCGCGGTGTGTTACGCGGGGGGGTGTATGTGTTGAGGGGCGCTCGGTGTGTTACGCAGAGGGGGGTGTATGTGTGGAGGGGCGTTCGCGGTGTGTTCCACGGGGGGGTGTATGTGTTGAGGGGCGTTCGCGGTGTGTTACGCAGAGGGGTGCTCGCGGTGTGTTACGCAGAGGGGGGGTGTATGTGTTGAGGGGCGTTCGCGGTGTGTTACGCAGAGGGGGGGTGTATGTGTTGAGGGGCGCTCGCGGTGTGTTACGCAGAGGGGGGTGTATGTGTTGAGGGGCGCTCGCGGTGTGTTACACAGAGGGGGGGTATGTGTGGAGGGGCGCTCGCGGTGTGTTACGCAGAGGGGGGGTGTATGTGTTGAGGGGTGCTCGCGGTGTGTTACGCAGAGGGGGGGGTGTATGTGTTGAGGGGCGCTCGCGTGTGTTACGCAGAGGGGGGTGTATGTGTTGAGGGGCGCTCGCGGTGTGTTACACAGAGGGGGGGTATGTGTGGAGGGGCGCTCGCGGTGTGTTCCACGGGGGGGGGGGGGTGTATGTGTGTTGAGGGGCGCTCGCGGTATGTTACACAGAGGGGGCATGCAGTTACTTCCATATAACTTTGGACACCTGCACATTTTTCATACTTTTGGCTGTGTGTCACCAGACTAAAATTTAAATCTAAACCATCCCGATGAATTTGAAGTTCAGACTTTCAGGTTCAATTCAAGGGGTTGAACATAAATAAAAATATCAAGTACAAATTTTATGAACTGTAACCATTTTTATACAGTCACCCAATATCAGGGGCTGAAATGTAATTGGCAAATGAATATAATCCTATTATAAAATGTTCATTTTTAATATTTTGTTGGGAATCCTTTAGTGGAAATGACTGCCTGAAGTCTGGAACCCAGGGACATTACCAAAGGCTTGGTTTCCTCCTTTCTGATGCTTTATTTATAAAGTGTTTTACCAGGGAGGGTACATTGAGAATTCTCTCATTTTCAAGTATGTCCTAACTGCAGCTGTCTTCAGTTCACTGTGTCTTTCTGCCTTTTTAGTTTTGCCTTCATCAAGTTAAATGCTGCTTAATTGGATTGGGATCAGGTGATTGACTCGGACCATTGAAGAATATTCCACTTCTTTCAAATAATCCTGGGTTGCTTTTGCTGTGTGTTTTGGATCATTGTCCTTCTGTGAAGCGCCGTCCAATCTGGGCTGACAGTATATCTCTAAACACTGTTGAATTCATCCAGCTGCTTTTGTCACAACAATAAAAACCAATGACCCAGTGCCACTGGAAGCCATGCATGCCCATACCATCACACTACCTCCATGTTTTACAGATGACATTGTGTTGTTTGGATTATGAGCTGTTCCAAGCCTTCTCCACACTTTTTTTTTTTTTTCTTCCCATCTTTCTGGTACAGGTTAATCTTGGTTTCATTTGTCCAAACAATGCTTTTTTAGAACTGATCTGGCTTTTTTAGATGGCTTTTCTATTCTTCAGGCTTATGAATGGTTTGCACCTTGTGGTGAGCCCTCTGTATTTACTCTTGTGGAGTCTTCTACTCTTGCTTGTAGACTTTGGCAATGATACGTCCACCCCCTGGAGCGTGTCCTGCAGGTGTCTTGATGTTGTGAATGGGTTTTTCTTTACCTTTTAGAGAGGATCCAGTGATCATCCACCACTGTTGTCTTCCGTGGATGTCAGGCCCTTATGTTGCTGAGCTCGCCAGTGCGTTCTTCTTTCCTCAGAATGTCGCAAAGTGTTAGCAACATTAGGAGCGGCCAAACTATCTCTCTGGATTTGTTTTTGAAGCCTCACAATGGTCTGTTTCACTCGCATGGACACATACTCTGAACGCATGATTTAGGTTCACAGCAATAGATTCCAAATGCATATATCACACATACAGGTCTATTCAAAGAAAGGTAAAACTCAGGAGAACTGGCAGGAGAAGGGAAAATTCTAGGTCAAAATAGCCAAACCGGAAAACCTATCCCATTTATCTCCCTTTCCAAATAGGGTATTTGGTCTACATTGTTCTCTTCTCCTGCTAATTCTCCTGACTTTCACCTTTTAGTGAATAGACTTGATAGAAAAACACGACCTTTTACCTGTTTTAATTGATGAAGAAATAGCGATGGAGTAGCCCACACCTGGACAATTGAATCAAAAGCTGTTTCATTGCCAATTACTTTTGGTCACTTGAAAAAGGAGGGATGGCTACTCTTAAGAGCTGTAATCCTTAAACCAAAACTTATTAAAGCTATAGTTATATAATGGATATGGGCTGAAAGTGCACACTCTCTGAGGTTTGAGGGTGCACTTTCAGCCCATATCCATTATATAACTATAGCTTTAATAAGTTTTGGTAAATGCCTGGAAAAAAAATTTAAAATTGTGATAGGGTCACATACAGTTGTGTTCAAAATTATTCAACCCCCACTGAAATTGAGTTTTGGCCAGTTTGACATTGATTTTGATCATTCAGTCATCTTGCTTACAATTAAATCAAAGAGGCACGTGTAGGTCAGACAAATATAACATAACATTTATAATGAAATAACCACAAATGTCTTTTCTGTGCTCACATCATTATCAGTTTTATTCAACCCCCAAGTGACATTCAATCTTAGTACAACATCCTTTTACAGTTATAACAGCTTTTAAACGTGAAGCATAGCTTGACACAAGTGTCTTGCAGCGATCTACGGGTATCTTCGCCCATTCGTCATGGGCAAAAGCCTCCAGTTCAGTCACATTCTTAGGCTTGCGCACTGCAACTGCTTTCTTTAAGTCCCACCAGAGGTTCTCAATCGGATTTAAGTCTGGTGACTGCGATGGCCACTCCAAAATGTTCCAGCCTTTAATCTGCAACCATACTCTAGTGCAGTGGTCCCCAACCCAGGCCCTCAGGGCCCACTAACAGGCCAGATTTTGCAGATCACCTTGGGGAAATGCAGACTGAATCCTGCAATCACTGAGCAGCAAATCATAACACCTGTGCTGTGCTTCAGATATCTGGCAAACCTGGCCTGTTAGTGGGCCCTGAGGGCCTGGGTTGGGGACCACTGCTCTAGTGGACTTGGAGGTATGCTTGGGATCATTGTCCTGTTGAAAGGTCCAACGTCTCCCAAGCCTCAGGTTTGTGACGGACTGCATCACATTGTCATCCAATATCTCCTGGTACTGAAGAGAATTCATGGTACCTTGCACACGCTGAAGCTTCCCTGTACCTGCAGAAGCAAAACAGCCCCAAAGCATGATTGACCCCCCCGCCATGCTTCACAGTAGGCAAGGTGTTCTTTTCTTCATAGGCCTTGTTCTTCCTCCTCCAAACATAGCGTTGATCCATGGGCCCAAACAGTTCTAATTTTGTTTCATCAGTCCACAGAACACTATCCCAAAACTTCTGTGGTTTGTCCACATGACTTTTGGCATACTGCAGTCGACTCTTCTTATTCTTTGGAGACAGCAAGGGGGTGCGCCTGGGAGTTCTGGCATGGAGGCCTTCATTACGCAGTGTGCGCCGTATTGTCTGAGCTGAAACTTCAGTACCCACATCTGACAAATCTTTTCTCTGTTCCTCCGCAGTCACACGGGGACTTTTCTCCACTCTACGCTTCAGGTAGCGCACAGCAGTCGAAGTCAGCATCTTCTTTCTGCCACGACCAGGTAGAGTTTCAACAGTGCCCTTTGCCTTGAATTTGCGAATGATGCTTCCTATGGTCTCTCTTGGTATGTTTAACATCTTTGCAATCTTCTTATAGCCATTGCCCTTCCTGTGAAGAGTAATCACCTCTTCTCTTGTCTTCCTGGACCATTCTCTTGACTTCACCATGTTTGTAACCACACCAGTAAATGTCTAGAAGGAGCTGAGTATCACAGTCATTTTAAAGCTGCCTAATTGGTGCTTATTATGCTTTATTGCTGCTCCGTGACATCCACAGGTGTTTTCTATACCTGATTGAAAACACTTGAATGAACCTCTGTTCTTCAGAGTGGTAGTCTTTAAGGGGTTGAATAATTGTGTCAATGAAGAATTCACAAAAGAAACATTTACTACTGTATTACAAAACCAATTGATGTCATTTTAGTTGCATATGGTTCTTTAAAAAGTCCTTGTAGGATTTCATTCTGAATACAATTACAAATGTACACTAAATTCCCTAAAACCCTTTACAGCATTGGGGGTTGAATAATTTTGAACACAACTGTATATTTGGACACTAACTGTATAAAGAGGGGCACTCGTGTGTTACAGAGGGCATATATATCGAGGGACACTGCTGGTGAGTGAGCCTCTGTGTCCCAGTAGTGTCCATCCTCCCTTTTGGCTTCTCTGCATGCCCAGGAATGTGTAGCCTCCCTTCGGTGTCCAGTGTCCCTCTATGTATGCATAATATTTAGGTCAGTGTTTGTGAACTCCGGTCCTCAGGTCCCACTGACATGCCAGGTTTGCAGGATATCTGAAGCACAGCACAGGTGGTATGATTTGCTGCTCAGTGATTGCAGGATTCAGTCTGCAATTTCCCAAGGTAATAATTAAATCTGGCCTGTTAATGGGCCCTGAGGAGCGGAGTTGAGAAACGCTGATTTAGGGGGTATAATGAGTGAAAATCCTTGTACAGAAGAGATGCAAGGTGTTGCTGTAATTGCCATACACAGGCATTATGCGGCACGTACAGATACAAGGTGTTGCTGTAATTGCCATACACAGGCATTATGCGGCACATACAGATACAAGGTGTTAATGCCTGTGTATGGCAATTACATCAACACCTTGTATCTGTATGTGCCGCATAATGCCTGTGTATGGCAATTACAGCAACACCTTGTATCTGTATGTGCTGCATAATGCCTGTGTATGGCAATTACATCATGCGGCACATACAGATACAAGGTGTTGATGTAATTGCCATACACAGGCATTATGCGGCACATACAGATACAAGGTGTTGATGTAATTGCCATACACAGGCATTATGCGGCACATACAGATACAAGGTGTTGCTGTACTTGCCATACACAGGCATTATGCAGCACATACAGATACAAGGTGTTGCTGTAATTGCCATACACAGGCAATAAATCCAGGTAAAGTATCCATGTAATTGGGCAGACTAGATGGGCCGAAAGGTTCTTATCTGCCGACATTTTTCTATGTTTCTATGTTTCTATTATGCGGCACATACAGATACAAGGTGTTGCTGTAATTGCCATACACAGGCATTATGCGGCACATACAGATACAAGGTGTTGCTGTAATTGCCATACACAGGCATTATGCAGCACATACAGATACAAGGTGTTGCTGTAATTGCCATACACAGGCATTGTGCGGCACATACAGATATTGCATTGCTAATAATCTCATTCCGATCACTACAAAACCCCATAAACAGGAGATCTCACCATTTTATTATCTGTCTGCAGCACATTTACAGGATCTGAAACAAAGGCCATTTCTGCCTGTATGCTCATTAGGAATGCATATTTTTTTTTTTTTACGAAGTACCGATCCTTTTTACAGGAAGAAAACAAGCAATTAGTGATAGGGAGAAAAGATTACTTATCTTGAAGTGCTGAAGGAGTTCCCCGGAGATGGTCCGTTGCTCCACATAAAATTAGGAAAGAAATATGGGTACTTCAGCGTCTGAAGAAATCCCCGTTGGTCTATTGAGCAGACCATGGGTACTGGAATCGCCAACAAAACGAAATGATGGGTAAAGGATTAATAAAAATTTTATTCCAAATAAAATATAAATCGGTACAAAGCCCAACGCGTTTTGTCTACAAAATAGACTTTTTCAAGGGCGATGATAATACATGATGCATCAAAATGATATATATATATTTTATTTGTGGTAGGAAGATGTAACGCTTTTTATTGTATTCAGCATAAAAAGTCTCTTAACCTCCCTGGCGGTCTAATTTTTTTCAAAATTTTGTGTCTAAAAGCGTCTCAATTTTTTTTATAAAGGAAACGTGTTTTTGTACATAGTTGGCCTGTAATAATTAGGAATCACGCACTGAAATCCGTGCAATCAAGAGTCCTTACTGGTAAAATCCTTTATAAACAAATAAATAGTAAATACACGGAGTCCGATAAAGTTTGAAACATGAAATAATTTATTATCCCAAAAATAATTATCCAAAATAATGCAAATAAATGATATTCAATAAAATACAACAAAAAACACTGAAATCTGTCTGAGAACAAGGGTGAGACAATGTATGGTCTATTTCTTATCCTGTACTGCCACCTAGTGGCCATTCATAAACATTGCATTTTGTATTCAGTGTTTATATGAATGAAATTTGCTGTGGTCCAGCCCCCCTGCATCATGTGACTCGCAGGCAGCCATCCAGGAAGCAGCTCGCCGGGATCACACTGCAGGGGACAGCGAGGGAACCAGGAGGAGGTGAGTAAACATCCAGCCCGAGTGTGGCTCGGGGTTACCGTTCGTGGTAGTGAAATTTATCCCCGAGTCACACTCGGGAATACCGCCAGGGAGGTTAAAAAAGGGACAGTGTACCAAATTGTTAAAGAGAGAGAATCCACAGAAAAGTTTAAGCTTAGGCACCATCCACCCTTGGTGGGTCAGCGGAGTAGAGGTCTCTTGCTGTACAGCCCCAATACCCAAAACAATAAATAAAACTCCGGATACCACAATATTATCAAGTGGATTTATTCCAAAACCAAGAAATAACGACGTTTCGACCACAACTGGTCTTTGTCAAGCCTAATTCAAAAATGTCATGAACAGGAAATAAATAGCATCACAGATCAATTAACAAACAATCAATCAATTATTGCAAACGGTCTGTGCATACTAACCCAGTGATTTAAAAGCAAAGTATGTCCATAAGCTGGTTCTTTTATTAATGCATTAATTCACATCATCTTAATTACAAAAATAATTATTATTGATATATTAACTACAATATATACCAGATAATGGACACAGGTTCGCGAATGATGAAATTGATAGAATTTATGATAAAGTATAGCTTACTATTACAGCTACAACAAAATAGTTCCTTTCCCCCTCCTTTATATCTGTGAAAAGAGGAACAATGAAACACACTTAAGTCATACCCTCTATGAAAGGAAGCATATAAAATAAAATTGTATGCACATATACACACATATATATATATATATATATATATATATATATATATATATATATATGTGTGTATATGTGCATACAATTTTATTTTATATGCTTCCTTTCATAGAGGGTATGACTTAAGTGTGTTTCATTGTTCCTTTCACCAAATTGTTAAAGTAGAACAGCTTGCAATGCCAAACAAAGTAAATGCTAAAACAAATAGGCCTAATCCTTTTTTAGAACAACAGAAAAAAGTGGTGATTCTCTGCGCTTCCCTCTTTGGTGTTGGATATTTTTCAGGTGATAGATCTTCTTATGATATTATAAATCGCTTTTCACAAATGATCTTCAATCCTCAGGAAAAAGGGGATAAATGGCAACATAGTGTGATCCATATCATCATCAGTGCCCCCCAATAATTTATACAAAGGTTAAACTCACATGTGGAGGTGTCATCAATCAGACACTAGATGCACTGCGCAGACGGTATTTTTGAGGAGATACCGGACTCCCCTTTGAGATCTTCGTTCCCAGGTGCTCCTCCAAGAAAATAAAACAAACAGCTGCAGGACCTTAATTAAAGGTTAATGAAATTTTATTCTTTAAACAATTAAAATAGTAAAATATCAATGCCCATTGACTGGGCATTGATATTTTACTATTTTAATTGTTTAAAGAATAAAATTTCATTAACCTTTAATTAAGGTCCTGCAGCTGTTTGTTTTATTTTCTTGGAGGAGCACCTGGGAACGAAGATCTCAAAGGGGAGTCCGGTATCTCCTCAAAAATACCGTCTGCGCAGTGCATCTAGTGTCTGACACCTCCACATGTGAGTTTAACCTTTGTATAAATTATTGGGGGGCACTGATGATGATATGGATCACACTATGTTGCCATTTATCCCCTTTTTCCTGAGGATTGAAGATCATTTGTGAAAAGCGATTTATAATATCATAAGAAGATCTATCACCTGAAAAATATCCAACACCAAAGAGGGAAGCGCAGAGAATCACCACTTTTTTCTGTTGTTCTAGTATTTGACGGTTAGAGGTAAACCGTCTTGTGTGTGAACTTCTGCTGCTGACTGTTGAACTGCCATTTATTTAGTACGGACTTTTTTTTGATCCTACACATCAATTGTATAACTGTTGCATTGTTCAGTTTGTCCACTAGGGGGCGCCAGATACTTATTCTTCCTAATCCTTTTTTAGGAGACTGACTAAACAGTAATCCCCTTGCTATGGGTTACTGGGGCACCTATCCTGGCCCCCAGTAGAAACAAAAACCAGCCTTTTCCGATCTTTGTACATAAGCGTGTCAGCAAACTTTTTTCTGTGACTCTGCATGTGGAGACTGGTTGTTGGAGATTAGTCTGTGTCTGCCTTCCCCTGCTCTCTGAGCTGCTATATGAGATCAGTAATGAGCTGCAGGTGTAACTGCTGAAAGATTAGATGCTTAACCCCTTACCAACCTGGGTATGTTGCCTTATCTAGCCTCCTGCTAATGTATCTAGACTCCCATACTCTGATTGATATATATACTGTATATATATATCAGACACTGGGGTGGCTGGCAGAATGCTCTAACTGTATTCTTCCAGGCCCCTCTGACTGCCCGCGTTTCAGCGAGGGGCTGCCAGCATGTGAAGGCCATAATGTGGCCGCTGGGGCCCCAGCAGCACTCTCGCAAGATCTGGCAGAGTTCGAGACAACTCTGCAAGATCTCAGGTGAGTGTGGCCTCAGCTGAGCTTCGTTACTGCCTTCACATGCCGATGTCCACTTCCTGGAATGTGGGCAGCCGGAGGGGCCTGGCAGAATGCTGTGAGAGGAGATGTACTGCCCCAAAGTTGTACCGAACGGGGATATTTGGTGCAATTCGGTGGCAACTTCGGTTAGTGAATAAGCTCTTTTAAAGTGTGGAGTGCAGCATATGAACATACAATACTGCATTAGTGAATTCAATCACCGTATATATAAAGAATAGTATATCCCCTGGACGTGTAGGCCTGCAGTGACTGTTTCCCTTTACGGTTCTGAAATCCATTTTTGCTCCTGTCTTGTTTCTAATTAATTAACTTTCTTTTTCCTCCATCAAGGTCATAAACCATTAACGCAATGAGCAAACGGAAAACTAAAGACCGGAGCCTCTCCGTCGGAGAATGTATTTCCCAGGTACCAGCTTTATGTGTTACTATTTATTATTATTATTTTTGACACTTCAGTTTCAGAAATACGAATAAAATAATGTTGCTAAGCGCAATGATACGTTAGTTAAAATTTATTTACACAGCCTTCATATTCTAATTAAAGTATGTGAATTTCTAAAAGGGGGGGTTAATTTTACAATGTATACATGAACACTCTTAGGATGTGTGTGGCCACTTCAGCAAAAAACTTTTATTTAATCCATTAACACATAGCCACAAGTCAATGTTTCGCTCCCTCTAGGGGACTCTCCTCAGGACAAATTTGTCCAGAAGAACGTCCCCTAGAGCAGTGATCCCCAACCCTGGTCCTCAGGGCCCACTAACAGGCCAGGCGAAGCACAGGTGATATGATTTGCTGCTCAGTGATTGCAGGATTCAGTCTGCATTTCCCCAAGGTGATCTGTAAAATCTGGCCCCTTTTAGGCTGCGTTCTTGAGAGCAGAAGGATTGTCTGTGAGAGTAGACGTTCCTTCCACTCTGACGCCCGTGTGTCCACCTCGTTGAGTGCAGTTAGCGTGCTCAGCGCTGCAAGGCTCGATCCTCCTATGGAGGATCGCACTTTGTAATCCTGTCCTACGTTCCTCATAGCTTTTTGACAGGGAGGCTGAAGGCACGTCCAGTGGTAGTGCGCACAACTAGTGTGCACGCTAAACCTTGTGGCCCGTCCCGTTGAGCTGTTACAAAGCTGCGGCGGACGTAGGGAAGAGCAGTCAGCAGGTGACTCTGCGCTTGTGTGACCGCAGCCTTAGTGGGCCCCTGTGGACCAGGGTTGGGGGGGCCACTGTCCTAGAGGGAGTGAAATGTTAACTTGTGGCTATGTTTTAATGGATTAAGTATCATTTTTTTTTTCCTGGGTGGAGTACCAGCACATTTAATACATGATACAGGGGAGCCAAGTTTCAGGCACCGGACACTTAAGACAACAGAAGCTGGAGTGCAGGATCGCTTGTGATTTTTTTATCTTTTTGTCTATATATTATAAATTATTTATTTTTTGGTCTGTTGTGTTGTCAGGATGGAGATCAAGGTGGGGGTTATTCACTAACTACTGTTGTTGCAACCAAGCACAGAAATAGGAGCTGACTCAATGAAGCTACTCTTTTTTTGCTGCTAGAATCTCGCTTTTGGTAAACAGCAATGTTTATTGTTTTACGACAACAACCGTAATAAACCGTGCTGGTCAGTGAATAACCCCCATTGTGTTATATTTTATTATAAGTTGTTTTATTAATGTGAGCTTACATTGATTAATAGCTATTGCAATCTTGTCCCTTTTTTTGCTTTTCCCCTTGTTCGTGTATCTTCTTCATGGTCTCCTGCACGCAGGTTCACTCTGTCCTCAGGAGAAGGTTTCTACAACCGTGCCATCACGGGAAGAAGTTTGGGGTGGAATCTCAGCACAAGTAAGATCCACGTGGGGTCCGACCAGAGTTCAGCTTTGTTTACAGCTGATTAGCTGCTATACTTGTATACCATGCTTATTTATTCTAGGCTGGCAACTAACGATTTATTTTCATAATCTATTAGTTGGCTGATTTTTATTTTGTCACTTCAGCATCGGGGAAAAAAAATAGATTTGAAGTATTAAAAAAATAAATATGAAGTAGATTTACCCGGAAAAGCAAATAAACAAAGCAATACAAAAATTATAACAGTAAAATGCCCTCACAAAGGACCTATAAATATCTAACGACACTCAAATCACCCAAAGATCTCTCTAGGATGACTGGAAAGCCTAACCTTAAAGGAACACTCCATGTAAAATAAATCAATCCCCTCCCTTCTTCTTTCTTAGGAAATTTGCATAGTGTATTTAACTTTCACACGTAACTTGCATACTTTTCACACACACGGTACACAAGCGCCTGGACAGAATACTGGATTGATGCTCCCTGTGCGCTACAGAACTTGCATACACAAAGTGTGCAAGTCCATAGCGGTGCGCAATTCGCGGTTTCTATGTTACGCAACTTGCGTAGGAGCGCGCATTGCGTTAGAAAGCTTCAGGGACTTCTGGAGCGGAGGAGGAGGGCGTATCGAGGGAGAAAAGGTGAGTAAAATCACCTTTTAAATGATAAATAAAAGTAATTGGTAATTATTTAAGGGCAAAGAATGGGACACACTAATTATTATTTTTTGAATATCCTTTTAACTGTCTGCTGTCACTGGCCGCAGCTTTTGCTACAGATGCAGAGCATCATAGTTCCCTGGTGATATATTTTAAGGAGTTATGATTTTATTTATTTTTGTTTGTCATGTTTCCGCTTCGTTTCGAGGCTTTGAACTTGGCTCATCCTCTGCCATTTGTAATTTCAGGCACTTAGTGGAGCTTCTGAAAAGGACGGTGATTCACGGTGAGAGCAACTCTGCGCTCATCGTTGGTCCCAGGGGATCGGGGAAAAGCATGGTAAGAATTCATTATGTTTTACTAGTCCGTCCCGATGTTTGCTCCGCATTCTGCAAACTGTTCCGAAATGAACCATTTCATACGTGTTAGGAGCTGCGCAAAGTTTTCTTATTTGAATGTAATTCCTAGCCTCCCTGCTTTTGTTGAAGCAGTCCAATCTCTCCTATGCCTGGCGCCATCTTTGTTTCTGCAGCTTCCTTTACTGTAACAGTGTGTAGACGGGCGTAGTGCTGGACCATCGAATAGTCTTCTCTGGGGGAACAGCTGTGGCAGATGTCACGGCTGACTTTTTGGCAACTTTTGGCCCTGCAGATGTTTAGGAACTACATCTACCATAAGCCTCAGCCGACCTAATGGCTGGTTATTCATCATGAGAGATGTTGTTCTATAACATCTGGAGGTTGCTGACCCCTGCGAGCTGCATGGTATTCTACATATTGAGCCTTTGCGCCCACAGCGCTGTTGGCTATACATCATATGGCCTAAATCGGGTCGAGGTGATTGTCGGCAGCTGCTGTGCTCGTCTGCAATGCCATATTGGGTGGGATTTAGATTGATTTGCAGTTACAGATTTCACACCTACCATGTGCGTGAGTGTGCTAAATCCCCTTTGTTACCTGTGCAGGAACCCACCGACGTTATAACAGCCGTTTTCACCAATTCTTGTTTCTGTTTTCTGTTGCCCCCCCCCCCCCCACATACTTGGGCCATAGGCTAAGACCATGAATGAACAGATTTCTGGACCTATAGGGGTTTAGGCTGCTGTTCGTAAGGTTGGAATGATTGTTGGTGCTTGCTGCATGTGTCTCTCTGCTGGGATCTGGCTGATATTTGTACGCAGTATAGTTTAGCTCTGTAATGGCACGGGTTTGCTAAACTTGTTTTGAGATGAGAACAGGTCCTCCGTGAAGGGCAGGCTTCAGCCATGCTGATATCCATCCGCTTTATTTTTTTTGCGGGTGTTTTTGTCTTTTTAGTTATTTCAGTTGGAGTCACAAAAGCTCTGCTGCTTTAAAGTCGTTGCTTCGAGTAATACCAGCCATGTTGTGCTAGCCGTGGACTTTCTCCTCTGCTTGTTTCGTTGTGTGATATGTCCGCTGCTGAGACGGCCACTGGACGACCATGCAGGGTCTTTATTTCACATTAGGGAAGGGTTACAGTCAACGTACGCTTTCGCTTGCAGTGTTAACCGAACCAGAAAGAGACAAAAGCTTAGGAGGCTGACTAACTAAACTGAGACTTTTCGAATTCTCAGGATTAAATGGCTAATCTGCTTGCCCGGCCCAAAACGGCATGAAGAAATGATCATCTTTTTGTATAGCGCCAACCGTTTCTGCAGCGCATTACAATAACCAAACAAACATGGGAAAAGAAACACCTGGGTGTAGAAATCAAATGGTGGTTTGGTTTCTCACCGCCAGCTCTCCACTTCACTTGCTTCTAGGGTTGCCAGATTGCCCATGCTTTCCTGGACACCTTCATGCTGATGGGCAGTAGATAAAACTACAACCCTGCAGTATGATTTCTCATGTGCAGCATAAGTTATACAAACGGGAATCTCAGACAACCTGTCTTGATTAGTAAACAAATACAAATTTCCCTTCTGAAGGATATGCATTATATGCGTTGCAGGGCAGCACCTTCCCTGTGCTCTCCAGGAAAACATGGCCGACGGGGCAAACCTGCTTGCTTCACTTGGTGTCCCTGGTTGTAATGCAATATGTGAGCAGACTGTATGTGCTGGGAAATGTCAATTTAGGTGAAGGTGATAGTGATCTTAACCCTATAAGCAGGGGTAGAGGGCTTTTTCCAGCTCCCTGATACGATTTCTACCCTCGGTTAACCTGCCGCAGTTGTTTGAAGGCTGTTAATGTTTATCTCTTGTGATTTTATACCTTGGTGTCTTTCAGCTGTTAAAGGACGCCTTGCAGGAGATTCTGGAAATGAACCAAATAAAGGAGAATGCATTGCAAGTTCACCTCAACGGTATGTATGCACAAGTGACCCATCGAATGAGGTAACAAAACGATTTCTAAAGCGCCAACCTGGTCAGCAGCGCTGTAGGACAGTTAGGACAAAACAAACCTAAAATTAAGGAGTAATTCGGACGCATGGAGACTGATAGGAAAAGGTGACCCTGCTCATGAGCTTACAATCTAAAAGGAGAGGTGGGAAAGGGGAGACCCGCAGAGGTGAGGGTAAATGTACCGGCTGGGTGGAGTAGAGGTAACACTGCTCTGCGTGGAGAGAGCCTGTGGAGATTTGAGTTTGATTCCAGCAAGAGCACCTCTCCAGTAAGTGTCCTTGGGCAAGACACCTAACGGTACATACTCGCCACCCAGGACATACTTGAAAACGAGAGAAATCGCAATGTATCCTTCCTGGTAAAATACTTTAAAAAAATAAAATAAAAAAAAATAGAGTATGATAAGTAATGGGGGGCTGTGTGGGAGATAGATCAGGAAAGGTACAATTTGGGGGGGGGATTATGGAGCGAGCCGATGGGCTTCTCCTTTTTAGAGATCTCTTGAAAGATTAGAGGTACTGGGAGAATCGAATGTTACGAGGGAGGGAGTTCCATAGATAAGGGCAGCTCGGTGGAAAATCCTGAAGGAAAGCGAGTTGGGGCGCAGGTACAAAGGGAAGATAACATCATTGGCAGAGTAACGTGAACGGGATGGGATATACCCGCTAATATGGGAGGAGTTATAGGCAGAGGACCCGTTAACGCCATGTTTCAGCCTGTTTCCCGAGGATTAGATTTAGATCGCGGATGATGGGAAATGACAGACACTCTTAACTGTGTGTTCAGTCAGTCTGAATTTTGTGGGTGAAGTAAAAACAAGGCACATATAAGTATTTTGTGTTCAAAACCAAGTTATGTTCTCTCTGCCATTTTTGCATTGAAATAAAAATATATAGACTCAATTTCTGCTTTTTTTTTTTTTTATTTTAAATTTTATTATATAATCCTTTTATATATTTGCCTTTTCACATTATTTAGTTTTTATACACATTCTCTTTTTTCGATGGTTTGCCCCAGAATCCTAATTCTCATTGTTCTAGCAGAGCATCATGGAAGGTGTTGCATCATGTGTTACCGTCTATCCTTGCATAAGGCTGGTTGTCCATTGGGTCCGTAGTCAAACGACCAACTTGGCCGTCTGATTTCAGACAACTTTTTTGCAAGACCTGTGTCGTCTACTGGAAGCGAATGTGGACAACCCAGATCGACTGACAGGAAGACCGCCAATCTGGGAGGGGGGGGGGCTCCCTGCCGAAGACATGGAGAGAACTCGAGAGCTGTTCCCGGTGCTGGAAGGGCTTATTAAAGCAAATACGAACCCAGTGGACGGCCAGCCTTATGCCAGAGTCGTAGCAGTGATCAAATAAATGTTTTGCCCCCTCGTGATAACGCCGTGTCTCAATGTAGCCACATGGGATTGCTTTGCAAATGTTGCAGCTCTTTCCTATGTAGTTCCTTTGTCCGCTCGCATGTGGTCGCGAGCCTGTCCGTCTGTCGCCGTGCCTTCTCATCCGCTTTTTACGTAAATTAATATTTCCCTTTGAATTTTTTAGGCCTCCTGCAAACCAACGATAAGATTGCTCTGAAGGAAATTACCCGGCAGCTGAATTTAGAAAACGTGGTTGGAGAGCGAGTATTTGTAAGTATGTTTCACCTTTTTTCTCACCGGTTCTGCTTAAGTTACTTTCCGGGCCTTAGGAAGCTCAACTAATCTTCTCTGACGGCTTTTGAGTAACGCTGCGGACAAATGATTTACATTTTAAAGTAATGGAGGGGCACAGTAACCCTCCCCCATGTTAAAGCTAAGCGTTTTTTAAAAAAGTAATGTGATATTAGTAAATCTTTCTGACCCGTAAATCCATCTTCACGTTTCTGTTACAGGGAAGCTTTGCAGAAAACCTTTCTTTTTTACTTGAAGCTTTAAAAAAAGGTAACGAGGGGGTGTTTGTCCTGGATTATAGATTTCAGTTCTTCTTCAGCATTAGCCCCATCTTTTTAAAGGGACACTCCATGCATGCTGATCGCTTTAATAAGATAAAGTGATCATGGTTCGTAGAGTTCCCTTCCATCTCCCCTTCCCTTTGATGCGATAATTTGCTGTTGAAAGAAAACAAAAAACAAAACACAATATGCAATAGCCAGGAATTAATGAAGGGATCAAATGATTCTCAAACCATATAAGAAGGAATCCTGCTACAAACATTCAAGGAGTCGCTTCACTTCAAGTGGGGCTGAATATTTAATCAATGCTCAAATGACATTACGGGAAGGCAAGAAAGTTTTCCCGTGATGTCATTTCAGTGTTGAAAATAAATATTAAATATTCAGCCCTGCTTAAAGTGAAGCGACTCCTTGGATATTTGTAGCAGGTTTCCTTGTATGGTTTGAGTATCATTTGGGGTGTGTGAGTGAGTGAGTCAGTCACACACATCCCAGGAAGTCAAAGAACTGCAAATGACATCTGTCTCACTTTTATGCATCCTAGCTCTGTTTTCAAACAGAACCCTAAAATCAATGCTATGTCATACTAGATAATTTTTTTTTTTGTATTTTTTTTTTAGCAGAGATCAGGTTTATGCAACTGGTCAAAGTCACTCCTAGGATAGCAATGTTTCGGGTATATATATATATATATATATATATATATATATATATATATATTTTTTCTTTTTCCCTTTTGCATTTGTTTTGCAAACCGGAAAATCTTTTACAGTAAACCTAAATGGAAAGCTTTTTTTAAAAATTTTTTTTTTTAAAAAAAGTGACTTCTCCTTTTAACCCCTTAACTACTAAGTGATTTTTTTTCCAAAAATCCACTGCCAGGATCCAGTGAATTTTTGTAAAATCATTTAAATTATACAGTAAGAAATATTTAGGAATATTCCCAGTGTATTCCTTGCTGTAATAAGCTATTTGGCTTTTGCAACACGTGGTTCTGTGTAGGCAGTGCAAAGTCCCTATATGTCAGGGGTTCGTTCCTTTCCCAGCTGATTTTTAAACTGTTTTAGCACCTTGGGCATTATGCCCACACGGCTGAACTTTAAGGGCACCTTCGGCAGCCCTAAAGGCAAACAAATTTAGTTTGCAACAAAGGAATCTCGTTTGCAGTCACACAGCACAGGCCCAGATCGAGTTAACACGATCATCCCAGACTGCTATGTCTGCTACCTCTGTGTATACACAATCATGGTAGAGGGAACGGAGTTCCCATTGGTCCCACGCACTATAAAGCTTATATTCAGGTGATCAATCCTATGTTTCGCCGTTAAATCACAATAGATGGGGATTTTAATGATAAATCCTATATTTATGTAAATAGATCACGTTTGAGAGTATGTTTGTGTTGCGTGCGAGTTGATTGGGGGAGAGGAATCTTGATAAGTTCCCACACTTATTTATTATTTTTTTTAAGGACTTGACCCCTGACAATAACCCTCCATAACGGCTATACAGAGCACGAAGCATCAGCCGTGTGCATGTAATTCTATCACATGGGCTCATGTCCCGCTCTGCGTTCACCTTGTTAGTTTTTGTTTAGGCGTCTTACTGAAGTAAAATCCCACATGTCGTAATGCAAGCTGTTTTGCCACATTTGTTTTTTGTTTTCTTACAGGTGACCGGACAAGCAGCTGCCCAGTGCTGTTCATATTGGATGAGTTTGATCTCTTTGCTCATCACAAGAACCAGACGCTGCTCTATAACCTCTTTGACATCGCGCAGTCAGCACAGACTCCCGTGGCTGTCATTGGTATGACGTGCCGACTAGTAAGTCCTTTCCATTCCCGTGGCCCCATCCTTCACTTATTTTTGAAGGTGTACGTTCTACATTCATTGTCACTGAAATGATTTGTGTAAAAAGAACATTTCCAGGGATTTTGTAATGTATAAGGAACACTTTATTTTCTCTTTTCCCCTCCTTTAACCTCCCTGGCGGTCTAATTTTTTTCAAAATTTCGTGTCTAAAAGCGTCTCAATTTCTTTTTAATTTTTTTTTAAAGGAAACGTGTTTTTGTACATAGCCTGTAATAATTAGGAATCACGCACTGAAATCCGTGCAATCAAGAGTCCTTACTGGTAAAATCCTTTATAAACAAATAAATAGTAAACACACGGAGTCCGATAAAGTTTGAAACCTGAAATAATAATTTATTATCCCAAAAATAATTATCCAAAATAATGTAAATAAATGATATTCAATAAAATACAACAAAAAACACTGAAATCTGTCTGAAAACAAGGGTAAGAGGATGTATGGTCTATATCGTATCCTGTACTGCCACCTAGTGGCCGTTCATAAACTTTGCACTTTGTACTCTACAGTGTAAAATTACATTTTCCTAAGTGTTCTGCTGGTCCCGCCCCCCTGCATCGTGTGACTCGCAGGGAGCCTTCCAGGAAGCAGCTCGCCGCGATCACACTGCGGGGGACAGCGGGAGCCAGGAGGTGGTGAGTATGCATCCAGCCCGAGTGTGGCTCGGGGTTACCGTTCACGGTAGTGAGATTTAACCCCGAGTCACACTCGCGAATACCGCCAGGGAGGTTAAAAGGACACTCCGTAACATCAGCTGTAACTAGAATACGTGTGCATTACAAACAAAACCACCTTATGAAACACATGCTGTTTTTTTTTTTTCTTTGAAGTAATTGCATGTAAAAAAGTAAAAATATATATATATATATATATTATATATATTTTTTTTTTAAATCCCCTTTTTCCATTTTTGTGGACTTTTTCCATGATGCAACATTTACCAAGATCTTTTTCTTTGTGGCTGTGCTTTATCTCCTACAATTAATGAATGGAGGAGGGAATGTTTAGATAAGGCGACAGTGGGTCTATTGTTCTCCAGTCTACCTGAGATTGGAGATGGCAGCTGAATGAGATAAAACAGGGAGTTTAAGACTTCTAATCTGTCCCGTGGTGATGACCTTTTGAATACATCCCACACATTACAATGATATAAGTCGGTGACTGACCCATTCACTCCATTCTATGACCAAAGCCACACAGTGAGGAGCAAGTGATGTAAAGATACTGTGTGTGGGCAGTTTACAACACACAATGGATGCAGCCAGTGACACATAAAGAGGAAAATATTTTCTTAACTAAACATACAAGAGAAAAACAAAGCACATGTAAGATATCAGCAACATAAAATAAACACAATAAGCACATTTAATTTTTTTTGGTAGTGGCCCGTTAAGAATTATGGCTCTCAGATGCTGTTGAAACCGGATCTTTCCTTGGAGTTTTTTTCTGTTTTTTGCTTTTTGGAAAGAAAGATGCAAAATATTAAATTACTAAAGATTCTTTATTATCAAAGTAACGGGATGCGACGGATCCCTCATCTACGGAAGCAGTAAATCCCCACCAATTCAGAATAGCTTTGATCACGACATCTTTCTCCTGAATGAAAACTGTAGACGTTTCTTAAAGTGATGGTAGACCTACCATGATCCAGTTAAGTCGCCCTTCAAAAGCTCCTGCAAGAGGCGCAGCTCCGATATTTAAGCCCGGTCTGGTGTTCTTGAGCAAAGCAAAAGAATATCCAAAAGGTCTCCCGAACATGTCTCTAAAGTTTGAGCAACTCAGTCATGTCAGTCGATGTGCTGGAACGTTTTGAACAGCTGGGACTTCTGTGTCTGAAACACCTGACCCTGGATGATTTACGCCTGCAGAAGAGCGATTTGCCCAGCAGATGGCGCCCTCTGCCTGTTAAATGTTTCTCACGGACTGTAAAAGTACATTGTACAGATGTGACAATCCTTTTTAACTGCGTGGTTAATATAATGAAGTTTTCCAAAAAAACTGATACCATCCAGTAGTTCTGTGAAAAATCCCTTGTGACAGGAGCCTCCTCCTTGTTGTTTAGTTATTATCTATTCAGTGTTTGCTCTATTTTCTGCTTATTACTTCATTGCTTAGTATATTACTTTATTTTGTGTTGCCTTTGCTTATTACTATTGTCTCTTTAATCCTTCAGTTTATATGTGCCTGCTCCACTTTTGTGTTACCGCACACTAGCTCGAACCCTGCAACCCTGAACGCTGACTCAGTTATATAACACAAACTGACATGGCTTAAGGAGGAGTGGGTGGCTTGACCCTCCCACAATGCCAACCACACGCCGTGTCCTCGGCTTCTTCCCGAAGTTGGGTGCCTGCTTCCAAAGACATTAGATAGGTTTTACTTTTATATATATCCCCTCTCAGTGATAATAATATAGACCCTCTGCCCCCCCCCCCATGCACAGTGTGTTTCATGTACCCCCTTAGGCTAGCGTCAGACGAACGCAGTCATCATGTCCGTGTAGCCACACAGTTTAACATACGTCATAGCATTGATTTGTGATCAATAGAGACCAACACACGAAGTACGCACATGTGGCAACAGATGCCATTTAGGCCTCGACGTAAAAGCGCAACGACGGACACCCAGAGTGCGCCACGTCCGCATAGCGGCCTGTGTGCGTGATGACGCAACGTCAGACTCAGCGCATTTGCGACGTCCATGATGTTGACGCTCAGAAGTTTTTTTTGGTCTGACTGACTGTACCTGTCATTTTAATTTTCTTTCCCATATTTCCCTTTTTCTATGTCTGTCAAAAAAAAGGACCGTGTGGTGTCTACAGTATCTTCCGTTAGTACGTCTGTCCGTTATGCACGCACGTAGAGTGCGCTCAGACTGCGTTCGTCTGACATTAGCCTTAGAGTGTGAGCTCTTTAGGAAGCGCGACACAAGACCTGCTGAGACGCGGCCCCTGTACTGCTTGGCGCAATATGAATAAATGATAACCATACTGGACTGCTAAAATATATTTTCTTGTGTGGTTTATATTGCGTGCAAAGTCCAGGCAAATGCCGTCCCCACTCCTGTTCTGACCCAGTCACTTTCTCCTGTATGCAGGACGTCATGGAGCTGCTCGAGAAGAGGGTGAAGTCTCGTTTCTCTCACCGGCAAATACACTTGCTGAACTCGTTCGGTTTTTCCCAGTACTTAGAAATGTTTCAGGACCAGCTCTCTCTACCTCCCGACTTCCCCGACTGCCAGTATGCCGAGGAATGGAATAAAAATATACAGGTAACACTGGTAACCCCCCCCAATATTGCTAATTACATCAATAGAGAAACCACCAGGGGTATTCAGAGATGGGTGAAAATCAGGAGAATGACTGGAGAATGGAAAACTCTAGGTCAAAATAGCCGATTCGGAAAGTGAGATAATTGAGAGAATTTTTATGGTTTGGCTATTTTGACCTCGAATTTTCATTCTCCAGCCATTCTCCTGCTTTTCACCTCTTTCTGAATAACCCTGTAAGACTATTCCCAAAAGCACAGAGAAAATGGGTTTAACAGGAACAGCAATGCGCACGCGCTTTCTTCCTGAAATAGCGTTTAGTGTGTGTGTGTGTGTGTGTGTGTCAATTTAAAAGAGCAGAGACCCACTATAACCCCCCCGATATGCATGTATAAATATCTCTTGTATTTTTGTGTGTATAAATAAAATAAGAGATGTATTATCTCCCAGCATTACATTTTTTTCCTAAACGCACACCCTCAGTAGGATCAGAGTTTGCTTGTTTTTTAATTTTAAAGGGTTAATCAAAGTGTCAGTGCGGCGCGGCTGCAACTATGGATGAAGCTTTGTTCACTGCAGGAGGTGAGAGGCGGGCTGGCAGGAGAGCGAAGCTTCATCTGTAGTTGCAGCCACTCCGCATTACGCTGCGACCCAGCACTTAACAGGCTACAAACCAATACCAGTCTGGGGGTTGGGACCCATGTTTTAGACTAAAAAAAGTTTATTTTAACGTCACAATGGTGGGTCATGTAGTTACATTGTGGCACAAAGCGGCAGAATGCGTTATACAATGTAGTAAGTTTCTGAAGGTGTGTTTGCGGGGCGGCTGCATACACTACCTCTCCATAATCGATAGACGGCATAAGCATTTGCTGTACAATCTGCTTTCTTACCACGGGGCTCAGGCAGGATTTGTTTCTGTACAGGGCACCTAGTTTGGGGTAAATTTTAGATGAGAGTTTTTCGATGTGGGGGCCAAAGGATAGATTTGGGTCTAACCACATACCTAGATATTTGCCAGCAGTGACTGTGTGGTCAGCGTTTCATTTGATTTTGTCCTTTATCCTTTCCATTACTTCAGAGCCTCGTTGGAAATAAAATGATAGAAGATGTTCTTCAGAAACAGTTCAACTCCGCCAAGGACGTTCGATCGTTGCACATGCTGCTGGTTCGTACGCAAACGTGAATCTTCTTTATTATGAAATGATGAATGAATACGAAGCTCTAGTCATTGCTTTTGCGCCCCCTGATGAGCTGCGGTTTTCACTTTTCCCCAGCGTGTCTCTGCTTCGTTCTCTCGGTGACTATAAATTCTTTAAACCTAATGTCAGTATTTATCGTGAGATTTCATGCTTTATTATTAACTTGTGGATTGCTTTAAACCTCCAACACCTTGCCGGATTCTCGCGCTCAGGGCCTGAATCTGCTGCTATCCTCAGGCAGAACCTGTGAATCTGTGCATGCGCACGAGCCTGGTGATCACTCCATAGCAGAGTTTTTGGTTTTTAAACTAAAACATAATTTGGCTTTGGGTTCCGGATCACCTCGGCTCGATGTGGTCAGCGACGGTTTCCCTGAAATGTTTTCTTATTGTATGTTACTTGATCAAACCTCACGGATGACTTAATGTTCCCCTCTAGTTATCAAAGCCCACATTGATGTTCCGCTCTGTGTTTTAAAAGCAGTCTCTTTTTCCAGCTGCTCACCTTAAGTCGCATAAGTGCGTCTCACCTTCAGTTGAACGCAGGAGACTTTCTGGAAGTGGTTAAGCTTAGAAGTATGGATTCCAAAGCGAATATTCTGCACGGTGAGTCTGAGTATTGTACATGTCAACGCTTTAGAGCAGGGCAGTCAAACTCTGGCTCCCCCCTGATATTTCTGAACTACAACTTCCATGATTCCCTTGCCCACTATTGCATTGAAAGAAATCTGGGAATTGTAGGCAACATCGGGGGGGGGGGGGGTGTTGAGTTTGACAGCCCTGCTTTACAATTTAAGACTGCATGACCGCTATCTGCGCAAGTATATTGCCAAGACCTCTACTGAAACCTCCCTAAACCAGCCTTTAACCCCTTCACTACCTTGTGATTTTATTGTGTGTGTGGTGTTGTTGTTTTAATTAGACAGTAATAAATGTTTGGTAATAGTCTCAATGTATTCCTATTTTACGGACAGATGGTGCCATCTAATGGCCAAAAGGAGTTACTGCAGTGCTGGGCTCCGTGCAGGATCAGCTGGAGAGATGTCATTCAGAGACATATTCTCAGCTGGTTTTAAAATGTGTTGGCACCTCAGGCATCATGCCCACAGTGGGAAAACCTTGGGGGCATGTTCCGGAGCCCAAATGCAAACAAAATCCCTTTTGCAATGACACAGCATAGCCCCAGATAGTGATAACATGACCTTGGCATAGAAGGGGTTAATGTCCTATATATTTTTTTAAAATTTATTAACCAGTGCATAGCCCCCCACTGATTTTTACCTTCAAAAATAACTGCGCTTTCATTCTCTCTGCGTTGTCTTCCCTTGTCTCTGCAGGCACAGGCCGTGCAGCTACAGAAAGGCGTTACAAGTCGACAGATTGACCTCCCTGGCAGTACGATTCTGACATATTTTATGTGTCAGAATCGATACGATTAATCCAGCCCCCTAGCGGTATCCCGAGTGTGGCTTGGGGTTAATTTCACTGCTGAAAGCGGTAACCCCGAGCCACACTTGGGCTGGATACATACCTGTCCCTGTGGTCTCTCGCTGTCACCTCCAGCCGATCGCTGCTTCCTGGTTCCCTTCTCGCGAGAAGGGAAGTGGAACGCCTCGATCGCACGGAGGAGAATGCGATTGCAGAGGTTAGCGAGGGAGCGCAGGTAAAGGTATGTATCCAACCCGAGTGTTGCTTGGGGTTACAGCTTTCAGCAATGAAATTTAACCCCGAGCCACACTCAGAAAACTGCCAGGGAGGTTAAATGACATTTCTTTTTTATGACTTCTTTTTTTTTTCCAGTTGCTGACTTGTAATTAACTAAATAGTTACAACGCGAAACAAGCAAGTCTGTACAATCAATACAACAGAAATGGCTAAACGCTTGCAGAGTAACAAGATACGTCATAAGAGCACAAATAAACCTTGTTATTACAACAAGTAAATTCTGATTTAGCCACTTTGGGGGGGGGGGGTTCAAGGGAGAAAAAAAAGGAAGGGTGAGTGTTCTTGTTGGGGTTTGTGAGGGGTCTAGCAGGGCACAGTGTTTAAGCCCTTCACGACAGGCAGGTGTCAAGGCATTCAGGTATGCCTCACTGCCAGGCGCTGCTGCAGACCTCTAATTTTGCCCGCCCTCGCAGCAGACGTGCGTTAAGTTCAGGACGCCCTGTGTCTTCAAGGCCCACCCGCCGCATGGGCAACAGAATGTTCTGCGTCAAGGATTAAGCCAGGGAATTTAATGGGACCCTCTAAGCCTTCGTGAAAATGGGCGTGGGAGATGACAGGTTAAACATTATGCCCTTCTAACCTCTGTCCTGTTTTAACCCTTTAAGATCATTTAAAAACTTGCCTTCTTTCTTGCCAAGCTCTCCAATCCTCCAGACATGACGTTCTGCTGGATTCCTGCAAGGCACAGCATGTCACATGACCATAGGGGAACTGGACGCTTGCGTGAGCGTCAAGCCAGTCTATTTCTGGAGAGGAAGGGAGGTGGGACCTAAATTGGTTCTCGCTTCAGGGTCCCGATGCTGGAAGCTCAGGTCAGCCCTTGTTTACTAAGCTCACTGTGGGCTTAGAGGGCAGAATCAGAGAGAGTCGCGGTGTGAGGACGCTCATGGCACTGCGACCACTCACTATAAACTGATTTTTCACAATAGCTAGAGCAGTGACGGCTAACCTTGCTACCCCTGATGTTTCTAAACTACAGGTCCTTGAATGCGGCTTAGTCACAATGTGTGGAGCCCCCCCCCCTCCTTTTTTTTTTCTTTCTGAAAAGCTGGGTGAAGTAGAGTTTCCTCCACCCCACCCAGCGTAACCAGCAGCCGGGAAATTTGAATTTCCCGGTTACTAGTAATGTTGGCATGCGGGGAGCATGCCGGTGTCACAATCTCTGAGACCAATCGTGCTGGTGATTGGTCTCGGAGGCCTCAATGAGAGACCCTGGTTGGGTAGGAAACATATCTACACTCTGGTTTTTTTTAGACCGTTATTTTGTGTATGTTCGATTTGTAAGCTCACTGGAGCAGAGCCCGCTTTCCTTTCGTTTTCCCTGTGTCATACATGTTAATTTTAAGATTTGTGTGTTGTCCTACACATTGTACCGCGCTGTGGGATGTTAGCGCTATTTACAAAGTTCGATCACCATACAGCAAAGCCAGGGCAGGGGATGAATAGTTTGGCCGGTCACTAGCGTCTCTCCTGCTTTGATTTTCATGCCGAGGCTGTCCTGACTGCGTATAACCTTCTCATTCCAGGTCTGTCTGTCCTAGAGCTGTGCCTGATCATCGCCATGAAGCACTTGCAGGAGATCTACGACGGAGAGCCGTTTAACTTTCAAATGGTCCACAACGGTACAACACGCCGCCTCCTGATCATGTATTTAGCTACGTGGATTCTGGTTGGGGATTGCAGGTCGCAGTGAGGAGAGGGGTGGCTTAGGATTGTCTTTATATAAGGGAGGGTAATGTATTGAGGAAATCTATGAGTGGGGATTGGGAGCATCTTGGCTGTGTCTTGTAACAGCACCTGATTTATTAATGATCATTTTATTGGAAAGTAACAGTTTCTCGTCCTAATTACTTTCTTGCAGAATTTCAGAAGTTTGTTCAACGAAAGGCTCACTCTGTGTATAATTTCGAGACGCCTGTTGTGATGAAGGCAAGTTCTATAAATTTTACTAGTGAGAATATTGTAATTTCGTTTGTAATACAAATACCCCCCCCCCCCCCCAGCAGCCTGAAGAAGGGCCAAGCACTCCACATAGGCTTTAGCAAATGTAGTATAAATCGTTCATGTGAGTCCATCGCTTCAGGGAAGTCCAACTCCGTCCTTTTATTTAGGATCTCTTACAAATCTCAGTTGTCCACTTGCTTTTGATAAAATGTCTACAAGGTAACTCAAAAAACTAAAAATATGATTATGTGAACCGCAGGTTCCTGCACTCTGAATATAATAATCCACGTACAGACTTGTACTGGCGGCACTCTCGGAATTTGCAAAATGATTGTCTTTATTTTCAAAGGGGAAGAAGAGGAATATAGAACAATAGTGCAAACCATTTCATATATCCAACGTGTGTGTGTGTATCATTTCCTCGATAAAGGTTCTTAGGAACCGAAACGTTGGATATTTGGTTAATAAAGTTTTATTTTTGCTAAAGACCCAGAGTGCGCCTTATTTGGATTTTTCTACATTACCCAATTCCAATGAGCATGCTCCTCACTCAGTAGATATTGCCCTGGTGCGAACTCCGAGATATGAAGTAGAAAATATGGGTAGCGGGAGGCACTCTGGGTCTTCTAAAAGGTACAAAGTTTATTTAATCCATATAAAAACTGATGTTTCGGCCCCTAGAGGCCTTTATCAAGGTAAAAAGATAACCTATATAAGAAAGCAACATGTATATAAGGGATGGGAGAGTGAGATGTACATGTTGCTTTGTTATATAGGTTAGGGGCCAAAACGTCGGTTTTTATATGGACTTTGTATTTTTTTTTATTTTTCAAGAACCGGAGTGCCTCCCGCTACCCATTTTTTTTTTTTCTTTCTTTTTTTCATTTTTATATAGAATTACTCTCATTCTGTGTTGCCTCTAACAGTGAAATATTGGGAGCACCGGGCCACCACTCTCAGCCAACCTCTCTCCTCTCCAAACCATAACGTATTGTACAGAATATTTAAAAGCAAATTATACTT
Organism: Leptobrachium leishanense; assembly: GCA_009667805.1. Taxonomy (NCBI): domain Eukaryota; kingdom Metazoa; phylum Chordata; class Amphibia; order Anura; family Megophryidae; genus Leptobrachium; species Leptobrachium leishanense. The sequence goes on along the minus strand of CM019069.1, from coordinate 30,325,789 downwards.
TAATAAAGCATACCAAGACGCGTTTCGCCCTCAAGGCTTTCTCAATCAGTATAAAATGTCCCCATGATCTTTTATCCTTGTTTTGCATTTTAATGGTATTTATCAGAACCAATTCCTGAACCTACAAACTGGTACATTGATATATTACTTTTGATGCTCAGCCACTCATTACATTGGCTGAGCCTCGTGGAAAATGTACCGTAGTTCCAAAACACCCTGCCGTTACACTATCATTTTCTATATAAATTTATATAGTCGGAAACCGTAAAATTTTGGCATAACTGAATTTCGGCGCTAAATCTGGAATGATGCTCAGTCAACCTGTGTACTGAGGATCCTGGGGCATGTAGTTCCACAATAACTAGGGTTGCCAAGGCTCGCTTTCCCCTATTTAATGCAATGCCCACCCCGTCGTTCACTGCCTTCACTAGTATTTATTTCTTATGTCCACATTTTCAGTTGTCTTGGCTTAGAAAGGAAAAAAAAAAGGTGAAGTGCTCCCTCTGCTGGACATGGTGTTGCGCTGCAGAATAAGCAAAGCGTAGATTTACTCAGTGACAGATTTGCTTGTGTCTTTTTAGGCCTTTGAACATCTGCACCAGCTGGAGCTGATCAAACCCCTGGAAGGCTTATCCGCGCGAGCACAGAAAGAATACCGGCTCATGAATCTGCTGCTCGATAACACCCAAATATCAGAGGCTCTTCAAAAGTACCCCAACTGCCCCACGGACGTCAAACAGTGGGCCGTGTCTTCACTCAGCTGATTGGCCTAATGCCAGTGTTTGGAACAGGTCCTGTAATTATTTTTATATACAATTTTTTTTTTTATTTTTTTTTTATTATTATAAAAACACAAATATATTAAATATATTTCATAATGTTTTTGCATCATTTATCGTCAAGCGGCTCCATAGAATTCACAAAAGAAAAAACCTATTCCTGATAAAAACCAGACCACGAACACCAACTGAACGATTCGACTCCACATATCAGGCTTCATATCTGTAAAAAGGGCGCTTTAGTGGATGAGAGTTTAATTCGTGCACCCCCCCCCCCCCCCGCTATATTATCAGAGTTGCTTGGCATAATGGGGCACTCGTGCAACCCTTTTATTATGCAGAAAAGCGTTGTGACCGCAGACGTGTCTGGGATTCACCCCTTTATCAATTCTACATGTAGCATTGATATTCTAGTATAAAATTTACATTGCCTGTTTTATATGGGGCCTGTTATTTCTGGCCAGAGCAAGCATGAGTGTTGACTTCCTTTTATCGGGGGTTAAATCCACACATTCACGCACGCTGCGCTCTGTATATGATCATTCTGCAGTGTGGTAACGGTACATCGATTTTTATTTTTTTATTTATTTTTGTCTTTTAAAAAACGAAACGTTTAAAGCTATAAGGCTTGGGTCAGACGAACGCATTTTTCACGTCTACCGTCAAAAAAGTGCGTTGATGCGTCTGAACGCATTTTATCATGGAAGACGCGATAGCTGTCATACGATGCGCAATTTCGGCCGTGATTTTTGACGGAGCTATAAAAAACAAATGGACGTGATGTTGGCCAGACATGAGCAGTGTCTGACGTCTCCTAATCGCATACGCCGCTATGCTGACGCAGCGCACTCTGTGCGTCAGTACTAGCAGTTCTACGTTCTCGAAAAAATGCATTCCTTTGCCGCTTGCGTGCTGCAGCCGAACTTTTGTGCGTCTGTACTTCTTATAGTGGACGTCATTTGCTGCTAATACGGCCGTAATAAAGTGCAGCTGCACGGGCGTTCGCACGACCCCAGCCTAAGCTGTACGGCCTGGATGCTCTGTAACCGTGGAGACACAGGTTGGAATCCCGCTAAGAGCACCTCTCCAGTAAGTGTCGTTGGGAAAGACACCTAATACATACTCGCCACCCAGGACATACTTGCAAACGAGAGGAAATCTCAATTTTATCCTTCCTGGTAAAATCCTTTCTCAAAAAAAAAATTACTCCATTACACACAATAACACCTGCTGCTTTTTCTTTGTTTTGAAGTAGTTGCATGTTTAAAAAAAAAATAAAAAATAAAATTGTTTTTCAGTTTCCAACAATTACCAAATTCTGTGCAAAAGTTTCACTTTACTACTGTGGTTTAACAGTTAATGAGGCAGTGCAGGGGTTGTTTAAATAAGGCAGCAGGAGGTCTATTGTTCACCAGGCTGAGAAAAGAGCTGGCAGCTGATTGAGATAAAACCGCTTAAAAGATTTATAATCTACCCCTTGGTGATGTCCTTTGAATACATCCCACACAATACAATGGTGTGAGTCAGTGACTGACCCTTTCACTCCATTCTATGGCCAAAGCCACACAGTGAGGCGCAAGTGATGCAAAGATACTGGGGGAGGGCAGTTTACACCACAAAATATCACACAATTGATGCTCCCAGTGAAAATATTTTAACTAAACAGAAAAACTATCGGCAACATCAAATAAACACGAAGTACATTTCATGTTTTGGTGGTAGTGGCTCTTTCATGCTTTTTTTTTTTTTTACCCTTTTCCATTGGGCTTAAACTCCTGCTTCTTCGTGCCTTTTGGAGTTTGAATGGGGGGTGTAGGTGTCATGTGTGGCACTTCATTTTTCATTGGAGTGACCTCTTAGGTCTTGAAACACGGAATATGATCTGATAATGGATTTACGTAAGGGATGGGGCAAGTTTTCATCAATCCACAAACGTTGACTGATTTTTGCCCCTAAACCATTCAATGAATAATTGTCTCTATTTGTAGAAGCGATGACCTGATACTTTATGCATGTTTTGCACAGTTACTACCTGCAGGCGTCCAATAATATTTCAACAAATGAGGCAAATGATTCCCACGGACCTGCCACAAGCAGTCTTTAGATTTTTCCCCATTTCGACTTGTACAGTTTTTTCTGGTGAAGACTTTAATTATTCCCCATCCTCACCCAATCTTGGCATTTTTCTGGTATGGGGGCAGGGGTGGAAGATTGGTCGCTGATGGTGTCACATGATCCCATATACTATACATCTGTTCTGCCGGGACAGCTGTGTGAATTAGTGGCCAATTGAGCCACACATGCAGTATTTGTGTGTGTGTTTTCAACCCTAGTGATGCCACTGTGCTGCAAACATCCCCGCTGGATTCCAGGGCCTCTGCATTCGCTCCCTGCTTGCTCATTGACCCACAAAAAAGTTTTTGGGTGGGGGGGCGCGACAGCCTCAAGCGAATGCTATGGGAATCCCGGGGCCTCAAGGGAGCTGCATGACCTGGATGGGAGTGGCAGCCCAAAACCAGCGATTGGGATATCCCTAGACGTAAATTTTTTTTTTTTTTTTTTTAACTATTGCAATTTGCTGTGGAGAATTTTAAGAGAACAGAAGTTCTTGCGTAAGATTTACACTTCCGAGCAAACCCGGAGACTCTTTGCCCACAGAGCTCCTGTAGGTAGCTGGGAATCTGGGGTAGGTCATGCAAATTAAGTGTGTATATATAAATTTTAATTTCATTTTTGCATCAGTTTGATGTGACCCCCCCGATCAAAAGAGGGAATTCATACACACCTATCTCCTGCCATCCGTAGGCAGGAGGTATTCAACATTGTTATGGTGAATCCTCATTTTAAAGAGGAGCTTCGTTACTTTTGAGTATGCAGTCTAAAGAGGTGGATCAATGTGTGAGAGACTGGTGCTGCATTACAGCCCTGCTAAGCCTTAAACAGGTTTGCTACCCTGTAAGATTCTATGTGAACAAGTGGCATCTTATTAGAAAGCATGGACATTTTCGTCTCTGCAACGTGATGTCTTTTAACCTATGACACTAGGATGAAATATTCACTCTAGAAAGGTTGAGGGGCATATATTCGAACCAGTAGAGCTTTTTTTTTTTTTTTACTCATTTGCTGACTGCCTAGAATTCCAAACTAAAGATCATGTATCAGCAGAAACGAGTACGTTTATCCACAATCCTCCCACTATAGGGAGCAGGGAGAAGAATGCAAGGATGTGTCCCATGTTCTTCAAACTAAAGGGGTTTAGGCTGGCGTCAGACGAACGCAGTCATCACGTCCGTGTCGGCGCACCGTTTATCGTCAGAGTCCAAAACACGAAGTATGTGCGCACCAAAGTGTGTATGTACCACGCAGGTGGCAACGGACGCCATTTAGACCTCGACTTAAAAGCGCTACGACAGATGCCCAGAGTGCGCCGCGGCCTGTGTGGGTGATGAGGCAACGTCCATCACCAGAAGTTTTTTTTGGTCTATTGACTGTCTCAATTGTTTCCCATATTTCACTTTTTTCTACATCCGTCAAAAGACCGTGTTGGGTTTACAGTATCTTCCGTCAGTACGTCTGTCCATTATGCATGCACGCAGAGTGCGCTCAGACTGCGTTCATCTGACATTAGCCTAAAGGGACACATTAGGCAGCATAACAAATTCTATCCATGAAACGTTATTTTAAAAGACTGGAAGAAAACAGGATTTCACAACAAATTATAGGTTCACATTTTTATTTCTTATTTTTAGGTTTTGGTTGGTGGGGATGGCATACACTTAAATTTGTACAATATTTAACAATCACTTTATCCAGGGTATTTTTGTAGTTACTTAAGGGGGGGGTGTAACAACACAAAAGTGTTTATATGTAATAGAAAATAGAATTGCAAGTAAAAACAGACAGTAGTACAACAACCTGTGCCTAAAATACAGAGGAGATCTAGCAAGAATCGCTTAGTCCAATGATGATTAAACCCAACAACCCCAGGGTGTCTGGACTGCATTTCCCATGATGCTTAGTAGGCTTCGGCTTGAGCACCGTGGGAAACAATCTGAAAACACAGGGGCTGCCACATAAAGGGGTCATCAATGGATTAGGCTAACATCTGAGAGGTAACGTAGTATATATGGTCTGAGCCTGCATAAAAACATACTTGCTGGTTGAATATTTGAGGTAAATGATGTTTCATCGACGCTCCCTTGCATCATTTTGCAATTTAACCATAAATAAAAGTCTGCATTTATTCATATCAAATGCATTATATTAAAAAAAAAAAATCTTCAGGGGAGGAAAAAAAAATAACCACCCTGGGAACACAGGAAAACGAAAACTGTAGTTAAACTTAAAGGTTGGCAGTTAATGGTTTTATCTGTAGTTAGTTATTGTCACAGAGAAAGGACAGAATAATATACCTATGTTACATTCAGTATGTATCCCAAGGCATAATAACAAAGAAACATATTTATTACAGGTTCGACAGAACGAAAGGGCATCACCCATGTTTATTTTATCAGATACAATTAATAGGAAAAAAAAGTATAGCGTAGTGAAAGTCAAATACAAACACAGGGCACTTAATCCGCTCTCAAGCAACCTGTAAGGGAGCTCGGTATAGGTGTATGCAATAAACCAAGACCGGATATGAAAATTAGCATATAGAATAATTATTGCTGGGAAAGCGCCAGGGGGATTGCTGTGTGTATATAACAAAAAAGAAACCTTGAGTGTTTGAGTCAATGTAAAAGTTGAGCAGGTTTGATTGACAAGTGTTCTGTATAGAATATATACATGTTCATACACAGATAAATGTTTTATGTATACAGAGTGTCTATTTGTGCACATACATAGTGTGTGTGTATATATATATATATATATATCAGTATATTAAGACAGCCAACCCCATTACCCTCCCTTTCCCACCAGAGAAAAAGTATATATAATCCTTGCTGATGCTTTTTCACATTAAATGAATAAGGACGATCACATGATGTTGTGCACAAACAGCCTTCCACATACAGAGGGACATGTCTGATCAGCAGATCATGGTGCTTTGTTGCCACAGAGTAAAAAAAGATAACTGAAGGAAACACGATGTTCATCCTGTATTTTATGTCCTAGGCCGGAGTCTGTAGCGTCAATGTAAGTGACACGGCCCACAGGGAAAGCGTTACGTTTGTTACGGGTGGAAAGCTGATCAAACGTACACGTCTCAGGCTCGGCAGCTAGAATTTTAAAGCATTTATTATCTGTATTTTTTGGTTTGGGTCAGTGGATGGATGCGCTACAATGTGGACGATTAGTAACATATGTTTATCAATATAATTAAACCAGGGCGCTGAGCACTCGCAGCCCATTGGTTGGATCTCAAGGCCTTTACCTCTCCCTGGGCTGCAGAGTTTGTAGAAAGGCCCCTATAAAAGGACTCCCCCCTCCTAAATAACAGGTGGCAGGCCCGCTCAGATGCCGAAGTCAGGTGGGGGATAGTTAAAATTTCACAGCGACAACATAGATGTACGAATTGTGACAAAGCTGGAAGGACCAGCGACAACATGGCAGAGGGAGGTGGAGACAATCAATTCCACAATATTCAGAAAAACTCACAATGCACATATTCCAAAGCAAACCGGGGCTTTTTGTCAGGTTTAGACCTACTGGGCATTAACATAGAAAGGCAAGGACGTGTTTTATGACCCCAGCGACTTAATTTTGTGCGCCCAGCTCCACACGGGACAGGGTGAATGCATAAAGCGAGGTGTACATCTAATCTGAGGTCCGGTCACCAACACAAAACGGAATAAACAGCCGAATAGGAGCATTCATCCCCCCCCACCCAATCATACTTTGACTATTTTGGTGCAACAATTAAACCTCCCAGGTAGGTTATAAACATTTTATAGTCTTGACTCCCTCGTGGTGTGTAGCGAAGTCGGCAACATAAGGAACGGCACTGTGGATGATGGGTACAACCTGGCTGCGTAAGCGCAAAACTCAACCCGTAAGGAACAAATTTTAAGGATTACGCAACACCAGGATTATTCAGGAGATCTTTTTATTCCACCCAAGTGGACCAGCCCACATTTCGACTAGATTTTCAGGCTAGCTAAAAAAAAACTAAAAATCGACTCAAAACATTACCTGGTCCACTTGAGTGGAATAAAAGCATCTGCAGAATCCTGGTGTTGCGGGATCCTTACAATTTGTTCCTTAGTGTCGTATGGGAACTGGTATTGCCTTATGAATGCAGAGCTTGAAAGACGCGCTATGGAAACTGCCGGCGCTATATAAAATGATAGACTACAGGCAGGGACTCCTGTTTAGGAAGGGAACGTATGGGGCAAGTTCATCCGTTTTCAGTGAACATACACACCGTCACCAAATAGGCATATCTTTAATATTGCGCTAAGTGGTCACAAGGTGAAGTGGTTGATGGGTAGGTGCAGAATGTCATGTGACCAGTTTGTTTTGAAACTCACAGGCATTGAAGACAGAACCGCTGGCGATGGATATTTCACTCGTCCTCTCAGGCAGGAGCGAGTAGTCACAAAATCAGGGATACGTGGTCGCAGTGTTATACAGACACCACAGAGCCCTGTATTGTGACTTTATAACAGTAATGGTACAGACCGCCTTTATTGATCACATGGTAAAAACCTTAAGTGGCAGAGACCCTTTATTTCGGTTACAAACAATTTATGGAAAAACAGTGAGCAGCAACACATTACAAATAGAACACACGGCATACAACACTTACATGCTCCATCCCGCTGTCAGTCAAGCCACAGCACAGCCCGTGGGTTCATTCGGGGGCTACAAATGATAGCTATGAGAATGACTCAAAAAAATAAAAATTTCCAAACCTAGTCGCCTGCCCCCTATAGGATTTAGCAGGAGCAGGGTTGTAGGGGTGTGGATTGTGCATGACTTATAGGAGGCGACACTCTGCTATAGAGTTGCTTATATTGTTTCTCTAAGAATCGGGGGGGGGGGGGACTGAATATTGTCCACAAAGACAGTGAAATTAATTTAATTTTCGTTCTAGAGAGGCGACAAGTGCAAGGGGAACAGGTGATCTACGGAGGTTTAGGTTACGGTCGGCCAATAATGTTTTATATAATTTTAATGCGTGTAGGGTCTCAAAGCATTTAAAAGAGGGTCAGTAACCCCTGCTTGCCGGCTGCTTTGGAACAACATCTCCCAGGATGCTCAGCCATTCATTCAATTGGCTGATCCTGGTTTTACAGGATATTCTTCTACCCAACCAGGACTGCTATAAAACCACCTAAAATCGTGGGAATCAAAAATCCCCCCCCAAAAAAGTGGTGTTGAAGCAAGACTAAATCGGTTGCTGCAGCCAGGAAGGGGTGAAGGTAATGGGAGCTTCTGGTAGGTGAATGTATGGGCAGTTTCAAAACAAAAATTACAAAAGAAAAAGGGTGGGCAACAGGTAATCAAGTCCTAAGTTACATGTATACCAACGCTGACCCTGGCATGAGCATTTCTGAGCATTCACGTTCCTTAATGCTCAGCATTTTGGAAATATGCCACGTGCCAAGCTTCGTGCATATAGGGGAAAGGTTTGTGTTTACGGCAGTGGTGATCTATGTTCTGCCACGCTCTAAAGCAGGACGTTCCTCCACACAAGCCTAGGTGTGAACGATTGCTCACCTATTAAAAAAAAAAAAAAAAAAAAGGATTTTACATTTTTCTCCTCTTGGGTTACGAGTCAAAATACTCTACGAAAAAAAATACATGTTAAGTCCCCGCGGTTCATTACAGAATAGAATTATCGTGCGCTCACAGCGAGTTCCCGATAAAAAAAGTTTCCAATTTAAAAGATTTCCTGTAACAGAATTTAAAAAGTATAATAATACTGGCGAAGGAAAAAAGGATTATATATAAGAAAAAGGAAAAAGACATTTTTTTACCCCCACTTTGGCAAGACATTACATGACATTAATGACTTGGGAACAAGTGATGAAATCTCAGAATTTGTGTAACAAGTCCAAAATATTTTATAACTTATCATGTGTGCACGTGTATCTATACATGATAGATATATATATACACACACACACACACCTTTAGGATGTAAGCTCCTTAGAGAGCAGGGTCCGCGCTTCCTCCTGTCCACCTTACTGTAACCTCCCTCCCCCCCCCCCGCTGCAGAATATGTTGACACAATACAAATCGATGCACAATAATTATGTATCTCTTCATGTTCTGCCAATGTTTTTCATTCTAGTTGGGTTTGTTTCCTTATTGTGGGACTTGCTGAGCCTTTATTATTTGTGAGGCGCTGCTCTTAAGGAGGACATGTGTTTCACACCTCGGCTCATATCCCATTGTACAGCGCTACAGAACCTGTTGGCGCTTTATAGAAACATTTGTATGGGCGAGCGTGACGATTTTACTAAGTTATCCCTGACTGGATATCGAGCGACTCTGTTATGTTCGTGCTGGGTTTCAATTTAGCTTCAGGAGGAGGCGTTCGAGAAACTGCAGACCCAATGGCACTATGGTTTGCGTGTATTGTGTGGCCAGAAAAAAGTCCGGTGTGGTGAAAACTTCCTGAGATGATCATGAAAAGAAAACAGCCGTGCGGACTGTCCTGCATCCCGTTTACGGAACAGAGATACATATATATGTATACATATAAACACTTCGTATATACATATATTACATGCATAAACCTCAAGGAAAAAGAAACTAGGAAAGCTGAGCGGTTCCAGTAGTGAGAGCTTTAAATAAAAAAATGGAGGGAAAATAAAATGCAATTTAAATCGTTCTTTAGACACAGCAAACGGTAATGAAATAAAATGATTTTAAGGGTTTGGAGGCAACACGTTGACCTCGAAAAAAGGGGGGGGCGATGCAAGTTCAAAAAAAAACTTTAAGAAAGGCTATTTATTATCAACATTTTTTAATATTTCCAGTGATAAAGGAGTCAATAACTGAGGGATTCGTTCACTTTAATTGCTACTCGAGTGAGCGCGAGCCGTGGCGATCACGGCACAAACTGCCGACCACAGCCTTTATAAACGCTCACCCCGGCCCAGATGCCAAGAAAAGGATCGGCTGAGAGTGCTGACAGTTACACCTCAACAGCCATTCCAGGAGAAATCCTTATTCTGGATTCAAAAGGGTTAAAAAAAAAAAAAAAAATCATAGCTCTTTTTAAATAAACAGTGAAAATATATATATATATTTATAAAAAGAAAAGAACACTTTATTTAAAATCCGTAGTGTTTTTTTTTTTTCTTTAAAATGGTATAATTTAGAGCTGTGGAACTGAGGTATACCTTGTTGAGGGAGGTTGACGTATGCTTGGAAGCCTCTTTAATATGTTCCACCGATTAATTTTAGGTTTATATACATTGAACAGCAGCAGCACACTAAACATTCACAAGCTGTGTCATATTGGCATTACAATAGTCATTGATATAAACACAACAGCAAATGCAATAAAAACCGTTACCCTTTTTTTTCTCTTAAATCTGAAATGAAATGCTTTGATTAAAAAAAAAATATATATGTATATAGCAGTAGTTCACTTAAGATATTAGTCTCTGTTTTTTATTTTGTCGGACGTGTTTAGAAAATCGGTGTCTGTTTATTAGCCAGAGGAGGCGTTCGGGGGCGGGGGATGGGGGGGGGGGGTCCGTATTCGTTTCCTTTAGATTTTCTTTCATTCCTTAAAATGCTTTGCAAGTCACGTGCCCTTCCAGGCGTTTGCGCGGAATGAAAGAAGTCTGGCAGACCCACAGTTTAAGAGTTTTGTCTGGAAACGGACAATCCAATCAAAGCACTACCGATTCCTTATACTTTTTCCTTAAATCCTCCCCCCCTCCTTCCATGCGGGGAGGGGTGTGGGGGGGACACAACTCCCCCCCCCCTTAATTTCATAAGAAAGCTGTTCTTTTAGTTTAGCAGCTCCAGATCATAGTTCTGACGGTTGGAAAAGAACCCGGGGTGCAACCATCATAGACTGGATTCCTTAGGAGGGAAGTCCACGTTTGTCACCATTGTGACCACCGTTACAATGTCCTCGGTTGTGATAAGGTTTGTGAGTCTTTGCATCTGGATGATTCTCTCCTCCACGCAGCCTGCTGATAACCTGGCCTCCGCGTCGTGATCCCAGCACTCCTCTATCGTTTCACATAGCATCGCCAACCCCTTCGGAAGAGGAGAGAGAGGTTAGGGGGGGGGGGCTGGGATCTTCAAAACGCAAAGACACTCAGAACCCACCACGGTCCCAATACTTACAGCATGCTTCTGCCAGCACTCTCTCAATATAGGCCTTTTCTTTTTGTGAACTACAATCTCTTGCATATCTTCCAGAGACGGATGCTGGCCAACTTCCTCTTCAAACGGCAACATGTATTCATCCACTGGACCTGCGGGCAGGTGGACGGTAAAGAAAGTGTGATCATAGGTACTTGCGCGCGCAGTCTTTAAGAATTTGTTGAAAATATAATGCAGAATTCCCCACAAAATCCCTTAAAGAAGCAAACGAGTCTATTTTTTCTCCTCTTTGAGTCGGCTGCATTCAGCGTTGCTGTCCCTGGTGCTGAAACCTAATTCAGCACCAGGGATGGGTGTTAATACTCCTCTGCAGCCTTCAGCAAGAATTTTTATTTTCCTCTTGCTTCGGCTGCGCTGGGTAGGGGCTGTCATTGGTGCCGAAACTCTCCCCGCAGCGGGGTATTTCGTTCGGAGGTTCACCCTGATTGGCCAATGGTGTTTTCCATAGTCAGGTGACCAAGTCGGTCACCTGACTACGGTGCCAGTGGGCGGTCAGCCTTATTCAAGACGATTTACAAATGTTAAAATGCAAGTCCTCGGCAAGGATATACTAACCCATGGATCGACAGCCTTTGCCCTCCAGAGGTTTTGGAACTACATATCTCATGAGGCTTAGTTGAATAAGTACCAGAGCATCATGGGAAATGTAAGGGTCTATTCAAAAATCACTGAAGCAGGGCACAATTTTGACGCTTTGCATGTCGGCCCATTTTGTCTCATGGCGAAATTCTATTTCGCCCAAAATACAGTGAATTCACTATTTAGCGAATGGACACCCTCTTGCCGAAATTGGAGTCGCTGAAGCAGTTATTGGATGTCAGCAAAAGCCTCTTCATTTGTGTGGAATTCACGGATATCAATTCAGAGGGGAAAAAAAAGTCTATTCTAGTAGGGAGTGTCAAAATAATATATTTTTTGCTAGGTTTGAAAAGAAAAAAAAAGTTTTTGCAAAAAAGGAAAAAAAAGTTTAAAAAGATATTTTTTACATTGAAATCTACTGGAGTCGACGGTTTAAACCTGTTGAGTTAAACCACTGAAAATCAGAGCCTTTCACCCCATTGCTGTTGCAATTCAGTGTTATGTGAATAGGAGACACGATTGTGTTTTATGGGAAAATTTCAGCGCCACCGAATCGCCCCGTATTTCGCTGTCAATTTGCCTGTATTTGGTGCATTGACAGCTTTGTGAATAGACCAATTGAGCCGGAATTGCATTGCATGGGGAAATTCGCCTTTCGGTGCAATTCAGAGTGTTAGTGCATAACCCCTGCAGTTTTAAAACATCTGGAGGGCCAGGTTTGCAGACCCCTGCCCCCCCCCCGTACCAGCCCTTTATTCCATGATGCCCTGTTAGTCTTGCCTTACGACCTGCCTTGCTCTGAACAGAAAACTCGCCCTAAATACACCATAAATTACATCAGTTGCAGCAAGAGAACAAAACTATTTTCGGCTACATGGTTTCTAGATATGCAGCGGTCCTAGTGCAAGATACAGGAGGTTGTGATCACAAATCTTCCCTCACATTCCAATCAGCTAGAAAGATGGGGGGGAACAGGAGTGAAATAGAAAGGGATAAGCAGCAGGTCCTCGTACCATCTGAAGCGGTGCATCTTGCCGCCAGCTCCCAAAGCACCAGTCCAAACGCATACATATCTATCCTTAAGAAGGCGTCCCTCTGGAAATTTATAGCACCTTCTAACACTTCGGGAGCCATGTACCTCCGGGTACCAACCTGGAAACAAAAAAAAAACCTCCATGAGCTTAGAATGCAGAATTTCCTTCATATTCCACCATGTTATACGTCTGTGTTGTCCAAAGCCAACATCGATAAGTCACATAAAATAGAATTAAAAACCCCGTGAGACAAAAACCCCACACACTCACCTGGCCGTGGGTATCACCTGCCGATTTCCCAGCCTCAAACTTCAAAGCCAGTCCAAAGTCTGCTATGCATGCAGTCAGGTTGTTTTTAAGCAGCACGTTTTTGCTTTTGATGTCCCTTTTACAAGAAGGAAACGTCACGATCGTTAAGTATTACAGAGAAGTGAATAAGGAGATACCGACACACCGCAACCCATTTTATTCTAAAGAGGCACACAAAGCCCCCCAAAACATTGCCCAAAGCACATGTTAATATGACGGCTCGTGTCTACGTCACACTGCACATAGCAGCTCAACATCTTATCCCAGAAAACACCAAGGACCTGCTAGCTATTTTGGCCAACCAAACCTCCCTCAACCAATCAGCATGCGAGTCCGCTGCATCTCTCACTGCCAGCATAAGCCAGTAAAGCCCACTGATTGTGCATGGCTTTAAGTGCGGTTTTGAGGTTTGTAACCCGATTTAGTGAGTGTAAAGGCCACTTCCTTGCCATAATTCTATGCTGTGTAAACCTGGGGCAAGTCGTTTTGCATTAGGAGATCCGTCTGCTACAGTAGCCCTTGTGAAAACACCCAGAAATCCTCGTATTTCAGTCCTTCATATTGATAAGTATGGATTTATTTCTTGGCATGATGTGTCATTACAAGGGTTATGCATCGCGTGTGCATGTTTTTTATTGTGACCATCTTCAACACCACTACACCCGTTGGGAATATTGTGCATGTCTGATACACTGCAATCTGTATTTATTAGAAGGGTTTTGATCTATCAGTGTGATCATATGCAATATGTATTTATAAAAGGATTTTACCAGGAAGGATACATTGAGATTTCTCTCGTTTTCAAGTATGTAAATACACATTATCGGTTTGCAGCGCTACACTCCAATATTCCTCTTTGTAGTTTGTGTGACGATGTGGACACCTGAATAATGCATTTGCTTGTGTTTATGGTGTTCGAGATATTATTGTGTAGATTAAAGCCGGAGATAAACCGTCTGCGATGCGCTCAGTGTATACAGCCTTATCTTCTCTGCGCACTCAGCTGGCGTCAAGACTTAAATGCCCAGCTTTAGCCGCGGAGCAACCACTTCTGCGACGTGGAGCAAACACTTCTTGCCCTGCGTCGCAGCATGGTCATTGCATCTCAGGTTTAATACGAAAGTAACCATGTATGAACAAAACCAGGTATTCATCACAGACCTCATATGCTTACCTGTGTGCGATAGCAGGTTTGTGGCCATCTTTCAGTCCTGGGATATCTTCATGCAGGTAGGCCAAGCCCCTGGCCATGGTTTCGGCGATGTGGTACAGCTCATTCCAGGAAACCACATTTGCCTTAAGGAAATCTGTGAGCGAGCCCTATGGACAGAGGGGAAAAGTAGGGCGTCCTTTTATAATGCAACTATATTAATATGTAGATGCAGGCACTCTCAGTACCTGACCATGCAACTTTACCTCACCTCTGGTACTTTGTGTTTTCATTAACCATTTTAAAAAGTCAATTTAACCAATAATGACTTCTCCTGCCCCTTTGGAGACAAACATTTTTTCGTTTTTGTTCTTTTTCTCTCCCTACATATTATTTATAAGATAACACATTCTGCAGCTCTGTACATGGGAAGAATTGGTACAAATAAAGAGACAGGTACAGCAGATTTGAAAGAAAGGACATTAGACAAATACAGGAGGAACAAACCGGGCCTTGTGGCATCCTAAATTCAGCAACAAAAAAATATATACTGAATGTATCATTTAAAAACAGAGTTTTCAAGTACGTAAATATTAAACCTACAGCCCAGTTTCCCCAAAATAACTGGCACTAAAAATACAAAACTTCAGTGTATAAAGAAAAAATTAAATAATGAACCCCTTACGGTATAAGTAAAAAAAATAAGATAAAACCTTTTTTAACAGTTACTTGGCGACAACTTTGGACTTTTGGGGACAAGGATTTTTCTTTCCTACAAACAGTGTTTACCGGTGTTTTTTTTTTTTTTTTTTTTAAATGAACCTTCACAGCACTGATACTCCCGGACATCCAAAGCGGTTGTACAGCACGTGTCGGAGTTTTAGTGGTGAAGTCTCAGAATTACTAAGCAATGTTAGATTTGTGAAAGTGCATAATCCTAGACTGTAGATTCTAATAAGCATAAAGAGGAATCCAATAAGTTTACAAAAGCCTAAACGAACTCAGACATGAGATGTGACAACAGTGATCCCGGCCAAAAAGTGTTCCTTCCCTCTCCTGTGCAAATATGAATAAAGTCTCACCTTCTCATGGAAAGCCGATATTAACCAGAGGTCTGTGTCGAGGTTCGTGCCGCGCTTCTCAGCACCGATGAACTGCAAGACATTTTCATGCTTCATTCCGGGCAGGCTGTAGATTTCATATTCGTTCTGCCACGATAACTTGTCCTAAAGAAAAATAAAACATATACTATAATTATACAACGTTAGCCAAAACGACCAGCAGATTATTAGGTTTTCGGCCGGGGCTCACAGATTCCTGTGTGGCCACCACGCTGTGCACGCATCTCTATAAAGTGCGGGCATCCTATGGAGGTTTGCGCTTTGAAGACCCATCTGTCGTCAGTCATAGCGCTTCAACGGGAGGTAAAGTCCACGTCCGTTGTAACGTGTTAGAAATACGCATGTTACATTGTGTTGTACTTCCAGCCCATCCATCGAAACCCTATGATGGACGCAGGAAGGGGGGGGGGAGGGGAAATCACACTAGATGCCCCTGCCTTAAATAGCTATTCACCTGTCACAGAACAGCGGTTTAACTTCTGACAAACTGAGTCGGCCCAGTGAAACTACGGCGAATTCACCATTTATGGAACAGCCATAGTAGTTCACCATACTTTCTGCTGAATTTGTTCAGCATGGGGTGTTTAAGCGGGAGGTTCCACCGAACTTCAGAAATTTAATGTACAGGTCACAGTTTCCACCAGGGTTTCAGTCGAGGTTGTCTAGCATTGTACCTCGCTGTAGTTTGTAAGGGAGGAATATGGAGATTGCAACTTTAAATGTCACCATAATCACCAGTATTACAAACCACGGTAATTTGAGAATAGACATCATTTACACTTTTACCTAGTAACCGTACTGTTACTCACTGTTAATTTGCAGCAGCTTCACCTGCCGGTGTTAAGATCTGACCTCTGGACAGCAGATACTCACCGCATGGGCAACAAAAAGGTGATTTTTACTATAGTTCGCAACTACAATAAACCTCAGCATTTAGTGGATTAACCCTTCCGTGTCCACGATGGCCCCAAAAATATTATTGTCAGATTATTTAATGCTGAACAAAAATACATGTTTTTTCCATGCTACTATTAGTGCTTTCACTACTGTCTTTATCAATAAGAGGCACAGTTACAAGTTTTAATAAAGCGCTACAAGTTCCGTAGCGCTGTACAATGGGTGAGACAGAACAACAAATATACATACACGTTAAACACACAGAATAGGAGAGGAGAGAGGACCCTGCTCGAGAGTTTACAATCTAAAAGGAGAAGGGTGACACACAAGTTGAGGGTGGCAACCGGAGATCGTGGTAACAGGATGTGGGGCTATGCTGTATCCCTGCAAAATAAATTAGTTTGAGCTCCAGAAGGTGCCTCTAACGTTTTAGTACAGCGGGCACGATGCCCGAGTTGCTAACACTTTTTAAAACCAGCTCGGGAGTGTCTTTAACCTCCCTGGCACTCCCCCCCCCCCCCCGACATTTAGTTAAATTTCACTGCTGAGAGCGGCAACCCCGAGCCACACTCTGGCAGGATACATACCTGTACCTGCGCTCCCTCCGCAATCGCATTCTCCTCCACTGATCACGGCATCCTGCTTCCCTTCTCGCGAGAAGTAAACCAGGATGCTGCTATCGCACGGAGGTGACTGCGGGAGACAGTGAGGGAGCGCAGGGACAGGTATGTATCCGGCACGAGTGTGGCTCGGGGTTACCGCTTTCAGCAATGAAAGTGTACCCTGAGCCAAACTCAGGATTACCACTAGGGGGCTGGATAAATAGCACTGATTCTCACATAAAAGATGCCCGAATTGGACCGCCAGGAAGGTTAATAGAGCAGAAAATCAGTAACTCTGTTTGGCCAGTAGATGGAGACATCTGCCTTTCAAATTGGTTATTACAGTAAGTAATACATTGGGAATATCCAAACAATTCTTACTGTTAGTTAAAAAGGATTTTAGAATAGAAAAAAAAAACTGACACTATTCTTTTGGAAAGTCCCTTGGTCATGAAGGGGTTAAGCAAGTTTATCAAAACCGAAGAAATAGCTTAGTGCAGGGGGACTTTGAGAATATTATAAAAAAGTAAATAAAAGAAGCCTTTGTAACTAGATTAATGATGGGATGGATAAAGCAAATATATAGACCCTAGACAGTTTTTTTGTATGTGTGCACATGGATTGGAGATAACAAGTCTCAGCAGTAGGATGAAATATTTGAAGATCCGTGTTAAAACATGCCAGGACATACCTGTAACGGGAATATTTTGACAGCCACAGTCTCGTGTAGTAGCTGCGCTTTCCACACGCAACCGAACCTTCCTCTGGCTTTGACCTCCAGTAACTGCAGCGGCTTCAAACCCAGCAGGGGGGACGGCGGCGGAGGGCCTGGATCCTGAAACAAAAAAAAAAAGACAAAACATCCATCGATTTAGGTTTAACACCGCGTTCTAAAATAAAAAAAAGGACAGACGAGATGTTTGTGGATACGATTCAGACCGTGAAATTGTCAGCATGCAGGTTCACAGAAATCACTTCTTGGTGCACATCATATGCGAATAGAGACAGACCCGATGGCTACCTTTAAACATCGTGCAATGCAACTTAACCCTTTGTGTGCCATGTGAGAATGCAAAACTATGCAATGGTAGGGAAGGAGAGTTGAGCCGGAACGGCACGAAATTTAACAGATGTATTCCACATGTTCAGCACCGCTGTATTTTGTTTGAATGTCCCCATACAGGTGTGCTTAAATCCTGCAAAAACAATCTACAGCCATGCCACGATTAACAATCCCAGCACCCTGCGGACCAGAAAACGCCAACTTGTGTTTATTAGAAGGGAAGGGGAGGGAGGTGGGGGGGGGGTGGCGAAACACACTGTTATAACCCTTCAGGTGTCACAGGGTAGAGCAACATATGGCACACACGTTCGATAGGTCTCATCTGGCACCTCGGGGGCTAAACATTAAATATATTTGTATATAAAATGCACACAGCTCATTTTGTGTTTTTTTTTTTTATAAAATAATTTTAAAAAAGTGGAGAAAAATAAATAAATTTCGGCACAGTCCAATTAGAAGGAACGCACCACTATAGGAAGGTGAATGAAGTTCAGACAATCAGGCCAGAGTTCAGGCGCAGCCAATGACACTTTATAGAGCAAGCACGCGGAATGGCACGTGTGTGCGTGTGCGACGTACGGAGAAAAAAAAAAGTCATGCATGGTGCTGGGGTGGAAAAAAAATGATGCAGGTAACAAAAATCTACAGAAATGCTCTATACACAGGCAGCATGACATCTTACCTCTATCATAATGTGAAAGGCGTGCTTGTGAGGAAAAACACAGGCAAATCAATTACTACTTACACTCACAGAACACGGATCGTCAATCCTAATGTCAAGCATTACGGACTTTCCATGACTACCACGGCTAATGGGTAAGACACCAAACTAAACTGCTTGGCCACGTCTGACCTTCCTGCCTGTACGGCCAAGTTACTGCCCTGAACACAGGCCATAATGCTCTTAATAAGATGAACAAAATAATAAAAAAGCAAGCTTCACATTATGGCAAAAATGAATAAAATGTACAATGTTACAGTTCAAGAACAGGAAAAGCCAATTTATAAATATGCAAGGTTTTAAATGTAAACTCACAGATGTGCAAATACAGTATGTATAATATACAAACAGCTGTATATATATATATATACACATATACATACATGTGAATATAAAGCCATTTCAAACGATTGCCGTGAAAGATAAAAAGCAGAGAGCGGCAGCACGAGCGCCGGCAGCACAGAACGGCAGAGGTCGCTGTTGTAAAATGAATGTACAGTACGAGGCGCCGGCCGTCGTGGCTTTTCTATTTTACGTTGAAGCAGATCATCTAGCTTGCTCAAATAAAAAAAACAACAAACACAGAAAACTCCAGGATTACCTCTGTTTTACATAAAAACCTAAGAGATACACGGTCCCAAAAGTGAGTGAAAGGAATGACAGACGGACGGACAGAAACGCAGACATAGCGGACAGGAGGTGAATCACTTTTTGGAGAGGCATTAAAAATCCAAAATTTAGAGAGTTTGAGGTTTTAAAGAGAAACCGTGGGAGGGCGCAGAAAACGGGACTGGGAGTCGCTGGAATAAGAGGGGTTTTGCTGCTCACGAAATAATGTCACAGGAACATGTAACACGTGCAAACCCTCTGTACATCTAGCTATGAAATATCGAGGAGGAGGTGAACCTTCTGTTACCGGACAGTGCTCTGTACAAGAATAACTCCTACTATGAGACCTACTCTTACCCAACCACCCTCTAAACTTAAAGGGACACCATCACCAAAAAATAAAAATGTCCTTCCTGTGTTTATTTGATGTTGCTGATATCTTACATGTGTTTTGTTTTTCTCTTGTAGGTTTAGTTAAGAAAATATTTTCCTCTATATGTGTCACTGGAGCATCCATTGTGTGATATTTTCCTCTATATGTGTCACTGGGTGCATCCATTGTGTGATATTTTGTGTAAACTGCCCCCCCCACAGTATCTTTCCATCACTTGCTCCTCACCGTGTAGCTTTGGCCATAGAATGGGCCAGTCACCAACTCACATCGTTGTATTGTGTGGGATGTATTCAAAGGACAGCACCAGGGGGTAGATTAGAAGTCTTTAAAAAAATCCCTATTTAGCTGCGGTCTCTTACCTCAGGTAGCAGAGGCAGAACAATAGATCTGCTACCCAATCTAAACATTCACCCCTCCATCTCATTAACGCCAGGGGTCACTGATGTGAAACTTTGACATGGACTGCCACACGCTGTAGCACATGCACGAAATGCGCAAAATACAAGCGCACATGCTGAAAGCCTCCCCGCCGAACCGCGTTTGACGGGGCTGCAAAGCGTGATGCTCCATAGGAGGATCGAGCTTTGCAGCGCTGAGTACATTAACTGCACTCTGCGATGTGGCCAGACGGGCGTCAGAGCGGAAAGAACGTCCATTCTCACGCAGGTTCCTTCCACTCTCAAAAACGCTCGGCCTGTTAAACCACAACCACAAAGTAAAACTCACCCCAAGATTAATGGTAAATGTTGCGTCGTGGGAAAAAATGAATGGAAACCGGATAGAAAAAAAAAACCTAACTATATTTTTACATGCATTTATTTCAAAAAGAAAACCAGCAGTATGTGTTTTACAATGTGTTTCATTAGTAATACATAAAACTGTAACTAGTTTACATGTGCTAGTGATAGTGTCCCTTTAAGAACCAGGTGAGATCTTATATACAGAGGTTTGTGAAGAATGATCCAGAAACTATGAGCCCCCAGAAAAAAAAAACGGCCCTCGGATTGTAAATATATATCCGTACACACATATATTCAAATAGGTCTTTGCCATTATAACCAGATCCCCTTCACAAGGCTACAATGAAAAGTGTGAATACTAGAGAATCATGGGAGATTGTTCAGAAATATCAGGGGCTGGAGTTTGGGATCCCTGCACTGCATACTGAAGCAAAAAAATAAATAAATAAAGATACTGATGAAGATTAGCAATGTTTAAAAGGGATATAGACAGTATATGAATTTAATGCTATAGGAGTCTTTCCCGCAAATCAGCCTTTTGCATTCTAGCGATAGCAGCTTGCAGATATCTGGTTCTGCTCCCTTCTCTTAAACATTTGCCAAGTGTGATGTCAGCACGAACGCACGCCACGAGCACGTTTTAAAATCACATGGGATGGCCTATAGAGAAGCAAAAATACTGTAAGGAAGGCAGAGAGCGCGAACTGGCATCTTTTTTTTCTTCAACAGGTGACGACATTCCCTTATGTTAAAGCTTAAAATTTGCACACTGTGCCACTAGCCCGTTGCAACACACACGGTTAATGACACCCGTGCACTCCATGATGCCAACAACAGATCAGGAACTGTGCCAACACCTCTGCGTCAATTGCCGTCACATTACCCAAAATAAAAAAAAGAGTCCAACAGTACCGGCTGGGTGGAGTAGAGGTAACATCACTGCTTTGCGTGGAGAGAGACTGTGGCGACACAGGTTCGATCCCGGCAAGAGCACCTCTCCAGTAAGTGTCGTTGGGCAAGACACCTAACGGTACATACTCCCCACCCAGGACATACTTGAAAACGAGAGAAATCTCAATGTATCCTTCCTGGTAAAATACTTTCTAAAAAAAACAAAAAAAAAAACAGGTCCTCTAAACCGGTCTACCCCTATCCCAGGAAACTGAGGATTTCTATAGTTTGACCACATGGGGGAGCTGTTCTCCATTCACTTGCCATCCAATAGGTTTGCAGAAATATTCAGATAACACGGCAGAATGTGTACGATAATGCAACATATACGCTGCAAGCATCACGCCACAATGGTTCTAATGTGAGCACAGGGCAGAGAACGCCTTCCTGTTACTTCACCAGGAACCCCCATTATTATTTAACTGGCCCGGCATCACCCTTTGGCTCGGAAACCTTTATATATCTAGGGGGTGCTCTGTAACCAATACGAGGATAAGTGGCAGTGGGTACTTGACACCGCTCCTTAAACAAAGCCTATTCGTGTCTTGTCACAATATAAAACGGTTCCGTGCCTTTATCTTGAGGAACACTGGAAACCTTTGGTGCTGCCCTGCCCATACCCACATGCAGAGCATCAGATCTAGCACAGTAACTTAAAACGGGCACCAAAGAGTGATGGGAAGGTGGAGGATATTTAGGCAACGAGTCTGCGGTTTTGATTTCTTTTTTATTATTATGCCAGGCTTGATAAAGTTTGCAGTTGCTGAAATAAAAGATCCTCCTTGTTCCTATACATTTTGGTGTGCCCGATTGCCTTTTCATTGTCGGGTTGGCTACCCGGGCAAGTTGATCACCCACGTTTTGTTCAGGTTTGGGGGGGGGGGAATGCATTTTTTTTACACTAGGCACCCTGTACCTCTTTTTTTAGGACAGTCTCTGGGTCACATTTTTTATAATCTCAGGAATCGGTGTCAGGTTCAATGCGCTCTCACCTTCCCACTCCACATTCCAGCACCGAGAGCGAGGTGCGGCATGCGTGCAACTAAAACACGCAAAAGGCTGACGAGTTTACACAGAGTCACAGTATTCCTGAGCACAACGTGTCGCAATTTACAGATCCTATTCTACGCAAGTTGTGTAGGCGCGTAAATTGTGTAGTAATGCTTCAGGGACTTCTGGGTTGGGGAGTCCCTAGGCTGTAGAGGAGGAGCTGCGCACGACAAAAAACGGAGAGTAAAACCAACTTAAAATGACAAAAAAATGAATATAAAAACTGGGCAGAAGCTGTCAGCAGAGAAAAACCAAAAAGTAACTATTAAAGCAGAGTATCCCTTCAAACCACCTGATGCCGAATTAAATTCATGTCAAAGGTGTAGGGCTCAATATTAAGCACCACACCACAAAGTGTACCGTAATCATTTCAACACGGGCATGACACTGGTAAATACGAACACGAGATGAAATCTACTGCAGATGCATTAAAAACCTGCCGGTGCATTGGAGACAATATTTATTTTTTATTTCTGTAATGGCCATTTTCTGAACTTTGCCTCTCATCCCACCAGCACCAGTCTCAAAACATAACCTCCCTGACCGTCTGATTAGGACATTACTTTTAATGTACATTATTTGTATAGGATTTTGTTTGTAACTCCCGCCGTATCCTGCCCCCCTGCATTGCGGCGCACGCAGGGAAGGGAACCCAGAAGAAGGGGGCTGCAATAGGCTGGAGGAGATTGCGGGAGGACATTGAGGGTACGCAGGGACAAAGTATGTTCCAGCCTGAGTGTGGCTCAAGGTTACCGTTTTCAGTACTGAAATTTAACCCCGAGCCACACTCTGGATTACCGCCGGGAAGGTTAAGGCTTCAAATCTCCCCCCCTCACAAAAATTGAATAATCATATTAGAGTTAGACCGTCTCATTGTAAAAACATTACATGTTTTTCCACCTTTATAAACAATATATCACCAGCGGCATGTTATTTAAAACACAAGGCAAACGCACCGTTTTATTTGGGATGGGGGTATTTAAAACACATTTATGCTTACCTGTGTAGGAACCAGCACTGGCGGGTAGGCAAGCTTGTGATGTCGGTACATCCAGAAAGAAAACAGAACGATGATGGCAAAACCCATTATCGGCACCAACGAATAAAGCAACGTGTTAAATAAAGGCGGTCTCGGTGAAACAGGATTTGAGGTGGCTGTAATAAATAATATATACAAAAAAATGCAATTACCAAGGGTAAACGAGCAAAAGGAGTAAGAATATTTTTTATAACTTTTTATTATTCCTTATTTTAGCTCTTATTTGTTAAAGGCATCGGCTTATACGTTTGCTTTATATAGTGTAGCGATATATTAAACAGCTGAATTGTATATAGAGCTTGAGTAGAACCCGAACCCAAACCCAAACCCGAAAACAAATCCTGTAATTAGTGCTTCGTCAAGCATGATTTAAGTGGCAATACATTAGTGACCACGTTTTCCAAGGAGATGTATTTAGTAGAGATAGACCTATAACATTTTTTCAGAGCTGATACAAATATCAATTCTCGGCAGCCTTTCTGGCCGGTAACGGATATCTAGCGCCGATACTCTCAATATTTGAAGTCGCGAAAAAACACAATACAAATCTGACATTATGCCATTAACAGAATGTGTTTAATAACATTCTAAACATTGTCCTATTCCAATTTAATTTATTCAATTTAATTTGAAGGGGCAAAAAAACTATAAAAAAACTTTAAGCTTTTATATATTTACAAACAACATGTCTAGACTCCGGCCTCTGCAGCGATTCCGCATATGACCGTGTAGGCAAGGGGTCAGTCATTCCTTAAATATTTTATTGCACAAAAGGATCTTCAGAGCTGTCCCAGGAACCACCCTCGCAGAGGCGATGTGAAATGGCCTATGGACCCAATTTAAGGCTCCAGGAGGTCATCACAGGAGTCAGCAACTTTGGCCCTCCAGATGTTTCGAAACTACATCTGTCAGGATACTCTGCTACTCTTTAGGTTTTTAGAACCTCAAACGAAATGTAGTTCCAAAATATCTGGAGGGCCAAAGCTGAATGGGGAATCGGGTACCAGAAATACTGGGGACCAATAGACCCCTGCATCGGGAATTCTGTCCGGTGCAGGGATGGCACATTTCTATTGTTATTACGCTCATGCACAATACAGTCCGTTAGCAGTGGAAGTCCTACAGGAAGTGGGAGAAGCCCCAAATCATCGCCGGATCGGCCCCCCATCTGCGGGAATTCACGTGTCGCGGCTTCAGTGAGCTAACTTGTCCATTTACCGGCAAAATAAAGGCAGATCCTGATATCAGTAAATCGGTCTATCCCTACTATTTAGCAAGTCATTCTTTAAATATTTTATTGCACGAAAGGTTCAGAGTTGTCCCAGAAACAACCCTGGCACAGAGGCGATGTGGAACGGCCTATGGACCCGATTTAAGGCTCCAAGAGGTCATCAAGCAGTGTCTCCAAGTCCAATCCCTGAACATTGCTTGTCTGTTACCTTGAAATACTTGTGTTTCTTTTGAGTCTTGATACAAGACTGAGCTAGTATACTATGCTCAATTGGACAGCGTCCAAGATTACAGGAAGGCAGAACTGCATTTAAAATCAATGCAAACGAGAGGTGAAAATCCTGCATAAACTGAACGCGAAGAACCGGATTTAGTAACTACAAGCTGCTGAACCTGCAAGTTCTCTCCCTGGGGTATCTCCAATACAATATGCGTGGTGTGAACGTGGATTTACTTCGCTTCAGGGAGTCGAGTGCCTGCAACATGCACAAATTGCCAGCACAGATAATTCATCACCTGATGCACCTCCAGGAAAGGAACGAAAACCTAACAGTATATCAAACTTGCAACCTTGTGTGGATTCCACATTTGGAGAGTCCACTATAGGTGCCTGGTGACCACAGACATACTATTTTTCAATAAAGATTGTGTAATTCTATAGAAGTTTAAAACACAATAGATAAACCCCGGTCATGTGCTAAATTCACCCACTCAGGTTGCCCCTATTGGGATGTGGTTGCATGATGTTAAATAAAGGGTAAATTCCCTGTGATGATATAAAGTTAAACCTTATGCGAGACAACTATGCAACACGGGTCTCCTTGTATGGGACCAACAATAATTGTGTTAACAAGCTGCCTGTACATCTGTCTCCTTGTTGTGCGACCAATTGTGACACAATGTATTAGTTATAACCAAATTCCCGATTTAGGTCATCGTATATAGATTCAACAGTTGTTATTCATAGAATTTGTCAGGTTCATATAGTGGTCTCCTAATACCGGGACCTATGAACCTGTAATTTATAAACCCTACGACAATGGGTTATGTTGTAGCCGGTCTGCTTAACTGCAGATCGAGAAGAGTTTGTTTGCAGAAAATTATTCACAACAAAACCTGCAGCTGAAATGCCTTGTGAATATTCTCCTAGTGGCTATTATTGCCCTGGTCTCCTTGTAACGGACTATAAATCAGAACATATACTTGCTATGGTGCTGTATATAATAATACGAGGAAAAGGCACTCGATTGAAAAGTCAGACAAACAAAAAAGAGACCCAAGTATCACTCAAAGAGCAGAAAGCGATATTAGTGAGGCTACAATCCTTCACTCTTCAAAAAGACCTGCACCAGCCGTATGCATACATTGTCACCAACAGACCAGATTGCACATCAAAGCTCACGCTCAGACCATCATACATGCCTCCAACAGCATCAATTGAGCCCTCGGAGCATGATAACCCATGGGGATAAAGCAAGGGGCACCAAATTAAAAGCGCTCGACGCGCATTTCACTGTCGGGGTACTACAGCTTCATCAGGAGAGAATTTTATTTGAATCCCGTTTGGTTTTTAAACCTTTTAGCCTCCCCGATTCCGGTGTGTTCCGTTAGGGTTTATTCTTGCGGAACACAGATCTTTCTGCTACTTGGATATCCCACCAATTGGATAAGCTATTGCCGGCAGATATGCAATCATAGGATTACTAGGATTTCTAGCCAGTCAGAACATTCTCGCGTGTCTACCAATCGGATCCTACTGCATCACGGTCACATGGACCTCTCGTAGGAAGGATTCATTCCCTGGCGTGCATGTATTTTCACTATTCATTGTGCCAACCATCTCCCCATTGGTTTTCAACTTACTCACGTAATGTCTCTATGCGCGAGTTAGTTGTCATACGGGGCCACAAATTCGTTGGACTGCTAATGCTTACATAAGGCAATACCTAGGTCTCCACAGTTGGGCATCCCTAGTAGCTTCAAATAATAGAATCGTATATGGCACTATGTTGGGACGATCACTTCTGTTATTAGTTACCTGAATGATATTCGATTTTAAGTTATGTATGGTGTCTGTCTGGATACAATTACTAGTTAATGGGATCGATATCGATATCTAGTCCTTACTCCCCCCCCCCCATTTATAGGTAGATAATTCCCTCATTTAATGTACTGAGACGGTGTATCCATACACATTCTTTGTCTTAAGTACAGATCGTAATCTCCACCCCATGGTGAGTGTTGGACCTTCACAATGCCACAAAATTTAAAATCCTTAATATTATTTGAGTGATATTATTTCATATGGCGAGCCAGTGGGGTGTTGTTTTGATTTCTGATCCTAGGTGTTCCAATATTCTCACTTTAAATGGTCAAAATGTTTTTCGCACGTACATCTTGACCGCGCTGGAGGCAGCGTGACAGATGCGCCCGGCGGCCACATGATCGCATCACTGCTCAGCGACCGGACCTTCAGGATGGGTGAGTATCGCGGCGAGCCGGAGGGGAACGCTGGCCGCGTGCTTTACATACACGGCCAGCTTCCCCAGCGTTCGAGCTGGGGGACATATCCATCAGAGCTGGGGGACATATCCATCAGAGCTGGGGGACATATCCATCAGAGCTGGGGGACATATCCATCAGAGCTGGGGGACATATCCATCAGAGCTGGGGGACATATCCATCAGAGCTGGGGGACATATCCATCAGAGCTGGGGGACAAACCCATGTGAGCTGGGGGGCAAACCCATGTGAGCTGGGGGGCAAACCCATGTGAGCTGGGGGGCAAACCCATGTGAGCTGGGGGGCAAACCCATGTGAGCTGGGGGCAAATCTCATAAATTTTTATATGAGGTCTGTTCCTATTGGAAAGCGTCACTTTTATTTAATGTCATGTATCGGTACTCGGTATCAGTGAGTACTTTTAAAAAGTATCGGTACTCGGTCTTAAAAAAGTGGTATCGGTGCATCCCTATCCCTGACTCATGTAGGAGTCCTTGGACAGGTGTAGATCTGATAGCCTGGGTAGGGTTAGGTTTTTACAAAAAAAATGGGAATTCTCTATGCAGAGTCACATAATTTCCAAACACTTCGCTACGGTTTCCTCAAGTGTATAGTTTTGGGATATGGATGCAAGTACTGATGTTAGTGGGACTTATCAATAGTCCTTGTATACAGGAACATCCACAGTATTTGCTTTTGATGGTTTGGTGTTAAGAGGCAGCGGTACAAATCTTGCAGATGTACAGTCTGTGAGACTATAGAGAGGCTAAATGCCAATAAATCCATACAGTGATATAATCGCTGTATATATGAAGTGAACCAGGAGGTGCCAAGTGAAACGATATGAACAGATAAAATTAGAACCAAATAAATTGCCTTATTTATTCACATCTTCTCACGTCGCCCTACTGGCTCACCTCAAACAACTACTGACACGGTGTGTGTTTTTGGCATTTAGCCCATTACACACTGGTTTTGGGTATCCCCGAGACTATACACACACACACACATCGCCAGGGAGTCTTTACGGTTACCGCTTGCACACAGTATATGCTTTTGGTGGTTTGGTGTAGGTTACTGTATACAGGGACTATTGATGACTTGCATCCATATCACAAAAAACATTTCTGTGCTTGAGGAAATATATTAGGAGGAAATATCACCCACTCTTTCCATTAATAGCAGCATTGTATAGCAATACTCACTTTAAAAAGAGTATATGTTTTAAGTAGTGATACACACACCATTTTCAAAAATCATACATTTAAAACCATGTCCGTTGGAATTTGTGACACATTGACAAACAGCTGTGCTGGCCAACGAGCGTGCCTAGTCAAAGTAAGCTGTCAAACGTGTCAAAATTTGCAAAGCATCAGACACCGTGCATTGCTCAGCTGTGGTGGCACGCGCATGTGCACACACTGGCGATCATGTAGGTAGCAAAATCTCAAAGGCCAGTGTTCCGTTAAAAGGCCACTACCACCAAAAAAAAAAAGAAACATCCTGATTGTGTTTATTTTATGTGGCTGATATCTTACATGGGCTTTGTTTTTCTCTTGTATGTATAGTTAGGATAATATTTTACTCTGTGTGTCACTGGGTGCATCCATTGTGTGATATTTTGCGTTGTAAACTGCCCCCGCCACACAGTATCTTTCCATCACTTGCTTCTCGCTATGTGGCTTTGGCCATAGAATGGAGTGAATGGGTCAGTCACCGACTCACATCACTGTATTATGTGGGATGTATTCCAAGGACATCACCTGGGGATAGATTAGAAATCTTTTAAACTCCCCCACCTTAACTCAGTCAGCTGCCATCTCTTATCTAGATTAGTCTGAAGAACAATAGCCCCTTGCAGCCTTATCTAAACATTTCCTCCTCCATCTCTCCATTAAACCGAGAAATACTGTAGATTTGATAAGCCACTGTAGAAAATAAATTTAAATGTTGCCTCAAGGAAGAAAAAAAAAAAAAAAAAGCAAAATAGTAGGGAGATTTAGTGTGTTTAATTAAAATTTTTAGGTTTCACATGCAATTACTTAAAAAGGTGGAGAAAAAAAAAAGCAGGTGTTTTATAGCATGGTTTTGTTTGTAATATATAGGGGATGCACCGATACTGCCATTTGCACGAGTACTTTGTACATGATCCCACGTGATCGCGGCTGGGGGCCTTCCAACGAGCGCACGCGCGGAAACTTTACCGGCGTAGCTCAGGAAGGTAAGTAAGAACGCGGAGAGCAGCTGCAGGGCCTGTCCGAATGCCGATAGACCATTCAGACAGCCGCCCCAGTCCCTCAGATGCCGGCAAGCTGGCTCAATGCCGGCTTCCGGTATCGGGGGAAATATCGGGGGCACTGCACCAGTACCAAGTGCCCCTGCAGTACCCGGTATCTGCATCGATACCGATACTAGTATCGGTGCAAGCCTAGTACTCGGTATTGGTGAGTACTTGAAGTATCGGTACTCGGTCTTAAAAAAGTGGTAATCGGTGCATTCCTAGTAATATACAAGTAATCTAGTTACAGCTGATTAAGTGCTAGTGTCCCTTTAAGATCCCTGTCATGTCATTCAGCGGTCAGCCTTTAGAACAATATCCTCCTGCTGCCTTATCTAAATATTCCCTCCACCTCATTAACTGTTAAATAATATTACATAAAGAGCTGCATCAAGGGAAAAATTTACACAAAATGGAAACAAGATCAAAACCTAACTTTATTTTTCCTTTTTACATGCATTTACTTCAAAGAAAGAAAAAAACAGCAGCATGTGTTTTATAAAGGGTTTTGTATTCTAGTCACAGCTTATGCAAGTGGTAGTGTCCAATCCATTTAACAGTTCATTTGTTACAAACGAGCATCATTTTTGGATCCAAAAGCTCTGCCTCATCACTTCAGCCGAGACCAGTTCCATTTACAAAGATAAAGTGTAATTCTTAGCTTATCTTTACTATTTAATGTGATTCTTGTATTAGTCACAAAGCTCAGTTTGTCAAACACCTAATGAGGCATTTATTTGTTGGGTTACACTCTTAAGCAATTACACAGGCAAAAAAACCTGTATAAGTCATCATAGGTATATAAAGAGAAGGCATATACACTTTTTTTTTTTTAAATTGACCCTGCAAAGGACGAAGATGTAAAACTGCAAGTTCAAGTAATAAAATCAGACTCCTGCATTCAGTAAATTCCCCGCAGCCACACTGCACTACAACTCCCAAAAGCCTGCAGTGCCATTCAGGTAGTTCAAGGGGAGGGTTAGTCTCGTGACATCATTATTATTAGATTGCAATTGCAGCTTTAAGCCTAGAGAATTCCTTTCCTATTAATTACACCAGGAATAGGATTTGTTATGTCATTTCAGTGTCCCTTTAAAGATGCCACTTAAAGATGACATCATTTAATTAGGCTTTCATTCCACAGCAAGGTGGACCAGGTTACTCCAGCAATAAAAACTGGGATGCTGATTAACATCCACGTTCACCATTTTATAGTACATTATGAAGTCATCAGGAAATACCCAACATACAAACATGGCCAACCTTACATAGTTCGGCAACAAAATCTACTTATTACGCAATAGGAATTCCTCTTCAATGCAACGGTATACAAATACGCATTATAGTTTAACACATATAGGTTTTTTTTCCCCTTACACCTCCTAAACCAACAGTACAGAGGATAAAACATTTCCTAATTAATCATCAGGTATCCACAAAAGTGGAATCAGATTTCTGCAGGGGAAGAGGTTTTTCCCTCTCCCAGAAAGCTGTCAGTATGGGAATCAAGTCAGGAAAGTACAAATCTGTACATTCCCCCACAGCGTACAGCTCTCAATGTGCTTGCATTGAGCGACATTGGATTAGTGGGACCCTCGACTGAGTGTCCAGTCCTCTGGCTGGATCCCTGCCTCCAGCCTAGTGTGGCGAAGGGTTTCTTCTGCCCACACAGCTGTAACTCAGACGACCAGATTTTGAATATTCTGCCAAGAACCGATGTCAGCACACATGGCGTACTGCGCTGACATAATCCTGTCTCCAAGTGCTCACAGGAGTAAGTGCTCAGGAAGACAGCAGTCGTGGGCTGTACCTTCGTGCAAACATGTACCTTTGCGTGTGAAAATTACGCAATCTGTGCATTTTACACCTGGTATACAGCTTGCATAAACACCTCCGGGGACATCTGTATTTGGAAGGCCTGGAGGAGCTGCCCAGCACCACTGGACACAAGACAAGTGTTTACAGTGAGCCAAAACAAATAAAATATTTGTGCAGATGCTGTCAGCAGCTTCTGCACAATTAAAAGGGGGGGGGGGGTTAATTTCCCACACAATGTTCCATTACTGGACACTTAAAATTTTTGTATAACAGGTTCATAACACCTATTTGTGGACAGCAACAAATCTGCTTGGTTTCTGTATTTGTGGATCACAGGTTGAATTTAAAATTATTATATTCGACTCACGTTAAAACCACAACAACGAAAGGCAGCACCGTGCCCAGCAATCTGCCCGCACGGGGTGGTGAAGTACATAAAAGCACTTACGCTGCGTGACCTCCATCTCTGGCAAATGGATAAACTTTTCATTGCAATCATTTCCTTCACAGCAACAAAAAAAGACATCCGGGTTCTCCTTTTTTTCTATGCATTCGTTCCTGAAAGATCACATAAAAGTGTCAAATACCCGAGAACACAACATGTAAAAGATACATTTCCATTTAACACTCCCGGCCGCTGAGAGCAGATTAAAGCTTTGTTGGTTGAGAAGAAAAAAAATCTGCTTCTAAAATAACATTATACAAAATATACAGACTTCAATACTGTAATCAAGCAGAAAGAGACACGTGCATGAATGCCCCTGTGTATTCAACCTATAGCTGCCAGATCTACTTTAAAATGTGTGTTTCGGATTTAAAAATAAAAAAAAAAAGTGGCAAATCATTCGAAACTATACAATAATAATACAGCAACAAAGCCCAACGTTCAACTAGCCATACACTGCTATTTGCTTAAATGTGCAAATCCATTGCTTTAACCCTTTCACTGCTGAGGACGTGTGGGGAACGTCTTTATTGACTCCTAAAGGAAAGATAGGGGTTTGTTTGAACCCCGATATATCCTGATTGTTTTCAGCTAGCAGGGTCATGTTTGGTATCATTAGAAAGGCCAGAGCACGGCCTTTCTAATGATACCAAAGATGACCATGTTTAAAGTAAAAGAAAGAAAATAAATATAATAATAATAATAATAATAATAATAATAATAATAATAATAAATGATGAAAGAGAAAAAGGTGTTTTTTTAAAACGTGAAATGTCTCAGCAGTGAAGGGGTTAACCCCTTAGGGACCGCTGACGTACCATGTACATCCTGCCCACGGGTCTCCCTTAGACCCGCGGACGTACATAGTACGTCAGCGGCTCCTAACCTCCCTCCCGATACTTACCTTACTCGCTGGATCCCTCTTAGATCTGGCAGGGAGGAAGCCTGCCCCCGTGATTTAGATGGGCCGGCGAGCTCGATGACGTCACCACGCTGCGTGGTGATATCAGCAGGTGCCCCCATTGAAAATTAATGGTGGGGAGGGGGGGCTCCTTCAGAGCCCTCTATCTCCCCAACCATTGAAGATAGAGCGCTGCAAGTTGCACTGCTGGAAAGGGGAGAGTCTCCCCTTTCCAGCATTGTGCAGCATTAAGCATCTCGCTGCCGGATCGCGATTCAAACCTGGAGGGGGCTGACATCGTGGATGTCAGCCAAGCCTCCAGGTCACCCCCCACCCACCATATGTGTGAGGATTTCAGAGGCCAGTTAACCCCCTAGCTGCCAAGGGGGATCCTTCGGATCCCGTTATTTCCCGATCCGTGACAGCTAGAGGGACATCAGTGGAAAGGCCTGATCATGGCCTTTCCAAATGATACCAAACATGACTAAGTTCGGTGTAAAAAAAATAAAATAAAAATTATATTTTTTAAAACAAATAAAATTTGTCGGGGGGGGGGTTTAGTTAAATTGGACCTAGGCTGTCATCTAAAAATAATGAGCATGAAACAGTCAGAATGAGCTCAGCGCACATAGGTGAGCTGGCTCAGCAATGAAGGGGTTAAAAAGCAAAAACATGTAAAAATTGGAAATTACTATTCTCGGGACAAAATTCTGAAACTATTTAGACGGTGTCTTTTTTGGTTGTAGATTTTGGAGATTAAATTACGAAAAAGTGTGTTTACCATTTTTTCATCATATTTTTTTATAATAAATAAGATATGATGGAAATAATGGTATTTTTAGAAAGTCCATTTAATGGCGGGAAAAACTGTGTATAATATGTGTGGGTTGCATAAACGAGTAAGAGGAAAATTTGACCTAGACACGAACAGCGCAGAAACGTAAACACAGCAGCAGTTACTAAAGGACTGATTTGTGTAAAACCGCCTGGTCACTAAGGGGTTAATGTATAAAAACCCTTCTATGAATACATTACCTGAATTTGAGCTGCTACACCTTATACGCACTACAAAAATAACAAAAACAACAGATCTATTCATTAAAAGAGACTTGACTGGAGAAGTGATAATTCTAGGTCAAAATAGCCAAACAAGAAAAATAAACCCATTTATCTCACTTTCCAAATCGGCTACTTGGTCTAGATTGTGCTCTTTTCCGGACAAATCTCCCAAGTTTCACCTTTAGTGAAAAGACCTGCAAAAATTCATAATGTTTTCCCCTCACCACCAACACAGATTACACTTCTCAGAGAACTGAGCATAACCATAAGCCTATGAGTGGGACGTGGAGTTCAGTGGCATTCAGCACATAGCAGAAATGCTGGCTAAGCAAAACAGCAACTAAAAAGCCAGCACTCCAACTGCTCCACGGTTTTATGTGTGCAGCTATGGCACATGACATGTGGCAGCTGCAACTACTCCTCCGTAAACTGTGAAATCCGTTGGGAGACATGGGGGCTTGTAAGAGGACTTCGAGAAGAAACATGAATGTCCTATGACACCGCTTTGTGCTTTACATGTATACCTGGACACACAGCAATAGCATGAGAGGCTGCACCAGTTGGATCAAATGTCCTTGCTAACGTCGGACCAACACCGATAACTTTAGGTGTCTTTACTCCGATAACACAAACCCTTCCCCCATTGAAGGTTTTCTTACCGGTCATAACAGTTGATATCGTCCAACCAGCAGCCCTGCTTGAGGATTTCTATAGACCCCGACACATTCTTCCATGTAGCAAAGCAGTGCCTCCTCTTATCAGTTTCGCTGTAACAGGTCTCCGTGCCGTTGTGGTTCGTCTTTTCTTTCTGCCAGCTCGCATTGTAGAATATGCATTTCTGAGTTTCGGATCTTCCAAGAATGGCTCCTAAAGAGTAAAATAAATATAAAGTTAGGAAATAACCACGAGGTCTTGTATTAATTAATAAGAGCTACTCAAAAACAGGGGACTATTGACTAAATGCCTAGTTGCTGCCGACCAGTGGGTCTTGGCTGTAATTGACAGGCTACAAATCAAGTCTGTTTGGATGGATGAGCAAGGACATATGGCCTTGACGTTTCCCTTTGGGGTTACTCAAGTTGACGTTCACAAGAGGAACTCTGCTAGCCTGTATCAACGCTCGTTAGTGAATAGACCACAATGTGATCTCACTCTGATCTTTCAGCGGTAGGAGACAAAAATTACAGCAATAGTGCATATCTTTCATTTATAAACACTTTATTTTTAACAATTCTGTTAAAAAAAAAAACACGAAACCAAGCCATCACTCCCACCTCCATCTATCAATCAATTTTTCGGCACAAAGGTCTGCAGTGAGCAGTGAGCGAGGAGAGTCCGTGCCTTACGTTTTTAAAAAGGGACACTTCACTGTTTGACTACATGTTATGCGAGTGGTCATGCTGCGGTCAGCTCCTTCCTCCCTGTGAGGAGGGCTCAGCAGGGCAATTCAGCCAAGTGCAAGGCCTTAATCCTGCCCAGACCCTCAGCTCAGGTCTCCTTGGCTTAGAGTGTTTTGGGGTACCAGCCCCATCCAATGATATCAAAGCCTTCCTGCACTAAGAAACTGGATTGGCTGGAACACCCGTAACGTTTGTGGTCATGGTACGTGTCAAGCAGGAAGCAGGTCACATCCTGCAGCAATCACTGCTGGATTTAGGAGCGGTTTTTTCTTTTAGTTAAGGACAAAAACAGGAAGTGATTTTGAGGTGATGTGATGGGGTTAATGCTCAACCCCTGTTTCCTACCACCTTCTGATTAAAACCTATAGTAGTATCCCTTTAAATCAGGGATCTCCAACTCCGGCCCCCCAGATATTTCTGAACTACAACCCCCCCCCATGATTCTCTGTCCATTCATTGCATTCAAGGAATTCTGGGAATTGTAGGAAATAAAGTTGGGGGGGGGGAGGCAAGAGTTTTAGATCCCTGCTTTAAATGAAGGACCTACAAATATCGATAGCATCAACATGCAATGTAACTTCCACTCAAAGTCGAGGCAGGTAGATCTATCTTTAAGATACATAATTACATTATATATTTATGACAAATCTAGAGAAAAAAAAATATTTTTCTCTTTTTTAGAGTTTTAGGTGTTGGGGGGGGGGGGTTCCTGACAACACATACAAAGCCTGGCCAGTTCCTTTATAACCAGTTGATGGTATGGGATTAATGCTAGACAGACATTCAGCAAGCTCACATAGATAAAGCGGCAGTCCTCCAGGCACTCCGTATGAAGAGCATGTGTACCCTGTATATGTGGCACTGGATGGAAATTCTGCACATTATCTCTAATTGCAGATTAATCGGTTCTCGCTGAACGGGTGCATGAGCGGTAATGATGCCTCTTTCTAGATGCGCGTGTGGAATGTTTGAGGGCGCAGGAGAATGGGACATGTCAATCTCCTGCCTGTTCGCCCGCCGAGGAAGCAGTGTTTACCGGCTGTGTGGGCTGATGGAAGTGTTTAAACACTGGGCTGGCTCTGGAGAAAATCTTCTCCCTGCAAAGAACAGTGGGAGTTTGCACAGGGAACAGGGTGTTATTTACTAACGTTGAGAAGGATTTCAATGTGAGATTTGAGAGGAACGGTTATGCAATACTTCTATTTATTAATATTAAAAAAATGTAGAATATCTGGTTTAACTACTTAATACG
This sequence comes from Leptobrachium leishanense, assembly GCA_009667805.1. Lineage (NCBI taxonomy): Eukaryota > Metazoa > Chordata > Amphibia > Anura > Megophryidae > Leptobrachium > Leptobrachium leishanense. Next base: position 30,289,564 of record CM019069.1, on the reverse strand, counting down.
AGACATTATCAAATCCAATTCCATGCTACGGCATTCATTTGTGGGGAATGGCAGGACTGTATGGATAGTGTAACGGTTATTCAGAGAGAGGTGAAAACCAGGAGAATGACTGGAGAAGTGAAAATTCTAGGTCAAAATAGCCAAACGAGAGAAATTCTCCCATTTATCTCACTTTCCATATCGGCTATTTTGACCTAGAATTTTCACTTCTCCAGTCATTCTCCTGGTTTTCACCTCTCTGAATAACCCTGTACGTTAGGGGGACCTGAGGACCAGGGTTGGGAACCACTAACAGGCCAGGTTTGCAGGATATCTGAAGCACAGCACAGGTGATATGATTTGCTGCTTAGTGATTGCAGAATTCAGTCTGCATTTCCTCAAGGTGATCTGCAAAATCTGGCCTGTTAAGGGTCCTGTAAAGCAAAACAATATAATTTAATCAGCACTGGAAAACAATATATGCAACATGGCTATAAACAAGATCATTGAAGGGAGCTTTTGTGCACTGAGAAAGGGGGGGTTGTGTGTCCTGAAAGGTATCATTTAGTCTTGCCAAGTAAACCATGTCCCACTAGGTTACCTTTTCTACAGTAGCGTTGGGGTCATGCCGGTTTTCTATTTTACGGTATTGTGTATTTGCCTCCTGCTTTAGATACATAGGAGGGGACTAGACAACATTTGCAACAGCTTTTTGTCACTATTGTCCCATCTGAGAGCTACAGACATAATGCCAGGGTTACTATTCAGTGCAACATTTCTGTGTAACAAATCGTTGAGTGGTGCCTGGTTAAAGTAGGAAAAGAAAAGGTTGTTTTTATTATTTTACCCAAACTGCAGCAACTCCTGCGCTAGGTCTATGAGGAGATGCATTTGTTTAAAAGCAGACTGTCTGGAATTCCAAACCCTGTCACTGACTTAAAGGGGAAGGGGGCAGCAATGGTCCTTTATCACCCAAGCAACTACTCCTCCAACACCCCCCCCCCCCCCCAGATGAGAATAAGACTCAGGCAGACTTCCAGCACTTTCCCCTTTACAGCTTTAACAACACGAAGCCAAACTGGCAGCTTCATCCACAGAACAAGACACCGCTTTGTGTAAATTCCTGGAAAGTCGCTATATCTAAGCTATGATCTGATGTGCTGGAAGACTTGCTAGAAGAGTCACGAAGCAGGAGCTCTGAGGCAGGAGGGGGAACTTTTCTAAACTCCATTGGACTACAACTCCCATTATTCTGCAACATACACAAACAAGGCTTCTAAGAGAGGGGGAAGACTGACTTGTAGGTGATGTGAAGTGATGGCAAATCTAATAAAAATGCATCATGGTCATTATCGCAAACTACATACATTGCTGTAAAAAGCTTTCAGGTGCATGTCAACTGATTTTCGCACAATGTGCCAAGGACATGAATAAAGAAAAACATTTCGGGCCAAAAATGAAAGAAAAAAAATAATCTAAAAATAAGTTTTTTTGCACTGACCAGTGAATGGAGCAATGATGACCATTAGCTGAGTGCATTAGCTCCACTCGCTCTGGATGGGGAGGGGGTTGACGCCAATTCAATTCAGCCCCTCAGTCGCGTGTGATTAGCAGTGTCCAGGAGCTGAGGTCAGCAAGCCCCCCCCCCCCAGAGTGTGACTCTCCTTTATCCATTGGCGCTCTATGCACTCGGGAGGCCTAAACCAAGGCTTGACAAAACCAAGAGTAATAAATCAGACTAAAGCATGGTTGGCTTCTAAAAAACAGTAATTGGCTTGAGTATTCTTACTATCTCCCAAGTATCCTTCCTGGCTCCTAAACATGAGACATTTCCTAAGCCCCGCTTAAAAGGGAACCTGTCCTTAACAGATTCATTTAAATTTTTAGCAGATTTGATGGGAGGGGACGACATTTGATCCATATAGTGCTAGCCAAAGTGTAGATTTTATAGTATCCACCCACCTGACACTCAGCCAGTGTCACTATGGCAGGTCAATGGGGCAGCAGTTTGCGTCATTTGCCTTGGTAACAATGCCTATGGTGCAGCATGTTATGGTGGCCGGCTCAGGCCTGAGGCAGGTGAAGATTTGTAGCAACTCGTGCGATTAGATGTGGCATGGTTCTCGCTGATCCTCTGAAACTTTTGATGGCTGCAGGCCCAGTACACACGTGTGTATGAGTATACGATTAAAGTCACCTCATTGAGCTACTGATTTATTGATAAAATAATGCTGTGATTTTATTTTAATGTTTTGTGTGATATATATATATAAATAAATATAATCAGCTCTGATAAAGCATTTTCTACTTTGTGATAGAGTGGGTGTGTCAGGATTCTTGTTATTTTGTAGCACGAGAATACACGGTTATTCCTGAACTCCCGCAGAGATTTTCTTATTCTTACAGTGAATGGTTCCAGTATTCATAGAAATGCAGCACACGCACGTGAACAGGTTAAATTATATTACCAAACAAAGGGGGAACTACCATGCCGTTTTCCTGTAGGTGGCATATTTGTATAATTAAAATAGTATTTAGCGCTTCATGTTAAACAGGTTTTTGACTGCATGGAAGGTGTGGAGGTTAAAAAGAAATCCCAGAAGTCCCAGAATGGGTGCCCTTTATATCAGGAGTTCCGTTTCAGCTTCTCTGACATTTAAGACACATACAGGTTTATAAAAATAAAAAAAGTACAAGATAAAGAAATCCTGCATTTTAACCACATTTTTGTTGTGTGCAAGAACATAATGGATTACACAGTAACGTGAGACCGCCACATATTTAATGCCTTCATTACCATCTGTATTTAGTTGGAATATACAGGGTGTCCATAAAGTCTCTTTACAATTTCAAAAATGTATTATTACAAAAGGCAAATGAAAAAACAGATAAGTGAAAATTACTACAAAATGGGACGAATATATTTAAGTTTTTTTGCCTCATTTAATACACCTCTATATGGGCACTATTACTTGCACGAAGCACATCAAGACTGTACTTGATTTCCTGCAATGTTGGCTGTAGCTTCCCCTCAATGGTGACAATGGCGTCAGTGATCAACTGCTTTAGCTTAGTGATGTCCCTTTGTACCTTTGTTCCATACACCATATCGTTAACATAAGCCCATAGAAAGAAGTGGAGGGGAGGGATATCTGGTGAACGTGGTGGCCAGGGAATTGGGCCACCCCTTCCAATCCACCGGTCTAGAAATGTTTCATTTTAGGAAGCCACGAACATGCAGTCCCCAATGTGGCGGTGCAGCATTGTGCTTTAAAATGATGGTTGCTTGAAGGTCATGTAGTTGTGGTGCCACATAGTCAAAAGGTCAAGGTAAACATTTGCAGTAATTGATGCCTCGAAGAAAAACAGACCAAGTATTCAATTGCACATGATCCCACACCTCACATTCATCTAAAGCAGAGGATCACTGAGGTCATCGCCACCATTGATGAGGGGACGCTACAGCCAACATGGCAAGAAATAGAGTATCGTCTTGATGTGCTTCGTGCAACTAATGGTGCCCATATAGAGGTGTATTAAAGGAGACAAAAATCTTAAATATATATATATACACACGTCTCATGTTGTAATAATTTTCACTTATCTGTCTTTTCATTTGCCTTTGTAATAAAGTTGAAATTGTAAAAGAGACTTTATGGACACCTTGTATATTTAAAACATGGAATGAATAGGTTAATATTGGCTAAACATAGCAATAGTGCATAAAGAGGATTATTCTGATAAAGATACTAAAATAATACGAGATTGCCTATTTTGTTTTTCCTTTTTACAGAAATATCAAATAAATTACGGAGATAAAGTTCTAAACCCTAGATCGCACCCCTTAGCTCACAAAATGTCACACAGGGTCTGTATTATTAGCATACACACAGATCTGGCCTTTGAGTCAAAGTAAATGTGAAATTGTCAGATCTAGTGCTTAGGATTTGTAGTGATGAGATTATTAACAATGCAGCTTCCAAATAAACAAAAATACCAATATCGTAAACAAATCGGAATGTGGCATAATGCCTATATATGGAAATTTCAGCAACACACTGTATCTGTACTGCAGAGATTTTCCAGTCATTATAACCCCTGAAACACATCCCTGTACAGTATTGCTCTTGTAATGCAATAGTAAAGGTTGTTCAACTTTTTGTTACAGTGAGGGTGGGGCTGCTCCTTGTAGCTTCTTTATAGTAATGAGCTCTCAGTGGCACACTAATTTTGCATTAAACAGGTATGCAAAAATTACTATTTTTGTTTTTGTTGTATTACAATGATATATAAAAGTACCAAGTTGTTTTGGTAGTGACAGGTGTGACAGAATTTAGAGTGGGAGTTTTTCAGGTTACAATTGTGACAATACTAAAAGGAAATAAGCAATCTTTGTCCATTTGTGTCTCTGCGAGCACAGGGATTGGCAGTCACAGCAACACTTAAGAGCGTCTAGTCATTTTGGGTACATCCTTGGTTAAATAACACATTCCCACTTCGACATTGTCAGTATGAAAGGGACTATTTATCTCCATATGACACCAGAAATGCCTGTTGAGTAGATTTACAGTAACATACCATTAAGTGGAGATTTATACAGGCAAACTGGGGCGATAAGAATAACAATCTCACATCACTCACAGGGAGACTTTACAAAGACACGATCGCAAACAATTATTCAAATTGCTCTACAGAAATGAAAACAGAACATTACCCAACACTTGACCAAATAAAGCTTTTAAGAGGTACATTAAAAAGGTTTTTAAATTAAAAGCGTGCATTTCCCTTGGAACAAAGTCAGTTTTCAGTTCAGCATGTGCCTTGTTGTGGTTTCTTCTCCTGCCCGTTTACAATTTTTTTTTTTTTTTTTTTTTATAAAGAACACATTGAATAAAATAAAAATACAATAGTGTTGCATCTTCATCATAGCATCAATAGAGCCATTTAAAATCACACCTAGGTGGTTTGAATATAGATTTGCGCAAATGTAGTTTATAAATTTAGGCGCCAGGGCTTTGTCCTAGGGTCAAGGACACCTAGTTTTGCAATACTGGCAGCAGAAAGTCTAAATCTGCCAGGGAAAAAAATTATATTGGCTTATCCCTATTATGTATCACAGGTAAATTACTTCCAGCATAGTTTGCGGCTGCAGAGGTGGTGTAGACCCCTGGCATAGAGCAGAGAGGGACAGTTGTGGCCCCTTGATGGACCAATACGCTCAGGGGCCAGCTTACCATGATGGGATCCACGGTACACTACAGCTAGCAGCACAATCATAGCTTTAATGTATTTCTAGCGGTGTGCACTTCCCAGTCCCTGGCACAATAAAATTCGTTCTTTCCCAAGCAGGCAGAGCAGCACCATGTGACCGCTCCAGCTCCAAAGAACCCAACGCTCGGGATATAAGCGAAAAGAAAAAAAAAATTCCTGGACCAGCAGAAGTGCCATTAGAACAGCAGGAAAGAGACTTGAAGTGCAAGTTTCTGCTGGTTATATGAGACTGGAGTAAACACTTCTATTTTTAGAAACTAGGCAAGTGAATCACATCCAAAGCGAGGGATAACAAAAAAATATAAAATTAAACCAGACAGCAATCTCGTTCTATTTGTGAACGCTAATATCAATAGCTCACAAAAATATAATGAAAAATGAGAATATGACAATGTCCAAATACCACTGCAGTAAGTGTATAGTAGAGAATGACATGCTAGATATAAACTTTGTGCAAATAAAAAACATTGAGCACATTAATACAATTGTTGCCTACATCTCCATACACAGCGCATCTTCAGGAAAGCAAAGCCTCTCCCGGAATCTAGTCACCACACTGTATACACCAGTGATGTGTAGAGAGCAAGCACTACATCAAGGACATGCAGGCAGGTCAAGGTTGGGTGGGGAAGGCAGATGTAATGAAGACATACAGGGTTATTCAGAGAGCGTGAAAAGCAGGAGAATGACTGGAGAATGAAAAATTCTAGGTCAAAATAGCCAAACCAGAAAAATTCTCCCTTTCATCTCCCTTTCCAAATTGGCTATTTTGACCTAGAATTTTTCATTCTCCAGTCATTCTCCTGCTTTTCACGCTCTCTGAATAACCCTGATAGATGTAAGTAAGCAAAACGGCTAGTGTACCTGGCACAGCAAGTCAACATGTGCAGGTAGTGCCTCTAGGAAACTGACAGAAGAGTCTACAAGGCCGGAGTCAAACGAGCGTGGAGGGAATGTCTGTGAGAACAGAAGTGCTTTCTGCTCAGATGCTCGTGCGCTCTGCCCTACAACGCGAGAGCCTGATTTGTCATAAAGTTACCACCTCTGGGAGGAGGGGGTCACTACAGACGCATTTTGTGCACTCCTGTGACCCCGACCTAAAGGGTCATGGAATAGCACAGACATACTGAAACATGGCCTAAAAAAATTAAGAGGTAAAAAAAAAAAAAAAATGTAAAAACACAGCTATATAGTAATATACAGTAAGGTTAAACGTTGGATAAAGATGTCATACACCCCACATAAACTTTGATTCGTCAGATCTCTGAAAAAACCTGTTGAACAGGAACTTCCTGGTATTATGGGAATAATTCTGAAAGAGAGCCGACAGAACACAAAGTGCCTCTTAAAATCCTTCATAATAACGTCCCTACACAGCACAATATCATCATATCCTTCGAAGATATGCACTTTGCCAAACCAGCGAGAAACATCTTGCACCAGGATGGCTGAACGAAAGATTCAAAATCCTATAATAAGCTACACATGCCCCCAATTAACATTGTATGTCCGCTTCCAAGAAGTGGTGGAACATCGGCAGAGAATTCAGAGCCGTACATTTCCTGCATTATTTGTACAGCACTGCATTGAAGGGAATTGTGACATAGTAGACCAGGGCTTGACTAGTTTACCTCAAACATAGGAACAGGAGGGGAGAATATAAACAAAGGACGGAATTACACATTTTAAAAAAATAAAAATGGAACGTCCTTATTGTGTTTATTTTATGTTGCCGATATCTTACATGTGCTTTTTTTTTTCTCTTGTATGTATAGTTAGGATAAGATTTTACTCTATATACAGTCCGGTCTAGAAAAATTAAAGCTGTCAGTCTTCAGTTAAAGCACATTGTGACTGTTTCATTCCAACTCCATTGTAGTTGTGTATAGAGTCAAAGATGTTAGAATTGTGTCGATGACCCAATATTTCTGGACCTGACTGTGTATAAGTGTTACTGGGTGCATCCATTGGGTGATAGTTTGTGTTGTAAACTGCCGCCACCCCCCCATATCGTTACAGAACGTGTTCCTCCCTGCATGGCAAAATAAGCTAGATTTTTTTTTATTTTGTTTTGAGAAAGGATTTTACCAGGTTAAATCCTTTCTGAAAAAAAGGAAAAAAATCCAGGAAGGATACATTGAGATTTCTCTCGTTTTCAAGTATGTCCTGGGTGGTGAGTATGTACCGTTAGGTGTCTTGCCCAAGGACACTTACTGGAGAGGTGCTCGTCGGGATCGAACCCATGTCTACACAGGCTCTCTCCACACAGAGCAGTGATGTTACCTCTACTCCACCCAGCCGGTACTATAGGTGTCAGAAGTCCAGAAAACCGACCTCCTGACTTGCATTGTGGGGAATGTATGTAAACAACATCAGCAAAGGGTCCCATTGAATGTTCACCTGTTAAGAGTTCTCATTCAATTGCCATCTCTTAGCTCAGCCTATACAGCACAATAGACCTGCTGCAGCCTTGTCTAAGTATTCACTCTCCACCGCTATAGAAGCTAAACCACAGCTGTAAAGTGAAACTTGTGCTTCGGATTTGGTAAATGTTGCACCATAGCAAAAACCCATAAAATGGGGGGGGGGGATTCCTTTGCACACGCAATTACTTCAAAGAAAAAAACCCCAGCATATGTTTTTTTTTGTAGCGCACAAGTAATCTAGTTACAAATTATGTTGTTAGCTGTAGTGTTCCTTTAAAGTAAACGGCAAAGGCTCATGTAGAATAAACCATGGATTTGGGACTCCGATTCAATTTAGGAGCCATTGATTCCTGGCCTTTGAAGCCATGTGCTATACAATTTAAATAGAGTTTCAGATCTGTTTTCAAACCTAAGTCATAATCATAATACAAGTTTTAAAGGCTGGGGTCAGACAAGTGCACTAAGTGCGCCTGTGCGGTCGTGCCCCCCCCCCCCCGGCATCCGTCGCAGCGTTGTGCCGCTTTGGTGGGCCCGGCCACACACTGTAGTGCGCACACTAATTGCTCCCGCTACAGCAGACGTGCTGAAAGCCTCCTTGTCGAAACGCTGCAACTTACGTTCGACGGGGGCTGCAAAGCACGATTCTCCATAGGAGGATCGAGCCTTGCAGCGCTGAGCGCACGAACTACGCTCAGCAAGGTGCCCAGACGGGCATCAGAGTGAAAGGGACGTCCACTCTCAGACGTTCCTTCCACTCTGAGAAACGCTCGTCTAATCCCGGCCTAAACAAACAGTTGGCCACCAAGACCATCAGTAAGAATATTGATAAATACTTTGTCAGCTTCTAAGGTCAATGCGTTAATTTTATATAGTTATCAAGCACACAAAGATATCGAACGCCTGAAAGATTTTATTCCACTACTGAGGAATACATTGGAAAAATACAAAGAATATTTACCTGTATGAAATCCTACAATGGGGAAGAATGCTAGGGATCAAGAAGTGAAAATTTCTACCTGTCAAGAGTTAAATATGCACCATCTTTGGTGACTACGTCCTTTAAAATTAGACCAGACACCAGCTAGAGTAAACCGCCCATGTGCATGAATACAAAGACCGAATCCCCCAGTTGTATCTCCAATATACAGTTGCAAGAAAAAGTATGTGAACCCTTTGGGATTATGTGGAGTTTGCATGAATTGGTCATAAAATGTGCTCTGATCTTCATCTAAATCACAACAATTTGAAAAACACAGTCTGCTAAAAAATAATACAACAAACATTATAGGTTAGGTTTTTATTGAACAGAACATTTAGGCTAGGGTCAGACGAGCGCAGTGCGAACGCGCGTGCAGGCGCACTTAATCACGGCCGCACTAGCAGCAAATGCCGGGCAATGACGGCCAATATACGAAGTACGGTCGCACAAAAGTCCGGCTGCGCAACGCAAGTGGAAAACGAACGCATTTTGTCGAGAACGTAAAACCGCTAGTACGGTTGTACAGAGTGCGCTGCGTCCGCTAGAGGCGTGTGTGTGTGATTTGGAGACGTCAGATGCTGCTAATGTCCGGCCAACATAAAGTCCAGATGCACAAAGTGTTTTATTGATGATCCGTACAAAATCACGGATGCAAATGCGCATCGTATGACCGCTATCGCGTACTCCGTGAAAAAATACGTCCATTCGTTCGAACGCACTTTTTCACAGACAACGCGAAAATGCGTTAGTCTGACCCTAGCCTTAACCCTTTCGCTGCTGAGGCGTTTCACGCCTCTGTGCTGAGGTCATATTTACCGGTTTTGCTCATCATGTTTAAACGTGTTTTGAAGGCTTATTTTAGTATATGACCCAGACATATTATATATCGTTCTTTCCGTCAGACTCGGCAGATTCATAATATGTCATTATTATATGTATACGTCATGACCTGTCTGTATATTATAACAAAAAATGCAATAAAATATGAAATTTTCAATAATTTACAACGTGTAAAGTGTATTTTTTTCACATTTTAACATGCGAGCAATTGCGGTTATATTTTGTATGGGGTGCGCTTGTTAAAAAAATTAGAAATGGGGTCTCGTTACGGTTTTTTTGGGGGAAATTACGCGATTTTTAACAAATGCACCGCATACAAAAATCGTTAGTGCAGCATCATTGTTCACATTATAATTGAAATGGGAACAATATTGCTGCATTAACAAACCAAAAAAAAAAAAAAAAGTTTTTTGTTAAATTTAATTTTTTTTTAATTTTTATTTTTAAAAAAAAAATTTCACAGTCATGATTGGTATCGTTGGAACGGCCATGCTCTGGCCGATCCAACAGTACCAAACTTTAACCCCTAGCTGCCACGGATCGGAGATACGGGGTTCATTTGGAACCCCCTATCTCCACCGTTGGTGGCAGCTAGGGGTTAACTCCAGGACTGGCGTCATCGTGCTATGCACGATGACGCCAGTCCTCAGGGGGAGTTCCCGGAGGCTTGGCCGACATCCAAGATGTCGGCCAGCTCCGGGAAAGGATCACGAACCGGTGCTTTTCAGCGCCGATTCGTGATCCGGCTCCCCAGGGGTTAATGACAGCCACTGTTTGGAAGGGCAGGCTGTGCCCTTCCAAGCGGTGCCTGTATTAACCTCCTGCTCCTCGGCGATCGGGAGGGAGAGAGGCCTGATTATGGCCTTTCAAATGATACCAAACATGACCAGGTTTCGTTTTAAAAAATAAAAAAATAAAAAAAAAAAATTAAATAGGACCTAGGCTGTCATCTAAAAATAATTAGCACAAAATGGTCAGAATGAGCGCAGCGCACATAGGTGAACTGTCTCAGCAGTGAAGGGGTTAAAAAGCAAACGCGTGTAAAAATTGGGTATTTCTAGTCTCAGACAAAATTTTGAACCTATTTAGCCCGGGTCGTTTTGGGTGGTTGTAGATTTTGGGGATTAAATTACGAAAAAGTGTGTTTTTAACATTTTTTCCTCATATTTCATATTTTTTTTATAGTAAATTATTCGATATGATGGAAATAATGGTATTTCTAGAAAGTCCATTTAATGGCGGGAAAAAGGGTGTATAATGTGTGGGTCGAATAAACGAGTAAGAGGAAAATTTGACCTAAACAGTAACAGCGCAGAAACGTACAAACAGCAGCGGTCACTAAAAGACGGATTTGTGTAAAACCGCCCAGTCACTAAGGGGTTAAGGTCATGCCACAGTATTTCAATCGGGTTGAGGTCAGGGCTCTGAGCAACTCCAGAAGGCGTATTTTGTTTTGTTGAAGCCATTCTTTTGTTGAATTACTTTTATGCTTTGGGTCATTGTCCTGTTGCATCACCCATCCTCTGCGGAGCTTCAGTTGGCGGACAGATGGTCTTACGTTTTCCTGCAAAATGTCTTGATAAACTCTGGAATTCATTTTTCCGTCAATGACAACAATCCGTCCAGGCCCTGAGGCAGCAAAGCAGCCCCAAAGCATGATGCTCCCTCCGCCATGTTTTACAGTGGGGATGAGGTTTTGATGTTGGTGTGCTGTGCCTTTTTTTCTCCACACAGTGTTGTGTGTTTTTTCCAAACAACTCAATTTTGGTTTCATCTGTCCACAGAATATTTTGCTAGTGCTGTGGAACATCCAGGTGCTCTTTTGCAAACTTCAAACGTGCTGCAATATTCTTTTTGGACAGCAATGGCTTCCTCCGTGGTGTCCTCCCATGTACTCCATTCTTGTTTAAGGTTTTCCTTATTGTTAGCATGTGCCAGAGATTTCTGTAAGTCTTTAGCTGACACTATAGGATTCTTCTTTACCTCAGTAAGCATTCTGCACTGTGCTATTGCAGTCATCTTTACAGGACGACCACGCCTAGGGAGAGTAGCAACAGTGCTGAACTTTCTCCATTTGTAGACAATCTGTTTTACCATGGACACATGAACATCAAGGCTTTTGGAGATACTTTTGTAACCCTTTCCAGCTTCATGCAAGTCAACAATTCTTGATCGTAGGTCTTCTGAGAGCTCTTTTCTGTGAGGCATGGTTCACATCAGGCAGTGCTTCTTGAAACCAGTAAACCCAAAACTGGTGTGTTTTTAAAGGGCAGGACAGCTTTCAGCAACACATCCAATAATATCACACTGAGTGGACTCCAGGTTGGCTCACTCCTGGATCCAATTAGCTCTTGGAGAAGTCATTAGGCTAGGGCAGGGGTCAGCAACCTTGGCTCCCTGATGTTTTGGGAACTACATTTCCCACTTGGCTCAGTCAGCCTAATGGGTGGCTGAGCAACTTGGGAGATGTAGTTCCAGAAACATCAGGGAGCCAAGGTTGCTGACCCCTGGGCTAGGGGTTCACATACTTTTTCCACCCTGCACTGTGAATGTTTACATGTGATGTTCAATAAAAACATGAAAACATATGTTTGTGTTGTATTATTTTAAGCAGACTGTTTTTCAAATTGTTGTGACTTAAAATGTGCTCTGATCTTCATCTATGACCAATTCATGCAAAGCTCCACGTAATCCCAAAGGGCTCACATACTTTTTCTTGCAACTGTAGGTGTTAAGCAACTTGCACAAGCAAACATGAGTGTACAATACCCAACTCACATATTCTGTGCTTTACAAATGCAGGGATCAGGTGGAACTTGGGACTTCCGACTACTAACTTCTATAGATTATTGTACAATATATACCTTTACAAGCAAAAAAAAACAAAAAACATACATGTATTTTAAGGATAAAATCCATTCTTGGTGTTGCCGGATCGTTCATGTTTTTTCTGGACACGGTACTATTCATGCAGAGTGAGAGTACATGTGCAAGTCCAACAACATTTGAAAAGACTTCTACTATTTCAGTGACAGACTCCGCAAGGCGTCGCCAAGGAAATTAATCTAGTAGACTTGGATGGAAACACAGCAAAGTCTAAGGGCCGATAATTTGCAGTAACTTGTCACAACGTCTGAGATGGGAGCGGTTTTGATGGTGGTTGGAGCCGTACGTCTAACAGCTCCATTGGAATCAGGCCCTTGTTTTTGATACGAGAAAAAAAAAAAAAGTAGAAGAAACAAAGTCCTCAGCAGGCGGCATCAGAAAGTCCAAAATTCCACCAAAATAAAAAAAAAAAAAAACACAATAGTCCAAGTAAAAACAAAAAGTCTCATGTGGGAGAGAAAAACATCAAAACAAAAATATAGGGAACGCACATCATATACAATGGTGAAGTCACCTCAGCCTGCGTCCCGAAACATGAGGGGGACCAAGGCCCCCTGTAGAATGTGAGGCACTGCAGAACACCAGAGCACCCAATCTGACAATAGAAACGTCGGGCAGCTCTCCACCACGTAGCCTCCACAACCACTCCAGGCACACCGCATTTCCCGGGGGATCGTAACTGCATGGCGGCGGACAGTCCACGAGGAGAGGACTGCGTCGCCATCTTGGCCAGCCTGGAAGGAGCCATGACAACCACTCCAGCGATCTCTGGGTCGTCCCACACCCCGCAGCCAGGCAGGTCAGGGGCAACCAGCTCCTCACTAAGGCCATTCAACTCTGTCACAGATCCCGTCGGCTGCTTCGATTTGTCGGCCATCTGTCATCTCAGCTGTCATTCTCAAAGGCTAAGACCGCGAGTCCAGCATTAATGATTGTTCGCCACTCCCAGCACAGGTCCAACACAACCGCAGTGGGCACTTGATCCCGAGGCGGCCTCCAGCTTCTGTCTCCAGGGGATCACTGTTTCCCGACAGCCTCGCAATATCACCAGCATCCGACACCAGACCCCCACGGTAAGCAGGGCATCGGCATCCTCCCCTTCCAACATTCACAGGCAGGCGTCCAAGCCATAAGCCAAGACACCCTCACCTCCTAAGGAGGGGGTGGTTCCATCTCACCGCAGGTCTGGCCTCCCCATCCGCAGAATCGTCTTCCATCTTCTTAACCCTCTGTGTAATCTTAATCTTAATCTGGGACGGGAAGGTACAGCCAGCAAGGACGGAAGACATCCGGAGCAGGGTTGTAGGCCACAAGATTGCCACCGCCGCCACGTGGTAACAGCTGTTAGCAAGGTCTCTGGTCCGGAGGGGGGAACCAAGTGGGCTCCAGACTGGACAACACCGACAGCCAGCCGCTCAGTGAACTCCTGGAAGAGAAACCTCTCAGAAATAGTCAGCTTAGGGCAGGGCTTGACAAATTTGATCTGAATCTAGGAGCCAGCTACAAAAGTTAGGCGCTAGCTTTTGCTTCCGACTAACAAAGCTTTACTTTCAACAACTAAAACATACACAATACCATTTTTTTTTGTTTTAGTATGAGTACCAGTACTCTTTTTGCCAGGTACTCACCGATACCTTTTATTTAATGTCACGTGACGCTTTCCAACAAATAAAGTTTTTGCTGAAAGCCTGTCCAATTTATGATAGTATTGAAATGTATGGACACACACACACACCCCAACTAGATGTTTAGATGCCAAGCAAAGACTGCTTTTAGATTGGTGTAAAATAAACTGGAAATTTGGGAGCCAGTGGCTACCAGGCCCCTGGATTTGTCAAGCTCTGGCTTAGGGTCCCGTTACCGAGAGAACGTGTGGAGCTCTGCCGAAACATGTCTGCTCTCGTGAGCCCAGTGTATAGTCTTTATCGTGCTTTGGACCTCCGGCTGTCACTGCTGAGTTGAGTGCTGCGAATTCATCCACAGTTACTGAGTTTTTAAATTATATAGGTCAGCCAAAAAATGCTGACCTATATAAAAAGGGTCAGCATTTCAATTCGGCAAATGTCATTTTTAGAAGACAAGTGCACTTTAATGCTTGTCAAATACACATGAAACGAAGACACTACCTCAGCGATGGCCCTAGAGCAGTGGTTCCCAAATGCGGTCCTCAAGTACCCCCATCAGGTCAGGTTTTCCAGATATCTGAAGCACAGCACAGGTGACATGATTTGCAGCTCAGTGATTGCAGGATTCAGTCTGCATTTCCCCCAAGGTAATCCTAAAAACCTGGCCTGTTGGGGGTACTTTAGTACCGCGGTTGGGAACCACTGCCCTAGAGTTCCCAGAATGCAAGGGGCATTAATATTTGAAAGGGGGGGGGGTCCAAGCAAAAATTTAAACTACCAATATAAGTGCCATTTTGGATGTCAGATATTTTATTAAATTGCTTAAGGATAGTAAGTATAAAAGCCTTGATAAAAAAGGTAGACGATCACATGACTGTGCGACCCTGGTAAACTTTCCTGTTTAATTAGAACGTCACCCTATTATGAAAAATGATGGAGAGTACTTTTGATTTCGGTGGAGAGGGAGCATGAATTGCTTTTCAATTAAGCATAAATTAGGGTGTTTCAATCTCTTTACAGGAGTCTCTTTACAGGAGTCTCTTGCAGACATACCACAGTCACATCTTGTCTTGGGTCTTTTTGTGACTACTACTACTACTTAATAGCAGGAAACGATGATGAAAAGCAGTCAGAAAAGAAATAACCGAAACTTGAAAATAAATTCTATTATTTCACAGATTCGACATCACTCCACAGCGTTTGACATCCCTTTCACGTGTAACCTAAAAGGCAGGAAAAGTAAATATTGGAAAAGACGCAGTCTATTTACTTGTGGAGGAGATGCAATTGCAAAGTGTTAGCAGAACGATCATTTTTCCACATGACCATGAAAAGAAGTAGAATTATGACGGCTGTCAAAAATACAGTGTGCTATAGCTGCTTCTTTGCGAGGAAAAAAGCCAATAAACACACCTGTAACAGTATACAGATAAGCTGCTGCACGAGAATGAATAAAGGAGATGCTCCAAGCATCCGTTTGCCAAAGGGTGAATTACTAAACGCATTACATACATTTTGCGGGTAGTGTACACGTTTTTTCCATAAGATAATTAAAGGGGATTAGAACTAGGTGCTTTGAGTATTCTAGTAAACACAAAATTCTAGATAGCAGGCGGGGCCCTCAGATGAAAAAGCCTTTTTAAACAAAGCTTTTGAACTCTGCATGTAGTGAACCTGCAAACCTTTTTGCGAAGGACAAGAGGTTTCAATATGTGCATACCAGACGGAACATTTGGTCCTTAGTTTCTAGGATCCTAGGATCGTGTCAGAAATAATCAAATGGAACTTTGAAGATACTGTAACAATTTTGGTTGCAGACAAAAGGGAAATGTGTGAGGGGGTCAGCATGACCAATTGGAGCATTAAAAATAAAAAAAAAAGGAAAAGAACCACAAACTCACGTACAGACCGCATTCTGAAGTAAAAGCGGCACACAAAAAGATGCAATCTTATATGTTTAAAAAGCTATCGAAAGCTGGAGGAGAATGCAGACACGGAGTCTAGACTGACGTCTATTACAGAAAGCTTCTGAAGTATATAAAAACATCTGCATATCACATTAAATACAAACTTACCACCTCACACAGAGATGCCACTTTCACTAGAAAGCTCAGACAGGCGTTCCACTCGGACCAATCAGAAGGATTAGATACAGAATGAAATAGGTTTAAAAAATAAAAAAAAATTAAAATGTTCTAAACAGATCTTCAAGGTTTGTTTGGATTAAAAGTCCAGGATGTATATGTGGATCCACTGAGCACTTAATGTGTATTCTTAAAAAAAACACCCCTTTTAAAAGGAGTCTTTACTGAATAGCAGACAGGATAAAAAAAGCGAGCCGGATGAACCCTCTATAACCAACACCATAACTTGTCATTTTGATTTTTGAATTTAGACACGCATTGGAAAGTACTGTAGAATATGTTGACGCTATAAAATGTAACAGAAGTATGAAAGTGGTACCGTGCTGCCAGATACAGCCCAACTGAGCAAAAGATCAGTACGCATGTTTATTGAATAGACTTTCCATCCAAGTACTGTACATTCTGCATGGCCAAAATTAAAACCTTTTGGAAAGTTTGTATTTCTAAAAGGCTTGATTGCTCGTAACAACTTTTTTTTTTTTAACAATATCAAACTACAGAGGATTACATCCACGATTTAAAACAGGGCTGCGAAACTCCGGCCCTAAAGAGGATTCTGAACTACAACTCCCATGATTCACTGGCCATGTATCGCACTGAAAGAATTCTGTGAATTGTAGGCATCAACATCTGGGCGGCCGTGGGTTTGAAAGCCCTGATGTAAAGGAACGGGCTGTGTTGCTTTATTGTTATTCTACCAAACTTCCCTATGTAAAACAATTGGAATTCAACTCCAAAATAAACCAACGTGATGGATTGTTCTGTGAACCACTCTGGCATCACTTTTGACACTGCATAGAACCAATAAGGTGTTCATGGGTTGGCACTCATTTGCATGTATCAGAGATAAGGCTCCTGCCCACTTGTGTGAGCGGCATCAGGTGTATCAACACTGTAAAAATAACTTTACGTGACAAAGGTTATACTTCCAAAGCCATAAGAAATGTAGATTATAAATGCCTACTTTGGATAGATTGTAAACTATATGAGGGATATCTGCAGGCTCGGTCAACTCGGCACCATACCGGCATCTGAGTTTGTCAATTAAAATTTTAATTTGTGGTTTGAAAATAAACTTTAGGTCTCTTAGACTAGTTTAAATTCTAGGATCCGTGACCCCAAGGAAAAAAAGACATTCCCTTTCTCACCGATAGAAATGTCAAGATTAAATATTTGTATGGGTATGCAGTGCGGAATCTGCCAGTCACTGTTGCCAAGGCTTGATAGTAAATGGACAGGTCATATGCTGGGGGTTCTTCATAAAAAATGAACCATCCCCTTGCCAAGTTTAGCATGATTCACCCTGATGCATGCGGTTTCTAACTCTAAACATTGCTAACCATCTTAACCACAAAAAACACCCACACTGATTTAAAATTCGTAAAACAGACAAGCAAACAGTGTGAAAACTGAGCACTATTGCAAAACAAAAGTGAGAAAAGGAGGCGATATGTATCAAGTGCCAGATAGGATTGGTAGTGATTATCACAGTAACAGAAGGAACATAAACCACACTTCATTGAAAGACAAGAGTAAACCTGAACCCACTTGTCCATTTAAAGCAGGGGTGGGGAACCTTTTTCTGCCAAGGGCCATTTGGAGATTTATAACATCATTCAAGGGCCATTCAAAATTAACAATTTAAAAACGTAGCCAGCTATATTTAAAGGGAGAAATCTTTAGGATTATTACATTATAGAAAAGAAAAAAAAAATCTAACTTTAGGTTTGATCTGAAAGAAATAAATTTTTTCTTATTTTGTGCTCTTAAAATAAAAATGTAAACATTTAAAAAGAATAATATGGGGGGGGTATAATTTCACCCTCCCCCCAGCGGCACTATCACCTGACCTCGGCGCGCAGCAAGGAGTGAGGGGGCGGAAATTATCCCCGCTTCCTTCACTCCCTGAAGCGTGTGGGATCCTCCTTCACGCTGTGTCTGAAAGATGAGGAGCAAAGTGTGAAGGAAGAGGGGATAATCCCCATCCCTCATTCTACTACTCGCTACTGTCAGGTAAAACAGCTGCAGGAGAGTGAAATTAACCCTTTCACTGCTGAGGACGTGTGGGGAACATGGAGCATGGCCTTTCCAATGATACCAAACATGACCATGTTTAAAGTAAAGAAAAAAAATAAAAATAAAAGAAAAATGTTTATTTAAGACGTGAAATGGCTCAGCATTGAAGGGGTTAAACACCCTCTTGCTGTGGAACTCTAAGGGTCGGACCAAGCTATTCCGTGGGCGTTATATAGCACGTACGTTCCTCACCCTTGATTTAAAGGGATATTCTTATACCATAAATGACACCAATACCAACTGCATTACGATGCTCTTTAAAAATAGCTGGGGGGGGGGGGGTGGCCAAATCTCTTGCTTTACATAAGAGCTTTCAGTATTCCAATTTACCAGTTTTTTTAAAAACTTACCAACTCATAGATTTTAAACTGTTCTGATACTTTTACACCCAACTGGAAATCTAACTCCAAGTATATAGGTGTATTTTCTAAAATGCTTAATTTACCAGACCAGATGCGCTTTCCAAATAGTAAACATATCCAATGCTCTGGTAAAACTTACTAAAGCCATTAACTTTGAAAGAGGATTGAGTTAAGGGATACCCTATGCTCTGGTCACAGTGCCCTGAAATTCCTAACCCCACTCTGCCCTCCAGGAGGAGGACAGGCTGAATCCGGTCTCCAAGTCCTGTCCAGAAGCTCTGATCACCATGAGCTGACTTGAGCTACGGGCATCGGGACCAGGAAGAGGGAACCTATTCAGATTCCCCCTTCCACACCCCTGCCCCCCTCCCGTTTTAATCTTAGAGTTCCCTTTCAAGGTTACATCTGACTGAAATACATCCCTGGAGTCAAAACACTGCGGCGGCGTGTGTGCGTGATTAGGAGCTGTCAGACGCTGCTAATGTCCAGCCTACATAACATCCAGACGCAAAAAGTGTTTTATTGATGATCCGTAAAAAAAAAAAAAAAAAAAAAAAAAAAAAAAAAAAAATCACGCACGAAAATGCGTCTGACCGTTTTCACGCATTCCGTGAAAAAATACATCAATGCGTTCGGCTGCACTTTTTGACGGTTGCTGCGAATAATGCGTTCGTTTGACCCTAGCCTGAGTTTGCTCATCTGACCCTGGCCTATGTGCGCCCGTACTGACGTGCCTCCCAGCGTCAGTCACAGCGTTGTAGTGCTCTGATGGGGGCGGTCACAGGGATTGCGCACGCTACGACGCGCTACAGCGGGTGTGCTGAAAGCCTCCCCGTTGAAACGCTACGACACGCGTTCAACAGGGCTGCAAAACGCAATCCTCCATTAGGAGGATCAAACCTTACTGCGCTCAGCGAGATGGGAGTCAGAGTGGAAGGAACGTCCATTCTCACGGGCGGTCCTTCCGCTCTGCAAAACGCTCATCTGACCCTGGCCTTAGGAGGTCCTGGAGGACAGGTTTGAGAAACCCTGCCTTAGACTGACACATCAAGACCTTGTAGAGAGTGAGAAAGGAATTTTTTTTATTTTATT
Organism: Leptobrachium leishanense; assembly: GCA_009667805.1. Taxonomy (NCBI): domain Eukaryota; kingdom Metazoa; phylum Chordata; class Amphibia; order Anura; family Megophryidae; genus Leptobrachium; species Leptobrachium leishanense. The sequence goes on along the minus strand of CM019069.1, from coordinate 30,269,884 downwards.
TTTTTTAAAAAAAAATCTGATTATAGTTTATATTACTAAAATGCTTCTACCATATTAGATTTTATTTAAGCAATATAATACATAAAATTACAGCTTAAAACTGACCAATAAGGTTTTGCAATTTTAAGAAAAAAATATCTGGATAACATTTTGTATATTACTAGACTGACGGAAGCAGCAGTTACGGCTATAAACTATGCAGACCCAAAGAACAATAAAGAAAACCTATTCATTTAGCAGGCTCCAAGTAATGCCATGCGGCTGCTCATCACTTGTCACGTCAGTTCAGGTGATCGCAGAAGGTAACTCTGAATAATGCTGCAAAAATCAAGAGCAACTCTGTTCGATGATTTATTGCTTGGAGGCAAGTTTAACATTTGTAATTTTTGACAGCAGCTCATTTAGTAGACCCACTCTTAAAAATTGTTGCTTGTTTGGACAGAGCTCAATGCAGTGTGTCAAGAAACACAACGACTGCCTTTTCATTCTAGAATTTCCCATACAATAACTACATTTCTAATACATTATGTATGCAAGTTATTTGGAAACACTGAACAAACCAACCTTGACATATCCTTTTAATAAATAAAAAATAAATCTGAGACTGACAGTTTAGCTGTCCTTAAATAATTGGGTAGATGTTGCTGATAGTACCTGCCCAATTTATTTTAATTTGGGTGGAAATACCTATTCTCTCTGCTTGTGCTGCTCGTCCCCCTTGAACCAAATAGAGGTTTACAACATGGGTCAGCAACGTTTGCCCTCCAGATGTTTTGGAGATACATTTCCCATGAGGCTCAGCCAATCTAAAAATCAGTACCCGAGCCTCATGGGAGAGGTTTCAAAACATCAGGAGGGCCAAGGCTGCTGACCCATGGTCTATAGTAGGGATATGCATAAATTTAAATCAGCCGAAAATGGAGCTTTCGAAAAAAAACAAAAAAAAAACATCCAAACCAGGGCCTTGGCACCCTCCAGGCCTAGGCGAGCCCCCGGCTTGGCTGGACCTCCAGGGCCCAGGTTCGGATGACTGATTTTGGGGTGACACCGATTCAATTGAGCTCACGTTCCCTACATTCACATATTTCAGCCCCGAGCTCCTCCAGCAGTCTCCATTGCAATCCTCCTGTATCACGCAGATACACACGCGTCAGAGACACCGGTCACAGGATGACATCATGGAGGCGGAAGCCATTGACCCTGCCATGGCCAGCTGGACTGCCGACAGATTTTCCCCCAGGCTAGTGATTAGTCACCACAAGCTGTGCTTGCAAGGAGAGCAAGAAGAAGTGGGCTTGTGTATCAGAGTGATACAGGAGGACTGCAATGGAGACCGCTGGAGGAGCTCAGGGCCGAAACATATGAATGTAGGCAAGTATGTGAAGGTAGGTAACACGATCTCAATTTAACCAGTGTCAGCCAAAAAAAAAAAAAAATATGTCATCCGAACCTGGGCCCTGGCCAAGCCGGGGGGCTCGCCTAGGCCTGGAGGCCAGCCGAGCCCCCGGTTCGGATGATTATTGGTTTTGGTCGAGCTCAGCCTGCATTTTTGGTCTGTAATTTGCATTTCGGTGCATCGCTGGTCTATAGAGACTTTTCTTTGCCTTAATTCTTTGATGTACAAGGCATTTTTGATACACCTACAAAAGCTGTGGAATACAGTAAAGAATTTTGACAAAAATATTTTTTCCTTTCATACCAAAACAAATATTTTGGTGAAGAAAAAAAAAAAAAAAACAACACCAAGACAAAATTAAACTTCATAAACCAGGAGGGGGAGGAAACCGTACAGACTCACACGTTAATCTTATCACACCCTGGATGACCACTTTGCAGCACTGAAGAGAAGAAAGATTACAAAAAGGAACTTCATTAGAGAGCTAAGGAAGAACGAGTCCAAAGTTTCAGATCCCCGTTGAGTCCATTGATATTTGTTAGCGTTAGCAAGGTGAAATTCTATCAGAACATTACATATTAAACACAATAACTGCATAGCCCACCCGATGAACAGTCACATTCATGAAACTCACATCTCCAGGACAAAAGCTACGTATGCCGATTTAACCAGGACACTGCTCATAGGTAGGCGAAAAGATGGAAACTGGGAACTCCTTAGCAGTGCATACTGTTGCAAATATTTGCAGAAATTTAGCAAATGCTGCATGTCTTTCAATAAATCTTTGTTACATTATCCACTGCCAAGGAGTGCCCCGTTTCTCTTTCTCCTTGTGTCTATGCTTGGACCGAGCATCCAGGAACCAATGTGCACCCTCAGCTACATTGCAGCGGGCACCAGAGTTCCTCATTGCTCATGCGTAATACCCTGAAAACAATATTCCAAAAGCAAAGATTGCGCTACCCAAATCTGTATATGCAAAATGTTAAGACTTCTGTACATTCCTTTCAAACTGTCAATCCCGGCTTTTCAAAGATCAGTTATTTGAAAATTTCAAGCCAAAGACTGGAATGTCGCAAATTAGCACGTACTTCACATCAGACGCAGTTGACGTGGGCGAAATGGTCAAACTGGCTAACCTTTATTGTATGTATGGGGTAGAATTAACATAACTATGCTACTACCTTATCAAAATCAATCTATGAATCTAACCGGTCAACAAAACTATACTTTAACAATCTACCTAGGTGACTCAGGCACCGATCATACCTGTGGCTTCAGCAGTGAGCTATGCTCAGCCCAGGAAGTGATTCAGTCAATCACTGTCCTCCCATAATAATCTATGACAGCTGATATTATGTGAAGAATAATTATGCAGTGGATGATTCTGGGACTGTCAGAAACGTAACACGGACGTAATGCAGAATTCAAACCATATCCCGCATCTCTGCAAGCACTCATTTTCCTTGCACCATAACCCAATCCTAAACTTCCAAGGTCTCTTTAAATTGTTGAAAAGGCTTATCAAATTTAATAGATTACAAAGATAAATGCATCTGGGAATCTTAAAAAGGTTTACGGTGTTACTTCCAGTCCTTTAAACCTGTAACTTGATATCAATACTCAACAGCAGAAATGCCACCCTTACTGTGAATATAGAAGACTTGGAAAAGTAACTTTGTTCTAGAAGTTTCACTTGCTATAAAGGCTTAATTTACCAGACTGGATGTATTAAGGGTTGCTTTTAAAACCTCTAGCCGACAAGCACGCATACTACTCGATTTATTCTTGTACTAAACCTTAGGCTAATGTCAGACGAACGCAGTCTGAGCGCACTCCGCGTGCGTGCGTAACGGACAGACGTACCGACGGAAGAGACTGTAGACACCACACGGTCCGTTTTTGTTGACGGACGTAGGAAAGAAAAAAAAAAAGGAACTTTGGGAAATAAAATTAATATGAAAAATTATGAAAATTTGAAAAGGATATGAAAAGTCATTGTGTGCATCAAGGTGCTGGACGTCGCAAATGCGCTGCATCTGACATCTCACTCACACATAACTCTACGCGGACATGGCGCAGTCGTGGTAGCAGTTTTGTGTTCTTACCTAACTTGCCACCGTTGCCACGTGCGTTCATGTGTGGGTCTCTATTGCTCATGATTCTATGCAACGACAGACGTTAAGGCTGGGGTCAGACCAGCGCACTTTTAACGTGCGTTCTGGCGCACATAATTACTGCCGCACTAGCAGCAGATGACGAGCAATGACGGCCAATATACGATGTACGGCCGCACAAAAGTCGGGCCGTGCAACGCAAGTGGAATTTGAATGCATTTTTCTGAGAACGCTGAACCGCTAGTACTGATGTACTGAGTGCGCAGCTGCGGCATAGCGGCGTGTTTGCGTGATTAGGAGACGTCAGACGCTGCTAAAGTCCAGCCTACATAACGTCCAGACGCAAAAAGAGTTTTATTGACGATCTGTACAAAATCACGCCCGAAAATGTGCGTCGTCTGACCGATTTTGCGCATTCCGTGAAAAAAAATACGTCAATGCGTTCGGACGCACTTTTTTACGTTCGCAGGGAAAAATGCTTTCGTCTGACCCTAGCCTAAACAGTGCGGCAACACGGACGTGATCACTGCGTTCGTTTGACATGGGTCTAAAGAGACTTTTATGAAGCAATCAGAACTTCATCTTTGATCATTTTTGAGAAGCTAAAATTCAGGTGACAAAGATTCTTGTAAAAGCTGTCTATAATCCCTGGCCCCATCCCTTCTGATGATGTCAGTGCCAAGCCGGTTAAACCGGTTTCCATTCTGAACTACAGCTATAGGTGAGGACACATAGATATGTGCTCCGCAAGTCCTATCAGACACGCTGGGAGCTGGCCTCAAAAACAATAGGCAGGTTACAATACATAAGCAGAGAATGGATGGAAGTTAGAACTTTATGGATATTCTGTGACAAAACGTTTTCTACAAAAGAAAACTGACCTTGATACGCACATTTCCAACGTCAGATATTCCTGCAAATACAGAAAGTTGACCACATGATGAAATATATACAGGGTGAAAAAAAAAAAAAAAAAAGTAGCAGCTACACTTTTAAAAATTATGCAAACTGCTTTTTTTGCATATTTAGCAGAAAAAGAAAAAAAGCTGAGCTTAAATCGTTTCAAGCTAAATGTGAGCACAAGAAAAAAAAAAGTCTCAAGTTACATTGCCATATCTTCCCGGTCTTCGTCATTATGCTACATAACTAAAACTAAATTCACATTTAAAAAATATATTTATACACACATACACACACGTGTCACAGGATTGCTTGCCAGACAGCTTTTGTACTGGACAAAATAGCAATGACACAATGTAACAATCTAAATAATACAGCAAAGACCACAAATTCCAGCAATAATGGAGAATTAGAAAGCGAAAGGACTTTGAAAGCCACACTATGCTGGTTCCTGAGGAAGAGGCGACACGAGAAAGTGGAAGCTTTGGTTACAATTCTAAACCACAAAGTTAGAGAGAACGTCCTCAATTTAGCAAACAAGGCCATCAAAATCCTTTCCACGGATTAGAACGCGTGTGCTGAGAGAAGCCAGAAATGCACACTTTACAAAGTAAACTGAAAGTTTTAAAGCGTAAAGAAATACAGAAAGGGTTATTCAAAAGAACGCCGGAACTTGTCACTGTCGGTCGGCTATTAAAGATTTCAAATTTGCCAAACAGGTTGACGTGACAGCAAAATACAGTAATTCGGCAGTGAAATTGTCCCACAAAGAATTGTTAATCCAGAGAATGCCGAACTTCATCGAAATGCCCTGATATTTGGTGGTTCAGGTTAACAGGCTTAAACAGGTCAATCCCAAAGGAATAAACGTTAAAAAAAAAAAAATTCCCCCAGCAACGATTTATTCTTTTCAGTTTCAGCAGGAAGTCTATTTTTTTGGGCAAAATTTTTGATTTTTTTTTAAAATGTCTTTTCTATTCTGTAACAGCTCTTTATTATAGGGACCTTTTATTAATTCCACGCATTTAGATTATTTTAAACGCCTTTTTAAAGAATAGAGTTCCGTTTTTTTAAAATTTTCTGCAGCTCCAAGTTCAGCGTACTTCGGGGACCCTGCAGTGAATAGTGAATGCACCACAGGGATGGCGAACTGGAATCACACTAAAGTGCGCTGAGCGAAAAAGCAACAAGCTCTTTGAATAACCCTTAAAGCAATCTGATCAGAGGAACGTGGTTACAGCTTTCTCCATGCAAGAACATGTATGCTCAGCAGATCGCTCACCAATTCGCGATATAACAGGTTTTGACCAGAAGGGTGAACAAGAGATTTCAGATTCAGGAACATGAGAAATGGAGTTAAAGAAAGTCAAGAAGCCTTGAAAAACTTCAGAAATCATGCTATTTGCATAATAGGGCCTTTCAGAAAGCAGATGTCAGCGCATGGACTGGTAGTTTTAACATGCTGAATTTACAGAAAATTTCAGAAACCAGAGATATCCCTTCGATTGTAAGCGCCATCGTTTTCAGCATATGTAACATGTTAACTTGGTTTGTATGTCCTATCCATTATACAGTGCTACAGTATTAACCCTTCCCTTCACTACCAAGAACTTTTTGAAGACAAAAACATAACATTTAATAACACAGAATCCTTAATTACTAAAATAATGAAAATTTGCTAAACTAATTTTTTTAACCTTTACAAAAATACTGCTGGGATGAAAGGTTCTAACCTGCAGATGGTGTCCCTTATCTTGCACAACGTCACACAGAGGAGGTCTTGCATTATCTGTATACTGCCAGAAATGGACTTTGTTTCAAACACAGAAAATGTGATCGAGACAATACAAATGATCAGATTTCCTGGTTATGGTGATTTGTAGTGATCGCAATGAGATTATTCACAATGCAACTTCCACAAAATACAGATATAATCGTTTGGGATGTCCCAGTAACGGTTTTTATCGCCCCCCCCCCCTCCATCCGATCCCAGTCATGTGGTGTTCGGCCAATACAGAGTCCCGATCCAATACTGCATGACCCGCCTTCACACAGTGTGCGGTTAATCTGTGTGTACAGCATTTCAGGAACCTCTGCGACACTGCCCATACTCCAATACACAGCTTCAAGCAAGCATGGAAAGCACAGTGGTGAAAGCCGAGGCTGCGGGACTCCAGTTGGGAGTCCTGCAACCTGGCATGCCGCAGACTCTGGGAACTAATTAGCTTGAAAAAGCCGTTAGCAGATACTCAAAAAATTAGGCGATTGGGCCCTAATCCTTATGACTGGTTCAGGGCAGTCATAATCGGTTTTCTATTCTATTAGTATATGGCACAATGCCAGCATATGAACATTGAAGTAACACCTTGTATCTTTACTGTACAGCCATTTCAGGGGTGTGGGAATTATATCGCCCGATGCCAGGGACATGAAGATCCGGGCACCGGGCGAGTATTTTTTTTTTAATGCAGTCCGGCGGGCTTCTGCGGACTAATTCCAAGGACGCCCCCGATACCGGAAGCCGGCATCCGAGGGGCTGGGGCGGCTGTTCAAATGCTCTATCGGCATTCGGACAGCCGGCCCTGGAGCTCTCCGGCATACTTACCTTCCCGAGCGGCGCCGGGAAAGTTTCCGCGCTTCCGCTCGTTGAAGGACCCAAGCCGCGATCACGTGGGAGTCCCACGTGATTGCAGCTAGGGTCCTTCAACGAGCGCACGCGTGAAGACTTTGTCGGCGCCGCTCGGGAAGGTAAGTATGCTGGAAGGCTCCAGAGGTGGCTGTCTGAATGCCGATAGAGCATTCGAACAACAGCCCCATGTCTGGTCTGGTGTCTGAGCTGGGGAGCAATATCCATGAGCTGGGGCATATATCCATGAGAGCTTGGGGGCAGTATCCATGAGCTTGGGGGCAGTATCCCCATGAGCTTGGGGGCAATATCTCCATGAGCTTGGGGGCAATATCTCCATGAGCTTGGGGGCAATATCTCCATGAGCTTGGGGGCAATATCTCCATGAGCTTGGGGGCAATATCTCCATGAGCTTGGGGGCAATATCTCCATGAGCTTGGGGGCAATATCTCCATGAGCTTGGGGGCAATATCTCCATGAGCTTGGGGGCAATATCTCCATGAGCTGGGGGGCAATATCTCCATGAGCTGGGGGGCAATATCTCCATGAGCTGGGGGGCAATATCTCCATGAGCTGGGGGGCAATATCTCCATGAGCTGGGGGGCAATATCTCCATGAGCTGGGGGGCAATATCCATATATCTCGGGGGGGATACATACATGTGAGCTGGGGGCATTTTTATGAAGTCTGTTCTTATTGGAAAGTGGTCACATGACATAAAAAGTATCGGTACTCTGTATCGGTGAGTACTTGAAAAAAGTATCGGTACTCGTACTTAAAAAAGTGGTATCGGTGCATCCCTAATATATACATACAGTGGTGTTCAAAAATATTCAACCCCCAATGCTGTAAAGGGTTTTAGGGAATTTAGTGTACATTTGTAATTGTATTCAGAATGAAATCCTACAAGGACTTTTTAAAGAACCATATGCAACTAAAATGACATCAACTGGTTTTGTAATACAGTAGTAAATGTTTCTTTTGTGAATTCTTCATTGACACAATTATTCAAGCTCTTAAAGACTACCACTCTGAAGAACAGCGGTTCATTCAAGTGTTTTCAATCAGGTATTGAAAACACCTGTGGATGTCACGGAGCAGCAATAAAGCATAATAAGCACCAATTAGGCAGCTTTAAAAGGACTGTGATACTCAGCTCCTTCTAGACATTTACTGGTGTGGTTACAAACATGGTGAAGTCAAGAGAATGGTCCAGGAAGACAAGAGAAGAGGTGATTACTCTTCACAGGAAGGGCAATGGCTATAAGAAGATTGCAAAGATGTTAAAGAGAGAGAGAGAGAGAGACCATAGGAAGCATCATTTGCAAATTCAAGGCAAAGGGCACTGTTGAAACGCTACCTGGTCGTGGCAGAAAGAAGATGCTGACTTCGACTGCTGTGCGCTACCTGAAGCGTAGAGTGGAGAAAAGTCCCCGTGTGACTGCTGAGGAACTGAGAAAAGATTTGTCAGATGTGGGTACTGAAGTTTCAGCTCAGACAATACGGCGCACACTGCGTAATGAAGGCCTCCATGCCAGAACTCCCAGGCGCACCCCCTTGCTGTCTCCAAAGAATAAGAAGAGTCGACTGCAGTATGCCAAAAGTCATGTGGACAAACCACAGAAGTTTTGGGATAGTGTTCTGTGGACTGATGAAACAAAATTAGAACTGTTTGGGCCCATGGATCAACGCTATGTTTGGAGGAGGAAGAACAAGGCCTATGAAGAAAAGAACACCTTGCCTACTGTGAAGCATGGCGGGGGGGGGGGTCAATCATGCTTTGGGGCTGTTTTGCTTCTGCAGGTACAGGGAAGCTTCAGCGTGTGCAAGGTACCATGAATTCTCTTCAGTACCAGGAGAGATTGGATGACAATGTGATGCAGTCCGTCACAAACCTGAGGCTTGGGAGACGTTGGACCTTTCAACAGGACAATGATCCCAAGCATACCTCCAAGTCCACTAGAGCATGGTTGCAGATTAAAAGGCTGGAACATTTTGGAGTGGCCATCGCAGTCACCTGACTTAAATCCGATTGAGAACCTCTGGTGGGACTTAAAGCAGTTGCAGTGCGCAAGCCTAAGAATGTGACTGAACTGGAGGCTTTTGCCCATGACGAATGGGCGAAGATACCCGTAGATCGCTGCAAGACACTTGTGTCAAGCTATGCTTCACGTTTAAAAGCTGTTATAACTGTAAAAGGATGTTGTACTAAGTACTAAGATTGAATGTCACTTGGGGGTTGAATAAAACTGATAATGATGTGAGCACAGAAAAGACATTTGTGGTTATTTCATTATAAATGTTATGTTATATTTGTCTGACCTACACGTGCCTCTTTGATTTAATTGTAAGCAAGATGACTGAATGATCAAAATCAATGTCAAACTGGCCAAAACACTCAATTTCAGTGGGGGTTGAATAATTTTGAACACAACTGTACATACAACAAAATAGTGTTTAAATAAAAGGTCTTTATTCATCACATGTATCTGACGCTGCCTCTATAGGCTGTTATGAATAAAGACCTATTTAAACACTATTTTGTTGAAATTATCAGGACAAGTTGATCGTCCTGAGGGACAAGTAGATTGGACTACTACTTAGTCCGTTGGACAAGTAGATTTTTTAAAAATTTCCACACCCCTGCATTTTCAGAAATAACATACTGAATCTCGTCACTCTACAGTAGTGAGTGACACCGGCACTTCCGATTCTGACCTGGCTGCTGTAATGCAGCAGTAAAGTCTGTTAAATGGTTTTGCTGCAGTGAGGGTGGGAGCTGCAGTCTGTAGCTTCTTTACAGTTAGAGAATTTATTTTTCTCCAGGGTGCACACTTCCTGTAATAAAATGGCTATAAAAAACTTGCGGGTTTTTTTCTTTGTACATTTTGTTTTACAATACATAGGCAGAGTACACATGTATTGCAGTGAAAAGCCTGAAGCAGGGATCTTGGGCTAACGTCAGTCGAACACACTCTGTGAAAGAAAAAGGGAATTATGGGAAACAAAATGAAAAATGATACAAAAAGCCATTGTGCGTGCCAAGGTGCTGGAGTTGCAAATGCGCTGCGTCTCACATCTCACACAGTACGCTACGCGGACGTGGCACACTCTGCATGTCCGTCTAGCGGTTTTACGTTCTTGCCTAACTTGCGTCTGTTTGCCACGTGTGCAGTTTGGTGCGCACGTATTTAATGTGTGGGTCTCTATTGATCATGATTCTATGCTACGACGGACATTAAACTGTGCATCGACATGGACGTGATCACTGCATTAGTCTGACGCAGGCCTTAAACTCCAGCAACCCCCCCACACCCGGTGGCCTACAACGCTGAGAATTCTGAATTTAATAAATTCAGAGAGAGTCATGGGAGATGTCGTGGGGAGAAGTGTTAGGTTACCAAGCATAAAGCAAGGGTCCATTTTTTTTTTCTCTCCACTGATGGTCAGTAGGCAACCAGTATAGCATTGACATTACAAATCACAGTTACACCTCATCACCTTAATAAATAAATTAAAAAAAAAAAAAAAGGGCCACTCAAGCTTCCAAGGCCATTTTAAACTTCATTTGTCAAGGTGGAAGGAGACTGACCCATGCTGCTGGGACAGCATTCAAAAAACGGTTTTAAACATTTACCTTTGAAGTATTACAAGCACGGTTTACAAATAAAACTTAAAGAGACATTTCTTAAGACTATAAAACACAATAATATGAATATTTCAAGAGCTAACAACGGTTAAACCATATGCCTGCCAGGATCACTTTGAAAACCAATCGCCTTGGCAAGACAGATGTGAAACGGTTCCCTCTATGGACTGACATTTCCTTAGTGTGCCGATGTTCATCATCGCAATGATCCCAAGGTTAAGTCTGGTGTCCAATGACTCCTGGAACCCAGTTCCAAAATTGCTATATGATGCTGTACTAGACTACATAGAAAGATTTGGCTTCCAAAACTGCAGCTGGTTCGCACATTTTATTACCACCTGCCAGGTTTGATACACTAGGTCAAGCCCTTTTCCAGAATACGCATTGTAGCAGCACAAGAGGCTGACATTCCATCAATGAGCGTGTGCTGTAATATGAAAGCACAGACTGAAAGGTATTGGAGTGTCTTTCTGCAGATTTCCGTACAAACTGGGGGGGGCGACCAGGAGAGAATGGAAAGGTCATAGAATATGTTAAAGCAATCACTGCAGGAGTAAGCAGTTTTCCAGCATGGTGAGTGGGGGCCTGTGAACCCATGATCTTAGAAGCCAGGCTACGTTTTCTGACCCATTTAGATGTAACGGTTTTGAAGCTTGTGACAACTCTGCTCCTGTATTTGTAAAGCTCTGTTGTCAAAATCACCTGAAGAGGGTCCCATCTACTACTCTGTCTGCATTTCTTGATTTTGACAGCCCCCCCCCCCTTCATAGTGTACTTTTCATAGTAAATCGAAGAATACATATTTAAGAAAGCAAAGCATAACGTCAAGATGAAAGTCACTTCCCATTACAACGAACAAAATTTAAGGAAAAGGTAGTCTGAGAATTCTCATAATCTGACGGCAGAAGCCAATCTTCAAGAGGTTTACAAATAATGCTGCGATTCACTATACTATTCCAAGAGTCCTCAGAGTTTGCTCTAAATAACCAGAAGCACCCCCCCCCTTACAATTTGCATATTAGCAGCATTTATTTCTTAATACCCATTGACACCGGCCAAGTGGTACCAGAGCATTGAGGTTCTGCCAGATTTCCTCCAGTCTAGTAGAGAAACCCAATACTAAACGTGCAGGACTCATTGGGCTTGAGAAGATTAATACAAATCTTGAGAGGTTCACGTGCCCGGTACCCATGGGCTCCTAAACATTAGTACTATCCAAGTGTATATGGCTTAAGGTTGCACGTGGCTCCCTGGCTTTGAAAGAAAGTATCAAATCCTAATTTAAAACCAGGTTTCCCAAAAATACAAAACCTAGGAAGTCCATGAAGTTTTTTAAAATGTAGAATTGTGTTTATGAAAATAGTGAAATGCAGGCAATTGTTTTAGTGTTGGCTTTCAGGGCTGCAAGGAAAACGGACATCCGCCAGCGGAAATAATCGATTCCAATTCAGATCCTGGTAAGATTTAAAAGAAGAAAAAAAAAATATATGACAAAGACAGGAGGACATGGGTAATAAATATGTATAAGCCTGCTGCAATGCAGTTTACAAAAGTAAACCATTTTTATGATTTTGCAGGACTTTTGACTGCTCCAGCACATCCTAAACACGGGGGTCACCAACCTTGGCCCGCCAGATGTTTTGGAACAGCATCTCCTATGAGGCACAGCCAATCTTACGCGTAACTTAGAATCATGGGAGACGTACTTTAGAGACATTAAGAGGGCCAAGATTAGAAAACCCTCAACAAGCACAAACATGAATCAACAGACATGAATATGTAGTCATGGAGCAGAGGACATGCTAGGTCAGGGGTGGGCAACCTTGGCTCTTCAGATATTTTAAAACTGCATTTCCCAGGAGGCTCAGCCAACCTAATGAATAAGCATCAAAAGGGGATGTACGGTAGTTCCAAAACATTTGAACATCCAAGGTTGCTGACCCCTGTGATAGGCTGACATCCAATTGCTGCAAACATACAGAAATGTGTTTAGGCTGGTACATACATCTTTGATCATGTGGATAACTACATTTCCCATACTGCCAGAAATTCTGGGACACTGCCACCCTACCTGAATCGGCTGCTTCCCCCAGCAGTTCCCTAATCCTATAACCTCCGATCCAGGACCAGCACCTTACTTGCAATAAACAATACAAAAAGAAAGTGGCTCCATCCTCATTTTCCTACAGGAGCACCGCAAATATGGAATAACCTAAACAGGCACCATCAAATGTTCCCCCAGTCTAAAGTCCCTTAAGAGATCTCTATTAACCCCCCTCCCCCCCCCGACGGTTTTCCCGAGTGTGTCTCAAGGTTAAATTTCACCACTGAGAGCGGTAACCCCGAGACACACTCTGGCTATATAAATCACCTCTCCCTGCGCTCCCTCGCTGATCCTCGCAGTCTCCTCTGGCGATCGCGACCTCATACTTCCTGGTTTCCTTCTCGCGAGGAGGGAACCAGGAAGTATGAGGTCGCGATCGCAGGGAGAGGTAATGTATCCAACGGCATCCTGATTGTTGCTCGGGGTTACCGCTTCCAGCATAGGAATTTAACCCCAGAGACACACTCGGGATAATGCTGGGGGGAGGGGGGGATATAGACCACTTCTAGACAAGAAAATTTTAAATAAATTGACCACCAGAGAGGATGACATACCACGATACAGAATGCACCTGTAAACATGCAACATAGTGAATATATTTCCTACATATTTATTTTCTGTTAAATCTGTATATTTGGGGTTTTTAATATCTTGCATTTTATCACTTTGTATTTCTGTAACTACTAACAATTCAATGTTCTTGAACCCAGGACATACTTGAAAACGAGAGAAATCTCAATGTATCCTTCCTGGTAAAATACTTTATAAATAAATTCTCCAAGCTGGCTGAGCATCGCAGGAATTGTAGGTTTTAAAACACCTTTGGGTACTGCAGTTGCTGGCCCCAGGAAACACACTGCAACCATCCATCTGCTGGCGCAACACATACAGATTACATTTTGTCCAGGAAAGCAAAAACGTAGTCAGAGCTCTTACCATGTATCTATCTGCTAATCTAAATCAATAACTAGCATTGTGGCTGCTAATGAATAATTCATTTTCAGAGTCTTCTCTCAAGACAACAAGATACCGTGATTAATGATAGAGAGGGAAAAAAATAAATCAATGATTTTTCATTACAGTCACAAAGCGCAATAAAAGGTATGCGGGCCATAATCCTGCAGCTGTTCATATTCGCATAAGTTTTGCACATGGAAGGGGAAAAAAAAAAAAAGGTAATTTGAAATGACTTTTGCCTGCGTAAAATAGATAGCCTTCAAAGTCATGTTTATTAAAACATGTGAGATGACACCAAGAATAATCTGACACCCCATGGGAAGCAGAACTACAAACTACAGGTCTCCATTAAACAAACATTTAGGGCTATTCAGAAACAAATGTAAAAGTGTCCATAGAATGATTAAATGAGAGCAAATGGTAAATTCCACGCATGCCTCTTTAACAGATTGGGGAAAGCGTTCTTCCTTTGCACGCCACTTCATGAGCAGGTAGGGACTAATCTCAAATTCATGTTAACTGAAAACCACAACACACAATATCATCCCATTAAGGTCACACTGTATTTACATGCTCCATGCAGGTACATAGGGAGCCGTGTAGTTAGCGTTCCATGCAGGGTGACTGCCATTTATCGATTGGGACATCACATTCTCATGCAGAAGGGCAGGCCTTGAGTAAGCTTAACCACAGCTCTGATAGCCTTAGCAACTCCACAGACTTTTCACGCAAGGCTCAACAACCCAAGACGCCAAATGGCCTTGAATTCATGCTGTACTTTTCTATTGGCAGTTTTGTAGACACTGCGGTCATGGGGAGAATGAGAACAAAACAGAGGGTGGAAGAGGTGAACACTGGCAGTCATTGGAATACATTTAATAATGGTGCACTCACTCAGCACGCTGCTAGAGTTGCAAGAGGCAGTGGGACTGTCGTGAAACCAATTATTAAAGTTACAGAACACAAGCTGCCATAGATACCTTCTGCAGCCTAGGTGTGTGTACATACATGGACATGTGTGTATGCGTGTGTGCGTACTGCATTCAAATTGCTAAGGGTAGGATAACAGGGAGTGTATCCTCAACTGGGTGACAATATATATTTTTATAACAAAAAAAAAAATTGTAATAAATGTAACATTTGTGTATGGAGTAGCCGGGCTGCTACAATTAAAAAAAAAACAGAATCGCCTAATTTGTTTACACAGACACACTATTTGATGAAAATTTGAAAAAACTTTACATTTTGAGAGCACTGGTCTAGCCCTGCTTTAATGGCTCTGAAAAGTTCATTGCGCCTCTAGGTAACATTACACCAGGCTTTTAATCTAGCCTGAGATGGTTAACAAGAGGACATAGTCTTAGAATAGAGGGGCAAATTTTTAAAAGTAACATCAGGAAGCATTTTACTGAGAGGGTGGTGGATACATGGAACAGCCTTAAAATAGAAGTGGTAGAGGCCAAAAGAGTGATTGAATTTAAGCATGGGATAGGCATAAGGCTATCCTAAATAAAAGATAAATCCAGGTAAAGTATCCATGTAATTGGCCAGACTAGATGGGCCGAAAGGTTCTTATCGCTGCTGACATTTTCTATGTTTCTATGTAACTCAAGAATAACATGACATACAATGGAATATCTCAACACCATGCAGACATATAAACTGGAGGGCCAACTTGTATATCAAACTTCAGAATTTTCCAAAAATCAGCCCTGGTCTTAGAAGACTTATACAGAAGAGGGTCTCCACTCTGCACAGATTACAGGAACTCGAAAAGGCACAGATTATCTGACAATTTACATTTTAAGGGAATGCAGCAGAAGGTGGGACCAGAGACAAAGCTATTCCCAGATTATTTTTGTTTTTAGAGGACTTCATGGTCTACCTGGCCAATTTATGTAGATAAAAATATGTAATTTAGAACAGCAGCGAATCTGATTAATACCAAGAACTATATAACAACAGGCTCTACTCCAGCTCAAAGGGTAATAAGAGTTGTTTATGGCTCCCTACATTAGAAGTGGGTCACCAGGTTCACAGCTAGACTTGTAATATTTGAGCCAAGAATATGTACTGGTGCTACCTCTAGTATTCACTCATGAAGGGTCAGTGGCTGGACACTGGGCATTATTTTGCCAACAACACCAGTTTCTTTCAGCTGGTCATAACCACCCCTCCACTAGCAGCTGCAAGTGAGAATGATTGAGAAACCATAGATATTTTCCAGCTGCCTGCAAATTACCACTTATACAAAATATAGGAACTTTCAAAATGGTACAGTAGGCAAAGCTCGCAGCTTTGTTAGGTTAATTGTAAAGACTCCCGTCCTATTCTAATGGCTCAGTCAGAATAGGACCCAACATTTCCTGTGATGCACAGGTCAATCTAAAACAGCGGCTAAGCATCATAGATGTTTCAAAAAGACCAAAGTGACCCCTTATTTAGAGCGTGCCTTGGCAAATCCCAGAAACATGTACCCACAGTTTTAAATAGATTAGTTGATTTACTGGACTCGTCTAAACCATGTTTTAATAAAAGAGTTTCTAGGCGTTTTGTTTTGCAATTTACAGATGCACCCTCTAATCCAAGGTCGGCAACCCTGGGACTCCAAATATTTTGGAACTACATCTCCCTTAATGTTCAACCACTCATTAAGCCCCTAAACCCAAGAGAGGGACACAAGCATCCAGCCACGTAAAAGAGATACGTTGACAGGGTTATTCAGAGAATGGTGAAAACCAGGAGACGAGAACAATCTAGACCAAATACCAGATTTGGAAAGTGATGTATTTTGACATCGGATTCTCACTTCTCCAGTCATTCTCCTAGTTTTCAATGCTCTCTGAATAACCCTGCTAAGAGTTGTAGCCCAGGAGTAAAACGGTGCTGGACTCATAACCTCTTTATTTAGGCAACATATTCCACTGAAAAATAAATAGACTGCACAAGCAAGTCCAGGCTACAGCAACTGGCTTCAGAACTAGCAAATATTTTCATAAACAATGTTATGGTTAAAAAAAAAAAATATATATAAAATCGGTTCCACCATCACAACCACTATTCTGTCATTAAGATTCACAATTACACGTTTGTCTTTATTCCTCGGATCTATGTGGCCCTGTTTATAAATTTATAATGAGCTTGTTTAAGCTCACACAAAAGAAAGACTCTTTCCACGGTATTATTTCTATATATTTTCTAATAAAATTTTTAACAAGATAAAGAAGGACAGCGCTCTAAGTTAAGATTCTTTATCAATACAGAATGTCTTTTTAGTTGAGTGCAATGTGAAAATACTAGAAGTTCAACTTTCAGCACAAGCAGCTTACGCAATAAAAATGTGTCAGCGAGAAAGATTTTTTTTACACATGTTGCATGCAGCAATTTACGGATACATCGCTTCGGTTGCAAGCTGGAAGTTGGGATAGTGCAATATAAAATTTGGTTACTTTAAAGCTTTAAGTTAAACAAGGAGTTTGGTCTTGACCTGGTGCATCTCTGGCAGAATCTGCAATTTCACAGCGTAATCTGCCTGCAAACAATCAATACCTCCACAGACACTGGACTAGACTCTCTGCTATTTAATAACCACAAGGAAACCGATCTATTCAGCAGAGCCCTTTAAGAGCTGAAAAGCCTGGTGACTGCAGCAGAACGTCTGCCTTTAGCGAACAATACCGGTCAGCCCACGGGTGACTCAAAAGTGAAACGCTGTCTGAAAGGGCTGAAGAATGGCCCTGTCCAGGGCACGGTCACGCTGCACTGGCCAAGCAGAGCATGTACAGACTGTAAGGAACAGATAAATCAGACCCAAGACCATTTAAACAGCTTCTGTTCACAAACAAGGCCTGTCAGACCCACAACCAGGCCAGCTTTTCCACATCTTCGCACACCATTTGTGCATTTGGATTAATACTCTGAAGAGGTGGGACCACACAGTGATAAAAAGGGGGGGGGGGAAACGGATCAATGCAGCTTGAGAATATTTCCAGAACTACGCAATGTTTTTCTATCTAGGATTTGTGTAGAAGAACAGGGCTTGACAATTCCAAATTTTAGGAGCCAACCTTTCAGTACTCCAATATTACATTTTCAAGCCCTGAGGTGAAACAATCTAGAACTATATAATCAATTTATGCTTTTGATGACCACAGCTAGAGAACTAGTCAAGGGGTGGGAGTAGAAAGGCTAAAAAATGTGCTTTGCAAACCCAATCCTCCTTATTTAAAAATGTGCAGGACCAAAAAAAAAAAAAGTCCAATAAAGATCTAGAGAACGATAGGTGACAGAAGCAGCAACACCCCCCCCCCCCCAAAAAATCTACACCTTTCCATAAATCAAAAGAACATCTGATTATACAGCCTTCCACAACTGTAGCAGCTTAGATGCAAGAATGTGTAACAGAATATCGAAGAGACTGTAAGGCTTAAAAGGGAACATGGAAGCGAAGTTATACCATGTACCTGGATGTGCAACCGTATTTCAGTGGCATGTAGCCTTGGCACCCCAAAAGGGGTCAGAGCTGCATGTCCTGGGAATATTAGCAAACCCTACACCTAGAATAACATTAGCTAAACATAAGAGCCTGGTAAAACGTCAGATTTGCCAAAGTTTTAGCGGGATAAGACAGAAATTCAGAAGAAGTATGCATTCCAGTAAATCGGTACCCGACCCATGGCTTCGTCAAGCCTTGCCCGGATCTATAAAATCAGACATTATCTTGCCAATTTCCAGCATAATCTAATGTAGGGCTTTAACAAATCCAGATAGCCAAAACGCTAAGTATATAGATCCTAAGGCTTTTACCCAAATCTATTTAGAAAACGTTCCCAGATACATAACAAATGTGCCTTTGACACGCGGGTTTGCTTACTGGTTGCCAAGTTTGAGATGGATAAATCTATCCATTTGTCAAGTCCTGCTCTAATGCCCAGAAGAATGGAAAGAAATCAACACAGCAAACATAAAATAAGCTACACAACAAAGACAGCAGAAGGGCATGTGATTATATTGAAGGGCCACTGAGGACTTTAAAGGACCTAGGAAAGACAGAATTTAAATGAATGGGGATCAACAAACCCCTAAATCTGAGAGCACAAGCAGGTAGAATTTCACATTTGGATTTTTCCATAAAAATTTGAGAAAACATTTCTGGGCTCCAATGGGGGGGGGGGGGTGTAGTAATGTTTCTACTGGCAAGAGATGAGATAGAGATATATCTCTAATGACCCAACGTATAGAGCGAAGCTTGACAAATCCAGGGACTCCTTGAATTCCCTCTCTGGCAAATAGCAGGGAAAGGGAGTAAAATCTACTGGCTCCTATAAACGGAAAACAAATTACCAAGCTCAGAGACACCCAAAAATCATGAGACTTTGAAACAAAAAACCATACACAGCCCACCGTTGGCACCTGAGAGAATTGTTAGCACCACAACTCCCATGGTGCTTTGCTAGCTCAAGAGCTGTTATTAATATTTAGAAAGCGCCAGCGTATTCCGCAGCGCTGTACAATGGGCACAGTATAGATAGGGTTACAATACATTGAACAACATTTGACAAACTGGTACAGGAGGAGATGAAGGCCATATTCCTGTGGGAAGTCACAATCTAGAGTGAAAAACGATGACTGCATTACCACATGGGCAACAATCATTTAAAAAGCAATTTGTGTTGCAAGTGTATGTGCCTGCCTATAGCCCGCCACCTGTTTAAAAAGTTCCTCGGGACAAGGTACTAAATATAACCCCGATGTATATGGCAAATCCGTACAGCTTTTTATAGCACGTATACACGTTGGGCATTTCAGGCATCCACCCACTAGCTGCACGGTATGTGCACATTACTTATACAACCTAAACAGCGTCAGAAAAAACAATATAAATGCAAGATCACGGCCACCAAAATAAAAAAACTAATACAGTAGGGAGCGCTGTAAACAGGAGTCTGTGCCCTGCGCAGCCATGTGTTTCCCATCAGCAGCCAAGTGGTTAATGCAAATTCCAGCCTGGCACACATCTGGGTCATTGGCAATACCCAAGCTGAACCTAAACCATAAAACACAAACACACCGTGCAAACCGACTAAACCACCACATTTAAATATGCCTTTCTGCCTCCAACAATTACACCATGCTGGCGAATCCGTCACGCAAGAGACCACACCAAAAAGGGAGAAAAGTATACCTAATCCCCCCAAAATTTGACTACTCTGACACAAGATCTAAAACGTATATTATAAACCCAGAAGATGATCAGACAGTCAATGAACTAGATTTGATGGCTAATCCATATTGCATATACAAAGAGCTTTTTTTTTTCTTTTTTGGGGGTGAACTCAGGTTTGTTTTTTCCTATGGTTTTTTAAAGGTGCTTTATGAGATACAATTATTTTTTTAACTTTTGTAACAAGAACCTTGAAATGAGGGGGGGGGGCCGAAAAGTATTAATAAAATGACATTTTGACCTTCTGTTTTAATTCTAATAAACAGAACAAGAGCCTTTTTCAGGATTCTTAAGGGCCAAAAATGTCAATTTCTTTGTAGTTGATTTACTTGGATTTTAAGAAGCCCTCGAGCGCATCCCAACGGAGGTCTGTGTAACATTAGATTTTTAGCATACACAATTTTCAATGATGTACATAAGCAATACCAAAAGTGTCCCTTTTGCAAAAAAAAGTTGCATTTACAGAAAAAGAAAAAAAAAAAAAATAGTATGACAATAATAGTCATAATACAATACAACATGGAAAATTATATACGTTTTCGCAGTATTCGGGTCAGTGAAGAAAAAAAACATTGAATTTCTTTCTCTTCCCCCCCCCCACCTCTTTTTTGGCATTCTACCAAAACGTATCAGCATGTGCAAGCATTTCTTACATTCTTACCTGAAGAACAGGAGATAAGGAAGACTGCAAAGGCCAGCTTGGTAGCAGCTCCCATTTTTATAGGTTATTTTTTTGTACAGCAAAGAGACAATCCAGGAGATGGTTAAAAAAAAAAAATAATAATAATAATAAGGGGGTGTCGGTTTTATTTAGGCTTCAAATCCCAGAACCTTTATCATCCAACGCAGACAGAAATGGGTTAAAAAAAAAAAATTACTGCAGGATAATGAGTCTGTACACAACTCCAGAAGTGCAAGAAAAAACAAAAAAAAGAATGTATATAGCTTAATTAAAAAGTGTGTCTGTGTGGCTCTCAGGACAGAGATTATAGGATGGGGAGCAGTCCTGCCCCCCACAGACTTTGAGTCCCTATCTTTTTTTATTTAAAGCACGTGGATTGTGTGGGGCAGATAGAGTGACTTAATAATAGCCCTCCATGGCGCCCCCTGCCGCCCCTGTCAGAGAGATGCCACCATGAGAGAGGGGGCTGGCAGGGAGCTGGGGGACCCTGGAATCAGCAGGCACAGGGGGGAATAAGTGGGGGTGCAGGAAGGACTGGTAAACTTTCCATGTCCATGGGGAAGATTGAGGATGGGGGAGGGGGTGCAGGGGTGATGGTGGCCCGTCAAGAAAAAGGAGTCCCCTCTCCTCAGGGAGTCAGTGGAGCACACAGATGGGTCACCGCATGGCCAGGCTCCGGCAGGGGCCCCTCACACCCCGGGGAGGCATTGCAGGCCCTGGCTGGACGGGCTGACAGGCTCCCTCAGGCAGTCAGTCACTCGCACAACCCTCCCACAGTCAGTCACTCGTGTCCGGCGAGCTGGCTCCAATGTCCGCCTCGGGATCCCCGGCGGGTGCGGTCACTCCGTGTAGGCCGCGATGTCCCGCTCAGCCGAGCCGCCTGCTTGTCTCCTCCGCCGACGCGATTCTTGAACGTGAGCGGCCGCGGCGTCGTCGTCCTCCTGCTGCTGCAGCTCCGGGGGAATCTCATAGCTTCCCATTCAGCCTGAAGAAGATTCCCAGCCAAGATGGCGGCCCCGGACGATTGTTTTTGTTTTCTCGCCTCCCTCCTCCGCGACGGGCGGGGCCCGGCTGTGGTGGGCTGACGGACAGCTGTGAGAGCCAATCAAAGGCGGCGGTGGGCTACTCGCAAGCCCAGTTCGCCAATAGAAAGGCGTATTCTGGGGGGGGTAGGTGGATTTCCGGAAAGGGTGTGGCAGCTACTCTCAGTGACGCGGTGTAAGGGGCGGGGATACAGGGTTGAAGGGGGTGGTTTGCCAGTACTCTAAGTCGAAGCAAGCCAGAGTGTGTCAGGGTGAGGAGGGGAGAGGGCGCAGGGACACAGCCTCGGCTCAGTGTGGACCAGAGACATGGAACCTTCTCGTCCTGGGCAGGAAAAGGGATGCCCATACCGAAATGACACAGGCTGCAGGAGGGAATGTCAAGCCAGTGCCTCACACTGGTATCCCCCCCCCCCTCCTGCTGCCTGTCAATGCTCAGGACATCAAGGAGTAGAGCTGGGGTCAGCAACTTTGGCCATCCAGACGTTTTTAACTACATCTCCCATGATGCTCTGCTTCTCATTGGGTTGAAGAGCATCGTGGGAAATGTAGTTCCAGAAGCATCTGTAGGGGTCAAGCTTGTTGGCTTGTGTGTGGGAAGGAAAGGTGACTGTGATACACAGTGGCCAGGTTTGCAGGGACTGTCCCATACATTTTTTTTGGGGGGGGGGGGTTAAACAGCCCTCTAAAACATTGGATTTAATTTAACCCCCTAAGGACAGAGGCAATTATACAAGTGCTAATCAAAACATAACCTAGCACTGGAGCTATGTGTCTGCTGATCCATAATTTACCTCTTTCATATAAGCGAGCCTAGGCTTATTATATAGCAGGAGAATTACAGGGTTATTCAGAGAGCGGTGAAACTAAGGAGAATGACTGGAGAAGTGAAAATTCTAGGTCAAAATGGCCAAACCAGAACATTTTTCCCATTTTATCTCCCTTTCCAAATTGGCTATTTGGGCTTGATTGTTCTGTTCTGCAATTCTCCTGGCTTTCACCTCTCTCTGAATAATCCTGATAATGCTTTCATTTCGCATCGAAAATTTATTTTCTATATGAATCATGATATGGGGGGGGGGATCTAAAAATGTCTGTTCGGGGTGATCACAGGTTAATGTGATCAGCACTGAAAGGGTTATAAATTTTTTTTTTTTTTTTTTACTTTTGATGCTCCCCCCCCCCCCCCACCACAATGATCCTCTGCCTCAGATCAAACTGAGGAGAGAGGGGCAGAGACATAAGGGGTTATCCAATGACTGCCGAAACTGCTGCCAATTTGCACCGAACCGTGAATTTCCCCATTGGGTGCAATTGCAGGACAATTGGCCAAATCTAGGTGAATTGACAGTGTATCCGTAAACATGTAACATAGTAACTATATTACTTACATATTTATTTTCTGTTAATCTGTATATTTGTGTTTTTAATATCTTGCATTTATTACTTTATTTCTGTAACAACTGTAAAATTTCAATGCTCTTGAGCCCAGGACATACTTGAAAACGAGAGAAATCTCCATGTATCCTTCCTGCTAAAATCCTTTATAAATAAATAAAATCAATAAATAATTCGCTGCAGTTCAGTTGCACCAAAATTGCCCTATAGAGATCCGTCGCTTTGTCTATTCACAGACCGCTGAATTGCGATGAAATGTTGTCAAAATGATGATTTTCGGTGTTTCAATTCGACAGGTTTAAACAGGCGAATCGGATTGAATGGAATAAATGGAATAATATTTTTTAGATAATTTAAGACCATTTTTTTTCTATTTTTTTTTTAAAAGGCCTTTTTGTATTGTTTTTTTTAAAAGGTGTTCTTTTTTTTTTATTTTGCAACAGACTTTTTTAAAGGGACCATTTTTATTATTAGACACATTTTTACTACAGTTTTATTGATTTAAGCCTCTTAGGAGAACATGAGACTTCCTCTTTTTCTTCAGTTTGGTGGAATTCGCCAATGCCAATTTGGTGGAATTCGGCGGTTATAGGTGCAAATCGACATTTTTTGTCAACGTCTAATAACTGCTTAGGCTAGGGTCAGACTAACGCATTTTTCACGTTGTCCGTGAAAATGTGCGTTCGAAGAATGGACGTATTTTTTCACGGAATACGCAATAGCGGTCATACTATGCGCAGTTTCATCCGTGATTTTGTACGGATCATCAATAAAACACTTCTTGCATCTGGACGTTATGTTAGCCGGACATTAGCAGCGTCTGATGTCTCCAATTCACGCACACACGCCGCTAGCGGACGCAGCGCACTCTGTACGTCAGTACTAGTGGTTTAACGTTCTCGAAAAAATGCGTTCATTTTCCACTTGCGTTGCGCAGCCGGACTTTTGTGCGACCGTACATCGTATATTGGCCGTCATTGCCCGGCATCTGCTGCTAGCACGGCCGTGATTAAGTGCGCCAGAACGCGCGTTCGCACTGCCTCAGTCTGACCCTAGCCATAGACTACTTCAATTTCGGCAAAATACAGTGGCCATTCAATAAATGGAGAATTCACCAAATTTTCGGTGAAAAGGGATCGCAGAAGAGCGTTGAATTACAAAGCACTGAAATTGCGTTCAATTTTGGTGGTTTGTCAATAGGCCCAAAGTCTCAGCCAGTGTTGCAAATCATAGGCTGAGACATTGTAACAGTGATTGCAGTGTAAGGCTTTCACTGCTATCACATGACTTCGAACGCCATCGTGGACTATATGAAGTGCCAGGCAGACCCCCAGCTGGTGACTGGACAGCTGGGAAGGGAGGTGGGCCAGAAACCTTCGGGGCGTGCCATGCCATCACCAGCATGCCTGTCAGCATCAAGGGGTTAAGGCTAGGGTCAGACGAAAGCATTTTTCCCCGCGAACGTGAGAAAGTGCGTCCGAACGCATTGTCGTATTTTTTTCACGGAATGCGCAAAAACGGTCAGACGACGCGCATTTTCGGGCGTGATTTTGTACGGATCGTCAATAAAACTCTTTTTGCGTCTGGACGTTATGTAGGCTGGACATTAGCAGCGTCTGACATCTAATCACGCAAACACGCCGCTATGCCGCAGCTGCGCACTCAGTACGTCAGTACTAGCGGTTCAGCGTTCTCAGAAAAATGCGTTCAAATTCCACTTGCGTTGCACGGCCCGACTTTTGTGCGGCCGTACATCGTATATTGGCCGTCATTGCCCGTCATCTGCTGCTAGTGCGGCCGTAATTATGTGCGCCAGAACGCACATTAAAAGTGCGCTGGTCTGACCCCAGCCTTAAGTGGCTCTATCATTCCCTAGACATGTCAGACTCCTTTGATAGGGAATAACAAAGTGTGGAGCCCTTACCATTAAGGCCCTTGTCAGAAGAACGCAGTGATCATGTCCGTGTTGCCGCACAGTTTAACGTCCGTCATAGCATAGAATCATGAGCAATAGACCCACACACTAAGTGCGTCCGCACCGAACTGCGCAAGCACAACGCACGTGGCAAACGGAAGCGAGTTAGGCAAGAACGTAAAACCGCTAGACGGACGCGCAGAGTGTGCCACGTCCGCGTAGCGTTCTGTGTGAGTGATGAGATGTCAGAGGCAGCGCATTTGCGACGTCCAGCACCTTGACGCACACAATGGCTTTTCATATCCTTTTCATAGTTTTATCATTTTTCATATAAATTTTATTTCCCATAGTTCCCTTTTTTTGTTCTACGTCCGTCAAGAAAAACGGACCGTGTGGTGTCTACAGTATCTCCTGTCAGTACATCTGTCCTTTATGCACGCACGCCGAGTGCGCTCAGACTGCGTTCGTCTGACTCTAGCCTATCAAGCTGCTCAGGAGTTATTCAGAGAGCACTGAAATTTTAGCATTAAATTCGGCATTCACCGCAGGGTCGCCGAAGTGTGCCGATATCGATGCACCAAACGACGTCGATACACCTGCCGAACGCAGCCACAAACTGCAGAAAAACCACTGAACGAATCGAAAAACCGACAAATTGATTCGAAAAACCGCAGCAAAAACACAGAATCGATCCGATAACCTGCCCCAAAACTGCAGAAACAATCTGAAAAACCGAACAGAGCGCCGAACACATCTGAGAAAAAGCTGACCAGCTGCCGTACAGGGGTTAAAAACAACGCAACTTTTAGGCTAGGGTCAAACGAAAGCATTTTTACACGCGAACGTAAAAAAGTGCGTCTGAACGCATTGATGTATTTTTTCACGGAATATGCGAAAACGGTCATACGATGCGCATTTTCGTGCGTGATGTTTTACGAATCCAAACCAGGAAACTTTTTGCGTCTGGACGTTATGTTGGCTGGACACGAGCAGGGTCTGACGTCTCCAAATCACACACACACGCCGCTAGCGGGCGCAGCGCACTCTGTACGTCCGTACTAGCGGTTCTGCGT
Source organism: Leptobrachium leishanense (assembly GCA_009667805.1). NCBI lineage: Eukaryota > Metazoa > Chordata > Amphibia > Anura > Megophryidae > Leptobrachium > Leptobrachium leishanense. The sequence continues at coordinate 30,243,804 of CM019069.1, read as the reverse complement.
TCTCGAAAAAATGCATTCATTTTCCACTTGCGTTGCGCGGCCGGACTTTCGTGCGACCGTACTTCGTATATTGGCCGTCATTTGCTGCTAGTGCGGCAGTGATTAAGTGCGCCAGAACGCACGTTAAAAGTGCACTAGTCTGACCCCAGCCTTAAACAGCCTTTAAAATAATAAAAATAAGAAACTAGTGCATGAAAATGCCTGGAAATAATATATAAAGGTCCCATGAATAACAATAAAAAGGTCTGTTACAGAATAAGAATAAACTGCCATGTAAAAAAAAAATTGGAATAAACAATTTAGCCGAAAACATCTTGAAAAATGCCTTAAAAAATCCTAAAAAATAGAGACTTTTTGCTGCAAATGAAAAGAATAAATATTTAAGAAAAACGGGGAATATTTTTTACATTGAAACCTATGGGATTCGCCTGTTTAAACCTGTTAAACGAAACCACGAAAAATCAGGGCATTTCGACAACTTTTCGGTGCTGTTCGGTGTTCTCCGAATAGATTAACCATTATTTCTCTGTGGGGGATTTCACTGAGACCGAATTGTACCGTATTTCACTGGCCATTTGCCGATATTTGCTTAATCGCCCGATTTTTGAATAGCCGAATGGTCCCGGAATTGCACCGTATGGGGAAATTCACGGTTCGGTGTAATTTGGTGGCCAATTCGGCTCTCTTTGAATAACCCCTTTAATTTATTTTTGTATTTTTGTTTTTTATTACTTTGGAAAGTGATTCACCATGAAGAAAACATGAGCGCTCATTTACTATGCTGTGACTCAGTGGAGAATTTCTATGAAATGTCTAATTTTAGGACAAAATAGCTGAGTTTGTAAATATATCCCATCCTGGGTATTATCTGGCTGTACGTTTCATAATTCCTACATGTGATTCTTTGCCTTACCGTTTAGCGAATAACCCGTATTGAGATTTCTCTTGTTTTCAGATTTCTCCTGCCGCTCAGAAACAAACTGATACAATTAGAATGTATCGTACACATGCAGAACAAACACAAAACAAATTGTGAAAGAAACGCAGTTACTACGGGTATGGTTTGATTGTAGATATGGACATGCTGATCTTTTCAGAGATTTCAAATTACAGGAAGGTCTATCATTTCCTGCGCGCATATTCCCCGGTCGCTGAGCTCCGCGTGAGAATGCTGCTCAACCTGCTCGCTCGTAGTAACAAGGAGTAGGGAGCGAAGGTTACAGGAGGTGTTGGGAGCGGGAGTAAGTTCGATCAGGTAGAGTCTGCGCACTGGGCATCTAAGGCTAGGGTCAGACGAAAGCAGTTTTAACGTGCGTTGAGGCTAGGGTCAGACAAACGCATTTTTATGTTGTCTGTGAAAAAGTGCGTTCGAACGAATGGACGCATTTTTTCACAGAATACGTGATAGTGGTCATACTATGCGCATTTTCGTCCGTGATTTTGTACGGATCATCAATAAAACACTTTTTGTGTCTGGACGTTATGTTGGCCGGACATTAGCAGCGTCTGACGTCTCCTAATCACGCACACACGCCGCTAGCGGACGCAGCGCACTCTGTACGTCAGTACCTGCGGTTTCACGTTCTCGAAAAAATGCGTTCATTTTCCACTTGCGTTGCGCAGCCGGACTTTTGTGCGACCGTACTTCGTATATTGGCCGTCATTGCCCGACATCTGCTGCTAGTGCGGCCGTGATTAAGTGCGGCTGCACGCGCGTTCGCACTGCCTCAGTCTGACCCTAGCCTTAGACGCACGAAATCACGGCCGTGCTAGCAGCAAATGACGTCCAATGCCGGGGAACACACGAAGTACGGCCGCACGAAAGTTCGTCTGCGCAACGCAAGTGGCAAACAAACGCATTTTTTCTAGAACGTCAAACCGCTAGTACGGACGTACAGAGTGCGCTGCGTCCGCTAGAGGCGTGTGTGCGTGATTGGGAGACGTCAGACGCTGCTAATGTCCGGCCAACATAACGTCCAGACACAAAAAGTGTTTTATTGATGATCCGTACAAAATCACGGACGAAAAGGCGCATCGTATGACCGCTATCGCGTATTCCGTGAAAAAATGCGTCCATTCGTTCGAACGCACTTTTTCACAGACAACGCGAAAATGCGTTAGTCTGACCCTAGCCTTAGTCAGCTAAGAAAGGGTTAACGTGGCTAGCTCACTATAACATGAATTAAACATTTTAGGTGTCAAACACATTTCGGTATGTGGTGCGTTCAGGAACGAGGCACGTCAGGCATCAGCAACCTTCCCCGTTGTTTTGGAACTACATCTCCCATGATTCCCAGCCACTTATTAGGCTGGTGGAGGCGCATTGGGAAATGTAGTTCCACAACATCTGGACGGCCAATGTTACTGATCCTTGGTGAGCAAAATATGCTGACATCATTGGTGTAGGAATCCATAAAAATCTAGGGGGGGGGTATCCTTCTCACTGCAAAGACATAAAAGAAATTAAAGGGACACTACCACTTACATAAGCAATCATGGCTGCCGCCCGTCATTAATTTCCAGATGCTGAAACCACGCTTCTCCCTGTCTTGGTTTCCATCTGGACTCTAAAAGCGCATCCTGCATCCCTCATTTCTCTGCTTCTCTATTACCTGCCTTGCTCCCTTTTAGTTTTCCTTCCCAGTTCTCGCGCCTTAATTATTTATTGCTATTAGTGTATGACCCGGCCTGTTTATTGACTCGGCCGTGTGATCCTCTACTCCCTTTTAGAGTAGATCTGGCCATAGTGTAGGGTTTTCTCTCTGTTGGGCGTCCTCGTGCTGACCCTACCCCATTTTTGAGAAAGTATTTTACCAGGAAGGATACATTGAGATTTCTCTCGTTTTCAGTATGTCCTGGGTGGCGAGTATGTACCGTTAGGTGTCTTGCCCAAGGACACTTACTGGACAGGTGCTCCTGTTGGGATTCGAACCTGTATCTCCACAGTCACAGAGCAGTGATGTTACCTCTACTTCACTCAGCCGGTACCCATTCCTTGCAACCAATCACAATGCAGGGGTGAGGATCAAGTTTCAATTATTGCGGGTGCACCGACAAGGTTGATGTTTAATTCCGTCAGCGTTTTAATTCCGGCAGCGTTCCAGCCTCCTCGTACCACTTGACGTGAATCAGTGGAGCCTGCTCCGCGTTCGAAGACTGCATGGCGAAGTAGAGACTCTACGGTATTGAGGAAGGCTTAGCGAGTCTAAAGAGGATAAACATATGCTTATATACTTTATAGTAAAGCTTCGCAAATCTATATTTAATTCATGATGTCTCAAGTACCAGAAACACCTGCTCGTTCCTCCGGGAGAGCCTAAAAGGGAAGAAAACCTCCAAACCCAAACGCTACATCCACCAGGCATTGTGAACATAGATCCCGTGCACGATCAGTATTATAAAAATAATCCCCTAATCTGCTTCAATTAGGCTTCTCAAGGACATCCAGAAACTGATCATTTTCAGTCCTGGTTTTGATGTACAGAATGAAAAGCTGTATCATTAAAAAAGCTATAAGGGATATTCAATAAGAGCCGAACTTGCCACTGAACGGTGAATTTCCCCATGCGGTGCAATTTCGTGGCAGTTCGGCTATTCAGAAAGCCGTCAATTCACCAAATATTAGTGAATTGGCAGTGAAATACGATGCAGTTCGCCTCAGATCACCGCAATTTGGCAACCTTCAGCGGCAGTGAAATTGTCCCATAGAGAAGTAATGGTTAATCTATTCAGAGAACTGCATCAAAATGCCCTGATTTCTCGGCGGTTCAGTTCGACAGGCTTAAACAGGAGAAGCACATGGGATTCAATGTAAAAAAATATTTGGGCTTTTCTAAAAAAAATTATTCAACTGTTTATTGGTTTCATTTGCAGCAAAAGGCATTTTTATTTATATTTTAGAATTTTTTTCGGCAAAATGTTTGATTTCCATTTTTTTTTAATGGCGTGGGGTTTTCTTTTTCATTCTGTAATCAACCGTTTGATAATTTTTTATAGGACCTCCTTTAGTATTTTCAAGCTTTTTTTTGTGTCTTAAACTCCTTTTTCAAAGTTGCAGAGTTCAGTGGTTTTTCTTTTTACCAGTTCGTTGGCGATTGTTCAGCGGTTCGTCGGCTGTCTTTGGCAGGGTTTGGCGGATTGATCGGCGGCATTACCAGGACATACTTGAAAACGAGAGAAATCGCAATGTATCCTTCCTGGTAATATACGTGTACTTTATAAATTCGGTGGGGTGATCGGTGGCATCCGGTGGGCTGATAGGCGGCAGTCGGTGGGCTGATCACATATTACTATTTCATGCAGACGGAGAGCACAGGGAAAAGTGTTGCCCTGCCACATCCATAATTCAGGTGCTACTTCCACCTGAAAAACATTGCACATGTCCTTCCCTCTCTTAATCAGGACTCTTCTAAAATGCTCATCCAAGCTTTTATAATCTCCCGCCTTGATTACTGTAACCTCTTTCTCTCTGGCTTTAAGAGATCCCAGATTCTTTCTCTGCAGTCTGTTATGAATGCCTGTGCCAGACTCATCCACCTCACCTCATATCCTGTACCTCTCTCACCTTGTCCCTTTGTCAATCTCTACACTGGCCCCCTGTTTCCTTTAGAATCCAATTCAAAATACTGGTGCTGTCACATACAAAGCTCTGCATAACCGCGCCGCTGCCTACATCTCCTCCCTTATTAGCAGGTACATCCCGTCCCGACCACTTCACTCTGCCAATGATCTGATGCTATGAGCTCCTCAGACCCGCAGCCCCAACTCCTGCCTTTGTAGACTTTTCCCGAGCTGCCCCCTTTCTATGGCACTCCCTCCCCCGTAACTCTCTCCAGTCCTTCAAGAAGTCTCTGAAAACACATTACTTTAGAGAAGCCTATCGGCTCGCTCCATAATCCCCCATTGTTCATTTCTTGCACCATTTTCCCACCCAGTTCACACGCTCCCCCCTACTTCTTGTACTCTGTTCACCCTCACCTAGTGTGTTGCCCCTCTCCTCTTAGGCTAGGGTCAGACGAGCGCCGTATTAACGTGCATTTAGCTGCACTTAATCATGGTCGTGCTAGCAGCAAATGACGTCCAATGCTGGGTAGCATAAGAAGAACGGCCGCACGAAAGTGGCAAACGAACGCATTTTTTCGAGAACGTCAAACCGCTAGTACTGATGTACAGAGTGCGCTGCGTCCGCTAGAGGCGTGTGTGCGTGATTAGGAGACGTCAGACGCTGCTAATGTCCGGCCAACATCATGTCCAGACGCAAAAAGGGTTTTATTGATGATGCGTACAAAATCACGGACGAAAATGCGTATCGTATGACCGCTATCGCGTATTCCGTGAAAAAATACATCCATTTGTTCGAACGCACTTTTTTCACGGACAACGCGAAAAATGCGTTCGTCTGACCGTAGCCTTAGATTGTAAACTCTCGAGCAGGATCCTCTCTCCTACTGTTCCGTGTGTTTAACTTGTATGTATAGTTGTTATTCTGTCTCACCCATTGTACAGCGCCACGGAACTTGTTGGTGCTTTATAAATACCTGTAACTGTAACTACAGGAAGGAAATCACGGCAGGTCACCAGGGATTTGCTTTTGATTTCTTACCTGCAGTGTATGGATTATCCATGCTGCGGGGTTACATTTTTCACGAGCTGCCCATCAGCATGAATAAATTATGTGTGTCCACTGTCCAGAAAAACATGGAGGATCTTGTAGCCCTGCTTCTATGGGGTTACTTTGTTCATTTATAGGGAAGCTATAGGATATCTGTTAGTTCCAAAAGTATATCCGGATATTATTGAGCTGTGGTTTTTAACAGCATTACATTTAATATCTTATAGAGACTTTAAGGCTAGGGTCAAACGAAAGCATTTTTACACGCGAATGTAAAAAAGTGCGTCCGAACGAATTGACGTATTTTTTCACGGAGTGCGCGAAAACGGTCATACGATGCGCATTTTTTCGTGCGTGATTTTTTTGGATGTCAATAAAACTCTTTTTGCGCCTGGACGTTATGTAGGCTGGACATTAGCAGTGTCTGACATCTCCTAATCACGCAAACACGCCGCTATGCCGCAGCTGCGCACTCTGTACGTCCGTACTAGCGGTTCGGCGTTCTCGAAAAAATGCGTTTGTTTTCCCCTTGCGTTGCGCGGCCGGACTTTCGTGCGACCGTACTTCGTATATTGGCCGTCATTGCCCGTCATTTGCTGCTAGTGCGGCCGTAATTATGTGCGCCAGAACGCACGTTAAGGCTAGGGTCAGACTGAGGCAGTGCGAACGCGCGTTCTGGCGCACTTAATCACGGCCGCACTAGCAGCAGATGCCGGGCAATGACGGCCAATATACGATGTACGGTCGCACAAAAGTCCGGCTGCGCAACGCAAGCGGCAAACAAACGCATTTTTTCGAGAACGTTAAACCACTAGTACTGACGTACAGAGTGCGCTGCGCCCGCTAGCGGCGTGTGTGCGTGAATTGGAGACATCAGACGCTGCTAATGTCCGGCTAACATAACGTCCAGATGCAAGAAGTGTTTTATTGATGATCCGTACAAAATCACGGATGAAACTGCGCATAGTATGACCGCTATTGCGTATTCCGTGAAAAAATACGTCCATTCTTCGAACGCACATTTTCACGGACAACGTGAAAAATGCGTTAGTCTGACCCTAGCCTTAAAGTGCGCTGGTCTGACCCCAGCCTTAAAGGGGGCGGAATGGGCTTTAATGGTTTGGTGCAGTCGCAAAAGAGCTGTTCTGTTGCGTAGCCCCCTCAGGGCAAAATCGTCTCAAACCTCCCCCTAAACATCAAAGTGATCCTGGAAATAGTCTCATTATAGTAAAGGCATGATCACATCTCTAGCTGTAGAAATGGTTGCAACATTGTTACCTTTGAAGTCTTCAATTGATATCTTTTTCACCTTACAGTCTCTTTACTTTCAGATGGAGATCTCAGGTACGTATATACGTATAGCGGGTCCTCAGCTGTTAAGAAGTACATTAGCTGCTGTAAAACAGTATTTTAAAATATTTTCTGTAAAAAAAATATACAAAAAGGTTATTTCAAAGTGGTCATCCTAATGAAAAGAGGAGCAAGACCTCAGCGATGATCCAAACGCATAGTACATTAGGGGCCCTATTACAATCTGTGCGCAAAAACGCAGCGCGTTAATTTGTGTGCGAAGCGTTAAACGTTAACGTGTGTAAATCAACGCTGGAATTACAATCCTCGCGCATTTTTTCATCCGTCGAAAAATTGCGCGCGTAAAACGGACACTCAAAAACGCACACAGAAATCAGTTTGCGGACTGTTTTTTTCATGCGATTCAGCCAATCAGAATTAAGAACCACAATTGTCTCCCGTTAAGTTTTTGCGCCTGTCAAAATCAATCTGAGTATATATGCTGCATCAATAATAAGAACACGCACAACCTCTCCATTTTAGGCTAGGGTCAGACTGAGGCAGTGCGAACGCGCGTTCTGGCGCACTTAATCACGGTTGTAGTAGCAGCAAATGCCGGGCAATGACGGCCAATATACGAAGTACGGTCGCACAAAAGTCCGGCTGCGCAACGCAAGTGGAAAATGAACGCATTTTTTCGAGAACGTTAAACCACTAGTACTGACGTACAGAGTGCGCTGCGTCCGCTAGCGGCGTGTTTGCTCGATTAGGAGACGTCAGACGCTGCTAATGTCCGGCCAACATAACGTCCAGATGCAAGAAGTGTTTTATTGATGATCCGTACAAAATCACGGATGAAACTGCGCATAGTATGACCGCTATTGCGTATTCCGTGAAAAAATACGTCCATTCTTCGAACGCACATTTTCACGGACAACGTGAAAAATGCGTTAGTCTGACCCTAGCCTTATTGTTTGGGTATGTGTAGAATGTGTAATTATACTTTGCTGTATTGTTTTTTTTCGTGCCGGTGTATTTCGATTCGGCCAGGACGTTCAGATTTGCCGTTACCACCAGCTTTTCAAAGACGTTAAAATTATGCGCGCAAACGTTGTGAGTTAAAAACTGCGCATAGACTGTAATACCATCGGCGTACCAGCGCACAAACGCATTTGCGCTCACAATGTTAAGTATAGGACTCGCGCAGTACAGTACGCTCGCAAAGGGTTCGCGCAGGTCCACCCGCGGTAGACGTATACGCGCGTTTGTTACGCTGACGACGTTCGCGTTAATGTGTTTTTTCACATGCTTTAACGTTTGCGTGAAGAATGTAATAGAGCCCTATAAGGGTTATTCAAAGATCGCAAAACTTGCCGAACGGTGAACTTCACCGTACGGTTGCAATTTTGTGGCGATTCGGATATTCTGAAAGCTGCCAATTCTCCAAATACTGGCGAAATACGGTGAAGTTCCCCGCAGATTGCCGCAATTCAGCGATTTTCGGTGGCAGCTAAATTCCCCATAGAGAAGTATTGTTTAATCTATCCACAGAATGCCAAACTGCACCGACATGTCAGTGAAATGCCCTGATTTTCGGTGGTTCAGTTCGACGGGTTTAAACAGGCGAATCCCATTGGATTCAATGTAAAAAAATTTTTTTTTTTTTTTTTTTTTATTCAACCGTCTATTCTTTTCAGCTTCAGCAAAAAGCCTCTTATTTATTTATTTTTTTAGAATTTTATTGGTATTTTTTTGGATTTTATAGGCGAAATTTTTGATTATCATTTTTTAATGGCGTCTTTTTTATTCTGTAACAGACTGTTATATTATTTTTTTTATAGGACCTTTTTATTATTTCCACACGTTTTCATGCATTTTTATTTATAAAGGATTTTACCAGGAAGGATACATTGAGATTTCTCTCGTTTTCAAGTGTTTTAAACACCTTCTAAAAAATAGCAGGGTTCTGTTTTGTCGCAGTTTGACGGTCTTCAGCGGCATTCAGTGGGCTGATCGGCATCGTTTCTGAATTCTCCAGAGGGTTTTTTTTTAGGGTGGAATTTTTGATTCCCATTTTTTAATAATGGTGTTTTACCAGTTCGGCGGTGTTCACTGGCTTTTATCGGCAGCGTGCGGCGGTCAGTTCAGCAGATCGTCGCCGTCCGGCGGTCTTCGGCGAAACCAGTTCGGCGACCCTGTGGTGAAAACTGAATTCACCGCAGATTCGGCATATTGAAATCGCCGAAGCGCACCGATGTGAGCTGAACGAGAGAGCAGCGGAATTTCGCTCTCTGAATAACCTGTAAAAATAAAATAAACAAAAAGAGCTCTTGTGGCAAAACAAAAAACATGACAGTATACTATAATCCATTTTATATCAGCCAATGAAAACCATGACTAGTCTGTAACTGCAGAAGATGTGAAGATGCTGCTTTGTATGAGCAAATGCCAGGGTGAAAAGTGCAGACCTTTCATTGCTATGACCATCACCTACAGGGTTATTCAGAGAGAGCCGATCTGACCCCGAAATGTAATCGGGCACTGAAATTCAGCGAACAGGGACATTTCGGGGCCATCTGGCTATTCAGAGAGCAGACAATGCGCCGAATCTTGGAGAATTGCCTGCACATACGGTGCGGTGCCTGTTCGAGGGCAGTGAAATTCTCCATAGTGAAGCAATGCTTCGTCTATTCAGAGACACCGAACAGCTGAGGAATGTCAGTGAAGTGCCCTGGTGGTTTCATTCGACAGGTTTATTCAGGCGAATCCCATAGGCTTCAATGTTAAAAATATTGCCATTTTAATTCAATATCTGATAATCTGTTTACCATTTTATTCTGCAGTAAAAAGTCTCTTTTATTTTTAGATTTTTTTTCAGGATCTTTTATGCATTTTTTGTTATTTTTTTTTTTAAATCGTTTTTTCATTTTTCTATAACGGACCTTTTTATTATCATTCATTGGATTTTATGTGTAAATTCCGGACATTTTCGTTCAGTAGTTTTTTTTGCAAACAGCATTTCAAATTTCAAACTTTCAAGTGTACTGTTTTTGTTTTTTTCACCCCATTCGTCTGCGTGTCGGCTTTTTCCAGCAGCTGCTCTGCGCTGTGATCGGCAGCTAGTTGGGTTTTTCCGGCGTGTTCGGCTTGGTTTTTGCCACGGGTTTGCGGTGAGTATTCCCTTCATTAGGGGGGCCCTGCGGTGCTTGCTTAATACTCCGTAGGGTCGGCGAACTAGGAATCGCCGAATCGCCCCGAAGTGCGGGGAACGAAAAGTCCCCGAACTTGTGGTGACTTTTCGGATCTCTTCGAATAACCCTGCTAGTGTGTCATCCCTATCCTCTTAGATTGTAAGCTCTCAGGGTCCTCTCTTACTGGTCTGTGTGTTGAACCTGTATGTATATTTGTTATCCTGCCTCCCATTGTACAGCGCTACGGCTACGGAACTTGTTAGCTCTTTATAAAAACTTGTAACTGTAAGGTTGGGTTCACACCTCAGCGTTTTACAGCGCGTTCCTGCATGTTGTAAAAAGCCGAGACACGGAAACCCCATGATTTCTTATGGGACCCGTTCACACCTGGGCGTTTTACAGCGGGCAGGAACGTGCTGTAAAACGTCCTACGCCCAAAGAAGTACGGGAGCTTCTTTGGGGCGTATTTGCAGTGCGTTCACTCTGCAGTCTATGGCCGTGAACGCAATGCAATGCGCGTTTTTTACGTTTGCACGATACGTGCGTTAAAAATGCGCGTATTGCGCGTGTAAAAAAACGCGCAGGTGTGAACCCAGCCTAACTGTAACCATAAAGATAGGGGACGAACGAGACACAGCAGTGAGGAGTAGGGATGAGCCGAACACTCCCCGAGTTCGGTTCGAAGCCGAACCAGAACTTTCCAAATGTTCTGATCCGAACCCGAACCCGAACTCGAACTCCATACAAGTCAATGGGGCTGAAAATTCGTTTTTTTTAGAGTGCCCTCCAAGAGGGCATATATGCTAGATATTTGCCATAAAAAGTGTATGGGGGTCCGGGTAGTGCCCTGGGGGACAGGAAACATGGACAAAAAGTAAAAAAAAAAAGTTTTTAAAGGGACAGTGAGTTTTCCATGAAATAAGGGTTAAAAATAAAAATGAAAAATTCCTTCAAATATCGTGCCTAGGAGGTCCCCATAACCTGCCCATGAAGTGGCGAATTTCTAGGATGTATAGAAACACTTAAAAACAAATAAATGACATTTCAAATGATGGTAAATGCTTTTCCTTTAATCTATCCATAAACAACTGCTTGGGACGGCAGTCTGTATGAAAAGAGGAGACATTTTCGGACACGCAGAAAAAGTTTACTGATTTTTTGGCGGTGAAAAGCAGGAGAATGACTGGAGAATGGAAAATTCTAGACCAAATAGCCGATTTGGAAAGTGAGATAAATGGGAGAATTTTTCTGGTTTGGCTATTTTGACCTAGAATTTTCCATTCTCCAGTCATTCTCCTGAGTTTCACCTTTCTCTGAATAACCCTGTCAGGGTTATTCAGAGAGCGGTGAAGAGCAGGAGAATGACTGGAGAATGGAAAATTCTAGGTCAAAATAGCCAAACCAGAAAAATTCTCCCATTTAGGCTAGGGTCAGACTAGTGAATTTTTAACGTGCGTTTAGGCGCACTTAATCACGGCCGCACTAGCAGCAAATGACGGGCAATGACGGCCAATATAAGTACGGTTGCACGAAAGTCCGGCTGCGCAACGCAAGAGGAAAATGAACGCATTTTTTTGAGAACGCAGAACCGCTAGTACGGACGTACAGAGTGCGCTGCGTCCACTAGCGGCGTGTGTGTGTGATTTGGAGACGTCAGACCCTGCTCATGTCCGGCCAACATAACGTCCAGACACCCAAAGTTTCCTGTTTTGGATCCGTAAAAAATCACGCACAAAAATGTGCATCGTATGACCGTTTTCGCGAAATCCGTGAAAAAGTACGGCAATGCGTTCGGACGCACTTTTTGACGGTCGCTGCGAAAAATGCGTTAGTCTGACCCTAGCCTTATCTCACTTTCCAAATCGGCTATTTGGTCCAGATTGTTCTCTTTTCCTGCCATTCTACTGGTTTTCACCTTTTTTCTGAACAACCCCGAGAGAGAGGTGAAAGCCAGGAGAACTGGCAGGAGAAGAGAACTATCTAGACCAAATAGCCAATTTGGAAAGTGAGTTAAATGGGAGAATTTTTCTGGTTTGGCTATTTTGACCTAGAATTTTCACTTCTCCAGTTATTCTCCTGCTTTTCACCGCTCTCTGAATAACCCTGTGAATGTTTAATCCCGAGGTGAAAAATAACATTGCTTTAGATTTTTTTCAAACACCAGTTAACCACTTGGCTGCTATGGACGCGCTCAGCCCAGCCCAGCACTCCGGGACCCCGGCGGAGCAATTAGATGTCATTGCGGCGGCGCGATGACATCTAATTCAGGCGCCCCCCCGCATGTGCGGAGGAAGCGCCTGAAAGGGAGGGGGGGGAGGTCATTCAGACCTCTCTCCCTCCCGATTGCCGGGGGGCAGAGGGTTAATCCAGGCACCGTTTGGAAGGGCACAGCCTGCCCTTCCAAACGGTGGCTGTGATTAACCCCTGGGGAGCCGGATCACGAATCGGCGCTGAAAAGCTCCGGATCGTGATCCTCTCCTGGAGCTGGCCGACATCTTGGATGTCGGCCAAGCCTCCAAGAACTCCCCCTGAGGACTGGCATGCATAGCAGGATAACGCCAGTCCTGGAGTTAACCCCTAGCTGCAACCAATGGTGGAGATAGGGGGTTCCAATGAACCCCCTATCTCCCGATCCGTGGCAGCTAGGGGTTAATGTTTGATATCGTTGGATCGGCCAGAGCATGGCCTTTCCAAGGATACTAAACATGAGCATGAAAAATGTTTTTTAAAAAAAATAAAAAATAAAAAAATAAAAATATTTTAAAAAAAATTCTAAAAAAAAATAAACAAGTTTTTTTTTTTTTGTTAATGCAGCAATATTGTTCCAATTTCAATTATAATGTGAACAATAATGCTGCACTAACGATTTTTGTATGCGGTGCGTTTGTTAAAAAAGCGAAATTTTCCCCAAAAAAAATAATGTAACGAGACCCCATTTCTAATTTTTTTAACAAGCGCACCCCATACAAAATATAACCGCAAACGATCGCATGTTAAAATGTGAAAAAAAACACTTTACACATAATAAATTATTGAAAATTCTAATTTTATTGCATTTTTTGTTATAATATAAAGACATGACATAACGTATACATATAATAATGACATATTATGAATCTGCCAAGTCTGCCGGAAAGAACGATATATAATATGTCTGGGTCATATATAAAAATATGGCTACAAAACGCGGTTAAACATGATGAGCGAAAGTGGTAAAAATGACCTCAGCACAGAGGTGTGAAAAGCCTCAGCAGCGAAAGGGTTAAATGCAGCATATTAGGATGTTTTAGGGAAATTAATTCTCAAATCTCAATCAGAAGTAGACACCACCCCACACTCAGTATGGTGTACAATGTATCAAATTGATTACCAGACTAAAAACACCTGGTGTTATGCCCGTTTGTGAACAGAGGTCATTTAGAGTTGATAATCTTTCCACGTACACATTAGTTTTTAATTCAATATCTAATAAACCGTTGCTTATAATATTCTGCAGTAAAGAGTCTCTTTATTTCTAGATTTTTTAGTATTTTTTTAAGCATTTTTTATACTTTTTTCAAAATTTCTTTTTTTTTTCGAACTTGAACCGAACACGCCCAAAAAGATCGAAATTCGAGAACTTTCGAACTGCCAAAGTTCGGGTCGAACTCCGAATCGTCCGAACCCGAACAGCTCATCCCTAGTGAGGAGGTCCGAGAACGGTTATAGACCAGGGATATATCAGGTAAGCCTGCGAGTATCTGAAAAGCTGTCAGGAAACGCAGACAATCTGCTGGAGCGCCCGCTGACATCGCAGGTCGTGACTTTAATGTACAGATTCTAAAGTAAAAGATTTTGCCGGCATTAGCAGAAAATCAAAAACTTTTTTTCTTGCGTTTTTTTGAAAAGCGAAAGATTATCTGGGGATATTCCGTTTTAAAAAGACAGCGAAAAGCAAGAGTGGAAATCTCTAGATAAAGCCCCGCCGGGCGGGTTTATTTAATGTTCAAACATGTGTTTCCACTGAAACAAGGATAAAGACCCTAAAGCAGACGTGTTGTCAGCAATCACATAGCAAAGCAGTTTCAAAGGAAAAGAGGGGAAAAGAATCTCTGCTCCGGTCGCTTTTACCCTCGTATTGAAGACAGGTTTACAGAGACCCCCCCCCCCCAAACCCAGAGATCTGCCCACCGGGTGCTCACAGGCACTGTCCCGCACACTGCGCTGCGGAATCTTCGTAGATCAAAAAGAATAAACAAATCTGGTAACATTAGATTTTTGGACAAAATAAAGGCTATTTGGGGGTTATTCAGAGAGCGCCGAAATTTCGGTGCACTTTGGCGATTTCAATTAGCCGGCCCCGTGGTGAATCCAGCATTCACCGCAGGGTCCCCGGAGTGCACCAAACAGGATCCGCCTGCCAGGCCCAGCCGAGGACAGCCGTCGATCTGCCGGACGCTGCCGAAAATAGCCGACTAGCCGCCGAACGGGTAAAGAAAATAAAAGGGCATCTGCTATTTTAAAAAAGGTGTTTAAAATTACAAATGTTTTGCCCGGCTGCCATATTGTTGGAGACTAGTCCCACGTGGTCCCCTGTTCAGAGGCCTGAAGCCTGGAGCGCCGTCGGGACCGCCAGCTAGCTCGGGATGCGCCGGCATCTGACCTCCCCAGGGACCGAAGCCACGCAGAAGATATGAGCCAGCATGCACCGAGCGCAAGGTACTACCGGGTAGTCGGGCCGGCTGCCTCACCGCACCCCGTACAGAAACGGCGAGTGGGCAAAGAGGCGGCCACACGTGATGCCGATGGGCCAGCGGCTCTGACACGTTGTTTGGTTCGCCGATATTATTTTGGTCATGGCTGCCATCAAAAAACATGAGACCTGCAAAGGTGGCTTCGATTACGAACAACGACAAAAAAAAAAAAGAACTGGCTTTGCATTCCCTGAATAAGCAATACTTGTTTTAATACAGCGCTCCATAAAAGATGGAGTTTGAGTCTGATGTTTTAAGGGGGGCAGCAACCCCAGATATTTTGGAGCTACACGATCCATGATGCCCAGTCTGCTAAAAAACTGTCTGAGCATTATGGGAAATGTAGTTTTCAAAACATCTGAGGTGGGGGTAGAGATGTGCAATCGTTTCTGAAAAATTCGGAAGAAATCCATTAATTCGTATTTCTTACTTCCGAATAACGAATCGATACGATACGAATTCGAAACGAAACGGTATATAACGAATTTATTTTGTTTTACACTGTGTCATCATCATAAAAGAAAAATTAAAATATTTTTTTTTTTGGTGTTCCGGAATTCGAATCGATATCAACTATCGAATTGATCTTAAATTAAAATACATACAATACAAGTAATGCAGTCAGCAAACAACTTTATTAAACATCAATTTTGTTTCACAGTTTCACAAGCACCTGTCCCTGTTAAACTGACTCAAATACTAAATCTGTGACACCACTTAATATTTAAGCCTAGCTTTTCTTTTAACAGCAAAATTTGATTAATTGGGGTTATATTTAGTGATCCAAAATTCGAATTGATATCAACTATCGAATTGATATATGACATTCGAATCGATTAGAAATTTTGAATCGATCCAAAACTAAACGAAATAAGAAACAAGATTAGTTTAGTTTCGTTTCGTTTCGTTTTTAAACAAACAAAATGAATTTTTCAGCCATGCAGTACCCTAGTGGGTCGCAAAGTTGCTGACCTGTTCTCCAAAGGAAGGGGCCTGCTAAATAATTGTCAGGACCCGTACCCCATACCCCCTGGCGCCCCCTTTGTTTTCCCTTTTCGCCATGTTCCATGACCTATGTTTATTTCTGGACTCTGACGTTCTGGCCATGGAGCCTCACCTGACCTCACCTTCCCCTGATTGCCCCAGTATTTGTGGAAGTTACGCCCTCTCCAGCACACTTCCACATTGAAGTTGCAGACTGTGAACCAGTCTGAGAAAGCTCCCTGACGTTCCCAAGGATTCCTTGATTGAACCACCAAAGACTCCAAGGACCCTCTGTTACTATCTGGACTTTCATTGCTTCATCATACCGGTACCCTCCCCATCCTGCTCCCCTTCTGCCCCCATCTAGGATCCCCGTGTACCAGACCCATTGCTGAACTCTGACCACTCTAGTGTCTATTCCTTGCCTGATTCTATGTTCTTGTGTTTATGCTACATTAAACACCCTTTTGTTATTCTGAACCTGCCTCTTTCACTGCATCCTGGGCTCACAACCCCACCATGCTACACCAATCGCAGTCTACCCGTGACAATAATATACACGTATATATATTATCCTGCTTACGTTCTCCATGTTAGAGTCAACTTTAGAATAGGGCCCTATATATACATACAGTGTATATATATATAATATATATATATATATATATATATATATATATATATATATATATATATAATATATATATATATACATACAGTATATATATATATATATATATATATACAGTATATAGGGCCCTATTCCAAAGTTGACGCTAACCTGGAGAAGGTAAGCAGGATAATGTGCGCTTGTAGGTTTTCTCTTACCGTCTCCATATTAACATTGTATTCCAGGGAAGGTGCTAGCTCAGCCCCTCGCCCTTGAAAGCAGCGCTAACCCCCCCGATACCTGCAGTAGTGCTTCCATGAGTATCAGCTCCGGAAGTCCATAGGACTCCATGGAGTCTCGTGCTCCCGGGCCACGAGAACATGCAGCGTCGCAGAGTGATCGCGGATGGAGACTAGGAACTACTTGTCCCTAGTCTCACTCTGCTCCTGGCGAGAAGAAGCGATGGACCGGGCCTCCCTTTTCGCCAAGGGGTGAGAGGCGAGTATGGAATTTATAGGGGTGGGGGGTTTAGAGCGTGTTCAATGATTTTCCATTTGCACAATCATCTAAGAATTATGGCATTTTAGGAGTTGTTAAACTTTTGGCTTGCGCGTCCCGATGGTAATTTGCGCCAGCACCTTTTATAATACCTCGCCTATCGAGACGCTAAAAACTGATTACGTCTCCTATACTTATCATGGGGAACGCAAAGTACAGTAAGTTCGCACACGCTGCGAGGCGCAAAAACCTTTTCACCCGATTGTAGCCTCAGGATCGGAATATCGAGGTCAGATGTTAGGCTTACTTCTCCTAGCGCTAACGGTTACATATCGAGACGCTACATTAGCACCAACTATGGAATAGAGCCCGGAGTGTTTAATTATTTGAACAAATGCAGGGTTATTCAGAGAAGGTTGAAAACCAGGAGAATTGGCAGGAGAAGAGAACAATCTAGACCAAATAGCCAATTTGGAAAGTGAGATGAATGGGAGAATGTTTCTGGTTTGGCTATTTTGACCAAGAAATTTCACTTCTCCAGTCATTTTCCTGAGTTTCACCTTTCTTTGAATAGACCCTATAACGTTAACACTTTAATTCTGGGAAGTAAGTCCCGATTGACGACTATTTGAGAATTTTTGCACAGATTAAATTCAGTCACATTATTTGTACTGTCAGCAAATCCATCTCCTCGTCTGTCATATTTCCAAACCCCATCGCCAGATGCAATCCTGACTCCGTGCCAGTGTTTGACTAGTGACCGCAGAATGTCAGAGGACCTTATCTAACCAGGCTAAAAACATACCCGTATTTATTTATTCAAGTCAAGATTTTGCAACAGTTTATCCAAAGGGTTATAATTTTACATAACCAGCATTGAGTAATAAGCCACAGGTACACCGTGCTGGCTATTTTTTAAAGAGATAGCAATGTTTTACTTTATCCATGTTCTCCACACCATAGTTGAGTCCAATATATATATGTGTGTATCTATATGTAAAAATAGGATAAGATATTTATATGCAATGCTGACCAGGATTCTCAGCTTCTTTAGCGAGCGCTCATTGCCAGATATTGGCTGAAAGCTTTCTGACATCTCCCGGACATAGCGCTGTGTGTCCAGCTTATCATTACTGCTCTTAATGTTATTATTATACATTTATAGCGCCAGCATATTCCACAGCGCTGAACAATGGGCACAATATAGATAGGGTTACAATACATTGAGACTGAACAACATTTTAGCAAACTAGTACAGGAGTAATCGAGGTCCCTAATCCCGTGGGATTTTACAATCTAGAAGGGTTGGGGTGGAAACAGGAGGAGAGGACTGCAAGGAGAGAGTGAAGGACTGCAAGGAGAGAGTGAAGGACTGCAAGGAGAGAGTGAAGGACTGCAAGGTGAGAGTGATGGACTGCAAGGTGAGAGTGATGGACTGCAAGGTGAGAGTGATGGACTGCAAGGTGAGAGTGATGGACTGCAAGGAGAGAGTGAAGGACTGCAAGGAGAGAGTGAAGGACTGCAAGGAGAGAGTGAAGGACTGCAAGGAGAGAGTGATGGACTGCAAGGAGAGAGTGATGGACTGCAAGGAGAGAGTGATGGACTGCAAGGAGAGAGTGATGGACTGCAAGGAGAGAGTGATGGACTGCAAGGTGAGAGTGATGGACTGTAATCAAAGCTCGAGTCGAGCGGGAACGGCGTTCCCGCACTTCTCCTGCTGCGGGAACGCAGCGCTCCCGCTTGGCCCGAGCCCGAACGCTTTAGCAGGCGGCCGCTGCACATTGCCGGCAGCCGCGTGCTTCCTATTAGAACGGCCGGTGACCAGAAGTGGAGCCGCTCACCTGGGTGTTTCATAGATCACAGGCGAGCGGCTGCACTTCCTGTCAGCGGCCGCTGAAGCAGGAAGCACGCAGCCGCCGGCAATGTGCGGCAGCAGCAGCAGCAGCAGGGGTGAGCTGGGCTGGGGGCACTATCCATGAGACCTGGGGGCATATACATGAGACCTGGGGGCATATACATGAGACCTGGGGGGCAAATCCATGAGACCTGGGGGCAGTATCCATGAGACCTGGGGGCCGTATCCATGAGACCTGGGGGCCGTATCCATGAGACCTGGGGGGCATATCCATGAGACCTGGGGGGCATTATCCATGAGACCTGGGGGCACTATCCATGAGACCTGGGGGGGGGCAAATCCATGAGACCGGGGGGGGCAAATCCATGAGACCGGGGGGGGCAAATCCATGAGACTGGGGGGGCAAATCCATGAGACCTGGGGGGGCAAATCCATGACGCCTGGGGGCAGTATCCCTGAGACCTGGGGGGGCAGTATCCATGAGACCTGGGGGGGGCAGTATCCATGAGACCTGGGGGGGGCAGTATCCATGAGACCTGGGGGGGCAATATCCATGAGACCTGGGGGCAATATCCATGAGACCTGGGGGGCAATATCCATGAGAGCCAGGGGCATTCTCCATGAGACCTGGGGGGGCATTATCCATGAGAGCTGGGGCAATATATACCCATATGAGCTGGGGGCAATTATATCCATGTGAACTGGGGAAAATATATCCATATAACCAGTGCTGTGCATATTATTCTTGGGGTTCAGTGCTGTGCATATTATTATGGGGGCTCAGTGCTGTGCATGTTATTCTGGGGGTTCAGTGTTGTGTATTTTATTCTTTGGGCTCAGTGCTGTATATATTATTCTGGGGGCTCAGTGCTGTGTATATTATTCTGGGGTGTCTGTGCCTGGAGATATATATATTGCGTTATAATGCCACAATCACGAGTATACCTGTACGTAGTGATACCTTTCACTGATCAGTATAGTTTCCAGTTTACACTCTTGAAAGCTTGTCTTTTAAATGTAAAGTTAACCCAATAAAAATGGTATCACCGGCACGCACTGCTATACTCGTGATATATATATATTTTCTTCAGGTAATGGGGTTTGTGGAATTCGTGGGTGAGTTCCCTCATTTTTTTCCCAGGACTTGACCCCTGACTGCAAGGTGGGAGTGATGGACTGCACGGTGGGAGTGATGGACTGCACGGTGGGAGTGATGGACTGCACGGCGAGAGTGATGGACTGCGGCGAGAGTGATGGACTGCACGGCGAGAGTGATGGACTGCACGGCGAGAGTGATGGACTGCAGGGTGAGAGTGATGGACTGCAGGGTGAGAGTGATGGACTGCAAGGTGAGAGTGATGGACTGCAGGGTGACAGTGATGGACTGCAAGGTGAGAGTGATGGACTGCAAGGTGAGAGTGATGGACTGCAAGGTGAGAGTGATGGACTGCAAGGTGAGAGTGATGGACTGCAAGGTGAGAGTGATGGACTGCAAGGTGAGAGTAATGGACTGGTTGGGGCAGTGAGATGTATTAGGAGTCGGGTGGTAGGCTTGCCTGAATAGGAATGTCTTAAGGGAGTGTCTTTTTTCATACATGGTGGATTTTTTTTCTTTCTCTGTTTTCTAAACAGTTGAAAGTTTGGTTCATTTCACTGAAATTGCATGTTTAATAGGCATCGAAAGTCATGTGTCAGTGTTTACAGATGACACAAAACTAGGAAAACAAAGTAATACAATGTGAACAGGATATTACAGAGGGATTTAGATAGATTGGGGGACTGGGCACTTAAATGACAGATGAAATTTAATGTAGATAAATGCAAGGTTATGCACTTTGGAGCGAAGAACACACAAGCAACTTATATGCTTTATGGTACTGAGTTAGAGAAATCAAAGCAGGAGAAGGATTTGGGAATAATCTTACACAGGGTTATTCAGAGAGAGGTGAAACTCAGGAGAATGACGGGAGAATGGAAAATTCTAGGTCAAAATAGCCAAACCAGAAAAATTCTCCCTTTCATCTCACTTTCCAAATCGGCTATTTTGACCTAGAAGTTTCACTTCTCCAGTCATTCTCCTGGTTTCCACCTCTCTCTGAATAAGGCTAGGGTCAGACTGAGGCAGTGCGAACGCGCGTGCAGGCGCACTTAATCACGGCCGTGCTAGCAGCAAATGCCGGGCAATGACGGCCAATATACGAAATACGGTCGCACAAAAGTCCGGCTGCGCAACGCAAGTGGAAAATGAACGCATTTTTTCGAGAACGTAAAACCGCTAGTACGGTTGTACAGAGTGCGCTGCGTCCTCTAGCGGTGTGTGTGTGTGATTAGGAGACGTCAGACACTGCTAATGTCCGGCCAACATAACGTCCAGATGCAAAAAGTGTTTTATTGATGATCCGTACAAAATCACAAACGCAAATGCGCATCGTATGACCGCTATCGCGTACTCCGTGAAAAAATGCGTCCACTCGTTCGAACGTACTTTTTCACAGACAACGTGAAAATGCGTTCGTCTGACCCTAGCCTTACCCTGATAGACTCCAAACTCAGCAACACTGTTAAATGTCAAACAACAGATGCCAAGGTAAGCAAGGTATTGGCGTGCATTAACCCCTTTACTGCTGAGCCATTTCACCTCTATGTGCTGAGCTCATTTTTACCGTTTAATGCTCATCGTGTTTAAACACGATTTGAAGTCATGTTTTGTTGTAGGACCCAGACAAATTATATATCCTTATTTTCGGAAGACTCGGCAGATTCATAATATCACTATTATATGTGTTTTTCAAAGAAAATACACGATTTTAGCTAAAACTGAAAAACCTAAATTTTTGACTGTGGGGGATAAGAAGGCGAGTTATTTTTATTTATTTGTTTTATATTTATTTTCTTTTTACACATATCCTGGTCATGTTTGCCATTATTGAAAACGACATCAATCATGATCCTCTAGCTGCCATAGATCGGGAGATACAGGGGTCCATATGACCCCTCTATGTCCACCATAGGGATTTCCATAGGGAAATCCCTGGGCAGCTTTTCCCTTCAGTAGGCGGCAGAAGCTCTGGCCCCTAGAGAAGTCCGTGATCCGCCAGATAGCGGTACTTTCACCTAAAGGGGTTAAGAGAGGCATCGCTGGACAGGTCAGACTGTTACCTCCCCCACACCGTTGAAGCAGTGTTGTATATTTTTCTAGAATCTGTGTGCCCAACCACTTCTACAAACTACGATTTGCACCACTGACACTTCCTCGTTCCCAGAACGGTGCACTTTTCATTCGGATGAAAAAGTGAAGCAACGTTTCGCCCATCTATGTCGAGCCTGACAAAGGCCACAATGATGGCGGGAACTTTGCTGCGCATTTAATCCTAAAAAATTCTGCTAATTTACTGCAAGCGGAGTGCCGGGATTCCCTCCTTCCTAATCCGCGTGCCGCATTTGTTCACTGGGATTGCGATGTGGTGCAAATTGTGTCGCGACCAAAAGTTTCCGATCTCAGACCCGTCTGCCGAGATATAGACGGTGAGATGTGTCACGGGCAAAGTCTGTGTCAAAGAACACATGGAAGGCAGAAATTCCAACTATGACCTAAATTTGAAAACATGAACGTGATCTCACCTCGTGTCACGCTTTAGATTATGGGGCCTATAATCCATCATTACATAATTTATTGAGCACATTATGAAGCCGAGCAGACCTGCTCTTCGAGCTGAACAGGTCCTGATAGAGCACCAGGATTCATTTAATGAACGGGTAATGAATGATATAGCTTTGCTGCATATGCTGTAAGCACATGGCTGATTAATTAATTATAGGTTAATTCTTCTTCGTACCAGATGGATCTCCTAGGACTCAGCAGAGATCTGCTCTATTAAGGGTTTGAACTATCCTGGACTTGACCATGAAGTTATAGCTAGGATAGTCGTCTGTAGACAATATCCGATGGGTCTTTCTGCCGTCCCACTAGTGCCGTGGAATTTGTTATTTTGAGTTGTACTGCACCGAAAACAAAGTCGCAAAGGATACAAAGTGACAGTACTTGCCAAGGGCGCTCTTCTTAACCTTCACCTTTGCGCCTGCACCTATGCCTAGGGGCTCGGGCACCCTTTCTAACAGATTACTGGGGAAACCAGTACTGAACTCACTATTGATTCATAGAGTAATATATGTGCTGCGTAGGACACTGAAAAGCACACACTATGAATAAAATGTGCACCCAGGAACACACCCCATGCCCTGTATTAGTGAATTTATAGGCATCAGGTGTCCGGTGGAGCAGGAACTCTTGGAAACGTAGTTCCTGCACTATTTTTTTTCACAAGGAACACTGTTCCCTTTTGTCTTGCGCACTGTAAATCTTTTTTTTTAGTTGTTTGTTTAACCCCTTAACGCCCGAGGACTTGCCATGTACATCATATGAAAAAAGGTTGCTTAATGACCAAGGACGTACCTGGTACGTCCTGTAGTAAAAAGAGTGCTGGGAGCGATCAGTGTCGCTTTCAGCCGCTCCAATGCTATTGCAGGGATGCCTCGGCATCCTGCAATAGTGATTTTAGCTGCCGGGTTCCCTCGTGGTTTCGAGATCACGTCCGGTTTAACCAGATGGGCACTCGGCAGCGAAAAAGAGAACAGGAAGCAATCGGCGTCGCTTCCAGCTGCTCTTTAACCATTGCAGGGATGTCTTGGCATCGAGGCATCCCGCAATAGTAATTTTACCTGTCGGACCACTTAGCGATCACTCCCCGAGAGCGATCACTGCCAGTATACCCAGTGAAGCAGCCAGCAGGCAAAGTGAGGGGTCAAGTCATTCGTAAAATTTTTTTTTAAAAAAGCCCCTCTGGTCCCTAATAGGGATGAGCCGAACACTCCCCGAGTTCGGTTCGAACCCGAACTTCCCATTTGTTCGGGACCGAACCCGAACCCCCCTGCAAGTCAATGGGGCTGAAAATGAGGTTTTTTAGAGTGCCCTCCAAGAGGGCATATATGCTAGATATTTGCCATAAAAGGTGTATGGGGGTCTGGGTAGTGCCCTGGGGGACAGGAAACAAGGACAAAAAGTTTTAAAAAAAAGTTTTTAAAGGGACAATGAGTTTTCCATGAAATAAGGGTTAAAAATAAAAATGAAAAATTCCTTCAAATATCGTGCCTAGGAGGTCCCCATAACCTGCCCGTGAAGTGGCGTATTTCTAGGATGTATAGAAATATGTAAAAACAAAAAATGACATTTCAAATGACGGCAAAGGCTTTTCCTTTAATCTATCCATAAACAACTGCTTGGGGCGGCAGTCTGTATGAAAAGAGGAGACATTTTCGGGCACGCAGAAAAAGTTTACTGATTTTTTTTTGGCGGTGAAAAGCAGGAGAATGGAAACTTCTAGACCAAAAAGCCGACTTGGAAAGTGAGATAAATGGGAGAATTTTTCTGGTTTGGCTATTTTGACCTCGAATTTTCCATTTTCCAGTCATTCTCCTGCTCTTCACCGCTCTCTGAATAACCCTGACAGGGTTATTCAGAGAAAGGTGAAACTCAGGAGAATGACTGGAGAATTCTCCTGAGTTTCACCTTTCTCTGAATAACCCTGTCAGGGTTATTCAGAGAGCGGTGAAGAGCAGGAGAATGACTGGAAAATGGAAAATTCTAGGTCAAAATAGCCAAACCAGAAAAATTCTCCCATTTAGGCTAGGGTCAGACTAGCGAATTTTTAACGTGCGTTTAGGCGCACTTAATCACGGCCACACTAGCAGCAAATGACGGGCAATGACGGCCAATATACGAAGTACGGTCGCACGAAAGTCCGGCTGCGCAACGCAAGTGGAAAATGAACGCATTTTTTCGAGAACGCAGAACCGCTAGTACGGATGTACAGAGTGCGCTGCGTCCACTAGCGGCGTGATTTGGAGACGTCAGACCCTGCTCATGTCCGGCCAACATAACGTCCAGACACCCAAAGTTTCCTGGTTTGGATCCGTAAAAAATCACGCACAAAAATGCGCATTGTATGACCGTTTTTGCGCAATCTGTGAAAAAAATACAGCAATGCGTTCGGACGCACTTTTTGACGGTCGCTGCGAAAAATGTGTTAGTCTGACCCTAGCCTTATCTCACTTTCCAAATCGGCTATTTGGTCCAGATTGTTCTCTTTTCCTGCCATTCTCCTGGTTTTCACCTTTCTCTGAACAACCCTGAGAGACAGGTGAAAGCCAGGAGAACTGGCAGGAGAAGAGAACAATCTAGACCAAATAGCCGATTTGGAAAGTGAGTTAAATGGGAGAATTTTTCTGGTTTGGCTATTTTGACCTAGAATTTTCACTTCTCCAGTTATTCTCCTGCTTTTCACTGCTCTCTGAATAACCCTGTGAATGTTTAATCCCGAGGTGAAAAATAACATTGCTTTAGATTTTTTTCAAACACCAGTTAAATGCAGCATATTAGGATGTTTTAGGGAAATTAATTCTCAAATCTCAATCAGAAGCAGACACCACCCCACCCTCAGTATATTGTACAATGTATTAAATTGATTACCAGACTAAAAACACCTGGTGTTATGCCCGTTTGTGAACAGAGGTCATTTAGAGTTGATAATCTTTCCACGTACACATTAGTTTTTAATTCAATATCTAATAAACCGTTGCTTATATTCTGCAGTAAAGAGTCCCTTTATTTCTAGATTTTTTAGTATTTTTTTAAGCATTTTCTATACTTTTTTCAAAATTTCTTTTTTTTTTCGAACACGCCCAAAAAGTTCAAAATTCGAACTTTCGAACTGCCAAAGTTCGGGTCGAACTCCGAACCGTCCGAACCCGAACAGCTCATCCCTATTCCCTAAACCCTAACATATTTTGAAAAAAAAAAAAAAATACTTTGGAAATAATAGTGCTAACTGCATTTATGGTCACATAAGGCTAGGGACAGATGAGCGCATTTTCTGCGGCCACCGTCAAAATGTACGTCGATGCGTGCGCACGCATTTTTTCACGGAATACGCTTAAGTGGTCAGACGACCACAGTCGCACAGTCGCAGGTACTCACCAACGCAATTCTAGGGAAATCCGGCTGTTTGAACGTTATGTAGGCCGCACACTAGCAGCGTCTGACGTCTCCTAATCACGCACACACGCTGCCATGCGGCCGCAGCGCACTCTGTACGTCTGTAGCAGCGGTTTCACGTTCTGAGAAAAATGCGTTCATTTGCCGGTTGCGTGGTGTCGGCGCACTTTTGTACGCACGTACTGCGTATATTGGCCGTCATTGGCCGTTATGTGCTGCTACTGCCGCCGTGATTTAGTGCGCCTGCACGCACGTTCCGACTGCCCCACTCTGACCCTAGCCTAAGTTGCAAAAAAACCATGTAAACATTGGGTTTTTCTAAAATCAGGACAAAATTTAGAAACGGTTTATCCCGTGTCTCCTTTGGCGGTTTTAGATGCATAAGAGATTTTGGGGGTCAAATTTTGAAAGTATGTTTTTTTTTTAAAAAAAAATTTCATCCGGTTTCATAATTTTTTTTTAGTAAATTATTCGATATAAAGAAAATAATGGTATCTTTAGAAAGTCCATTTAATGGCGAGAAAACTAGCGCATAATATGTATGTGGGTACAGTAAATCAGTAAGAGGAAAATTAGAGCTAAACACAAACAGCGCATGAAATGTAAAAACAGCAGCGGGCACTTTCAGACAATGGTAATTAGTCCGTTCACTAAGGGGCTAATAAGTATTCAGAAATAAATTATAACTATTACAATTATAATCAATCCATAAAACCCATCTTATCACTTTACTGAAACTTTATTATTATATTTGAGTGTGGGCTGGTGGGATAAGTGTGACATTGGGCAGCAGGTTTCTTGGAGAGTTTCCTCACCTAATTTTTTAGGACTACACCCCTGACAAGCACCCATTGAAAGCTTGGGGATGTGGCGCCCTTAGACAAGGATCTTGAACTTGAGACTCAAGTTCAAAGCTGATCTGGGCATTTCAAGCTGTCACCTTGCTGTCCTGTGAGCAAACCCTTTATCTATGTAGAAATCCATGCCTATTACTGGCTGGGCGCTCATGCTGGTTGGCCATTGATATCCTGAATGACCGGTCTGTTTTAGGGGGTTATAAAATGCTGAAAATAAGAATTTTCAATCTATGTAACCATCTGTAGACCTGCAATACCTCTCACCTGATACGTGACGAGATGCTTCCTCTAACAGAAAGCTATGGACCCCTATGAATAAATTATTTATTTATAAAGTATTTTACCAGAAAGGATACATTGAGATTTCTCTCGCTTTCAAGTATGTCCTGGGTTCAAGAACATTGAATTTTTACAGTAGGTACAGAAATACAAAGTAATAAATGCAAAATATTAAAAACAAAACACAAATATACAGATTAACACAAAAAATAAATATGTAGGAAATATAGTCACTATGTTACATGTTTACAGGTGCATTCTGTATATAGTCACTGTGTTACATGTTTACAGGTGCATTCTGTATTGATGAGGTATGTTAATAGGGAGCTCTTAAGTGACTTTAGACTGGTGGAAGATTTGATGGCGTCTGGGAGGTTATTCCATAATTGTGGTGCTCTGTAGGAAAATGAGGATCGAGACACTTTCTTTTTGTATTGTGGTATTGCAAGTAAGGTGCAGGTCCTGGATCAGAGGTTATAGGATGAGGGAACTGCTGGGGGAAGCAGCCTATTCAGGTAGGGTGGCAGCTTCCCAGAATACCTCTTAGGCTAGGGTCAGACGAACGCATTTTGCACGACGTCCGTGAAAAAGTGCGTTTGAACGAATGGACGTATTTTTTCATGGAATACGCAATAGCGGTCATACGATGCGTATTTCCGTCCGTGATTTTGTACGGATCATCAATAAAACACTTTTTGCGTCTGGACGTTATGTTGGCTGGACATTAGCAGCGTCTGACGTCTCCTAATCACGCACACACGCCGCTAGCGGACGCAGCGCACTCTGTACGTCAGTACTAGCGGTTTGACGTTCTCGAAAAAATGCATTTATTTGCCGCTTGCGTTGCGCGGCCGAACATTTGTGCGGCCGTACTTCTTATATTGCCCGTCATTTGCTGCTACTACGGCCGTGATAAAGTACGGCTGCACGCGCGTTCGCACTGCTTTCGTCTGACCCCAGCCTTAAACACCAGGTTGGAATGGTGAAGAGTGCGTCTAGATTCCAGCGATGGCCAGTTTAGTAGGCTTGTGCACCGATATTTTTTTTTATTTATTTTTTTTCGGTTCGATTTTTCGGATTTTTAAACTTTTCGATTTGGCTCGTTTCGACCGATTTCTGTTTCGATTCGGTTCGGCTCGATTCGTTTTTCGTGTACATTTTTTTCCGAATATCGACCATTTTTCGTATTTTCGTGTCCCTTTGCTCGTTTTTTGTATCGACTGTTCGTAATTTCGGAAATTTTCGTTTTTTCGGAACGTCTGTTCTCCTCGTTTCAAAGCAATAAATTTCAATTTGACACATTTCAAGTCCATTCGAAAATTCCGAAAATATTTCGTTTCGGCTCGGAAAACTTTTCGGATCTGCCATTTTCGGATCTAAAAATTTTCGGAAATTCGGCCGCATCCGAAAACACGAATCGGGAAATTTCGTGAAAATTCCGAAACCCGAAACGCACATCCCTACAGTTTAGCTCTTTTAACATGTCACAATGGTGGGTCATGTAGTTACATTGTAGCACAAAGCGGCAGAATGAGTTGTACAATGTAGTAAGTTTATAAAGGTGCGTTTGCGGGGCGGCTGCATACACTATAATGACCGGAATAAGCATTTGTTGTACAATCTTCTTTCTTACCGTGGGGCTCAGGCAGGATTTGTTTCTGTACAGGGCACCTAGTTTGGGGTAAAGTTTAGATGAGAGTTTTTCGATGTGGGGGCCAAAAGATAAATAAACCTGAATGGATTGGATTTTTTCCAGTAAATTGCTTTGCCAGATGGCCTCATACACTCTGAATGGGCCCGTCTACCGCAGAGCGTTTTCAGTATCCCGCATCGCTGTCCATCAACGGGTCGTCTGCGATGTGAGACGTATTCTTTCTATGGGAGCTTCCCATTTAAGTACCTGACTTTGGCCTGACCTTGGGTGTGGTGGTTCTTTTGCATGACAATCTCCTGTTTGTATGTCATTAGGCTTTTAATCCACCAAGCATTTAGCATAATCTCCACGGTAGAGCTATTTCCTCCGATACGAGGGAGCCCGATGCCTCTTCAGGTCTCCCTTGTTCCCTGAGAAGCTAAAACTCTCACTCGTTCCTCTTTTTTTCCCACCATGTGAAAAGAAAGAACCTCTTTGCAAATTCCCCATTCAATATTTTTTTTTTTTTTTTTGGTGAAGCAGATGGCGTTAAAAAAAGAAGAGGGAGGAAAAAAAAAGAGGATTTATTTGGATTGAGATCTCTATCTCACACTACTCATTCACGATCCGCACAATGCATGGTAGTGGTGGGGTTGTTTGGACCACGTCTCTACAATTCATAGTGTTCCCATACTTTAACTCCTTCGTTCTCTCTTTTTGTTTTTCCTTCTCATATAAAAAATATTGTAAAGGGTGGGCTACCAACTACTAACACGTACAGTGGTCAGTTTCTTGGTCCATTAGCTTAAATTTATTTTGAATTTTTGATGGATCTCGCTGTATTTATGGCTGATGGACACCACCGTCATCCTCGTTGTGCTAAGACCAGTAAAGAAAACCTTAAAGGGCCACTACCACCAAAAAATGAAACGTCCTTATTGTGTTTATTTTATGTTGCTGATATCTTACATGTGCTTCGTTTTCCTCTTGTATGTTTAGTTAAGAAAATATTTTTTTCTATGTGTCATTGTGTGATCTTTTGTGTTGTAAACTGCCCCCCCCCCCAGTATCTTTGCATCACTTGCTCCTCACTATGTGGCTTTGGCCATAGAATGAGTGAATGGGTCACATCATTGTATTGTGTGGGATGTATTGGATGTATTCAAAGGACATCACCAGGGTGTAGATTAGAAGCATTTTCTAAGCTTCCTTTCCTATCTCAATCAGCTGCCATCTCTCATCTCATATAGCCTGGAGAACAATTGCCTTATCTAAACATTCCGTTGTCCACCTCATTAACTGGTAAAACGGCTGTCTCTCTGAGACCACTCGCTACCTCAGTTGGCGTCACAGAGGGTGATGTCGGCGCGCTCTCCGCACGCTGATGTCAATAGTGACTGATCTGGTCACCGACAGCCGGTAAATTCAAAAATCCCGGCTGTCTGTGATGCTGGGTGGGGTGGAGGAGACTCCTCCCCTTCACTTCGCGATTTCTACAGATCGGGGGAGCTGGAAGAGGAGAAGAGGGCACTCCTCACACCCCTGACCAGTTTAAACCAATAAAGTGGTCAGGATGAGTAGAGTGTCCCTTGAAACTAATGTATCACCTTGTCGTTCACATATCATGGATATCGGAATCTGTTGGCGCTCTATAGAAATAAAGTATTAATATTGGATGTGGATCTTGGGAAATGTTATCAATGGCCAAGTAAAATATCAGGGTCATAAATTCACAGGCCTCATGTGGTTCGACTAGCAGACGTCATCTTTTGTTTTTCATTCGATTTCCCATAAATGTGGGATCTTGCGCAATGCTTTGGCAAACTGTTTCTTATTCTCTTCGCTCAGAATGCCGTGATCAGGTCGACAGACGACGAGCTGCGATCAGGTTCCAGGCGGAGTCTTTCTCATTAAAGTTAATATATTTCTTAATTTGGATTGATTGCTGGTATATCCAGCGCCAGAATGGCTCTCAGGACCGTTTCAGTGCTTGTTCATCCGGGACACATGTGCGCTTTTTATCCATGTCCTGGAACCATCAATGTAACGGATGATCAACATGTGGAATTCATAAGATACAGATGGTCCTATTTCTCGAGTTCAGTGTCCAAGAGACACGTTCTCCCCGGGATTAACGTGCGTAGAGTGAAATTGCATGGCTGTTCTAACCTCTAAATCTCTTCCCTCGGCTCGACACCATCACGTGAATACTTCCCATGGCCTGCCAGATAGAAAGGACCTTGACATGCCTCTGAGGTTAAGGTGAACAGTCATCAGTGACATCATCACACATACACGCAAGCATCTCAAGAGGAGAAATGACTGTGAAAGAGAGGAATGATGAGATGTCTCTTTCATTGATTAGACAGCTGCACGAGACTCCCATGCTAAACATTATTAAAATGACTCCAGCGTAGGTGGCTGCTCCTTTTATTAGTTTTATTACTTTATCACAGATTCGGTGGAGGAGAAAAATAAAAAGTATTAGATCATATAATGTTATCCAAAATCACCTGCTGTCACTATTTAAGCCAAGAATCCTGCATCTATCAGGGATCCTCTCCAGAATGATGCCGGTCCCTTGTGTGGTTTGTCTGGCAGGTTAGTTGCACCTCCTCTTGTCATTTTCAGGTCCTATATCCTTGGTCCTTTGTCAATTTGAGTGATGCTCTGGAGCTCCCCGTCAGTTGGCCCTCCTCCGACAGCTGTCCAGCAGAAGCGCAACCTCACCTTAGCCATTCATACAAACTCTTCTTTCTAAGTGACACAGCAGCCATGTGGAGCAGGAGGTGTTGCATGCTGATGACATCAGACACCTTTCCCTTTAACCCTTTACCTCTGGGGGTCCGCCACAGGAAGGCAAGTGGACTTAAACACGGTGGGGTTGGATATCATGCCCTGTGGCTTTCAGCGACTTGCGGTGAGGTTAGTGGCTGGTGAAGCACTGCCATGTAAAGGACATGTGCCCCTTTATGTGAAGCAGACCGCTTCCTACAAAGTGTGTTATACAGAGAGCTGCTGGATATAGTGCTTCCTACAAAGTGTGCGTTATACAAAGAACTGCTGGATATAATGCTTCCTACACATTGTGTGTTATACAGAGAGCTGCTGGGTATAATGCTTCCTACAGTGTGTGTTATACAGAGAGCTGCTGGCTGGGTATGATGCTTCCTACACAGTGTGTGTTATACAGAGAGCTGTTGGCTATAATGCTTCCTACACATTGTGTGTTATAGAGAGAGTTGCTGGGTATAATGCTTCCTACACAGTGTGTTATACAGAGAGCTGCTGGATATAGTGCTTCCTACAAAGTGTGTTATACAAAGAGCTGCTGGATTTAATGATTCCTACACAGTGGTCTCTATTACATTCTTCACGCAAAAAAACGCATGCAGAACGCGTGAATTTTTGCGCAAAGCATTAAACGTTAACGCGCGTAAAATAAAGATGGTATTACAATCCTCGCTCATTTTTTCATCCGTCAAAAAATAACGCGCGTAAAACGGAAGCGCAAAAACACATGCGCAACAACGTTGCGTGCAGAAATCAGTGTGCGGAGTGTTTTTTTCACACGATTCAGCCAATCAGAATTAAGAACCACAATTGTCTCACTTTAAGTTTTTGCGCCTGTCAAAGTCAATCTGAGCATATATGCTGCATCAATAAAAAAACAACTTCTCCATGTTATTGGTTTGGGTATGAGTAGAATGTGTAACTATACTTTGCTGCGTATTTTTTTTTGGGCTGGTGTATTTGGTTTCGGCCAGGTTGATAGAATTTGCCATTAACACCAGCTTTTAGGAGTTGCTAAAATTATGCGCGTAAAGGCTGTGCGTTACAAACTGCGCATAGATTGTGCGCTGGTACGTGGATGGTATTACAAACGCATTTGCGCTCACAATGTTAAGTATAGGACGCACGAAGTACAGTAAGATCGTGCAGCGTTCACGCGCGGTAGACGTATACGCTCGTTTGTTGCACTGACATTGCAATATGACGTTCGGCACAAAGGGTTTTGCCCCTCGCGTAAAGGCGTTTTTGCACGGGCGCAAACGTATGCGTGAAGAATGTAATAGGGCCCCTGGCGTTTTTATTCTCCAAATATGCACAATTTTACACAGTTGTCTTCTATTTTGTATCATACCACACTCTTATATTGTTTTTTGTTTTTTTTAAAATTATTTTCCTCTTCTATATGCTAGGTGGGTTTATAGACACATATGACATAACATTTACCATTTATCTATTTTTCCATTGCAGTTTTGTTTTTTTTAAAAGTCTTTTGCAGCATTTTATTTTAGGCAATTTAAACATTTGGCATTTTAATGCTCTAAATATGCACAATTTTACTTTTTTATATCATACCCTATGCTTATTTTGTTGTTGTTTTTTTGTTTGTTTTTCCCCTATGTTTTGTTTTATTACTGAGCTTTTTCTTTTCTTAGCGCTGCATTTGCCTCTTGTAAAAATGCTCTCCGGCGGATATTTTTGTATTTCTGCATTTTGATGTCAGTAAATGTTTAATAAAAATGATAAACAAAACCAAATCTTTGCTCTGTTGCTTGTTAAAGTGTTTACAATTCATAATAATGAGACATTTGTTCTTTAACCTTTTTTCTTGTTGTTTTGATATATTTCTCCTGCCTCAGGCCAACATTCTTTGCTTTTCTCGGACCACCAGGCACACATTGAGCCACTCTAGATGTAAATTTTTTTGAGTTCCCTAGGAATCTAGGATCTAAACAAAAATGAAAAATCCCACCACCTTTATCCCTGCAAAGGTTCCAAAACATTTCACTGCACTCTTGAAACACAATGTACAAATACCCTCTCTGGCCACTTTATTAGGTACACCCACCTAGTAGCGCGTTGAGCCTCCTTTAGTCTATAGAACAGCCTGAATTTGTTGAGGCTTGGATTCAACAAAGTGTTGAGACATTGTGTACCATGCAGACATGAGTGCGTCACACAGATCCTGAACATTTGAAAGAGGTTTAGGTGTGAATCGATTACTTTCCAGTCCAACCCCACAAGTTTTCAATCGGATTGAGATCCGGGGACTGGGCGGGCCACTGCAGAAAAAAATAGTCATCCTCATGTCCCTGGAACCATCCCATAATGATGCAGAATTTGTGCAACAGCGCATCATCCTGCTGGAAGTAGCCATCTGCCTGAGGATAACCTGTCAACATAAATGGAAGTATTGATCAGCAACAATGTTTACGTAACTCTGACGTCCAGGTCCAGGGGTATCAATGGACCAGACAAGTGCTGGAATATATTCCCCACACCATGACCCAATCCCCACTGGCTGGCACAGTTGTCGCCCGGCACGATGGATTGTCACAGCACCCTGCTCACCCGAGGTATGTTCAGTGTACTGGTCCGGTGTCTTGGCGTGGCCTTTTGGTCCTGGCCTCACCCTAATCCGGCAACTCCTTCCTGCATGGCACGGCCTTGCAGCAGACCCCTGAGTCGTGGCAGGCTCAGTGGCGTGTCCAAGCCGCAAGGCAGGCCAAAACCTGCAGTGTGTTCTGCTTGGCCCTGCACTGCCTCCCTCTGTCGCATAAGCCCCCACACACATACTGGGTCTACTCTTAAAGGGGCAGGCACCAGGTGCTTGTTTAGTGCATTGCAAACACCTAATCAAAGAAGGAATGTGCTTGCTGGATGCTTCACTTTAAGCCAGCCCTGTCCGGACCTCATTGCTAGTTAGTTGTGTTCCTTCTACCTCTAATCCCAATGTGCTGTTTCTTGTTTCCCGATACTGGCCTTGGCTTGCCTCTAATGTCGTTGTCTTCTGCTTGCCTATGACCTCTGGTTCACCATTGATTACTATTTGGACTATCGTCCTGTACTACACCCTGATATCTAGCTCCTGGGGTCCTGTGTTGCACTGACTGTGACACAGATCCATGGATTCACTTTGATTGAGCCAAATTCTGAGTTGTGCCATCAACAGGATGCACCAGAAACTTCGACTCATCAGACCAAGTGACCTTTTTCCAGTTTGTGTTGGTCCAGTGCTGGTGTTGCTGCGCCCGCAGAAGGCGTGCTCTCCTTTTTTTCTTTGATAACAACAGTGCAGTGCCCAAAGTGGCCGTTGCCTGTTGTACCCCGTACACAACAGAGTGCATCTAGTGGTGTATTTCGAGATGGTTTCCTGAGCACCAAGGTTGAATTCTGACGTCACTTGGGTAACTGTGGCCTGTCTGTTGGCTTGCGCAAGTCTAGCCATCCTCCTCCGACCTCTCTCATCAACGAGTGATTTCCTTCTACACGAGTGCTGCTGACTCAACTTTTTTTGTTCCAGGCACCATTCTCGATACACTCTTTGGATTGTTGTACGAGGAAAGTTCAGGAAAACTGCCGTCTCGGAGACGCTTCGTCCAGCACGTCTTGCGCCTATGATCATGCCACGTTTGAAGTCAGTTAGATCTTTGCCCTTTCCCATTATCGTTGTGGTTTGTTGTCTAATCTGATAACGGGAACGTTGTTCTGCTGTGTTTATACCCAAAACTGGCCACGTGCCGTGGAACGATCAAGTTGTGTGCACTTGAGTAAATGCCTAAACAACTACATTCCATCTAGCGAGCTGATATTCCGCAGTTGACGTTTAGGGTCCGAGACATCTATTCACTATTTTCTACGGGTTTCAATATTTCCTATCATTCTCATATAGCTTTATGATTGCCAATTGTATTTAGCCCATTGGATGAGGATGCGATAACACACTGGGTATGTTTTGAGTGTGGCGTCTTTCAGTCATCCTATTGGTGGAAGTACCTGTCGATTAAGTCATGGCTCAATCTTTGCCTGGCCACGCACACATAACCATGACGATGAAATAATGCTAGTGGCGGATTGGACGGATACAATGCCAATCAGTCAGCTGTTTGGCAATCTCGCATGAAATCACTTAGATTGGTTAACCATGGGTTCCTCCCTCTCTCTAACTGGCCTTTAAATATACATTCACATCCCGGTTTCATTCCCAGCACTCCTGACGAGCCTGTGTAAGGCGAAACGCGCGTCGGGTGCATTTTCTCTTTGTGGGCAGCTTAACCCTTACCCCCAATTTTTTTGATGCAGAAAGATTTTTGTGATCTGTCACCTATGGCTCTATAAGTAGTATTTACCCTGGTTTTGATCTCTGTGGCTATAGCATATCATAAGGGCATTTGGTGGCGTTTTTTAGCCCCTTAATACTGCAGATACTGAGGCATGCTTGTGATTGTGGGCACTTAACCCTTACCCCCAAATTTCCCTCACGCAGCAACGTACTGAGTGTTCAAACCTCGTATCACAACCGGCATTTAATCTGTAATTGGACGACATATGTTTTTTATAAAAAATTGTTTTTGCATAACTGCTTTATATGTCAATTAAATTATGACCGCGCATTACAAGAGCAACTAGTGATCCACCGGTCTGATGACACTGTAAATGCCGGTGTATCCATATATGTACATTTTTTACTGTGGGTAATTTATCCTTATCTTTTGGTCACAAAATCTTTGCCTTATCGAGCGCATCCTTTCTGTGCAATTTGTGGTATTGCAATTGACACTGCTATGTCAAATATACTCTAAGAGTATTTTTTTGGTCTACAGGATCTTCCATACTGCAGTTTATATTGGGGACCATGCACATATACATCAAGTGTGTGTATATAGAATCACATTAAGGGTTTCTGCTCTCAATTTCTTTTATTTATTTATAAAGGATTTTACCAGGAAGAATACATTGAGATTTCGCTCATTTTCAGTATGTCCTGGGTTCAAGAACATTGAAGTGTTACAGTTACAGAAATACAAAGTAATACAATGCAAGATATTAAACACAAATATACAGATTAACAGAAAATAAATATGTAGGAAATATAGTCACTAGGTTACATGTTTACAGGTGCATTCCGTATTGAGGTATGTTAGTAAGGAGCTCTTGAGTGTCTTAAGACTGGGGAGAAGATTTGATGGTGTCTGGGAGGTTATTCCATAATTGTAGTGCTCTGTAGGAAAATGAGGACCGAGCCACTGTCTTTTTGTATTGTGGTATAGCAAGTAAGGTGCTGGTCCTGGATCGGAGGTTATAGGATGAGGGAGCTGCTGGGGGAAGCAGTCTATTCAGGTAGGGTGGTAGCTTCCCAGAAATGCTCTTAAACACCAGGCTGGAAAGGTGAAGGGTGCGTTTAGACTCCAGCGATGGCCAGTTTAGCTCTTTTAACATGTCACAATGGTGGGTCATGTAGTTACATTGTAGCGCAAAGTGGCAGAAGGAGTTATACAATGTAATAAGTTTCTGAAGGTGTGTTTGCGGGGCGGCTGCATACACTACATCTCCGTAATCAATAGCCGGCATAAGCATTTGTTGTTCAATCTGCTTTCTTACCGCGGGCTCAGGCAGGATTTGTTTATGTGTCCTTTAGGTTCTCCAATTGTGAATTTCAACCTTATTCCTTCCTCCATATATATATATACTAGCATTAACTGATTTCAATTAAGGAATTTAAGGAGCCAGTCACGCTAGATACATGGAGATATCCTAAGTAATCACCTCTTCCCATGATAGACTGCAGGATTTCTCACGTGCAGCCCCCACTCTCTGGAACGCTCTCCCTCGTACTGTCAGACTTTCCCTTAACTTCTCTTCCTTCAAACGCTCCCTTAAAACGTTCCTATTTAGGGAAGCCTACCACCCAACTCACTGACACAACCATCAATCACTCTCACCTTACAGTCCTCTCCTCCTGTTTCCAACCCCAACCCTCCCAGATTGTGAGTTCCTACAGGAATAGGGCCCTCATCTCCTCCTGTACTGTTTGTCAAATGTTGTTCAATGTATTGTACTGTAACCCTGTCTATACTGTGCCTATTGTACAGCGCTGCGGCATATGCTGGCGCTTTATAAATAAAGAATAATAATAATAATAATAAGTAGTTGAACACTTTTTATTTGTTTGTCTTTTGTTTAGGCTGGGGTCAGACGAGCGTGATTTCTACGGACTGTACGTCCGTGCAGTACGGACATCGTCAGTACGGATGACGCAGTAGTGGTCACACAGTCCGTTTTTTCACTGAAGTTATTTTTTGACGGATGTAGGAGGGAAACATAAATTACAATGAAAAAACATTCTGTCCGTCAAAAATGCTGGACGTATAAATGCAGTCCGTCTGACCATGCTCCATCACTCACACACAAAGCTATGCAGACGTTGTGGACGTGGCGCACTCCGCACGTCCGTTCTAGCAATATTACGTTCTTGCCTAACCTGCGTCCGTTTGCCGCGGCCGTTGTGCGTCCGCAGTTCAGTGCGGACGTACTTCATGTGTCAGGCTCCAATGGACTTTCTTTCATGCTATCACGGACGTACTTTTAGGCGCAATCACAGACGTGAACACTACGCTCGTCTGACACCAGCCTTAAAGTGATCACTTGTATTTATTTTTATCTTTGGCCCTGTGTGCCTGAATAAAGTTTATTGTTTTATCTTTTGTCACCAACACTCTGTGGTAGGTTTGACCTGTTCAAACAGACCAGCTGTTTCTATATAATTTCAGGTTTTAGTACCTCTGTGTATTGAGTGAACAATTACTCTATAATTTGTCCATTTTGTACCTTTTAAAAGGTGTCACCGCTAGTATTTTAGTGGATTTTTGTGTTTCGATCCATCCCTCA
Source organism: Leptobrachium leishanense (assembly GCA_009667805.1). NCBI lineage: Eukaryota > Metazoa > Chordata > Amphibia > Anura > Megophryidae > Leptobrachium > Leptobrachium leishanense. The sequence goes on along the minus strand of CM019069.1, from coordinate 30,205,534 downwards.
ACAAATTTAGGTTAAAGGAGGCTCAATTTGCTGCTGGGTGGGTGTACCTAATAAAGTGGCCATGCAGTGTATATTGTAGTAGTGCGGTATCACACTCGGGGCCTATTACAAACTTCTGATAGCGCTCAGATATGCGAGCGTTAACACTAGCTTAAGTGGCTTTAGAGCATGACCCCCTATTACATTCCGAAGGGTTTCCCCCTTACCGTCCTCGTTTTAACGCCGAGTTCATAATAGGGCCCTGACCCTCGGTGTATACAATAAGAGGGGAGGATCCTATACTCATATTAATTTGCACTCTGTAGGAATAATTTTTTTCTGTCCAGCGGTGCAAAGTTTCTTTTCTGCCGGGTACACAAAGAACTTGTTGAACGGTCTCCATTGACGTCTGTAGCGTCCTGCAGCTGAAGCCCTTAAGTTATGTGATTATTGTTTGTTAAAACATTTAAGATTCCACTCATTTTCCACTTGGTATCGTCAAACAATCACAGTCTTTCACTTTACCCCATGTCGTACTAGTCAGAAATTTCTTTAAATTCTTTGTTGGGCGTAGAGTGTGTTCGTGGTGTTGGATACCAGTATGATGTGAATACAGTGTGCTGAACCAGCACGACTCATCTGTACAGAAACACTGAGGGATGCATTGTTCCAGTTCAGCGGCATTAATCACAGGCCTGGCAATACCGAAGGTCAGCACTGTATATATTGCCATCTGTAAGGCCAAGCTGTACGGAGAAATTTACAATAATGGCATTTTTTTTTCGTCTAACAAATCCCTTTGTATAGTGTTTTTTGTTTCCGCAATAATCAATATTCTAATAAATACCAATGGAATCCTACGTAAAGCGTAAGGCGCACCAATGAAATATTACAGTGTGCGGCATTTTTTGGCCAGGCAATGTATATATACCGTATATATATTTATATATATATATATATATATATATATAAGGGTTGTGGTGGAGGACAAAAAGTGAGATAAAAAGCCTCCACACTATAATAAGTGTGTTTAATATTGCAGAAGCCACTTGCACATCACAGCAATTCAATGAATTGCACCCCAGAGCTCCTGTGCCACATTCCCCATATGCAGCAAGGAATTCTGGGTAGGATATGCTACACTATGGCTTTCTAGCAGAGATAAGGTTTATGCAACTGGTCAAAGCCACTCCTAGGACAGCGCTGTTTTGGGTTTGTTGGACCCTCATCAGCTAGGAGGTAGGCATGATGACCATTTGCAGTGGATTCTTGGGACCCTGCTGTCCTAGGAGTGGCTTTGACCAGTTGCATAAACCTTATCTCTGCTAGAAAGCCACATTGTGACATAGCATTGATTTTAGGGTTCTGTGTAATAACAAACCCAGGATGCATAAAAGTGAGTCAGAGGACATTTGCATATAGTACCCAGAATTCATTGCTGCATATGGAGAATGTGGCACAGGAGCTCTGGGATGCAACTCATCGAATTGCTGTGATGTGCAAGTGGCTTCTGCAATAATAAACATAATATATATATAAAGGCCGTGTTAGTCCAGATGCCAAAATCATGAGTATAGCTGTACGTATTGATACTTTTTTTTATTGGACTGACTTTAAAGACAAGCTTTCGAGAGGATTCCTCTCTTCCTCATGTCTGGAAGCTTATGCTGAGCGATATCCTAGAATTTAACATTTAGGCTGGGGTCAGACGAAAGCATTTTTTCCCGCGAACGTGAAAAAGTGCGTCCGAACGCATTGACGTATTTTTGGACGGATTGCGCAAAAACGGTCAGACGACGCGCATTGTCGGTCATGATTTTGTATGGATCGTCAATAAAACTCTTTTTGCGTCTGGACGTTATGTAGGCTGGACATTAGCAGCGTCTGACATCTCCTAGTCACGCACACACGCCACTATGCCGCAGCTGCGCACTCAGTACGTCAGTACTAGCGGTTCAGCGTTCTCAGAAAAATGCGTTCAAATTCCACTTGCGTTGCACGGCCGGACTTTTGTGCGGCCGTACATCGTATATTGGCCGTCATTGCCCGTCATCTGCTGCTAGTGCGGCCGTGATTAAGTGCGCCAGAACGCACGTTAAAAGTGCTGGTCTAACCCCAGCCTTAGACATTAAGGGGCACATGGGTGGAGGGTTATATATATACATTGCCTAACCTAAAAAAAAGCCACACACTTTAATATTTTGTTGGTGCGCCTTATGCTTTGATTTCACCATGGCATTGTGTCGATACGCTCATGCAATGTCACAGCATTTATTTGCGTCCAGAATGGCATTAATTTGTGGCCAAGATCTTGTATTGATGATGGGAGAGTCGCGGCGCTGTGTAAAGTCTTCTCCAGCACATTATCCCAAAGATTAACCTCAATGGGGTTAAGGTCTGGACTGTGCGGTGGCCAATCCATGTGTGAAAATGATGTCTCATGCTCCCTGAACCACTCTTGCACAATGTGAGCTGATGAATCCTGGCATTGCCATCTTGGAATATGCTCGCTGTGCCATCAGGGGAGAAAAAACCCATTGATGGATAAACCTGCTCATTCAGTATATTCAGGGAGTCACATGACCTCATTTTATGCTGAAACATATTAATCACTGCAGTAATTATCCAATGGAAGGCGAGCACCTATTGGCTGAGTTATATCCTAGTTGTCCAAACTCATTCACATATCGAAACACTTCTCCAACCGCTAATGGTTAGCTGAATGCAATATGTGTGACCACACCACACTGCACAACACAACTGTGCTGTCTCTACCCACTGCAACGCACCAACCTCCAAATCAAAGGATGAAGTAATATTGGCAGCACCTCGGTGAAACCAGCAATGGAACTTAACTTAAGATGTACTTTCTGCAGCGCATTTCAGCAGGCAGGTAATGTGCACGTATACCGGAAAAACTGAAAACAACGATACATACAGGGTTATTCAGAGAGCGGTGAAAAGCAGGAGAATGACTGGAGAATGGAAAATTTTAGGTCAAAATAGCCAAAACCAGAAAAATTCTCCCTTTCATCTCACTTTCCAAATCAGCTATTTTGACCCAGAATTTTCCATCCTCCAGTCATTCTCCTGCTTTTCACTGCTCTCTGAATAACCCCGATAGCTTCACTTGTAACAAAATGTAAGTGGATTATGAGCAGCGCACTCGTTGAGCTCTCATAGGTCAGAGGGTAACTGGGCTCTCAGACGAATCACCTGTGGGCTATTTCTTGGCCGCCCTTCAGCCTCTTTGATTTTTCGACCTACTGTGATCTCGTCTCCAAATGTGGCTCCAAAGATGTACGTTTTAGGCTAGGGTCAAACGAAAGCATTTTTACACGCGAACGTAAAAAAGTGCGTCCGAACGAACTGACGTATTTTTTCACGGAGTGCGCGAAAACGGTCATACATGCGCATTTTTCGTGCGTGATTTTGTACGGATCGTCAATAAAACTCTTTTTGCGTCTGGACGTTATGTAGGCTGGACATTAGCAGCGTCTGACATCTCCTAATCTCGCACACACGCCGCTATGCCGCAGCTGCGCACTCAGTACGTCAGTACTAGCGGTTCGGCGTTCTCGAAAAAATGCGTTCAAATTCCACTTGCGTTGCACGGCCGGACATTTGTGCGGCCGTACATCGTATATTGGCCGTCATTGCCCGTCATCTGCTGCTAGTGCGGCCGTAATTATGTGCGCCAGAACGCACGTTAAAAGTGCGCTGGTCTGACCCCAGCCTAAAACACGTTTTTTTAATTACACAAATTGTAAAAGACACAATCTGCGTTGTGTTCTGTGATTGATTCCTCCGAGGTTTGCCTTGAAGATGTCACAGTGGGGCAAATGATCGACGTCAATGCTGAGGGCCAATTTCACAACGTGCATGAGGGCCACTTTCACAGCGTGAGCTTGCAACTCTGCCAGCAGAGCAGTACCAGTGCTGGATTAACAATTAGGCAAAGTAGGCACTTGTGGCCACAACAGGGGGTGCCTGCACTGTAAAACCATACATATATATATATATATATATATATTTTATTTCTTTATTTAGCATTTTTTCCCCCTGTGGTGGACGCCTCTCTCTGCAAAAGTAAAAAAAAAAAAAAATAATAATCGTAAAAAAAACCTTCTCAGAATTTAAAAAAAAAAAAGGATGTTTTTTTTCAGGGGGGACAAGGTGGAGGCGCTCCTGAGATTTAAATAAGGCCCAGAGCAGAACCTGGCGTATACAGTCTCACTTTAATGTGTTCAAGCACTACACCTATCCCAGGGTTATTGTTGTTGTGTGTGTTGGAGAATGTAACCTATGTATAACAACTACACACACTCTACAAATCAATGGCAGCTATATTGCTGTAACACTGTAGCTTTTATTGCTGTGGATGTAGGCAATAAACTCATCCACTTCACATTACTTTAAATTTTATTGCTGTGAACTTCTGCGACTCCCCCCAAGGTCATGTTTACAAATGTTACATCTAACTTTATGTTTGTATTTCCATAATTACTTATTCGCTCACAATACTACAGTCAACACCGTTCTGCAAAGGACCCTAAGCAGGACCGCCATCAATGGGGTGACAGCCCATGATATGTTCAGGGGGCCTTGTGGCTCCATAGGGGCCCTGACCTTTGACAAACCCCCCGTGCAGCTCATCACAGATGGATCTAGACAGTGAGGCCTAAGGCAACCCTCAACTGCGAGGCCCTGTTCTTGTGCAAAAATGCAGAAATTAGCCCCAAAAAACACAATTATTAAAGGCTCAGACGGCTGCCCTGGAACACTAGTGTATGTTAATGTAGGAGGGTGTTTGAGTGGCATATCACTACTCCCATGAATGTGCGCATACTGAAATGCCACACAAACACCATGAGGCACCTGTTCGAGTGAGGCCTTGGGCATTCGCCTATTTTGCCTAATAAGGCTAGGGTCAGAGTGGGGCAGTCGGAACGCGCGTGCAGGCGCACTAAATCACGGCGGCAGTAGCAGCACATAACGGCCAATGACGGCCAATATACGCAGTACGTGCGTACAAAAGTGCGCCGACACCACGCAACCGGCAAATGAACGCATTTTTCTCAGAACGTGAAACCGCTGCTACTGACGTACAGAGTGCGCTGCGGCCGCATGGCAGCGTGTGTGCGTGATTAGGAGACGTCAGACGCTGCTAGTGTGCGGCCTACATAACGTTCAAACAGCCGGATTCCCTAGAATTGCGTTGGTGAGTACCTGCGACTGTGCGACTGTGGTCGTCTGACCACTTAAGCGTATTCCGTGAAAAATGCTGCGCACGCATCGACGTACATTTTGACGGTGGCCGCAGAAAATGCGCTCATCTGTCCCTAGCCTTATAGAGCCGACTCTGCAGCTCATCGATGTGCCGCAGATATAAGGGCAACTCCATGCGCCTAGGACCGGCCTGCCGGAATACCAAGAAATTTACTGGTGGGCTGCTGCATCTGGGGTCAGTCAGAGCACTCTAAGTATGGTTTGCACCAGGTAGAGGTGCAGACCAAATGCTATCCAACCAGGACACCAGAGAATGCTTTTTACCTCTACAACCGTAACTCCCTCCATCTTGGTGCCTTCACCCTCCTTGGCACCTTGCCCACACTATACACGGCCTCTGTGCCTGTTGAAGTGTGGATGCCGGCCTGCTGCCAAGGGACCAATGCGGCAAAGCCAAATCTAAAAGACAATGAGCATAAGTAGGCACCTAAGGGTTAACGTGTTAAATGTCTTGGTAAATTTATTGTATTTTAGGAGTTCAGTTTGTGTCAGTATTCTAATGTAGACCTATTGTCTGTGTTGTCTATCCCTGTCTGTGTAATTGTTTGTCTTTTGATCGATCTGGTGTTCAGTTGTTGTTGATAATGTGTTAATCCCATCAGGTTGTAAACGAATCAAGGATTCTGTACATTATGAAGGAATTCACATCCTCCTATCATGTAGAGAATGTTTTCTGTTGATTGTCTCATTTTAACCCCCCCCCCGTTTCTCCTATAAACCGGGGGGGGGGTCCATTTCAAATTAAAGATATTCTTCTTCCCTGCACTAAGGGGGTTATTCAGAGAGAGGTGAAAACCAGGAGAAGAGAAAAATCTAGACCAAATAGTTGATTTGGAAAGTGAGATAAATGGGAGAATTTTTCTGTTTTGGCTATTTTGACCTAGAATTTTCACTTCTCCAGTCATTCTCCTGAGGTTCACCTCTCTCTGAATAACCCCGTAAGTCTTGTCTGGTGTTTGGGGAGAGATACATACAGGGTTATTCAGAGAGCGGTGAAAAGCAGGAGAATGGCTGGAGAATGGAAATTTGTAGGTCAAAATAACCAATTTGGAAAGTGAGATAAATCGGAGAATTTTTCTGGTTTGGCTATTTTGACCTAGAATTTTCCATTCTCCAGCCATTCTCCTACTTTTCACCTCTCTCTGAATAACCCTGATTAAGTTATACAGCGCTCCCTCAAGTTCTGGCTGAGTGGTGTGAGAGAAGGAAAGCTGCTGCAGATCTGCTTGACTGGAGAGACGGGACAGACACGCTGTAACAGGTTTGGGTCTGGTCTTCAAGCCGGAGACCAGTAAACCCCATTTGCTGTTACAAACCCTTTCTGGACCACAAGGGTAAAATAAGGTAAGCAGAAGAGGAGGCAAAATGTTTTTTTTTTTATTATGTTATTTTTTGTTAGTTTACTGAAATGGGCAGCTGAGGGAAAGGAGGTTCAGTAAGGGGCCCCAAGATTTCTGATCCTAAGTAGTCTGGATGAAAACTCCCCCCTTGCACTGTCCCACTATTCAAAAGAAAGTGATTTAACGGCATAAAAAAAAATCTATATTTTTTTATAACTTCGCATCATTGTTTCATAATAAAGAGCTATTTATTAAAATATTTGTTTACGGATACATTCCAGCGAGCAGATCCTTGAAGCCTTAAGTTCAGAAGATACAATATATCAGTGAGGATTCTTCTTTTCACATTGTTGGTGTTTTAGGCTAGGGTCAGACGAAAGCATTTTTCCCCGCGAACGTGAAAAAGTGCGTCCGAACGCATTGACGTATTTTTTCACGGAATGCGCAAAAACGGTCAGGCGACGCGCATTTTCGGGCGTGATTTTGTGCGGATCGTCAATAAAACTCTTTTTGCGTCTGGACGTTATGTAGGCTGGACATTAGCAGCGTCTGACATCTCCTAATCACGCAAACACGCCGCTATGCCGCAGCTGCGCACTCAGTACGTCAGTACTAGCGGTTCAGCGTTCTCAGAAAAATGCGTTCAAATTCCACTTGCGTTGCACGGCCGGACTTTTGTGCGGCCGTACATCGTATATTGGCCGTCATTGCCCGTCATCTGCTGCTAGTGCGGCCGTAATTATGTGCGCCAGAACGCACGTTAAAAGTGCGCTGGTCTGACCCCAGCCTAATTTGCAATAAAAACACTGCGTTATCACTTCTTAGGAAACAAGCAGATACTCGATGACTGCTTCCTGTGACTTTCAGCTGTAAGGGAGAAAGAGAACAACAATCCCGAACAGACAACAGGGTGGAGACAGATAAAGGGAAGGGGTGACTAACACCAGATTAGATTTCAGGTCTGAGTGTAATGGTGATCAGTAGTGAAGTCTTTGCCTTGCCCTTGCCCGTCCCGGCTGGCCGGCACCGTGGAACACATTTCCCATGGCTCCTACGTTTGTTTGAAAAGTGTTGGTGATCCGTAGCAGCTGCGCACAATTAAAAGCACGGATACATCTGTGCGTCTCCTTGTTAGGCGCAGCATTTTTTTTTTTCCCCTCATTTTTATTTTCCCACCTTGTGTATACGAGATGAAAAAGATTGCCGCCGCTGACACCGCGCTCGCAGCTCCACTTTTAATAACTCAATAAACTTGAGTTTCCAGTGTTTTTTTTCTTTTTTAGCCACTTTGATCCCTGTTGATTAAAGGTTTATTGCCAGCTCGGGGTTACATTGTATTGTTATTCATTTATTTATAAAGAAGGCATTCCGCGATGCTGGGCACAGGACAATTGTAACGTATGAGTAAATTGAGACGTTATGTTAATTAAGCTTGTTTATGAAACATCTCATCACATAGAGCAGTGATGACTTGCCTCGGCACCCCAGATGTTTTGGAAGCAGGACAGCCCTTTTGGGAGAGTTGAGCAAGACAGGGATCCCAAGTCTTGTGCTTTACGGGCCCCGCACTCTTTAGACCCCAGCAAGGACCATTATCACAGTTACATGTTTTAATAAAGCGTTAACAAGTTCTGTAGCGCTGTACAATGGGAGGCAGAACAACAAATATACATACGGGTTCAACACAAGGCGCTAAATGTTAGCTAACGTTAGCTGCGGTATTTACCGCATATTACAATCCAAACGCTAACGGGTTAAGTAACCCGTTCGCGTTCGTTACCTTGCGCTTCTCAGCGCGAGGTTACTGTACTTTGTGCTCTCTATGCTTAACATGGGGAGCGCAAAGTCTTAATCAGCGTTAGGATTACAATCTACTAGTGCTGATTAACGTCCGGCTCTGGTCAGCGAAAAGTTAACCACAGCCTGGACTTGGTGTTAAGGGATTCTGCAGAAGCGGAATCCGTGAACACCAGGCTAAAAAATAAATTAATTAATTGCATACTCCCTCTCTGTTCCCCGGCGAGGACCGCGGCTCCAACCGCCTCCTCTGTCCAGCGGGAGCAGGGAAAGACTGGGGGAAAAAGTCCCCCAGTCTCTCCATGCGTATCACTACACCGACCGGCCGGATCTCGCAAGGTGAGACCTGGCTGGTCATGTGACCGGCAGGGAGGAACTCAATGGAGTCCTATGGACTTCATCGCGTGGATGCTCGCGGCTGCGCTCAGCGTGAAAAAGTGCGCACCTGCTTTGTGTGTTGTTCTCTATTGACTCCTTTGAAAAGCTACAACAGACAACAAAAAGTGCGGTCAGACGGACGCAAAAAGTGCGTTTGTCTGACGGGGGCCTAAACTGATTTCCCTTGCAGCAGCATACGGATTCTACATACGTTAGGAGATCACTGTCATGTCCCACCTAATAGCACGTGGATTTTTTTGTCCTGGAAAACATGGCTGCTCTGGCAACCATAGCAAAACCTGTCTGTTACATTGTACCTGAAACTGTATACACTACAACAACATACACGGATCAGAACTGCACTCAAACGCAGATACGATCCATCGACTGCCTCTATCAGACGATGCTTATTTTCTGTATTAATCTGTATATTTGTGTTGTTTTTTTAATATCTTGCATTTATTGCTTTGTATTTCTGTAACGACTGTAACATTTTAATGTTCTTGAACCCAGGATATACTGAAAACGAGAGAAATCTCAATGTATCCCTCCTTGTAAACTACTTTATTATAAATAAATAGATTGCTGCAGTGGGTGGTCTCACAGGGTTATTCAGAGAGCGGTGAAAACCAGGAGAATTGCCAGGGCAATGAACAAATAGCTGATTTGGAAAGTGAGATAAATTGGAGAATTTTTCTGGTTTGGCTATTTTGACCTAGAATTTTCACTTCTCTAGCCATTCTCCTGCTTTTCACCTTTCTCTGAATAACCCTGCCTGTATGTGTGATTTCGGCCTGCTCTTTGCATGCTGACGGCCCTAACGACCGATTTGGTGACTAGCAGCCAGGAAATTCAAAATCCCGACTGCTGGTGATGCTGTTGATTATGGAAACTCCTCCACTTCACACAGCTTTTCTGCCAGATCAGGGCAGCAGGGAGGGGGAGTGCATTTCTCACATCCTAAATACTCTACACATCCTGACCACTTTATTGTTTTAGATTGTTCCTTTAACTACTGTCCTTATCTCGCCAAATAATTCTACTTTTGTTTGTCTGAAACGAGATCTTCGTATGTGTAAAGAAGACACCGCGTGTTGCATAAGCTTCACAATTCATATCGAATATAACTGTAGCTTGCGTTCCTTTTTTTTTAACACCTTCGTTTCGTTTTATTGCGACTGTTTACAAATCGACATTTTTCTCTTTGCGTAACCCCCCCCCCCCAAGAAAAACAAAGGACAAATTTCAGACGAAAAACACCAGAGGACCCGAGTTGTCTGTTCACATGAACTTACTATTTGGAGATTGAAGCATTGGGTAATAAATAGCCGCACAGTCGTAATGATGTCATTGTGTAATTTGCATGTGAAGGCTGAGGCTCTTTATGCTAACTAACGATGGTCTATTCTAGCAGCTGCATCCAAGGTCTCCTTTCAACTCTTCTTGACTATTACAAAGAGTTGAGGGGAAAAAAACCATAATAAAAAACGCTCGACAAAAGAACAAAAGAAAACAAAATAAAATTTTTGGTGTTTTGGTGCTCATGTTAGAATTGGAAAAAATAGGGGTGCCAGATCGGTCATTGAGACGACCACCCGCTGTCTGTCCAGCCATCACGTGCAAAGGGAGGGTGTACAAGGGGATAACAGCTCCAAGCCTCTGGGCTTACTAACTCTACCCCCTCTTGGGAGCCCCCCCATGTTATGCCAACCTAACTTCCCAAAACCGTACACACCCACCCGAAAATATGCTGCCACTACGAAAGTAATAGGGAAGTTTCAAAACCCCTTAGGCTGACGTCAGACGAACGCAGTGATCACGTCCGTGTTGCCGCACAGTTTAACGTCTGTCGTAGCATAAAATCATGATCAATAGAGACCCACACACTAAGTACGTGCGCACCGAACTGCGCACGCACAACGCACGTGGCAAACGGACGCAAGTTAGGCAAGAACGTAAATCCGCTAGACGGACGCGCAGAGTGCGCCACGTCCACGTAGCGTTCTGTGTGAGTGAAGAGATGTCAGACGCAGCGCATTTGTGACGTCCAGCACCTTGACGCACACAATGGCTTTTCATATCCTTTTCAAATTTTTATCATTTTTCATATTAAATTTGTTTCCCATAATTCCCTTTTTTTCTACATCCGTCAACAAAAACGGACCGTGTGGTGTCTATAGTATCTTCCGTCAGTACGTCTGTCCATTGTGCGCTCTGACTGCGTTCGTCTGACATTAGCCTTAACTGTATACACCCCAATTCAGGAACCTCATCATATACAGCTAAAATATCTCCTAAATGGTAAATTCTACGGTAACGCTAAAACCAAAGCTTGCAGGAGAAACATCAATCATCTAGAGTCAAAGACAGTACTGGGTTACAAAGTTTTAATGGCTAAAGACAAAAAATAAAACTTTACACTGTGCCAATATCACATAAACAAGACATACAAGATATAATAAAACGTGCAAATACAGTTCTTGAAATAAAATCGGACTTAATCAAAACACAGAAACCTAACTTGCATAGATAGCACTAGGAAGGAGGCTCCCAAGGGTATTTTGACTCTTTAAAGGAACACTCTAGGCAACATGACCACCTAAGCTATTTTAGGTGGTCATGATGCCCGGAGTATCCTGCCCTCTGTCCCCCCTCCCTCCGCTCAGCCGATCAGCTGAAAATGCTGAAAACAGCTGAGAGAGGCGGAGAAGTTTACTCCGCCCTCCCAGCTGTCAGTCAGCAGAGCGGGAATCATATTTCTCGCTTCTGCCGACTTTTGCCGAGTAGGAGACGTCATCGCGCTTTCAGCGCGATGACGTCTCCAACTCACCGCAGAAGCTGGCGGCTCCCTCTGAGGGTTAGTGTTGCGCGCATCCTCTTGCGCGCAACACTAATCCTCAGAGGGAGCCGGGAGGAAGCCTGCCGATTGGCTGGCTTATGTGAGAGGCGCGCATGCGCGCTTCTCACGTAAACCAGAAGCCAAGAAGCAAAAAGAAGGACGGGAGCGGAAGAGGAGGGAGGGGAGTATATATATATAAAAAAAAAAACGCCTCTGGAAACAAGATTTTAGGATAAGTAATACAGTTACAAGAAAAAAAATAAAAACGAAAGATTTATTAACCCCTTAAGGACGGGAGTAATTTTACAACTTCGGCGCTGTTTCGGAAGTAGAAGTTTGCTGAGCTCATTTTGACCATTTTTAAGTCACGTATTCTTATACCACCCAGGCAAATTATATATCGTTCTTTCCGTCAGACTCGGCAGATTAATAATATATCATTATTATATGTATATGTCATGCCCTGCCAAAATGCTATAACAAAAAATGTAAAAAAAATGTGAATTTTCAATAAAATTTCAATCTTCCACAGTGTGTAAAGTGTTTTTTTTTTTAAATTTTATTATCCGAGGCTCTGCGGTCATATTCTATTGGGTAGATTTGTTAAAAAAATTAGAACGGGGAACCCATTTTTTTTTGGGGAGAAATTGCGTGATTTTAGCTAAACCCCCCCCAAAAAAAAAAAATCATTAGTGAAGCATCATTGTTCACATTATAATTGAAATGTGAACAATAGTGCTGCATTAAAAAAACAAATTTTTTTTTATTATTATATTTATTATTTTTTTATTATTTAATTATTATTTTTTTATTATTTAATTTTTATTTTTTTATTATTTTTATTTTTATTTTTTTTACACTTTTATTTTACTTTTACCATGGTCATGTTTGATATCATTGGAAAGGCCATGCTCTGGCCTTTCCAGCAATATCAGCCATGACCCCCTAGCTGCCACCGATCAGGAGATAGGGGGGTTCTTTGAACCCCTTTATCTCCTGCAAGGGATTTCCATAGGAAATCCCTTTGCAGCTAGGGGTTCCCGGTTAACTGACATCATCGCGCATGGCGCGATGAGTCAGTTGACCGGGGGGTGACCCAGAGGTAGGGGCTGCCATCCAAGATGGCGGCCCCCACCGAAATAGGCCGCGATCGGGCACAAATTAGTGCCCGGTCGCGACCTGGCAACTAAGGGGTTAACCCCCCATACATCGCTGGAAAGGTCAGGCTGTGACCCTTCCAGCGATGCTGGCCACAGCCGCCGGGACCAGGCGATCGGGAGATAGAGGGATCCGTCACAGCGCCGGAGGAGGGATCACACTGATCTGACTCCGCGGGAGTCAGAGCAGCATGGGAGCGACCGGAGGAGGTGAGTATTAAGCGAGGGGGGCTGTAAACGCCGAGGATGTACATTTACGTCCTGCGGCGTCAAAGCCCTCCTAATGCAGGACGTAAATGTACATCCTGCGGCGTTAAGGGGTTAAGGGAATAGGGATAGGTTAGGATAAAAAAACGGGGGGTGATTTTTTGAGTAGAGTGTTCCTTTAAGTCCTTCAGAATGTTCGAAGATGTTCCTTCAACAAAAATCCTTGTGAAAATACCCTGAGATTCGGGTGAGCATCCTGTATAAAGAGCTAGCCCCTCACCCACCAACCCCCACTCAATATCTGGTTCACGGATGGGTCTCTTGATCAAGTTTCCATCCAGCCCTCCATCCAAGAGAGCAGATTATCAGATAAGGGCTCGCAAATACCGCAGTCACATGGCCACTTCCAGTGGGATATTAATGATATTTAATAACTCTGCCAGTTACGCTTTGCTGGTCCCGTTACTCTGATATTATTATTTATCAGGACAAATGCTTTCATTTGAGTATAAATATGACATGGTTGCCATATTCCCTCGTCCACTGCACCAACTCTAACTCCTTTGAAAAGAAAAAAAAGGGAAACCCCCCACAAATTCTGCATTTAAATCTGGTACAGTGGAAGAACCAGGCCTGTGCATGACAGTCAGGTTTTCCTGGACACATACTTTATTCATGATGATGAAAAATGCCACCCCGCAGCATGTAGAATCCATACGCTGCAGGTAAGAAATCAAGAAGGAATCCCAGGTGACCTGCCTTGTGTTCCTTCCTGCAGGATAAGAATTATACATGTTGCAGGGCAGCACTTTTCCCTGTGGTCCCCTCTGCATGAAAAAGTAATATGTGTACAGGAAAACATGGCTAATTTGGCACCTCTAGTAAAACCACTTGATCCATTACTCGTGGATTCTGCTGTATGGTAGATTTTTCGTTTACGTAATATATCAGATTCCGTCAATTTTGTTTCCATAACTCTGAATGCTATCTGCAAGATCATAATATTTAGCAATACAATAGTTTACATGTGTGATAACAGCTTGTTGATCCAAGGGGAAATCTGTTTATCATTATGTTAGCACAAATGGAATTTGCTTCAAATTGTTTGGTTTTTTTTTTCACCTTCCTTTATTTCAGCAGCAACGGGGACTAATAAAGTTGAAACAAACAGACTTTAGAAATATTTTACTATGTAACTCTAATTAAAAAACATTGCGCTCTTTCCAGATAAAATTTAATCTTAAAGAAGTTAGTGTTATCGGGACCTCCATGTTTTCTTGGACACATATCATTTATACATGCTGATGGACAGTGCATGAAAAATGCAACCCCGCAGCATGTATGAATTCATATGCTGCGGGTAAGAAACAGATTTGTTTTCTGAAGCAAATGTATTGTACATTACACAGTTTTTACTACTCTCTGCACTGAGTTCTTGCATGACTTTTCATGAATGAACATACTGTAGTAAATATTCCTAGAACTCGCACAGAGCACGAGGTTAATTGCTATAAACAACACATCACTGAGAAGAATTAGAGAGTCTGTGTTGCTTGGGATTCGTCATCCCATTCCATTCTAGGAAGAAGTCCCAGATTTGGTATAAACAATAAAAAAGATGCAATCAATAAACAATAAACAACCCCAATTGGACACATTTTCGATTCAGACATGGTTTTGCAGCAGCCAAAATCACCCTCTGGTTTTAGGGTTATGGTTAGGGTTATAGAATTTGGGTTTCAGGGTTGGAGTTAGAGATTATGGTTATGTTACCATCTGAGCTCCTTTTAGGATTAGGGTTATACAGTGGCAAGAAAAAGTATGTGAACCCTTTGGGATTACGTCAAGTTTTGCATGAATTGGTCATAAAATGTGCTCTGATCTTCATCTAAGTCACAACAATTTGAAAACACAGTCTGCTTAAAATAATACAACAAAAACATTATATGTTTTCATGTGTTTATTGAACAGAACATGTAAACATTCACAGTGCAGGGTGCAAAAAGTATGTGAA
The DNA here is from genome assembly GCA_009667805.1 of Leptobrachium leishanense. Classification (NCBI taxonomy): domain Eukaryota; kingdom Metazoa; phylum Chordata; class Amphibia; order Anura; family Megophryidae; genus Leptobrachium; species Leptobrachium leishanense. Next base: position 30,190,534 of record CM019069.1, on the reverse strand, counting down.
CCCCTAGCCTAATGACTTCTCCAAGAGCTAATTGGAGCCAGGAGTGAGTCCAATCAGTGTGATATTATTGGATGTGTTGCTGAAAGCTGTCCTGCCCTTTAAAAACACACACCAGTTTTGGGTTTACTGGTTTCAAGAAGCACTGCCTGATGTGAACCATGCCTCACAGAAAAGAGCTCTCAGAAGACCTACGATCAAGAATTGTTGACTTGCATAAAGCTGGAAAGGGTTACAAAAGTATCCCCAAAAGCCTTGATGTTCATGTGTCCACGGTAAGACAGACTGTCTACAAATGGAGAAAGTTCAGCACTGTTGCTACTCTCCCTAGACGTGGTCGTCCTGTAAAGATGAATGCAAGAGCACAGCGCAGAATGCTTAATGAGGTAAAGAAGAATCCTAGAGTGTCAGCTAAAGACTTCTATGTATATCTATGTATAAACTTGATCCTATTCATCCTTGCACCGCATTAGTTCTACGTTATCTGTCATTGTTCCATCTTACACTCAAATTTTCAACTATCTCAGCCACCCCATTTGTAAGCTATATGCAGAAAAAATGGTTTTGCGCCTATTTCCTACCGGCAGCTGCGTAAGCCAGAAGTATCCAGCCCACCTCATGTACAGTGGGGCAAAAAGTATTTAGTCAGCCACCAATTGTGCAGGTTCTCCCACTTAAAAAGATGAGAGAGGCCTGTAATTGTCATCATGGGTACACTTCAACTATGAGAGACAAAATGAGAAAACAAAATCCAGAAAATCACATTGTCTGATTTTTAAAGAATTTATTTGCAAATTATGGTGGAAAATAAGTATTTGGTCAATATCAAAAGTCCATCTCAATACTTTGTTATATATCCTTTGTCGGCAATGACAGGTCAAACGTTTTATGTAAGTCTTCACAAGGTTTTCACACACTGTTGCTGGTATTTTTGCCCATTCCTCCATGCAGATCTCCTCTAGAGCAGTGATGTTTTGGGGCTGTCGCTGGGCAACACGGACCTTCAACTCCCTCCAAAGGCGTGGAGCCCCAGATCGATGGAGATTATCAGTGGTCTTGTAGGTCTTCCATTTTCTAATGCTCCCACAGTTGATTTCTTCACACCAAGCTGCTTGCCTATTGCAGATTCAGTCTTCCCAGCCTGGTGCAGGTCTACAATTTTGTTTCTGGTGTCCTTCGACAGCTCTTTGGTCTTCTTGACCATAGTGGAGTTTGGAGCGTGTCTGTTTTAGGTTGTGGACAGGTGTCTTTTATACTGATAACAATTTCAAACAGGTGCCATTCATACAGGTAACGAGTGGAGGACAGAGGAGCCTCTTAAAGAAGACTTTACAGCCAGTCTGTGAGAGCCAGAAATCTTGCTTGTTTGTGCTGTACTGTAGGTGACCAAATACTTATTTTCCACCATAATTTGCAAATAAATTCTTTAAAAATCAGACAATGTGATTTTCTGGATTTTTTTTCCCTCATTTGTCTCATAGTTGAAGTTATCTATGATGACAATTACAGGCCTCGCTCATCTTTTTAATTGGGAGAACCTGCACAATTGGTGGCTGACTAAATACTTTTTTACCCCACTCTATGAAACATAACAGGAAAAAAGGGTGTCATTTGCGCTTACCTCTGTGGCTCCATGTGAAACAAACACAGAGGTTTTGGTTTACTTGAATGACCATTAAAGTGTAAGCCCACTCGACACGTCACGGCACATCTGGTCAGGTTGGTCCTAACCTAATGAAACCAAGAGCTGCTTTCTAAGCAGTCACATATGTTCATGCTGCTTCTCAGCCATGAGAGAGACTGGTGGGTTTATATTTATACCCTCGCCAGGAACATTTCCACTTTGGGATTAAAAAAGAAAACATGGAAAGTGGCAGCAGCAACAATGACCTGGCTGGGGACACAACAAAATATACATATGTGCAGAAAAAACATTTTTCCGCCTATTCCCTACCGGGGCGGCTACGTAAACCAGAAGTATCCAGCCCATCTTATCTTTTATATATAACAGGAAAAAAGGGTGTCATTTTCACTTACCTCTGTGGATCCATGCGAAACAAAACACAGAGGTTTTGGTTTACTTGAATGGCCAATAAAGTGTAAGCCCATCCGCCATGTCACGGCACCTCTGGTTAGGTGTGTCCTATCCCTAATGAAAGCAAGAGCTGCTTTCTATGCAACCACATACTGTATGTTCATGCTGCTTCTCAGCCACGAGACAGACTGGTGGGTTTATATTTATACCCTCACCAGGAACATTTCCACTTTGGGATTAAAAAAGAAAACACGGAAAGTGGCAGCAGCAATAATGACCTGGCTTTGGATACAACAAAATATACATATTTGCAGAAAAATGTTTTGTGCCTACCAGGGTGGCTGCGTCAACCAGAAGTATCCAGCCTGCTTCATGTATAAAACATAACAAGAAAAAAGCTTGACCCTTAGCTCACTCGAGCAGGGTCCTGTTTTTGATTATTCTCCATATTTCTTATCTTGTTTTGTTAATTTTATGTATGTTTGTCCCACCCATTGTATAGCCTTGCAGAATGTATTGACGCTCTATAAATAACATCATTGTAATCTACCAAAAGACTTGAAAACAGTGCGTTGACTGTTGAATGCAGGGTACCTTTAAATTTCTAAACGCCCTGGAGCATGCTTCTCCTATAAGAGATCCTAATTAAAGGCACAGTATGGTTATTTTAAGTAGATCCCTTGTTTAATTGGCGCTGGAACATAACAAAGCTTTATTCTAGCTGGAACAGTGACGGCTAATCTTTGGCGCTCCAGCTGCTGCGTACCGTGCTTCCTTCCCCCCACTCTGCCATCATCAACCTTACATCATACATACATGAATGTCTGCACAGACGTCCTCAACAGCTGTAGAGCCAAAGGTTAGCCATCAATGCAAAGGAGCATTTCTCTCAAAGCCTAAAGGAACAGAATAAAGCCTTGTTCGGCAAATAACAGATATTCTTTTTTTAGATGCGCGCATGGAATGCTAGCATCTCGTACATATATGTCTGCTCCACCTTTAAAATGCTCAGACGTTCAGATATTTTGAGATAGGAAGCACATTTTGAGGCCTTATTCCATAATCAATGTATCCTCATCAAGTATCCTAAGGACCTATGCTTGCCTTTTTTCTGTCCAGCTCATATTCAATTAATTTATAGGTTCACTTGTCTTAACCCCTTCACTACCAAGTGATTTTCCAAAAAAACAATCGACAGAAACCATTGTTTTTTTGGAAAATAATTTTTTAAATCAATTATAAAGTAAGAAATATTTGAGCTTATACCCATTGTATTTCTTACTGTAAATAACCTATTTTGGCCAGTAGGTGGCGCCACCTACTGCCGAATTGAGTTACAGCAGTTTGAGCAGCAGGTCCTATTTTTTTTCTTTTTTCTCCCTGCATCGGCTGCTGAATGCCCGATATTTCAGAGCTTTGAGCAGCTGATTTTACAGTTTTAGCTCTTTAGGCATTATGCCCACAGGGCTAAATCTTTGGGGGCACCTTCTGCAGCCCAAAAGCAAACGAAATTAATTTGCAACAAATGAATTTCATTTGCTTTTGAGCTACAGATCAGCATATCGAGATATCTCGATATCGAGGCACCAGACTGTGCCTTTTGAAGCCCGAGATATCTTGATATCGGTAGTGAAGGGGTTAAGGGCCTATTCACAAAGCACCGAAATTGCGTACCATCCCATGTCAGCGATTCCGTTTCCCCGAAAATACGGTGGATTCACTATTTAGAGCAGTGTTTTCCAAACCTGTCCTCAGGGCCCTCCGCCTCGCCAGGTTTGCCAGATATCTGAAGCACAGCACATGTGATCTGCAAAATCATGCCTGGTTGAGGGTCCTGAGGAGAGGTTTGGGAAACACTGATTTAGAGAATGGCCACCTTATTTCCCCAAAATTGGAGTCTAAGTTGTTTTTGGATGTCGGCTAAGGCTAGGGTCAGACGAAAGCATTTTTCCCCGCGAACGTGAAAAAGTGCGTCCGAACGCATTGACGTATTTTTTCACGGAATGCGCAAAAACGGTCAGACGACGCGCATTTTCGGGCGTGATTTTGTACGGATCGTCAATAAAACTCTTTTTGCGTCTGGACGTTATGTAGGCTGGACATTAGCAGCGTCTGACATCTCCTAATCACGCACACATGCCGCTATGCAGCAGCTGCGCACTCAGTACGTCAGTACTAGCGGTTCTGCGTTCTCAGAAAAATGCGTTCAAATTCCACTTGCGTTGCACGGCCGGACTTTTGTGCGGCCGTACATTGTATATTGTCCGTCATTGCCCGTCATCTGCTGCTAGTGCGGCCGTAATTATGTGCGCCAGAACGCACGTTAAAAGTGCGCTGGTCTGACCCCAGCCTAACACTGCCAAACTGCGCAGAATTAGTATCCGCAGATGCCACTGAACTGCAAAAGAAAAGTCAAGATTTCTATTCTACTAACAGGAGTATAACTCAATAAAACGTGTGCAAATAATAAAGGAAAATGGCCTTTAAAAAATAAAAAGGTCTATTACAAAATAAAAAAAAGTATTTTAAAAATAAGAAAAACTAAAATGTTTAAAAAATCCAAAAATGTTTTTGCTGAAAATGAAAAGAATAAACGGTCTTTAAAAAAATAAAATAAAATTATTATATTTTTACATTGAATCCTATGGGATTCGCCTATTTGACCCAGCCGAACTGAAACACCGAAATCTGGGCCATTTTGCCAGAATTTCGGTGCCATTCATCATTCTACGAATAGAAGACACGATAGTGTTCTATGGGGCATTTTCAGTGCTGCAGAATTGAGGCAAATTTTGGCAAAATGCACCGTATTTTGCTGTCTGTTTGCCTTTATCTGGCAAAGTGGCAGCTTAGGGAAAAGAAGAATTGGCCTGAAATTTCACCGAATGATGAAATTCACCATCTGGTACAATTCGGGGCTAATTTGGAGGTTAGTGAATAATATTTGCGTATTATTGTGCATTGTATACATATATCAGCCATCCCCCTTTTTTTTCCAGTGACTCTCCAGGCTTATCCAGCCCAGTGGCAGCTGCCATCTATAAATTTTATTAGACCACCTGAAGCTCTGCTTATCTAACCAAGAGGACACAAAGATGGCTGCTCTTGTGGATACATACATCAACAAGCCCTCTTTTTTTCAGTGCATCTCCAGGGGCGCGTTCAATACCTCAGCCGCTGCAAGTGCTAAGTTAGCAACTTGCCATTGAACGCCGTTCAGCCACTCAGCTCTCAGCACTGCTAACTTAGCACTTGCAGCGACCCGAGGAGATGCTGCAAGTAGCTGAGTGTGACGTATTAAAGATGGCCGCTGCCATGAACCAAGTAACAATTCCGTACAGCAAGATGGCCGCCGCCATGAAGCAAGTAACAATTCCGTACAGCAATGTTAATTTTGAGGTTTTTGATCACCAAAGCACAAAATATTTATTTATTATTTACCCCTGCACATAGACATATATTACAGCTCAATTTATATTTTGTTTCAGAAGTAAACCTATCATTTGTGGTGTGTGCATACAAAACGGAATTGTGCTGACTGCTTTTCTTTCTCATATTTTGACCGAGTCATACGAAAAACAATCTGAATCTTTAATTAAAAAATCGTCGGCCATTTTGGATTCAAAATTTGCATCCAAAGCGTTCAATGACACTGCTGCAGCAATTCAGCAGCTGCTGAGGTATTGAACGGGGCTCAGGCTTATCCAGTCCTGTGACAGCTGCCATCTTGAAATTTTCTTTCACTGCCTGAAGATCCACTTATTTAACTGGGTGGGGGTCAAAAAAGGCTGATCTCATGGAGCAAGGGTTACCCAGGAGGTCCGGCAAAACAAATACTTATTTATAAATGTGTAATGCATACAAATATCAGCATACCTCTTATTTTTTAAAAAAAGTACCTCACAAGACGTACCCTTGTCTGAGGGAGCTGCCATCTTTGAATTCTCTTTGACCTGAAGCTCTGCTTATCTAACCAAGAGGACACAAAGATGGCTGCTCTTGTGGATACATATATCAACAAGCCCTCTTTTTTTCAGTGCATCTCCAGAGGCGCGTTCAATACCTCAGCCGCTGCAAGTGCTAAGTTAGCAACTTGCTATTGAATGACGTTCTGCCGCTCAGCGCTAACTTAGCACTTGCAACGACCCGAGGAGATGCTGCGAGTAGCTGAGTGTGACGTATTTAAAGATGGCCGCCACCATGAAGCAAGTAACAATTCCGTACGGCAATGTTAATTTTGAGGTTTTTGTTTACCAAAGCACAAAATATTTATTTACCCCTGCAAGACATATATTACAGCTCAATTATATTTTGTTTCAGAAGTGAACCTAACGTTTATTCAATAAAAACTATTATTTGTGGTGTGTGCATACAAAACGGAATTGTGCTGATTGCTTACCTTTATCATATATACCTCAACTGTTGTCCGAGTCATACAAAAAACAAATCAAGTCAATCAAATCAAAATAAGCTTTATTGGCAGGACCAAATACATTTTAGCATTGCCAAAGCATATGGGGAGGAGGGTGGGTAGTGGGACATATATATGGGGGGAATGGGCAAGTCCATGGACATTATCAGGGGTAAGGGATAATGTGAAATGGGATGGGGGCGAGTCCGTGTTGGGGATTTATAAGTCCGGGATCTCTCATGTTCCTCTCAGTCTGTGACAATCTGAATCTTTCATTAAGAAATCGTTGGCCATTTTACTTCGGAATTCGCATCTAAAGCATTCAATGACACTGCTGCAGCAAGCTGAATTGCTGCGCTGCAGCAATTCAGCAGCTGCTGAGGTATGGAACGGGGCTCAGGCTTATCCAGCCCTGTGGCAGCTGCCATCTTGAAATTTTCTTTGACCGCCTGAAGATCCACTTATTTAACCGGGGGGGGGGGCAAAAAAGGCTGCTCTCATGGAGCAAGGGTTACCCAGGACTCGAGGTCCGGCAAAACAAATACTTATCTATAACTGTGTAATGCATACAAATATCAGCAAACCTCTTTTTTTTTTTTTAAAAAAAAAAAGTACCTCACAAGACGTACCCTTCTCTGAGGGAGCCGCCATCTTTGAATCTTCTTTGACCTGAAACTCTACTTATCTCACCAAGGGACACAAAGAATGCAGTTCCACTGATGATACGTAAGCCAGAAGATCCAGGAAAATACATATATGTGTACTTTTTTCAGTTAATAATTAAATAACTAAAACCTTGTGAGACCTGAGCGGGCCCCTACTGCAGAGCAAGCCACTAGTACTGTTGCTCGTTCTCAGGAGCCTCACAAACCCCCCTTCTCACTATTCGTCTACAGCAGGGCTCAAAATATCAAGTCCCAAGCTACTAACAGGACATAAGTTACTCGCCACCAGTTGCTCCACCAAACCCCTACCCAGCCCTTAACTCTGCCCCTAAACACACCCCCTTAAATTATCTTATGAAATACACTGTTAAAGGTTTTGTTTAGAATAAAGTTACAAAAATAACATTATTACCCAAACATCAGACTCCATGTATACCTAGTCATCAGAGCACAGTGTGAGCAGAGCGAGTAGGCAGAGAAGCTCCTCTCCACCCCCTGCCAGTGACAGAGACGAGCTGGGTCAGGTTAGGCAGCTGATCCCTGCCACCATACAGCCTGGTTAAGGGGGGCTGCACGGTGGCACCGCTGGAATACACAGCACAAAATAATTTATTGTGCTGCGTGTGTGTGCATTTCCACTCGCCCTCACTTAATTTCCACTCGCCAAATGCGAGTAGGCGAGTGGAAATTTTGAGCCTGGTCTACAGGGTCATCCAGACGTGGACCCCTTGCTTGGTGTGCCTAGAGGGGTGTCAGTTATACCCTCCTGTAATGGCACATACAAGCTAAAACTTTGTGAGACCTGAGCGGGCCCCTACCGCAGATCAAGCCACTAGTGCTGTTGCTTGTTCTCAGGATCTTCACAAACCCCCCTTCTCCTCAATAATTAAATAATAGCTCTTTGCACCTCTCCTGCCTTACCCGTGGCCTGTGGGAGTCGCCATCTTGAAATCCTGATGATTGGTCATTTGAAAATATTGACCAGTAAAGAGGTAGCCATATAAGATTTTTAGGTTGCCATGGTGACACGGAAAGTAGGTGGACAGTCTAAACCTGAATACGTATAATGTATTTGTTGTAGGGTATTTCAAAGGCTTCTGTTCAGCAGATGATACAGTGTAGGTATAGAAAGGGAAAGCATTCTTGGATGCTCTCTGCCTGTTATCCCCAGAGGCTGTTTGACCTTGAGATCATTAATGTCTTTAAAAGTATCTGTATTCCAGTTTGTGATTTATTGTTATTGTGACAGTAATTCCATTAGATCAACAACAGATCATTACGTTCATTTTCTCCCTCACAGAAATAACCGTTGCCAAGGCTCCCAAACACTAATTCAAGCTTTCCACTTTTACTGCCCATTTATGCAAAGATCGAAAAATGCTGAGTATTTAAACAAAATCCACCGTGCGTCGAAAAAAATACCAGGAATGTTTTAACACATCAGTAAAACAAGCGTTCGCTATATACAATGTATACTCCGGTTAGCATTGCACCAGCAACAAAAAGAGGTCTTTAAAACAGCATTAAATCTGAAAAAGCACATTAAAAATATTGCATAATACTCAAAAAAAGGGTTTTCATCTCGGGTCGTGTCAGGTTTAAATCTGATTTCAGTTCACAGTTTACTAGGTAAGCCCCTCCCTAATACAGGGGTCAGCAACTTTGGCTCATAGATGTTTTGGAACTACATTTCCCTTGAGTCTCTGACAGTCTAATGAGTAACTGATCATGGGAGATGTAGACCCAAAACATCTGGAGGGCCAAGGTTACCGACCCTTGCCCTAATTGTTATTGACCATAGGCGTGCGCACAGGGTGTACAGGGGTCTTCTACACGCTGCGAGGTGGCATTTTTCATGGACTGCCCATAAGCATGAATAAATTATACATGTCCAGGAAAACAAGGCAGATCTGGCAACTCTCTTCCCAACCCTGGTCCTCAAGTCCCCCTAACAGGCAAGATTTTAACCCCTTTAATACCAAATGATTTTCCAAAAAAAACATTGTCAGAAACCAGTGGTTTTTGGAAAAATCTTTTTAAAATTAATTATACAGTAAGAAATATTTGGGCATATTCCCAGTGTATTTCTTACTGTAATAATATATTTGGCCAGTAGATGGTGCCATCTGCTGTCAAATTGAGTTACAGTTGCAGCTCGTGTTCCCTGCATTGGCTGCTGAATGTCCCATGTCAGGGCATTCTTCAGCCGATTATACACAGTTTTAGCTCTTTGGGCATTATGCCCACAGGGCTAAAACTTTGGGGACACCTTCTGCAGCACAAAAGCAAACGAAGGTCGTTGGCAGCAAATTAATTTAATTTGCTTTTGAGCTGCAGATCGAGACATTTCAATACTGAGCACAGGATGGTGCCTATGAAGCCCGAGATATCTCGATCTCGGTAGTGAAGGGGTTAAGGGTCACCTTGGGGAAATGTAGACTGAATCCTGCAATCACTAAGCAGCAAATCATGTCACCTGTGTTGTGCTTAAGCTATCCTGCAAACCTGGCCTGTTACGGGGTCCTGAGGACATGGTTGAGATACGTTGCTGTAGTGGAATGTTACATTAACTGATAAAAATAATTTGCAATAAATTAAAAAGCCAGTATATATCGCTTTCAATTCTTTTCTTTTTTTTCCTTTAAGATTTCAAGCTATTGATAATAGAACGCTCGCACTTTATGTTACAGAACCACGTCACCCCCAATAACTCAGATATTTTGTGTGTAGCAATATTTGGCTGCGTTGCGCGAGCTGCGCACCCCCCAGTATATACTGCAGTTCTCATCGCAATCACTTTTCCCCAGACAATTTTCCAGTTTTCTTCGCTTTCTGCATTGTGCTTGAATAAATATATACATTGGGGTTTGTCATTGCTGTGTATATGTGTAAAGGTTGTGTTACTGTGGTAACTGGTTGAACACATCAATTCACCATTTCCTATTTGTCATATTCGCCTTAGGGGCGATTAACCCTTCCGGGAGGCGGACGCATGGCTGATCTATACGCTGTGTGACTGTTGACGCTGTTGATCCGACGCCTGCCTCTGAGGCTAGGGTCAGACTAACGCATTTTTCACGTTGTCCGTGAAAATGTGCGTTCGAAGAATGGACGTATTTTTTCACGGAATACGCAATAGCGTCATACTATGCGCAGTTTCATCCGTGATTTTGTAGGGATCATCAATAAAACACTTCTTGCATCTGGACGTTATGTTGGCCGGACATTAGCAGCGTCTGATGTCTCCAATTCACTCACACACGCCGCTAGCGGACGCAGCGCACTCTGTACGTCAGTACTAGTGGTTTAACGTTCTCGAAAAAATGCGTTAATTTTCCACTTGCGTTGCGCGGCCGGACTTTTGTGCGACCGTACTTCGTATATTGGCCGTCATTGCCCGGCATCTGCTGCTAGTGCGGCCGTGATTAAGTGCGCCAGAACGCGCATTCGCACTGCCTCAGTCTGACCCTAGCCTTAAGGCTAGGGTCAGACGAACGCAGTGCGAACGCGCGTGCAGCCGCACTTTATCACGGCCGTAGTAGCAGCAAATGACGGGCAATATACAAAGTACGACCCGAAGCGGCAAACAAACGCATTTTTTCGAGAACGAGATACCGCTAGTACTGACGTACAGAGTGCACTGCGTCCACTAGCGGCGTGTGTGCGTGATTAGGAGACGTCAGACGCTGCTAATGTCCGGCCAATATAACGTCCAGACGCAAAAAGTGTTTTATTGATGATCGGTACAAAATCACGGACGAAAATGCGCATCGTATGACCGCTATCGCGTATTCCGTGAAGAAATCCGTCCATTCATTTGAACGCACTTTTTCACGGAACGACGCGAAAAATGCGTTCGTCTGACCCTAGCCTTAAATTTAAAATTAACCACTTAATGTACTTCGCAGATAAAGACCACCTCCCTCCAGATGTGACGTTTTTGTATGTAGTGCACTATTGTTTGTTTTTTTGTTGTTGTTTTTTTTACGGGATGTATTTATTAAAACATTACTCAAATAATTTTATGAAAAAAATATATGAATTAATCATTACTAGGGATGAGCCGAACACCCCCGAGTTCGGTTCGTATTCGAACCCGAACTTTCCAAATGTTCGAATCCGAACTCGAACTCGAACTCAATACAAGTCAATGGGGCTGAAAATTCGGTTTTTAGAGTGCCCTCCAAGCGGGCATATATGCTAGATATTTGCCATAAAAGGTGTATGGGGGTCCAGGTAGTGCCCTGGGGGACAGGAAACAAGGACAAAAAGTTTTAAAAAAAACGTTTTTAAAGGGACAGTGAGTTTTCCATGAAATAAGGGTTAAAAATAAAAATGAAAAATTCCTTCAAATATCGTGCCTAGGAGGTCCCCACCTGCCCGTGAAGTGGCGGATTTCTAGGATGTATAGAAACACTTAAAAACAAAAACATTACGTTTAAAATGACGGTAAATGCTTTTCCTTTAATCTATCCATAAATAACTGCTTGGGGCGGCAGTCTGTATGAAAAGAGGAGACATTTTCGGACACGTAGAAAAAGTTTAGTGATTTTTTGGCTAAATTATTGTGAAACTTATGCAGGCTTTGGATGAAAGTAACAATAGGTGCTTTAAAATTGGTCCTTTAGCGTCGGCAACAGTGCCGTCACACCGTAACCCCTCTGAGGATATGAATCTGATACAGGCGTCAGTGGCAGTGCACCCAAATATTGTGCTTTTGGTGCCAGGCCTGCAAGTACTATCATACAGTAACCCCTCTGTAGTATTGTGGAAGAATGCAGGGGTGGACCATGTGGTCCTATATTAAAAAGATATGAATCTGGTAAAGGCGTCAGTGCACCCAGATATTGTGCTTTTGGTGCCAGGCCAGCAAGTGCATTCATACAGTAACCCCTCTGTGGTATTGTGGAAGAGTGCAGAGTTGGACCCTGCGGTTCAAAAAATTAAAATGATATAAATATGGCACAGGCATCAGTGCAGCCAAATATTGTGCCTTTCATGGCAGCAAGTGCATTCACACCGTAACCCTTTTGTGGTATTGTGGAAAAGTGCAGGGTTGGACCCTGCGGTTCAAAAAATTAAAATGATATAAATCTGGCACAGGCATCAGTGCAGCCAAATATTGTGCCTTTCATGGCAGCAAGTGCATTCACACCGTAACCCTTTTGTGGTATTGTGGAAGAGTTCAGTGCTGGAGGTTTTGTGAATGCAGAAGACATCCCGATCTATTCCGTTACGTCAGCATCAGGGGATTGATAACTGCTAATCCAGGACTGATTCATTTTTATAAATGTCAGCCAGTCTACAGAGTCGGTGGACAGACGCACTCTTTTGTCTGTGACAAAACCTCCAGCGGCACTGAACGTCCTTTCAGAAAGCACGCTGGATGAAGGGCAACCTAGTATCTGCATAGCATATTGGCTAAATTCAGGCCAGTGATCCAATCTCAACACCCAGTAAGCCAGTGGATCATCTGCTGGAAAGGTATCCAGGTCTGCCCTTCCCCTAGGTAGTCCTGCACCATATGGTGAAGACGCTGGCAATGGGTTCCTACATTTGACGTCCATGGGCGTCGTGGACTAAAAAAAATTAAAAATGCATCTGTCAAGCGGCCCTGGCCTTCGCCACTATTCCTCTGATCATCCGCAGCCTCAGAAGCACGTGTGTCATCACTTGGTAACCTACCAGTGCCTGGAAAGGTGTTACACAAGTGTCGCTTTAGAGCGTCCTCAAGTTTTTTCATCCTGTGCTCCCTCTGTGCGGGCAGGATGAGCTCTGCAACTTTCCCCTTGTATCGTGGATCAAGAAGGGTTGCCAACCAGTAATGATCCCTCTCCTTATAGCACGAATCCTGGGGTCCTTTAGCAGGCTTTGCATTATAAGGGAGCCCATGCAGCGTAGGTTGGAGGTGGCATTAGCTTCCGAGTCTTCCTGGTCAATGAGGAAGACCCCATCGTGCACTTCCTCCTCCCAGCCACGCACTAGCCCTTGTGTTTCTGGGCACACAAAACCCTCCCTTGAGGAATCCCCACCTTCAATGCCCCCACTACTTAAATATTCCTCCTCATCCTCATCCTCCTCCTGTCTGATCTGAGTAGGACCCGCTGGAATACTGTCTGCAGAAAGACTGGGGCCTTCAGAGCTAGGGAAGGCCTCCTCTTCCTCCCGCTGCTCTGCCTCTAGAGCCACATCTATAATTCCCTGCAGAGTGTGCTCCAGCAGGAACACTAAAGGAATTGTGTCACTGATGCAGGCACTGTCCCTGCTCACCATCCTCGTTGCCTCCTCAAATGGTGACAGTACAGTGCATGCATCCTTGATCATCAGCCACTGCGGGGGGGAAAAAAAGCAAGTTGACCTGAACCTGTCCTTGTGCCATACTCACACAGGTACTCGTTGATGGCCCTCTGCTGCTTGTGCAGACGCTGCAGCATTGCTAATGTCAAATTCCACCTGGTGGGCATGTCACAGATCAGACGGTTTGTGGGAAGGTGGAATTCTCTTTGAATTTCTGCCAGGCGAACGCTTGCTGGGAATGACCGTCTGAAGTGGCTGCAGACTTTTCTGGCCTGGATGAGAAGCTCTGGCAGCCCTGGGTACTTGGTTAGGAAACACTGTACCACCAGATTTAGGACGTGTGCTAGGCATGGTACATGTGTCAATTTTCCCTTGCGTAGGGCGGAGAGAAGGTTGCTGCCATTATCGCAGACGATCATTCCCAGCTCAAGCTGGCGTGGTGTTAACCATCTCTGCACCTGCCCATGCAGAGCTGACAAAATTTCTGACCCGGTGTGGCTCCTGTCCCCTAAACAAACCAGCTCAAGCACAGTATGGCATCTTTTTGCTTGAGCCATTGCGTAGACCCTATCAGGCGTCGGTTTAACTACCACTTCGCCAGAGACAGAGGAGGAGGAGGAGGAGGAAGAGGTGGTGGTGGTGGAGCAGACAGACCTCATACAAGCAGCTTTCTGGAGGTGTGGTGGATGAACAAGCTCCAGCACAGAGCCCTGTCTTGGATCCCTCCCAGCTGCAATCAGAGTTACCCAGTGTGCCATGAAGGAAATGTAACAACCCTTTCCATGCTTGCTGGCCCACGTGTCTAAAGTCACATGCACCTTGCTGCTGACTGCCTTTCCCAATGACTCGATAACATTGTCTTCCACGTGCTGGTATAGTGCTGGAATGGCCTTGCGTGAAAAGTAATGGCGTTTTGGAACCTGCCACTGTGGTACAGCACATTCAGCAAATTCACGGAAGGGAGCAGAGTCCAACAGCTGGAAAGGCAGCAGCTGCAATGCGAGTAATTTTGCTAAGCTGGCATTTAGATGCTGTGCTTTGGGATGGTTTAGGGACTATATTTTTTCTTACGCTGCAGCAGCTGCGGCAACGTAATCTGACTGCGTAAATCTTCAGCTGATGGGATGCTGTCACATTGTGAGGAAGGACCTGGTGCATCCATTACTGTAGCATCATCCCTGTCAGTGGAGGTTGTAGGCAATGACATGGCAGGACATACAGTGGGGGTAGAGACAGATGAGGAGGAGGAGGAGGACCTACGCAAAGTTTTGTGCCAACGGGATGTGTGGCAGGAGATCAAATGTCTCCTCAAGCACGTGGTACCCAAGTGTCTGGTGTCTTTCCCACGCTTAAGCCTCATCTGACATAGATTACAAATAGCAATGGTGGGGTCTGCTGCACATTTCTTAAAGAACTCACAGCAGAGTTCCTGCGTGTGTGCTGTGAGACAACAGCGTTCTGCACTGGAGCAGCTCTGACATCTGATGCCTTGGACTGACTAGTTCTACGGTTGGTCATAGAGGATGTTGTGCCTCGTGTTTGCTGTGCCTCCTCCTCCTCACTTGATTCCTCTGTTCGATCTGGCACCCAGGTGGAGTCAGTGACCTCATCATCAATGTCATCTTCACCCCCTATCTCCTCGTCACTGGAGCCAATTTGGCAGGATGCTGCAGCTGCTGGGGCAACATGAGTGCCAGTTATTTGCGTGTCATCACTGACACCCCCTTCCTCTAGGTTGATTATACTCCCTTCCTCAACCTCAGAGATTGAATCAGAGCACTGTACTTGCTGCGCATCCTCAAGCAGCATGTCCCTGTCATTGTAGTCAAACAATTCAGCTGACTCCTCCGTGTGTGGTAGCGAGGCTACGGCAGGAGTAGCTGTGGACATGGAGGCTGCATTAGATGCTTTGGCAGCTGAGGTGGACTGTAAAGAACTACAAGCCTGGCTTGTAGAGGACTCGGAGGACGAGGATGACCTAGTTAGCCAATCCACCAAATCCTCTGTATGTTGCTGCTGCTTAAGAAGACGGCCAGCACCAGTTAGAAAGAACAAGCGTGCCCCTGCAGAGGATGCACCACGTCCACCATGACCAGAGGCACAGCCTCCCGACACAGGGGCTGCTTGCCCTCTTATCTGTGTCTGGGAGCGTCTGCCTGTCCTTTTTGTTCTTTCAGACATGGTGAGTGATACATAGATTAAATATATACAGAACTCTGATTGAACTCTGGTTTAAAGATTAAAGATTTACAGAACTCTGGTATAACTCAGTGAGACACCCTGATAGCTGGCAGCCAGTGACAAGACACAGATTACAATTCCCTCCTATAAATCAGTGTGACCCCCTGATGGGTGGCAGTGAGAAGCCACAGATTACAATTCGCATAAATCTGCTAGAAGTATGTGGGACCCCCTGATGGGTGGCAGTGAGAAGCCACAGATTACAAGTCTCAGAAGCCTCCTATAAATCAGTGTGACCCCTTGATGGGTGGCAGTGAGAAGCCACAGATTACAAGTCTCAGAAACCTCCTATAAATCAGTGAGACCCCCTGATGGGTGGCAGCCAGTGAAAACACACGGATTATAACAATTCCCAAATATTTTGTAGAAATTAGTGACCCCCAAAATACTTGCTGGGAGTGACAAGAGACAGATCACCTCAATTCCCAGATATTTAGTAAAAATTAGTGACCCCCCAAAATACTGCGTGGTACGGGCTGTGTGACAAGACACAGATCACCTCAATTCCCAAATGTTTTGTAGAAATTAGTGACCCCCAAAATACTTGCTGGCAGTGATAAGACACAGAAGATCACCTCAATTCCCAAATGTTTTGTAGAAATTTGTGACCCCCAAAATACTTGCTGGCACAGTGACAAGACACACATCACCTCAATTCCCAGATATTTGGTAGAAATGAGACCCCCCAGACCCCCCAGTAGCGTGGCAGACCCGGCAGTAAGAACACACAACAACAATCTCCTATGAAATCTCCTCTCAAATGCGTGCAGAAGCGCTGCGTGGAAAACTTATATAGTGTGCTGCGGGACTTAGCTCTGTGAGCCCATGATTGGGCAAATTTAAGCCCAATCAGGACTCTGAGCCGTGATTGGCATAGTGTTGAACCTGTCTTGCACCAGACCTGTGGTCAGGTGCAAGGCTGTAGCCAATTACGAGCTTCAGGCCAGTGGGAAAGTCCATTGTGGTGCATTGTGGTCGATCATGCGGCGAACACCCGGAAATGTTTGGAGTTCGTGAGCAGACCAAACAGGCTAAGTTCGGTCCGAACTCCGAACCGAACAGCTCATCCCTAATCATTACATAGAAAAAATATTTTAGAGAGTGTCACTGGTCCAAATTCAAGGCTATTCTGGGCCTTTCAAGGTGACTTCACGACCTATCGGGGCCAATTTTGTAAACAAAGGGGTTATTCAAAGAGCGCTGAATTTGCCACCGGATTACGCCGAACGGTGCAATTTCGTGGCAGTTCGTCTATACAGAAAGCTGCCAATTCTCCAAATATTGGCAAATTGACAGCAAAATACGGTGCAGTTCGGTGATTTTCGGCGGCAGTGAAATTGTCCCATAGAGAAGTAATGGTTAATCTATTCAGATAATGCTGAAATGTTGGCGAAATGCCCTGATTTTCATTGCTTTCGTCCGACAGGTTTAAACAGTTGAATCCCATAGGTTTCAATGTAAAAAAATTCCTGTTTCTAGTCAACCATTTATTCTTTTCATTTGCAGCAAAAAGTCTTATTTATTTTTTAGGCATTTGTCGTGATTTTTTTCGACAAAATTTTTTATTCCAATTTTTCTCTTTTCTTTTTTTTAATTATTATTATTTTTTTATTTTTTTTTACAGTCTGTTACAGCCCCATTAATTATATTTTATAGGACTTTTTTTATTATTTCCATGCATTTTCATTGTTTTAAACGCCTTTCAAAAATTGCTTTGTTTTATCCCAGTTCAGCGGCATTCGGCGGTCTGTTCGACGTCATTTGGCAGTTCGGAGGCTGCGTGATCCTTTACAGTGATCCTTCACTTGGCCCTGTAGCTGCTATGGAGATGGAGATACAGTGGTCCAAATACCCATCAATGCAGACATACAGGGTTATTCAAAGAGAATCGAAAAGTCACGCACGTTCGGTGACTTTGCGTTCTCTTCAATTCGGTTCGATTGGCGATCCCATTTCGGCGACCCTGCGGTGTATTCAGCAAGCACCACAGGGTCTCCGAATTGCAGGGAAAGGTCGCCGCAAACCCGCCGAAAACTCACTGCAAAACGAGGGCGAACGCACACCAAAACCCGCAAAAACATCTGGATTAACCCGGCGAAAACGCCAGAAAAACCCGAGCAGGAGCCGATCACACGCGGCACAGCCGCCGGAAAGAAACCCGACACCGCATATGAGTGCAGTGAATAAATTACAAAAACAGTTTGCTTGAATGTTTGAAAAGTGAAACGCTGTTTGCAAAGAAACTACTGAGCGAAAATGTCTGAACTTTACATATAAGATCCAATGATTGATAATAAAAAGGGCTGTTACAGAAAAAATAAGTAAAGTAAAAAAAAAAAAAAAATCAGAATTTTTCTTAAAAACAAAATCTCGAAAAATGCTTAAAAAATCTATAAATAAAGAGACTCTTTACTGCAGAATATTATAATGATCGGTTTATTAGATATTGAATTAAAATGGGAATATTTTTAACATTGAAGCCTATGGGATTCGCCTGAATAAACCTGCCGAATTAAACCACCGAATGGCAGGGCATTTCGGAACCTTTCACTGCTGGTTTTTGTTCTCTGAATAGACGAAGCATTGCTTCACTATGGGGAATTCACTGCCCTCGAACAGGCACCGTATGTGCAGGCAATTCGCCAGGATTTGGCGAATTGCCTGCTCTCTGGATAGCCGAAAGGCCAAGAAAGGTAACCGAACGCTGATTTTCAGCGTTCGGTTACCTTTCGGCAGCCATTCGGATCTCTTTGAATAACCCCAATAGTTATCCTTTCTCTGAGCCTATTCTGGTGCATGGGCCTGGAGCTGCTGCTCCGTCAGCCTCGATGTTAAGGCTAGGGTCAAATGAACGCATTATTTGCAGCGACCGTCAAAAAGTGCGTCCGGACGCATTGACGTATTTTTTCACGGAATGCGCGAAAACGGTCATACGATGCGCATTTTTGTGCGTGATTTTTTACGGATCCAAACCAGGAAACTTTGGGTGTCTGGACGTTATGTTGGCCGGACATGAGCAGAGTCTGATGTCTCCTAATAATGCATTCGCCGCTATGCCGCCGCAGCGCACTCTGTACGTCAGTACTAGCGGTTCTGCGTTCTCGAAAAAATGCTTTCATTTTCCACTTGCGTTGCGCGGCCGGACTTTCGTGCGGCCGTACTTTGTATATTGGCCGTCATTGTGCGTCATTTGCTGCTACTGCAGACGTGATTAAGTGCGCCTAAATGCACATTAAAAGCGCGCTAATCTGACCCCAGCCTAATCTGGCCCTGTTGGGAGGTATACCCACTGACACCGCAGCAACCTGTGCTAAACTCCAAAACCTATGGGTCCACTTCAAGAACATGTTTGCATTCAACAATACAGAAAATCAGCTCAAGGAAACATAGAAACATAGAATATGTCGGCAGGGCCGGTGCTAGACTATTTTGCTCCCTAGGCAAGACCAGCTGCTTGCGCCCCCCCCCAGCATAAAATTGTTAACTGTTGAAATGCAGGGGGAACACTCACACTCTGCGTGCGAGGGGGCGGAACACTCTGTGCATGGAGACACACACTCACTGTGCACGGGGACACACATGGACGTTCGGTGCCCATCTTACCCGTCTGCTGGTCGGGCCTAGGATCGGTCTGTGCCTCTTTCTTTCCTCTGCCTCTTCCTTTCTTTCCTCTGCACTCTGTGCCTCTTTCTTTTGCCTCTTTCTTTCTTCTGTGCCTCTTTCTTTCCTCTGCCTCTTCCTTTCTTTCCTCTGCCTCTTCCTTTCTTTCCTCTGCACTCTGTGCCTCTTTCTTTCGCCTTTTCTTTCATCTGCCTCTTTCTTTCTTTTGCCTCTTTCTTTCTTCTGTGCCTCTTTCTTTCCTCTGCCTCTTCCTTTCTTTCCTCTGCACTCTGTGCCTCTTTCTTTCACCTTTTCTTTCATCTGCCTCTTTCTTTCTTTTCCTTTCATCTGCCTCATTCTTTCTGCACTCTGCCTTATTCTTTCTGCCCTCTGCCCTCTTTCTTTCTTTCTTTCTTTCTTTCTTTCTTTCTTTCTTTCTTTCTTTCTTTCTTTCTTTCTTTTTCTTTCTTTCTTTCTTTCTCTTTCTTTCTTTCTTTCTTTCTTTCTCTGTGCCTCTTTCTTTCCTCTGCCTCTTCTTTTCTTTCCTCTGCACTCTGTGCCTCTTTCTTTCACCTTTTTCTTTCTTTTGCCTCTTTCTTTCTTTCCTCTGCCTCTTCCTTTCTTTCATCTGCCTCTTCCTTTCTTTCATCTGCCTCTTCCTTTCTTTCATCTGCCTCTTCCTTTCTTTCATCTGCCTCTTCCTTTCTTTCATCTGCCTCATTCTTTCTGCACTCTGCCTCATTCTTTCTGCACTCTGCCCTCTGTGCCTCTTTCTTTCTTTCTTGCCTCTATCTTTCTTTCACCTCTGGTGGCACCCGCACGTCACCATAAGACGCCCACCTTCTGCCCCACTAGTGGGGGTCGGCTTTGCGAGCCGTCACTGCCAGCAACATGAGAAACACAATGAGGAGCGGGTACAATAATGGAACCTGGGTTGGAGCCGGCTGCGCCCCTAGTTGGCAGTGCGCTCTAGGCGGTTGCACCGGCCCTGTATGTCGGCAGGGAAGAACCTTTCGGCTCATCTAGTCTGCCCAATTACATGGATACTTTACCTGGATTTATCTTTTGTTTAGGATCGCCTTATGCCTATCCCATGCCTGCTTAAATTCAATCACTGTTTAGCCTCTACCACTTCTACTGGAAGCCTGTTCCATGTATCCACCACCCTATCAGTAAAAGCAAAAAAAGGGAAGGTAACGGTGTAATAATATGTATGGAACATGATGAATTAAATATATAAAACAGAATATATATATATATATTCTCTTGCACTCTTGCACTCACAGACTTCCGCAGACTCGGCTGCCCGCCGGTGTTTAGCTCAACGAGAACACAGGCGATAGTAAGAAGCCAGCACTCCAGGGTGTTCATTAAAAGAAAATAAACTTTATTAAATCAAACAAGAAATGGTCTAATCTAGTCTGACTATTACATAATTTTTAGTTTGATTTAATAAAGTTTATTTTCTTTTAATAAAGAGTGCTGGCTTCTTACTATAATATATATATATATGTGTGTGTGTGTTTCTGTGTATTATATAAACACTGTTCAAATGGAAAAGAGAGAATTCTTTGCTTTCGTTTGATCTTTTTGAAGCACATACAGTATGTGGTGTTTTTGTGTGTCTCGTTTTTCTTTCACTTGAATCTGTCTAATTCGTTTTAACATGTTTATATGTTTTTGGAAGGCACTAGCCTCTTTGCGTGCTAGGTTATCTGTTTGCTCTGCTGCTGCCCTTTAAGTTACCTATCAGTTAAGTGTGCTGCAACATCCGGCTAATCCGCATTCCATGGAAAAGAAAAACCTCTTGGCTGTCCTATCTCTTGGAGACACACACAGAGAGATCTGACGTGATATTTTTTCAGAATCCATACTGGATACATAGAAAGGAAAACGCACAATGCATCCAAACGTGTATAATATATATACAGTATCTCACAGAAGTGAGTACACACCTCCCATTTTTGTAAATATTTTATTATATCTTTTCATGTGACGACACTGAAGAAATGACACTTTGTTACAATGTAAAGCAGTGCATGTACAGCTTGTATAACAGTGTAAATTTACTATCCCCAAAATAACTCAATACACACAGCCATTAATGTCTAGACCGCTGCCAACAAAAGCGACTACACCCCTAGGTGAAAATCTCCAAATTGGGCCCAATTAGCCATTTTCCCTCCCCGGAGTCATGTGACTTGTTAGTGTTACAAAGTCTCAGATGTGAATGGGGAGCATGTGTGTTAAATTTGGTGTTATCCCTCTCACTCTCTCATACTGGTCCCTGGAAGTTCAACATAAAGATGGCCGAGGCTATAAGAAGATGGCTAAGACCCTGAAACTGAGGTGCAGCATGGTGGCCAAGACCCTGAAACTGAGCTGCAGCACGGCAACCAAGACCCTGAAACTGAGCTGCAGCACGGCAACCAAGACCCTGAAACTGAGCTGCAGCACGGTGGCCAAGACCCTGAGCTGCAGCATGGCGACCAAGACCTGGAAACTGAGCTGCAGCACGATGACCAAGACCGTGAAACTGAGCTGCAGCACAGTGACCAAAACCCTGAAACTGAGCTGCAGCATGGTGACCAAGACCCTGAAACTGAGCTGCAGCACGGTGACCAAGACCCTGAAACTGAGCTGCAGCACGATGACCAAGACCCTGAAACTGAGCTGCAGCACGGTGACCAAGACCCTGAAACTGAGCTGCAGCACGGCGACCAAGACCCTGAGCTGCAGCACCGTGACCAAGTCCCGGAAACTGAGCTGCAGCACGATGACCAAGACCTGAAAACTGAGCTGCAGCACGGTGGCCAAGACCCTGAGCTGCAGCACGATGACCAAGACCCTGAAACTGAGCTGCAGCACGGTGGCCAAGACCCTGAAACTGAGCTGCGGCACGGTGGCCAAGACCCTGAAACTGAGCTGCGGCACGGTGGCCAAGACCCTGAAACTGAGCTGCAGCACGGTGGCCAAGACCCTGAAACTGAGCTGCGGCACGATGACCAAGACCCTGAAACTGAGCTGCGGCACGGTGGCCAAGACCCTGAAACTGAGCTGCAGCACTGTGGCCAAGACCCTGAAACTGAGCTGCAGCACTGTGGCCAAGACCCTGAAACTGAGCTGCAGCACGGTGGCCAAGACCCTGAAACTGAGCTGCAGCACGGTGGCCAAGACCCTGAAACTGAGCTGCAGCACGGTGGCCAAGACCCTGAAACTGAGCTGCAGTACGGTGGCCAAGACCCTGAAACTGAGCTGCAGCACGGTGGCCAAGACCCTGAAACTGAGCTGCAGCACGGTGGCCAAGACCCTGAAACTGAGCTGCAGTACGGTGGCCAAGACCCTGAAACTGAGCTGCAGCACGGTGGCCAAGACCCTGAAACTGAGCTGCAGTACGGTGGCCAAGACCCTGAAACTGAGCTGCAGCACGGTGGCCAAGACCACACAGCGTTTTAACAGGACAGGTTTCACTCAGAACAGGCCTCGTCATGGTCGACCAAAGAAGTGCTCAGCGTCATATCCAAAGGTTGTCTTTGGAGAATAGACGTATGAGTGCTGCCAGCATTGCTGCAGAGGATGAAGGGGTGGGGGGTCAGCCTGTCAATGCTCAGACCAAACGCCGCACACTGCATCAAATTACTCTGCATGGTTGTCGTCCCACAAGGAGGCCTCTTCTAAAGATGATACACAAGAAAGCCCGCAAAAAGTTTGGTGTCCTGTGGTCTGACGAGACCAAGATTAACTTATTTGGCTCAGATGGTGTCAAGTGTGTGTGGTGGCAACCAGGTGAGGAGTACAAAGACAAGTGTGTCTTGCCTACAGTCAAGCATGGTGGTGGGAGTGTCATGGTCTGGGGCTGCATGAGTGCTGCCGGTACTGGGGAGCTACAGTTCATTGTGGGAACCCTGAATGTCAACATGTACTGTGACATACTGAAGCAGAGCATGATCCCCTCCCTTTGGAGACTGGGCCGCAGGGCAGTATTCCAACAGGATAACGACCCCAAACACACCTCCAAGACGACTGCTGCCTCGCTAAAGAAGCTGAGGGTAAATGTGATGGACCAGGGACAATACTACAATACACCATAATACACCACAACGGTAAATCAATATTTCACAGATACAGGTGGAATAATGTCACTTTATAATTAACTGCCATGTTTTTGGTTGACATCGGAATGTTGACTCGTTAAGCGAGCAGAGTGATTATTAATGTCATTTTAGCTGCAGATTGGGTAAGCTTCATTCTTAGCATTCATAAAACATGTGCAGTGCCTTTCGTTAGGGCGTTCACTCTCATAACATTTATAAATTACTAACTAGAATGCAGCTACTTATTATATAATGGCTAAAGAAACGTTCTACCTACTGAATAACCGCGCTCATCTCTCTACATTACAGTTACAAGTTTATATAAAGCGCTAACAGGTTAACCACTCTCACCTTGCAGTCCTCCCCTCCTGTTTCTCACCCTCCCCCATCTAGATTGTAATTTCCCACGGGAATAGGGCCCTCAATTCCTCCTGCATCTGTTTGTTGCAATATTGACTTGCATTTTTTTTGGTGTGTTGTAGAATTTATTTGTTTATAAAGTATTTTACCAGGATTGTATCGTCTTTACCCATTGTACCTTTTGTACATCGCTGCAGAATGTGTTGGCACTTAATAAATAAAAATAATAATAAAATATACAGTCGTTACAGAAATAGAAAGTAAGAAATGCAAGATATTAAAAAACTCAAATATACAGATTAACAGAAAATAAATATGTAGGAAATATAGTCACTATGTTACATGTTTACAGGTGCATTCTGTATATAGTCACTATGTTACATGTTTACAGGTACATTCTGTATATAGTCACTGTGTTACATGTTTACAGGTGCATTCTGTATATAGTCACTGTTTTACATGTTTACAGGTGCATTCTGTATATAGTCACTATGTTACATGTTTACAGGTGCATTCTGTATATAGTCACTGTGTTACATGTTTACAGGTGCATTCTGTATATAGTCACTATGTTACATGTTTACAGGTTCATTCTCTATATAGTCACTGTGTTACATGTTTACAGGTGCATTCTGTATATAGTCACTATGTTACATGTTTACAGGCGCATTCTGTATATAGTCACTGTGTTACATGTTTACAGGTGCATTCTGTATATAGTCACTATGTTACATGTTTACAGGTGCATTCTGTATATAGTCACTATGTTACATGTTTAAAGGTGCATTCTGTATATAGTCACTGTGTTACATGTTTACAGGTGCATTCTGTATATAGTCACTGTGTTACATGTTTACAGGTGCATTCTGTATATAGTCACTGTTACATGTTTACAGGTGCATTCTGTATTGAGGTATGTTAATAGGGAGCTCATAAGTGACTTTAGACTGGGGGAAGATTTGATGGCGTCTGGGAGGTTATTCCATATTTGTGGTGCTCTGTAGGAAAATGAGGATCAAGACACTTTCTATTTGTATTGCGGTATTGTAAGTAAGGTGCTGGTCTTGGATCGGAGGTTATAGGATGAGGGAACTGCAGGGGAAAGCAGTCTATTCAGGTAGGGTGGTAGCTTCCCAGAAATGCTCTTAAACACCAGGGGCCACATTACATACTTGGTGCTAACGTTAGCGCTCACCTGCGTGAGCACTAACATTAGCCCAAGTAGTTAGCGTTTGGATTGAACTATGCGTTAACGGATTAAGTAATCTGTTTGCGTTTGGTACCTTGCGCTCCTCTGCACGAGGTTACTGTACTTTGCCCTCCCCATGTTAAGTATAGGGAGCGCAAAGTGTTAATCAGTGTTAGGATTATAAAGTCCCAGCGCTGATTAACGTCCAGCTGCGGTTAACCAGAGCCAGGACTTGGCGTTAACGGATTCTGCAGAAGCGGAATCCGTTAACACCAGCCAAAAAAATAAATAAATAATCGTATACTCCCCTCCTGTCCCACGGCGAGGACCGTGGCTCTGTCCGCCTCCTCAGTCCAGCGGGAGCAGGGAAAGACTGGGGGAAAAAGTCCCCCCCAAGTCTCCCTCTGGGTATCACTAAGCTGACCGGTCGGATCTCGCCTTGCGAGATCCATCTGGTCATGTGACTGCCGGCGTCTGCTTCAATGGAGTCCTATGGACTCCATTGAGAGGATAGGCGCGGCTGCGCTTAACGCTGCAGCGCACATCCCGGGGGTTTACGCGCGGTAACATTGCAGGCAGCATTTTTTGCACCTGCATTGTAATCTAGTGGTAAAAGAGGGGGCGCTAGGGGGAAAACTGCGAGCGCAGTTTTTACTCCCTTGTGCTCCCATTTTACCACTAGGAATGTAATGTGGCCCCAGGTTGGAAAGGTGAAGGGTGCGTCTGGATTCCAGCGATGGCCAGTTTAGCTCTTTTAGCAGGTCACAATGGTGTATATATATTGAGGTCCTGAATATAGACTTTTAGCCATAATCAAGTTTTAAAACAGTAAGTAGGGATCTTAACGATGGACGGAAGTGACCATTTCAACCAGATTTAGAGTACAAACCAGAGGCACCACTTTCCCGCGCCAATGACCTCACATATCTGTTCTTCAGGGACAATGCACAAATTAGTGTATGTGATCTCCTATAAAAACTGTCACACAGGAAGTTAACCAGCCCTCTGATGGTCCACCAGTTTCTATGCGAGGGGTGAAGTGTTTCTGTTCACGGAGCCAGTCTCCACCGGAGCCGAGACGTCTTTCACACTGTGACATGGAATCCGGAAACCTCGTGTGGACTGAAAAACTGATCCCAATGTGCACTTGTGTGATAACAACTTCTTGACGCAGTTCAGACTGATACTTTGTGTACTGTACTGGAACATTACTCTACCACACCAAACCTCTAACACAAGAAATTTCAATAAATAAATAAATATATATCCGTAGAGTAGATAAGCCGTGTTATTAGTCCAGATGCCAAAATCACCAGAGTATAGCAGCGCGTAGTGATACCTTTTTATTGGGCTAACCTTACATTTAATAGACAAGCTTTCGGGAGTGTAACTTTCTTCATCAGACTCTCGAAAGCTTGTCTTTAAGGCTAGGGTCAGACTAATGCAGTATCAACGTGCGTTTAGCAGCACGAAATCACGGCCGTGCTAGCAGCAAATGACGTCCAATGCCGGGCAACATACGAAGAACGGCTGCACAAAAGTGCGGCCGCGCAACGCAAGTGGCAAACGAACGCATTTTTTTGAGAACGTGAAACCGCTAGTACTGACGTACAGAGTGCGCTGCGTCCGCATAGCGGCGTGTTTGCGTGATTAGGAGACGTCAGACGCTGCTAATGTCCAGCCAACATAACGTCCAGATGCAAAAAGGGTTTTATTGATGATCCGTTCAAAATCACGGACGAAAATGCGCATCGTATGACCGCTATCGCGTATTCCGTGAAAAAATGCGTCCATTCATTCGAACGCACTTTTTCACGGACAACGCGAAAATGCGTTAGTCTGACCCTAGCCTTAAACGTAACATTATTCCAATAAAAAAGGTATCACTATCTACTGCACTCTGGTGCTTTATATATATATATATATATATATGACAGCATAACATCGTACCAACTTACCTATACAAATATTCTTTTAAAATCTGAGACCTTAAAGGGATACTGTATTGACAAATAGAGCTCCCTTTTTTTGCCCTTAAATAATAATGATAATTATTTTTTATGTTTATCATGTTTTGCCCAATTTTACTCACCTTTTAACCCTTGTCGCTCGCTGCTCCTCCTCTTTGGCTCACGGACTCCCAAACCTGGTAGTCCCTGAAGCCTTTCTGCGCAATTTGCGCTCCTACTCAAACAGGTAGTGGTACAGCCAAATGCAAAACGCTGTGGGACTTGCACACTTTACGTAGATAGGTTCCCCACCGCCTGCGCACAATGATGGATTGGAGCTTCGCGCATGTCCAGGTTAAGTATCCATGTAACTGGGCAGACTAGATGGGCCGAAGGGTTCTTATCTGCCGACATTTTTCTATGTTTCTATGTGCAGATCCAATCCAATGCTGCCTTTCTGAAAATGCTCGCTACCTCGATTGGTCTCAGAGAGGGTCATTTTGGTACAAACTCTGCATTCTGACATCACTAGTGACCGATCTGTTGACTGGCAGCCGGGAAAGTCTAAATCTTGGCTGCAGGTGATGCTGGACGGGGTGGAGCAGACACCTCCACTTCCCCCAGCGATTTCTGCTAGTTCAGGGAAGCTTACGGGGGGGGGGGTTACTCCTCACATCTTGACCACTTTTAGAAGATAAAACGGTCAGGATGAGTAGAGTGTCCCTTAAAAGACATACTGAGTAATTTCAAAACTAATGATTATATAGTCACTTTTTCAACCTGCCGAAACCCCCAGCACATCACTGCCGTCAAATTTCATGCAAATACATACATTCTCCGCTGTTTTTAATATCCACTTGTTTATATGTGCCCTACAACTGCCCTAGACCTGCATAGAATATAATCCAGTTTATTGGACCCCCCCCAACATAACTTCCCACAGGGTATGGAATGTCGTGTTTACTATGGAAAAAATAAACAAATACAAAACATTTCTCACTGCTGTTGTTCCCGAAGCCGCACACAGCAACATGTTTGGGATATGCCTGCTCATGTGTAACAGTATCAAGCACTTATTCAACTCGTTTGGCTGACTCACATGTGCCTGAGCAGCGAAATCCAGGAAACCCTGTCTATTAAAGGTCTTTGAGGACAGCGCCTGAGATTAAAATGCTGAAAACACAACAGACCGTTTGATTTGATTGCCTTGTTTCACCTTGGAATGGATACGCATAGTTAAACAGCAATTTATACAATGACACTGTATTCAAGAAAATAGGATTGAAGCCCGCGTACCTCCTGCTTTAAGGAATATATATATTGCTGTAGGGAGAGTGGATGATATATAGGGCCAGGGATACGATTCTGGTTGTTATAATGACTGAAAATCCCTGTACAGTACAGATACAAGGTGTTGCTGTAATTGCAGCACATACAGATACAAGGTGTTGCTGTAATTGCCATACACAGGCATTATGCAGCACATACAGATACAAGGTGTTGCTGTAATTGCTATACACAGGCATTATGCAGCACGTACAGATACAAGGTGTTGGTGTAATTGCCATACACAGGCATTATGCAGCACATACAGATACAAGGTGTTACTGTAATTGCCATACACAGACATTATGCAGCACATACAGATACAAGGTGTTGCTGTAATTGCCATACACAGGCATTATGCAGCACACACAGATACAAGGTGTTATTGTAATTCCCATACACAGGCATTATGCAGCACATACAGATACAAGGTGTTATTGTAATTCCCATACACAGGCATTATGCAGCACATACAGATACAAGGTGTTGCTGTAATTGCCATACACAGGCATTATGCAGCACATACAGATACAAGGTGTTGTTGCTGTAATTGCCATACACAGGCATTATGCAGCACATACAGATACAAGGTGTTGCTGTAATTGCCATACACAGGCATTATGCAGCACATACAGATACAAGGTGTTGCTGTAATTTCCATACACAGGCATTATGCAGCACATACAGATACAAGGTGTTACTGTAATTCCCATACACAGGCATTATGCAGCACATACAGATATTGCATTGCTAATAATCTCATTATAATCACTACAAATCCCCATAAGCAGGAGATCTCACCATTTTATTATCTGTCTGAAGCACATTTACTGGATCTGACACGAAGGTAATTTCTGCTTGTATGCTGATAATACAGAGCCCGAGTGACATTGTGCAAGATAAGGGACGCCATCTAAAGTTTGGAACCTTTCACCCATACAAAATGTCTGTAAAGGATATATAAATGCATGGAAAATAAAAAAATAAGCAATTCTTTATTATTTTGAGGGGTTATTCAGAGAGCACCGAAATGTCGCCGACATTTTGGTGCTCTCTTGTTCTCCGTGCTTCCCTGCACTTCGGGGAATCAAAGTTCCCCACCCTGCGGTGAATTTGGCATTCACCGCAAGTTCCCCAGAGTGCAGAGACCTGCTGGAAAAACCCACCGCAATCCTGTAGAAAACCCGGCATAAACCCCCCACGTAACCACCGAAAAAACAACGCTGAACACGCCAGAAGAAGCTGACGAGCCGCCAATCACAGCGCAGACCAGCCGCCAGAAAAAGCCGACAAGCTGATGAACGGGGTAAAAAAAGACCCAAAAAAAACAGTACACTTGAAAGTGTCAAAATTTTAAACGCTGTTTGGAAAAAAACAACTGAACGAAATGTCTGGAATTTACATATAAGATCCAATGAATGATAATAAAAAGGGCTGCAGAAAAAAACACTATACAGTGAAAAAGGAGCGCTAAAAGGTTAGACAAAGACCACACATATATTGAACGGAAAGAAAAAAACAAAAAAGGTCTATTTTTCTTTCTTTCCCTTGTTCTTATTTCTTTCAGTGGAATTATAGATCTGTTAAGGCTGGGGTCAGACGAGCGTGATTTCTACGGACTGTACGTCCGTGCACACGGACGTACGTTAGTACGGAAGACACAGTAGTGGCCACACAGTCCGTTTTTTTCACTGACGTATATATTTTGACGGATGTAGGAGGGAAAATAAATTAAAAAGCAAAACCATTTTGTCCGTGAAAAATGCTGGACGTATAAATGCAGTCCGTCTGACCACGTTCCATCACTCACACACAAAGCTATGCGGACGTTGCGGACGCAGCGCACTTTGTGCGGCCATTCTAGGGGTTGTACGTTCTTGCCTGCCTTGCGTCCGTTTGCCGCGGCCGTTGTGCGTCCGTAGTTCAGTGCGGACGTACTTTGTGTAACAGGCTCCAATGGACTTTCTTTCATGCTATCACGGACGTACTTTTAGGCGCAATCACGGACGTGAACACTACGCTCGTCTGACCCCAGCCTAAATGTCATCAAATTCTAAAAGAGACAAGGAGAGAATCTCATTGCATAGTATTATATATACACCAGATAAATCAGAAAAAAATGAGATTTCCACTCACAAACAGGGAGTCTGCGAGACTCCAAATGTATGCCTTTAAGCCTCTTCTGGGGGGCTCCACCCATCAACAGGAAAAGAGATTCACAATCCTTTTTCTTCCAGGCTTGATAGTAGCTTTAGGCCGGAAGTATGTTATGATCTCGAGACAAAAATCAATAATAGCGTAATACTGTAGGTTAAATGAGGAATAGAAGTCAGAAGGAATTACACTCACGTGTTGCAGAGCCTCTATTGAAAGTGGCTCTGTATAGACGCCTGGGACCACTTATCAAAGGGGGTCCATCCTCAGCCTTTGGTTTTCATTAAAACACAGCTCCGTTGCAGAATGATGTAACCCAAATGTACAAAGATGTGCAAGGTACAAAGGTGCAAAATAGGATAAAATGGTCAAATTAATAAAAAATTAATAAAAAGGGGGGCCAATTGCAAAAACAATAACATTTATTAATAGCTATTAATAAATTTTATTGTTTTTGCAATTGGCCCCCCTTTTTATTAATTTTTTATTAATTTTACCATTTTATCCTATTTTGCACCTTTGTACCTTGCACATCTTTGTACATTTGGGTTACATCATTCTGCAACGGAGCTGTGTTTTAATGAAAACCAAAGGCTGAGGATGGACCCCCTTTGATAAGTGGTCCCAGGCGTCTATACAGAGCCACTTTCAATAGAGGCTCTGCAACACGTGAGTGTAATTCCTTCTGACTTCTATTCCTCATTTAACCTACAGTATAACGCTATTATTGATTTTTGTCTCGAGATCATAACATACTTCCGGCCTAAAGCTACTATCAAGCCTGGAAGAAAAAGGATTGTGAATCTCTTTTCCTGTTGATGGGTGGAGCCCCCCAGAAGAGGCTTAAAGGCATACATTTGGAGTCTCGCAGACTCCCTGTTTGTGAGTGGAAATCTCATTTTTTTCTGATTTATCTGGTGTATATATAATACTATGCAATGAGATTCTCTCCTTGTCTCTTTTAGAATTTGATGACATTTAACAGATCTATAATTCCACTGAAAGAAATAAGAACAAGGGAAAGAAAGAAAAATAGACCTTTTTTGTTTTTTTCTTTCCGTTCAATATATGTGTGGTCTTTGTCTAACCTTTTAGCGCTCCTTTTTCACTGTATAGTGTTTTTTTCTGCATTCTATTTTTGGAGTGAAGGATACACTCAACTAGTGAGCTGCTTTAATCTATATAGCGCCTTCACACTAAACCCTTTTGGGTTTTCCTTTTTTTTATAATAAAAAAGGGCTGTTACAGAAAAAGGAAAGAAACATTTAAAAGAAAAAAATGGAAAAAAAATTTGCAGAAAAAATCCCAAAAAATGCCTAAACAAATCCAAGAGCAGAATATTATAATCAACAGTTTATTAGATTTTGTATTAAAACGGGAATATTTTTAACATTGAAGCCTATGGGATTCGCCTGAATAAACCTGTCATATGAAACCACCGAACCGCAGGGTAATTCGGCAACTTTTCACTGCTGACTTTTGTTCTCTGAAAAAACGAAGCATTGCTTCTCTATGGGGATTACACTGCCCTCGAACAGGCACTGTACGTGCTGGCAGTTCGCCAAAATTTGGCGAATTGCCTGCTCTCTGAATAGCTGAATGACCCCAAAATGGCCTGAAATACGCTGAATTTCAGTGTCCGGTTACATTTTGCCGACATTTCGGACTTCTCTGAATAACCCCTTTTGGTCTTTTAAATATCAAATGCTGTTTTATCTTACGTTAAAGTATTAACTATGCATTGTATGTTTACATTAAATGTAAAGATCTTTTCCAATAAAAAGCATGAAGCATCGATAGCTTTAATACAAAAATATCTCTTTTTTTTCTTTTAGTTAATTCATATTTTGTGTAACATCACCTGCAATATGTTTTGTAGAGAATACAAAAAATTAGGTTTATGTGATATCGGGAGAGCCGGACGTTGGCTGACTGGAGAGAAAAAAAACGGCGAAATATTTAGAAATTCTACCGCATGATGTTTTATTGAGACTCTGCGTTGCAATTGGGAGGGATTTCTAAATAACGCATTGAACACTATGAACTAGTGTAATTTTACTGGTCTGGCGAAAACTGAATATTTCCCAGTAACTATTGCAGCTGAAAATAAACCTGTGCTGTAGAGCAGTTTCACCATGGACTTACTGACCCGCAGGCTGCTACTCATTCATGAAAAAATTAAAGGATGAATAGAAGCACTTCAGTGAAAATAAAAGTCCTTGTCAGGCTCCGTTCCTTCGTGTCAGCGCGTCTCATTCATTGGTTTCATGTATGAGAAACAGTGTGTGGGTGTGTGGTTAAATGTGCGCTCACCCTCTGTACAGCTCTGCAATGAGCCTTGCGATATATATCTTTTCTCTTCTAAGGCTAGGGACAGATGAGCGCATTTTCTGCGGCCACCGTCAAAATGTACGTCGATGCGTGCGCACGCATTTTTTCACGGAATACGCTTAAGTGGTCAGACGATGCGCAATTCTGGACGTATTTCATGACGATGGGGTGAAAAGAAGTCTAGGGAAATCCGGCTGTTTGAACGTTATGTTGGCCGCACACTAGCAGCGTCTGACATCTCCTAATCACGCACACACGCTGCCATGCGGCCGCAGCGCACTCTGTACGTCAGTACCAGCGGTTTAACGTTCTCGAAAAAATGCGTTCATTTTCCACTTGCGTTGCGCGGCCGGACTTTTGTGCGACCGTACTTCGTATATTGGCTGTCATTGCCCGGCATCTGCTGCTAGTGCGGCCGTGATTATGTGCGCCAGAACGCGCGTTCGCACTGCCTCAGTCTGACCCTAGCCTTAGAGGCTCCTCCAAAAAATCAGGGTGCAAGGGTGTATAACAGAGCTGCACAGCAATAAAACCACCAGCAATGAGTCTGAAATATAAAAAGGATTGATGTTCACTTGATGTAAAGAAGCTACTTTGAGGGTTATTTGGAGAGCCCCGAAATCTCAGCGAAATTTCAGTGCTCTTCTGTTCGGCGTACTTTGGTGCGCTTCGGCGTTTTCAGTTTGTTGACCCTGCGGTGAATTCACTATTCACCACAGGGTCCCCGAATTATGCCGAACAAAGAGTCGCCAAAGCTCACTGCACGCCTTCGAAGGCAGCCGACGAACTGACCGAAAAAATACAATCAGCCTCCGAAGACCGCCGACCAGACCGCCGAACTGAAGAAAAGCAAAAAAAAACAGAACTCTGCAATTTTTATAAAGGTGTTTCAAACAATAAAAATGCATGAAAATGTGTGGAAATAATTAAAAAGTCCTATAAAGAAATAATAAAAGGTCTGTTACAGAATAAAAAAAAACCATGAGCATCAAAAATTTCACCCTAAAAAATCAGGAAAAATACCGAAAAAATAGAAAAATAAAAAAAGGCTTTTTGCTGAAACTGAAAAGAATAAACGGTTGAACAAAAAAATAATAGAGACGGTAATTTTTTTTTACATCGAATCAGATGGGATTCGCCTGTTTAAACCTGTCGAACTGAACCACTGAAAATCTGCCATTTTGTCAAACGTTCGGTGCCGTTCAGCGTTCTCTGAATAGATTAACCATTACTTCTCTATGGGAAAATTTCTCTGCCGCCGAAGATCGCCGAATTGCGACGTACTGCACCATATTTGGCTGGCAATTCGCCAATATTTGAGGAAATTGACAGCTTTCTGAATAGACGAACTGTGTATGGTGAAGTTCGGTGCTCTTTGAATGACCCTTTAAGGCTGCATTTAGCACATATAATACCGATGGGGAAAACTAACAGGGTAATTCAAAGAGAATCAAAGTCACTGCACGCTCGGTGACTTTTCGTTCTCCTCAATTCGGCTTGATTTGGCGATCCCATTTCGGCGACCCTGCGGTGTATTCAGCAAGCACCACAGGGTCCCCGAAAACCCGCCGAAAACTCACCGCAAAACTCAGCGAATGTACACCGAAAACCTGCAAAAACATCGGGATTAACCCCGCCGAAAACGCCGGAAAAACCCGAGCAGGAGCCGATCACACGCAGCGCAGCCGCAGGAAAAAGTCGACACCACAAAAAAAAAATTGTTTGCTTGAATGTTTGAAAAGTGAAAAGCTGTTTGCAAAGAAACTACTGAGCGAAAATGTCTGAAATTTACATATGATCCAATGAATGATAATAAAAAGGCTGTTACAGAAAAAATAAGTAAAGTTAAAAAAAAATCAAAAAAAAAAATCGGAGAAATTATTTTGGCAAAAAAAATCACGAAAAATGCTTAAAATATCCCAAAAAATCTATAAATAAAGAAACTTTTTACTGCAGAATTTTATAATGAACGGTTTATTGGATATTGTATTAAAACGGGAATATTTTTAACATTGAAGTCTATGGGATTTGTCTGAATAAATCTGCCGAATTAAACCACCGAATGGCAGGGCAATTCGGCAACTTTTCACTGCTGGGTTTTGCTCTCTGAATAGCCGAAGCAGTGCTTTTTCATGGGGATTTCACTGCCCTCGAACAGGCACCGAACAGGCACCGTATGTTCAGGCAATTCGCCAGGATTTGGCGAATTGCCTGCTCTCTGAA
Source organism: Leptobrachium leishanense (assembly GCA_009667805.1). Taxonomy (NCBI): domain Eukaryota; kingdom Metazoa; phylum Chordata; class Amphibia; order Anura; family Megophryidae; genus Leptobrachium; species Leptobrachium leishanense. The sequence goes on along the minus strand of CM019069.1, from coordinate 30,155,662 downwards.
TAGCCGAATGGCCAAGAAAGGTAACCGTATGCTGATTTTCAGCGTTCGGTTCCCTTTCGGCAGCCATTCGGATCTCTTTGAATAACCCTGTAAGTGAAGACTAAATTGTTTGGGAAATGCTTTATTTTACTGAGGTTTTGGAACCAAGTTAATTTTTCAATAAAAGTTCCAGAACATTCAAATAATAATAATAAACAATGCTGTTATTAGTAAATTGCCGGCTGCACTAGTGCTCTTTTATATATATTCATGACATGCTGGATTTATGTCTTTTTTATGTGCATTTATTATTGATAGACGCACGCAGGTTTGTGAGCAGCGCTAGTTATTCTTTCTGTTTAACGACTTCAGCTACTGTGGTTAGATTTTCACTTTTGCGTACATGAAGCGTTTAGAGCCTCACGCAGCCAAGCCAGGTTATTCTTAGAAGGGATGTTTTGGAGGATTCTCTAGTGTGGTTTTTATTGTATCAGAAGAGTAGCAAGCAGACCCGTCGCCCCATTCTGCAGAATGTCAATCTGTCATCTGACCGGTGGTGACGTATGATATTGTTATTTTGTGGCAGGAAATCGATCCCTCGCGATAGATGATTGGCCTTTGCAGATTGATCGCTCAACACGACGGCAGATTTATTAATCTGTATCAGGTTGTATCAGGTTGGTGTGAATGTCCTGCTTTAATAAGTTGATCTCGCACTTTTCTCTCTGGATGCTCAGTCCAAAAAAAGTAAATCGCCTGCAAGATTGATTATGTCCTAAAATGTGTTGCATCCCCAGCTGGGGTAAAACTAGACCTCGCTGCCTCTATCTTCGTTAAGGAGGAACTTAATTATTGACAACTCCTGATACTTACACTAAGGGGGATATTCAAAGGACACCGAAATTTCGGCGCGCTTTCATTCGGTGAATTTCAAGGACCTCAATTCGCCAACCTTGCGGTTAATTCACCACAGGGTGCCTGCAGTCGATAAACTGTCCGAACGCATCTGCAAACTGCCAAAAAAACACCGAACGCATCTGATTAACCCCCTGAATCAATCGAATAAACTGCCGAAAAATCACAGAATCAATCTGATAAGCCTCCGAACGTTGCCGAAAAATCACAGAATCAATCCAATAAACAGCCGAATGCGGCCGCAAACACGCTGAAGAGACCGCCGAACGCATCCTCAAACTGCTGAACGCAGCCGCAAACCCGCCAAAAAGACCACCGAAAGCATCCTCAAACCGCTGAACACAGCCGCAAACCCACAAAAAAGACCACCAAACACATCCTCAAACCGCTGAACGCAGCCGCAAACCTGCCAAAAAGACCACCGAACGCATCCTCAAACCACTGAACGCAGCCACAAACCTGCCAAAAAGACCACCGAACGCATCCTCAAACCACTGAACGCAGCCGCAAACCCACCACAAAGACAGCCGAACGCATCCTCAAGCCGCTGAACGCAGCCGCAAACCCACCAAAAAGACCACCGAAAGCATCCTCAAACCGCTGAACGCAGCCGCAAACCCACCAAAAAGACCGAACGCATCCTCAAACCGCTGAAAGCAGCCGCAAACCCGCCAAAAAGACCGCCGAACGCATCCTCAAACCACTGAATGCAACCTCAAACCCGCCAAAAAGACCACCAAAGGCATCCTCAAACCGCTGAAGGCAGCCGCAAACCCGCCAAAATGACCAAATGCATCCGCAAACCACTGAATGCAGCCGCAAACCTGCCAAAAAGACCACCAAAAGCAGCCTCAAACCCGCCAAAAAGACCGCCAGACGCATCCTCAAACCGCTGAACGCAGACGCAAACCTGCCAAAAAGACAGCCGAACGCATCCTCAAACCACTGAACGCAGCCGCAAACCCGTCAAAAAGACCGCCGAATGCTTAGCAGCCTATGCATTATTACAGTCTGCCTATTGATTGGTCCTATCAGTGTTCATCTGAACTATCCTTTATTCTTTACACATTCCACATTTCCCTTGAATCTGTATTAGGTATATTGGCATTAGTCCAATGCTTAAGGACTTAATGAGTATTTGTCTATCCAGGTTACCGGCTTTGAGTTAGGATATAATAATTGCCCTTCTGCACATTTTTTTTTTAGATACTTCTGTCAATGTGATTTTGTGTCTTGTGTTTTTTTCTTTTTGAGTGCTTTACTCCATTAATAAAGATTGCGTTTGGCAGTAATATATATTATTATTGCGAATTTTTTGCACCATTACCCCCTGTCCAATTTTGATGTGGAATAGGGTCTTTTCCCTGTCTACCTGATTTGTTGTGGTCTTTTTTAGCATCATCGGAAATGTAGTTAAAATATAATTTATCGATGAAGGCTTGTTTCATAACGATACCGTGTCACACTGCTAATTCATTAATATTATGAATGTGATGAAGATAATATATTTATTTTATTTGCAAACACTGAAGATTGCTGTAGCAGAATGAGCATTGAGCTGAAACAGTTAAAAATAAGAACGAGGAGAAGCTAACACGTGTTACCTATGGTACTGACGTCCAGTAACAGGAAAGGAGTAGCAGTAGAATGTCAAGATTGGAATCAGTGAACAATATGGTTCAGATTAACAGCTCATTCGTTATCTCTCCTCGAAATAAAGAGAGGATACGCTACCTAATAAGTCGCAGCCTGGGCCTTATCTAGTTGGCCGGCAAATGAAATCCTTCTATTTTCTATGATGTTGAAACCTTTCTTTTCTTCTTCACTTTGACGGGAATAAGTTCCTGTTGGCAAATATTTTAATATGAGGTCACATTCTTGGAAGTTACTGGCTTCAGATGAAACCGAGCCACAGAACCATAAAAAAGAGAAAAAACAAAACAGTGATTCCCGGGTTATTTAGTAAACATGGAAACTCATGGGAAAAAAAGGGAATTTAGGTGTAAAAACTAGTTGACCTGGAAAAATAGATGAGTTGTAATGTTGTATTTTTGTGGCTATTTTGGTAAAATATCACAATTCCGTAAGAAATCAATACATATTCCTATGATATATATTTATCGATACATACAAATTATCTATCTATCCATATCTATCTCATATCTATCTATCTACAGTTGTGTTCAAAATTATTCAACCCCCAATGCTGTAAAGGGTTTTAGGGAATTTAGTGTACATTTGTAATTGTATTCAGAATGAAATCCTACAAGGACTTTTTAAAGAACCATATGCAACTAAAATGACATCAATTGGTTTTGTAATACAGTAGTAAATGTTTCTTTTGTGAATTCTTCATTGACACAATTATTCAACCCCTTAAAGACTACCACTCTGAAGAACAGAGGTTCATTCAAGTGTTTTCAATCAGGTATTGGAAACACCTGTGGATGTCACGGAGCAGCAATAAAGCATAATAAGCACCAATTAGGCAGCTTTAAAATGACTGTGATACTCAGCTCCTTCTAGACATTTACTGGTGTGGTTACAAACATGGTGAAGTCAAGAGAATGGTCCAGGAAGACAAGAGAAGAGGTGATTACTCTTCACAGGAAGGCAATGGCTATAAGAAGATTGCAAGATGTTAAACATACCAAGAGAGACCATAGGAAGCATCATTCGCAAATTCAAGGCAAAGGGCACTGTTGAAACGCTACCTGGTCGTGGCAGAAAGAAGATGCTGACTTCGACTGCTGTGCTCTACCTGAAGCGTAGAGTGGAGAAAAGTCCCAGTGTGACTGCTGAGGAACTGAGAAAAGATTTGTCAGATGTGGGTACTGAAGTTTCAGCTCAGACAATACGGCGCACACTGCGTAATGAAGGCCTCCATGCCAGAACTCCCAGGCGCACCCCTTGCTGTCTCCAAAGAATAAGAAGAGTCGACTGCAGTATGCCAAAAGTCATGTGGACAAACCACAGAAGTTTTGGATAGTGTTCTGTGGACTGATGAAACAAAATTAGAACTGTTTGGGCCCATGGATCAACGCTATGTTTGGAGGAGGAAGAACAAGGCCTATGAAGAAAAGAACACCTTGCCTACTGTGAAGCATGGCGGGGGTCAATCATGCTTTGGGGCTGTTTTGCTTCTGCAGGTACAGGGAAGCTTCAGCGTGTGCAAGGTACCATGAATTCTCTTCAGTACCAGGAGATATGGATGACAATGTGATGCAGTCCGTCACAAACCTGAGGCTTGGGAGACGTTGGACCTTTCAACAGGTCAATGATCCCAAGCATACCTCCAAGTCCACTAGAGCATGGTTGCAGATTAAAGGCTGGAACATTTTGGAGTGGCCATCGCAGTCACCTGATTTAATCCGATTGAGAACCTCTGGTGGGACTTAAAGAAAGCAGTTGCAGTGCGCAAGCCTAAGAATGTGACTGAACTGGAGGCTTTTGCCCATGACGAATGGGCGAAGATACCCGTAGATCGCTGCAAGACACTTGTGTCAAGCTATGCTTCACGTTTAAAAGCTGTTATAACTGTAAAAGGATGTTGTACTAAGTACTAAGATTGAATGTCACTTGGGGGTTGAATAAAACTGATAATGATGTGAGCACAGAAAAGACATTTGTGGTTATTTCATTATAAATGTTATGTTATATTTGTCTGACCTACACGTGCCTCTTTGATTTAATTGTAAGCAAGATGACTGAATGATCAAAATCAATGTCAAACTGGCCAAAACACTCAATTTCAGTGGGGGTTGAATAATTTTGAACACAACTGTATATTCCAGACCTCAGAGACAGAGACGGTGGAGGCTGCCAGAATGCACTAACAGCATTCTGCCAGGCCCCTCCAGCTGGTGCTGTGTTCCAGCGAGCAGGTGTCAGCAAGGATGCTTCGCAAGATTTCGCAAGAGTGCAGCTGGAAGTCCCAGCGGGTGGCCGTGTTACAACCTTCGCCGGTGGACACTCGCTGAGACGTTGAGACGTTGTGTGTTGCCATTTTCTGAAGTTTTGTGTTTGTAACTGTCCCCTCCCACAGGATCTTTACCTCACTTTCTCTTCACTGTGCGAATTTGTCCATAGAATGGACAGGGCCGGATTAAGATCTCTAAGGGCCTGGAGCTGAATATTTCGGTGGCTTTTTTTGGAATTTAGTGAAATGACAACATATTTTTAGGCTATTTAATATTGCATATATATGTATATCTTACCAGGCAGATACGGTGTGAGTAAATTTCCATTCAGATTTCAATCATCACAGCGTGTAAAATAATTTTTTCATATTTTATCATTCAAACCTCTGGTTTTATATTCTATAGGAATTCTTGTTAAAAAAAATAAATATGGGAACCTATAACTGCATTTTTCTGAGAAAATATACAATTTTAACCCAAATATTTGAGATTTCCCATGTGTTTTGGATAATGGTGTTTTATGAATAATATGACTATGTATAAACAATGACCTTGCTCCCAGTGTGGGAAAGGAGAAGGTGAGTAATGGCAGTGGTATTGCTCATTTTATACGTGACAAATGGACAATACCATCGCTTTGGAACAAAAAATAAATAAAAAGTTTTTGTTTTCTTTTTTCTAGATTTTACATTGTCATGCTTGGTATCAATGCAAAGGCCAGACTCTGTCCTGTCTGATGCCTCATTTGACATTGCAAGGTGTAAAGATTAGTGGCGCAGGGTTCCAAAGCCCCCCCAGTGCACTTCGCTGCAGTGTGGCGGTTTTAGGTTCTTGATGTAACAATCCGTAATAATGGATTGTACCATCACCTCCACACTTGTTAGTGACATGAAAAATGAGATGGTGAGTTAATGCAGCATCATTGTTCCCTTTGTAATTGAAAACTATTGCTGTGTTCGAAAGAAAATAAAAAATAAAGAAATATTTATTATTTTATATTTGTTACATAAAACCTGGTCATGTGTGGTATCATTGGAAGACCATGCTCTGACCTTTCCAGTGATACCTCATATGACCCTGTAGCTGCTATGGAGGTGGAGATATAGAGGTCCAAATGCCTATCAATGCAGACAAATTTATCCTTTCTGTGGGCCTATTCTGGGGTATGGGCCTGGAGCTGCTGCTCCATCTGCCCCTATGTTAATCCGGCCCTGAGAATGGACTTTGTGGGTCAGAAGTCCAGAAAACTGACCCGCATTGTGCAGAATCTATGTAAATAAGATTACCAGGGAATACGATTCAGTTTTGTCAGATCACTACCATATTTCATTCAGCTGTAATCTCTCGGGTAGCCTAGACAACACAGTTGAGCCCCTGCAGTCTCTTTAAAACATTCTCCCTCTATTGCCTCTTCACTACTGTTTTATCCGATACCACAACTGTAAAGTGAGGCTTGTTATAAGATTTTGGTCGATGTTGCATCATGGGAAAAATCCACAAAATGGAAACCGGAGATGAACAATTAAATTTATTTTTCCTTTTTACATGCAATTACTTCAAACAAGGAAAAAAAAACATGTCCATGTGTTTTAATGGTAAAATACGTTGCAAATAAATAAATAAATGATAGTCTCCCTTTAAGGCTGGGGTCAGACGAACGCAGTGCGAACGTGCGTTTAGCCGCACATTATTACGGCCGTGGTAGCAGCAAATGACGTCCAAAGCAGGCCCACACACGAAGTACGACCGCACGAAAGTTCGGCCACGCAACGCAAGCGGCAAACGAACGCATTTTCGCAAGAACGTCGAACCGCTAGTACTGACGTACAGAGTGCGCTGCGTCCGCATAGCGGCGTGTGTGCATGATTAGGAGACGTCATGTCCGGCCAACATAACGTCCAGACACCCAAAGTCTCCAGGTTTGGATCCGTTAAAAATCATGGCCGAAATTGCTCATCATATGACCGCTATCGCGTCTTTCGTGAAAAAATGCGTTCGGACGCATCAACGCACTTGTTGACGGTAGACGTGAAAAATGCGTTTGTCTGACCCTAGCCCACGTTTAATGTTCTAGCCATGCACCCTATGCTTCAAATCAATGTTATTCCTTTTTTTTATGGCCGGACCCACAAGGTAACAGCTCCGCTCTTTCTCATTTACACTCATATTATACAATTTTCATACATTATTCACGTGCGCACGCCAACAGAAAGGGTTCTTGTAGAGGAAGACCTAGGATTTCTACCACATAAATACACATTAGGGTTGTTTTATATGCTTTGTTTATATTGGCCGCTGAAGCTATTTACATTTCTTATGCAATTTTTATGAGATAAGTTAATGTTATTCTTCCAGCTCCCTTCCTGCACCACCCACTTGGTTTTCTAACTGCAACCTGAAAGCGCGACCTGACGATCAGAAATCCCAGAAAAGCGCACGGATCGAATGCAAAATCCCATGAATCGATTTGAATAGTTATTTCTTTGTAAAATAGCTTCGTTAATGATATAAAGGTGGATTTTGCTTTCCATGTTGTTTTGTTTCATGGCTTGTTTGTTTTATCTTTCTTTTTTTGTTTGTACTTGTTATCTAAGTGCAGTGTGGTATTTGGATATCAATTTTGATAAAATCTTGTGCCAGCAACAACAGCGTTTTGCAATACTGGATACACCAGTTAACCCATTCATTATCAAGTTCTTTTCATACCAAAAAATGCTAAAACTTAACTTGAGCATTACAAACAAAACAACCTTATACAACACATTATAAAACACATGCTGGTGGGGTTTTTTTGTATGTAAAAAGGAAGAATAAAGTTAAGTTTTTTATCTCCTTTTTCCATTTTGTGGATTTTCCCATGATGCAACATTGAACAAAATCTGTGCAGAGGTTGTACTTAAATACTGTAGATTAGATAAACCACAGAAGTAAACCGTTACAGGTTTATTCAGAGAAAGGTGAGACTCTGGAGAACTTTTGGAGGAGTGAAAATTCTACGTCAAAATAGCTGATCTGGAAAGTGAGACAAATGGGAGAATTTTTCTGGTTTGGCTATTTTGACCTAGAATTTTCACTTCTCCAAAAGTTCTCCAGAGTTTCACCTTTCTCTGAATAACCCTATGTATGATGTGGAGGAAGGGATGTTTAGACAAGACTTCAGGAGGTCTGTTGTTTTCCAGGCTGAGGTAAGAGATGGCAGATGAATGAGATAAGACCGGGAGCTTAAAAGACTTCTAGTCTATCGCTGGTGACGTTCTTTGAATACATCCCACACAATACAATGATGTGAGTCGGTGATTGACCCATTCACTCCATTCTATGGCCACAGCGAGGAATAAGTGATGGATTGGATAGATACTAGGGGGGGGGGCATTTACAACCCAAAATATCACACAGTGGATGCACCCAGTGACACATATACAGGTCTTTTCACTAAAAGGTGACACTCAGGAAAATTGTCAGGAGAAGAGAACAATCTAGACCAAATAGCCGATTTGGAAAGTGAGATAAATGGGAGAATTATTCTAGTTTTGCTATTTTTACCTAGAATTTTCACTTCTGCCAATTCTCCTGAGTTTCACCTTTATTGAATAGACCTGATAGAGTAAAATCTTTTCTTAACTAAACATACAAGAGAAAAACAAAGCACATGTACGATATCAGCAACATCAAATAAACACAATAAGGACATTTCGTTTTTGGTGGTACTGGCCCTTTAACTCTCTCCCTGCCTGAAATGGGGATCGGTAATGCATTTTTCCCCCTTTTTCCAATGTTCCGTCTAGCTGAGATTACCATATATTAGGCTTGTGCACCGATTTTTTTTTCGGTTCGATTCGGTTCGGCTCGTTCGGATGTTTAAACTTTTCGATTCGGCTCGTTTCGACCGATGTCTGTTTCGATTCGGTTCGGTTCGACTCGTTTTTCGTGTACATTTTTTTTCGGAATATCGACCATTTTTCGTATTTTTGGGTCACTTTGCTCGTTTTTTGTATCGACTTTTCGAGATTTCGGAAATTTTCGGTTTTTTCGGAACCTCTGTTCTCCTCGTTTCAAAGTGTCTAACTCTATTCGTTTTGACGGAAACTGCTATGGTTTACTTTTTTTATACTTTATATATTTTTTTATAATAACTTTTTGGTTTGTTTTTCCATTTCACAACTTTATTTAATCATATTAAAATGGTATGAATGCCAAGGAACAAAAAAAATGAACAAAACGATTTAAAAAACGCTAAACTGACCCGAATGGTCTGACTCTAAAAATAAAAACCAGAACAAAAGGTTTTAAAACGGAAAAATAGTTGATCAAAAATACGCATTTACAAATACAAAATTTACAGAATCAGCGAAATAACCGATAATAGTTAAATATACGATTTCCAGAATTACCGAAATGGAACCGAAATCACGAATGGAACCGAAATCATGAATAGAGAAAAATAAATTTCGATTTGACACATTTCAAGTCCATTCGAAAATTCCGAAAATATTTCGTTTCGGCTCGGATAACTTTTCGGATCTGCCATTTTCCGATCTAAAAATTTTCGGAAAATTGGCCGCATCCGAAAACACGAATCGGGAAATTTTGTGAAGATTCCGAAATTCCGAAACCCGAAACGCACATCCCTACCATATATCCATTTTAATACCTTTTAATATCTTCGTTCCTATCAGCAGCCATAGGGATGCTGCAAGGCTAGGTAGGCTGCAAATGAGTATTTTATTGCTGTTGTCGCACGCGAGAACCAATTCAGGGCTTATTTGTGATTCGGAAACAACTCGGCGATTATCCACTCCGCTTATCTTCCGATTCTTTCTTTCCATCACATCTCTGGATATTACATCAGAACGAGGACTTTCTTGAATGTGTTCTAATTATACTCAAGTACGCCGAACTGCGCCTCACGGCCCTCCACCTGTCTCCAAGTCTAATGACACGCTGAACCTCGCCGGCAAGTAGCTCGGCGTTCTGTTGCCATTTCAGAGAAATCCTAATAAAACAAATTTTAGCATTTATATATTTATTTTTTCGCGCTGCACAAAAGTCTTATTGATTCAGTCTAGTGTATTCCATAACCTTGAACCTAATATATTTTTCCAATCTACGGTTACAGCGGATTGCGGGGTACCGGCGTAAGTGCGGAATAAATGGCATTCAAGGCGATTCTGTTTCGTAAAAGAATAATAAATACCTTCAAGCGATACATTTTCCTCTATTGGTTACATCCTGAACCTAAATAAAGCTACTCGTTTAATTGTACTTTTCCGTTCCTAGTAAAAAAATAGGGCACAGACTCTCTCGCCTTTTACTTGCAGGTTTGAAGTGATTTCAAGTGTTTATTCACTGGATGCACCGGCGAGGAAACGCTGTGATATTCTGTCACGTCCAGTTCCTCCAGTGGATAATTACTGAGTGCATTTAAAAGAAAATAACCCGAACAGTAAAAACTCAACTTTCACACTTTCTAGTGCTCTCATATGATTCCCGAATACACGGCCAGGCCAAAGAAAGTCCCCACCTGGATATAACTAAGCCAATAGGTGTGAGCCTTCCATTGGATAATTACTGAGTACATTTAAAAAGAAAAGAACTCGAAAAGTAAAAACTCAACTTTCACACTTTCTAGTGCTCTCATATGATTCCTGAATACATGGCCAGGCCAAAGAAAGTCCCCACCTGGATATAACTAAGCCAATAGGTGTGAGCCTTCCATTGGATAATTACTGAGTGCATTTAAAAAGAAAAGAACTCGAAAAGTAAAAACTCAACTTTCACACTTTCTAGTGCTCTCATATGATTCCTGAATACATGGCCAGGCCAAAGAAAGTCCCCACCTGGATATAACTAAGCCAATAGGTGTGAGCCTTCCATTGGATAATTACTGAGTGCATTTAAAAAGAAAAGAACTCGAAAAGTAAAAACTCAACTTTCACACTTTCTAGTGCTCTCATATGATTCCTGAATACATGGCCAGGCCAAAGAAAGTCCCCACCTGGATATAACTAAGTCAAGAAGGTGTGAGCCTTCCAATGGATAATTACTGAGTACATTTAAAAAGAAAAGAACCCGAAAAGTAAAAACTCAACTTTCACACTTTCTAGTGCTCTCATATGATTCCTGAATACACGGCCGGGCCAAAGAAAGTCCCCACCTCGATATAACTAAGCCAATAGGTGTGAGCCTTCCATTGGATAATTACTGAGTGCATTTAAAAAGAAAAGAACCCGGAAAGTAAAAATTTGACTTTACACTTTCTAGTGCTCTCATATGATTCCTGAATACACGGCCGGGCCAAAGAAAGTCCCCACCTGGATATAACTCAGCCAATAGGAGCTCGCCTTCCATTGGATAATTACTGAGTACATTTAAAAAGAAAAGAACCCGAAAAGTAAAAACTCAACTTTCACACTTTCTAGTGCTCTCATATGATTCCTGAATACATGGCCAGGCCAAAGAAAGTCCCCACCTGGATATAACTAAGCCAATAGGTGTGAGCCTTCCATTGGATAATTACTGAGTACATTTAAAAAGAAAAGAACTCGAAAAGTAAAAACTCAACTTTCACACTTTCTAGTGCTCTCATATGATTCCTGAATACATGGCCAGGCCAAAGAAAGTCCCCACCTGGATATAACTAAGCCAATAGGTGTGAGCCTTCCATTGGATAATTACTGAGTGCATTTAAAAAGAAAAGAACTCGAAAAGTAAAAACTCAACTTTCACACTTTCTAGTGCTCTCATATGATTCCTGAATACATGGCCAGGCCAAAGAAAGTCCCCACCTGGATATAACTAAGCCAATAGGTGTGAGCCTTCCATTGGATAATTACTGAGTACATTTAAAAAGAAAAGAACTCAAAAAGTAAAAACTCAACTTTCACACTTTCTAGTGCTCTCATATGATTCCTGAATACATGGCCAGGCCAAAGAAAGTCCCCACCTGGATATAACTAAGCCAATAGGTGTGATCCTTCCATTGGATAATTACTGAGTGCATTTAAAAAGAAAAGAACTCGAAAAGTAAAAACTCAACTTTCACACTTTCTAGTGCTCTCATATGATTCCTGAATACATGGCCAGGCCAAAGAAAGTCCCCACCTGGATATAACTAAGCCAATAGGTGTGAGCCTTCCATTGGATAATTACTGAGTGCATTTAAAAAGAAAAGAACTCGAAAAGTAAAAACTCAACTTTCACACTTTCTAGTGCTCTCATATGATTCCTGAATACATGGCCAGGCCAAAGAAAGTCCCCACCTGGATATAACTAAGTCAAGAAGGTGTGAGCCTTCCATTGGATAATTACTGAGTACATTTAAAAAGAAAAGAACCCGAAAAGTAAAAACTCAACTTTCACACTTTCTAGTGCTCTCATATGATTCCTGAATACACGGCCGGGCCAAAGAAAGTCCCCACCTCGATATAACTAAGCCAATAGGTGTGAGCCTTCCATTGGATAATTACTGAGTGCATTTAAAAAGAAAAGAACCCGGAAAGTAAAAATTTGACTTTACACTTTCTAGTGCTCTCATATGATTCCTGAATACACGGCCGGGCCAAAGAAAGTCCCCACCTCGATATAACTCAGCCAATAGGAGCTCGCCTTCCATTGGATAATTACTGAGTACATTTAAAAAGAAAAGAACCCGAAAAGTAAAAACTCAACTTTCACACTTTCTAGTGCTCTATGATTCCTGAATACATGGCCAGGCCAAAGAAAGTCCCCACCTGGATATAACTAAGCCAATAGGTGTGAGCCTTCCATTGGATAATTACTGCAGTGATTAATATGTTTCAGTATAAAATGAGGTCATGTGACTCCCTGAATATACTGAATGAGCAGGTTTTTCCATCAATGGGTTTTTTCTCCCCTGATGGCACAGCGGGCATATTCCAAGATGGCAATGCCAGGATTCATCGGGATCAAATTGTGCAAGAGTGGTTCAGGGAGCACAAGACATCATTTTCACACATGGATTGGCCACCGCACAGAAAAAGTCTACTGGCCGAGAGCAGGAAAGGGTTTCCAATCTGTCACCAGATCGTCACACCAGCAGTGGATCCATAGCCAACACAAGAGTCTATGACTTCTAGGGGAGGCGAGAAGGATTCTGTCCCTTTTAAAGTGATCGTAAAACCACGCCCTACCGTAAATGAGCTCTCTGTCACCTCACCACGGCACTCCATGCTCGTCCATGGTGTGACTGCCAAGAAGCATGGCGGTGTTTTATATTTTTGGCGCCTGCAGGATGGATTTAATCTGACACGATGAGTAAATACTGAGCTCTAGAAATAGAAGCTGTATAGGCTGAGGATCACGGAAACATAACCCATTTACAGCCGCTCCCAGCACTGCACGTATTTGCATTTAAATAGCATTTCCCATGTAAATTCTGTAAATTTAAATTTCTAAACTCAGAAATATCTGTAATGTTCACTTTTGGAAAAGTGTTAGTTGAAGCATAAAGAATATATTGATATATATAACTATCAGGGTTATTCAGAGAGCATTGAATTGGCCACGAAACTGCACCGAACAGTCAATTTCCGGCAATTTCGTGGCCCAGCAAATCAGAGAACTGCTTTGCCCGCAGAGTTTATATGCTGCACTCCTTTTATGCAGCACGGAACTCTGGGAAGGAAACGCAACCGGTAAGGAGGGTGTATGCGCTAAAGCAGGATTTTGATGCAGAAAAGTGAGAAATGGCAAACTTCATTTGCATGTCCTACCCAGAGTTCCTTGTTTCATTAGGGGAGTGTAGCAAACGAGTTCTGTGGGCAAAGCAGTTGCTTGGTCTGATTTGCTCGGATATGTAAAAGTTTTTCTCAATATTTTTTTATTATATTAATTTATATATACAAAAAATGTTAGAGGGAGGCACTCGAGGACTTTTCTAAAATCTCAACATTTATTAATATGGCATTAAAAAATATGGCAACAACTTTATTATTTTTTGGGGGCCATCACAGAGTTTCCCACTCATAGGATACGAGAGCCCGGCCTTCCATCATTTTTTTAATATATATATACATATATATATATAGAGTGTGTTTATTATTGCAGAAGCCACTTGCACATCACAGCAATTCGATGAGTTGCATCCCAGAGCTCCTGTGCCACATTCTCCATATGCAGCAAGGATTTCTGGGTAGGATATGCAAATGACATCTGTCTCACTTTTATGCATCCTGGGTCTGTTATTATACAGAACCCTAAAATCAATGCTATGCCACACTGTGACTTTGTAGCAGAGATAAGGTTTATGCAACTGGTCAAAGTCACTCCTAGGACAACGCTGTTTCGGGCTTGTTGGACCCTCATCAGGTAGGAGGTAGGCATGATGACCAGTTGCAGTGGATGCTTGGGACCCGTAGGGCAATCAGTATCTACAAGGGTTGTAGTGGAGGACAAAAAGTGAGATAAAAAGCCTCCACACTATAATAAGTGTGTTAATTATTGCAGAAGCCACTTGCACATCACAGCAATTCGATGAAATTTAGGGTTCTGTGTAATAACAGATCCAGGATGCAAAAAAACCCGAGACAGATGTCATTTGAATATCCTACCCAGAATTCCTTGCTGCATATGGGGAATGTGGCACAGGATATCTGGGATGCAATTCATCTAATTGTTGTGATGTGCAAGTGGCTTCTGCAATAATAAACACACTTATTATAGTGTGGGGCTTTTTTTTATCTCACTTTTTGTCCTTCACCACAACCCTTGTAGATACTACTATATATATATATATATATATATACACAAAATATTTGTGCACACATTGGAGAGTTTGTTGAAAAAAATAACACATTTATCATAGCATAATAAATGTCTTACTTATTTACAAGAAAGACTCCAGTGTGCACACCTTCATGGTATATATATATACATATATTTTTTTTATATATAACTATATAATTTAAAATTATTATACTTTTACAGAATAGGTAAAAGAATAGAAAGAATATGATTGAGTATAAATGCATAAAAAAAGTATGCATGTAAAAGGAAAAATAAAGAAATACCTTTTTAACCAAAACAGGAAAAGTTCTAATGTTCCCCGGAGATTCCTTAGATATTGGCCATTTTAAGATTATATATTAAATTATATATTAAAAAAATATATATATATGTTTACATTTTGCTTATGTATTTCATATCTCTTTACTTTGGGAAAGGCATCAAGAAGCGTGTGCGTGATTCCTAGACTCACTACAAGCACCGATTTACTCAGTAAGACTAAATATAATTTTATAGGGCCGTATTTAACCTCCGTGTGACTGCCTGCTCTTATTTTTAGAAATAAAACAATATATATTACACTCAAGGCTGAAGAGGATCTCGCTCTAGCTCTGCAGAATATGCAATTATCCGGCTGGCTAAACTCTTACGGATTTTATTAAAAAGCCATTTGATTTATACATATATTATGTTTACATTTACATATTGTTTTTCCTAAGGTGTTTCTCTTCACGCAGAGCCTGGAGCTGCTTGAAAAATGAACAGCCACGGTGATTATGCTGCAACCCGATGCGCTAAGGAGCCTTTTCACATGTTCCTTGCCCAGGTCACCGGAGTTTAAATTAGAAGCTACACTGCGCGTTTCGCTCCACGTCTTAGAATTCTCATAAAATGATACATTTAATTTGGAACATCTGAATGGTTTTAAAACATTCCGAGCCTCCTCGCTGGCTTCTCTATCTAACCATGATGTGATCCTAAATATATGTTTAAAATTAGCTCAACGCCAAGGTTTATTGTGCCCTATTTGACCAATCGTCTGCTTGCGCTGGAGCCTAAAATAACCAAAATATTCCTTCTTACTACCACTAATGTATCATTTATAAGCAGGGGATGAGCTCATAGTAACATTTTGGATGTTACTTGAGGTTCCGATTTCTTCCCCCAGGTCTTTTTTTAAAGTTCCTGCTACTCTTGTAGACGGACCCTCCTTCCCGGATTTCTCATTCATGTGACCGGCCATTTATTTCAGCTGCTGGTATTTGGCCTCACTAGACACTTGTATGCAGAGCTTGGTGCTACCTTTTCATAAACTTATACCATATAGATATATATATATAATCAGCGAAAAACTGGATGCACTCCGGGTCTTCAACAAAACAAAAAAGTTTATTAATAAATCATATTAAAAACCGACGTTTCAGCCCCACACCGGGCCTTCATCAAGGATGAGCCTTTATATATCTTCCTTCTCTGCCGTCGGATTGTCTCCCTTCCGGTTTCTGTGCTGGCGTGCGCCTCACTGCTGGAACGCAACCATGCGCCTCACCCCTGGAACGCAGACCTCGCATCGCCGGAAGTGACGTATCGCAATCTAAAGGCTAAGAAAGGGGACTTTTAATGGACTTTTATTTTCTGTTTTTATATTTACTTTTATTTTCTGTTTTAACTTTACTTTCCCTGATGAAGTGTACTGTGTACACGAAACGCGTTGGAATTTAATTTATTATTAACCCAATAAATACTGCAAATTTTTGCTACTCTGTGGTAAGATGTCCAGTTGATTCCTGTGGCGGCAAGAGTCTTCAGGCCCTCGGTTCCAGTACAAGTATCAGCAGAGTGAGGGTATTCGTCGTAGATACGATAAGCGCTAAAGTTTTTTGATCTTGTGAGTGCGGAGAGAAGAGGGGGGCACCCTACTTTAAATTGTATTGTACAGTATGCACTATGAGGGATTTTCTGTTTATCACCTCTCAGGTTCCCAATTTTAACGTATTCAGTTTGTAACCAAGACGTTTTTGGGAGAGACGCCTGGGATACCGTGAGGTTGTACAAAATATTTTTCTACCTTTTAGTCACACCACAATTTTTTGTCACTGTGTCAGCCTTTAAGATGCTCGAGTGTCTTTTTAAATCTCTGGGCTTTTTATCAGGTGGTACTCGGGGGTATGCAGTACCGGCACCTCACCACTCAGTACCGGCACCTCACCACCAGCCAGAACTAACAGGAGAGAGCATGATGCTCCTCCCTCCTCCTGCAGTGGCAGGCAGAGAATCGGAAGCGCTCGGAAGCTCATGTTGCTCCTGAACGCTTCCGTTTGTCAGGAGTGTATGTAGGGACTGATAACCCCTTTCCCCAGTAAGTGACAAGGGAGGGCTGCTCCTCCCTCTTTCTGCAGCCACTGAAACTTTGAACAGCATGGGGGGGGGGTGCAGCATGTTTACACACATCTGCCAGAGCTGCGGATTGTCAGGCAAGCGGTGTGATCAGAGGAGCTGGCACCGTAAGGTGGTAGTGAGTTTTATTGCTGTGGAGCTCATACACACTGCACATTATTGTGAGTTTTATTGCTGTGGAGCTCATACACACTGTGCATTACTGTGAGTTTTATTGCTGTGGAGCTCCTACTCACTGTGCATTACCATGAGTGTCATTGCTTTGGAGCTCATACACACTGTGCATTACTGTGAGTGTCATTGCTGTGGAGCTCATACACACTGCGCATTACTGTGAGTTTTATTGCTGTGGAGCTCATACACACTGCGCATTACTGTGAGTGTCATTGCTTTGGAGCTCATACACACTGTGCATTACTGTGAGTGTCATTGCTGTGGAGCTCATACACACTGTGCATTTCTGTGAGTTTTATTGCTGTGGAGCTCACAAATGCTAGGGGATTATCCACTCAGTGCCATCGTTGCAAAAAACCCCCCACAAAAAAACCGCTAACAGCCCTGCAATACAGATTTTTCTTGCAACAGAGGCACTTAGTGGATAACTCCCATAGGGTTACAACAATAGTTGTAGTTCATTTAAAGGAACAGAGTATTAAAAAATATGGTTCCCTTTTATAGTGTCTTCCTTTAAGTGAACTACAACTATTGTTTATGAGGACATGAAAATAGTCATAATCAGTTTTTCCCCGGGCGTGAGAGGACCCCCACCTATTTTTCCAGAAAAAAAGCACTGTTAAATCTAATATATTTTCAGCCATGTATCAAGTGTGAGCATATGGACTGAGATCTGTGGCGCTACATGAAAATCCAGAGAAACTGCTTTTGCTTTGGTTTTTATTTCTTTTCTTTGTCACGAACGAATTTAAATGTAAATTCCACCACTGTGAAAAACACTGTAAGAGCTAATTACTTTTCCTGACATATCTTTAATCTCCTGCAATCTGCGAGCTGTAAATATGAGAATACATTAGGATACAGTCATCACCGAGCCTTTCATGGACATCAAAGGACCCCGCGACGCAAACACCGAGAATAATAATCTCTCTCCGCTTTCAATTCTCTCATCCTATAGCTGCCTACACGGCGGTATTTACGGAGGCGCTGTATTGATGAATATACTGCAGGTTCATGAACAGACCCATTAGGATTAACGTTTGCTGGTTTTATCATCCGAGCCTCGTGCTCGCAGAAGCCACATTCACCCACGTTCGCTCGCTATAAAAAAACAAAGATAACAAAATCACGATAAATGCAAATCAGCGAGAACCAATAAAGACTGGACGTCTGTGTTGAGTAAATGAACGGAATTAACGAGGAAATCACAATCGCCGAGATGAAAAAAAATATACGATTTAAAATACTTGGAATTTCAGTTATTGGTATAAAAAAAATGAGCCAAAAATTTGAATCGAAAATAGCGATTCACTTGTTTCGGTCTGTTGATGCGCTAGTGGAGTAAGAAATGATACATCATAATATCCCGGCATCTTGTATACTTGGGATATTTACGTCTTTCTACAATGTAAATCTACATCCTAAACACACACCATCCCTGGATCTTGTAAACACAGAGGGCCAGATCACAACTCGGGATGTTAAACGCACGACGCTAATGGAAAATGTCTGCGTCTGCCGTTTTCCATTCGCAGCTCACCTTTAACGCCTGTGTTACGACTGAGCCACTCTTTCGAGTCGTAATATATCTGTCACAGACCTAGAGACCACCAAAAATGTAAAACTTTTTCTCCCCTAGTGGGACGTTCCCCCCCTGTGTGTTTCCCCTGGATTGTGACATTGCCCCGTTTTTTTCCCTCATTTACCTGTCATGTCCTGTGTCAGGGATTTAACCCGGTGCCCCGGCAGCACCATCCTTGCTGCTTGCTGGCGCAGAGTGAAGTACAAGCTAGCGGCAGTCACATGGGTGGTCACGGGGCAGGGCATGATGACGCAACGCCGCCAGGTTCAAAACCAGTCTGCTCGAGCAGACTCACTGCCCTGACGTGAGTCTACTAACCTCAGTGCTATTTGGCGATTTCTCTTTATGTGGATGACTTTGGCTTTTGATAACGAACCCTCTATGTGTATGACCACGGCTATTTCTGAGAACCCTGATTTGTGTATGACCATGGCTATTTCTGAGAACCCTGATTTGTGTGTGACCCTCACTATTCCATCCTGACAACCCTGCTCTGAGTTTAACCCTTGGTTTAAGGCTGACCATCCGTCCTGGCAATACGACCTATGCTATAAGGGCCAAGTGTGTTCTCCTACTCTGGGGCCTGTTAACCCTTGCTGGGTGCTACAAGATGAATTTCCTGAAGATAGTTAAATTTACCGACGATCCATGGATCGGAAGGGTAGATAGTATACTGTGTACAGGGACCAGTATCATAGACCCAAGGGGAATCCGTGACAGCACCAGACTTGTTTGCCCTGTTGGAACCCCCCTAGGATTGTCCCGCTGTTCCAAGGATTCCCCTTTTAGTAGTGACCCCAATGTCCGAAGGCACAAATTTCTAAGCCAAACTTCTCCATTCCCCTTCATGTTAATGGGACACTCTTTGGGGACAACCTACGGAATGCTATTGGTTGCTGCCCACTCAAAGCTTGGTGGGAGGCTCCCTGGGGAACCCCGAGTTTGGGACCCCAAGCTGGCACACAGTGGCGATTGGTGCCCTTTGGGGTGCTTTTTGGACCACTTTTTCTTAAGACCATGGCTTTCCAGGAATACTTGAACCATCTTTCTGCGCCCCCGTGAAGCCCCTGAATTCCCCCGTCTATTGTGCCTCCTTCTTTCTGTATGTGCAAATACTGGGTTTTTCTCGGTGCCACAGTGTCTAGCACTTTCCATTGTTCTCGTTAATCCCATTATGTTCATTTGATCATTTGACTGTATAAAAGGAGCTGCATCTCTGTACCAAAATAGAGCTTGTTTTTTTGTTGAACCTGAAACCTGTGTCGCCTGGTTCTTGAGAGCAGCCCTGCTATATACTTTCTCCGCTAGTTCGCTAGCGACGAGGCAAGGCGGAAAATTTTCAATTGGAATATTGCAGATCCGTCACACGAATATTACAGATCCATCACAACATCCATGCCGCAACTTTATAGCACCAGTAGAGCTAAGCACCACAATGTTATCATCTCCAAGAGTCCACAGGATGGGAGCTTGCATGAGTGGGAACCAGCCAGGTTTCAGGATCGGGTAACCCCGCTTGCAGACTGTAAGCCAACAGACCCTGACCAACCGGTCCTTAGTAATGGCCGGGTTATGGTCAGTAATACTGAGAATGACGAACATAAAGAAAGTGGCGGAGTGCAAAGTAAAACAACCTGCAGGATAAAGTTACCCACAATGCTCTAGCTAGCCGGTCCTTAATAATGGCCGGGTTAAGCAGAGCAGACCAACAAAAACACACATAGGCAGGGGTTAAGGAAATAGAGGTCCGTTATACTATGCCAGAATTCAGGGCGCCAGAATACAGGGAAGTCGAGACAAGCCGGGATCGTATTAACCAGGAAATCAGTCAGATAGGAATTCAGAAATAACAACAAGGCACTAGGCGTAACTGGAACCACGCTAGGTCAACTTGCTAAGAGAAAGGAAGCCCTTTAAATGGAGCCACAGCACTTCCTATTGGTGCTCAGAGAAGACGCCCTGCTCTGCTATAGGATCGCTGGTCATGTGCTGTGATTGGTTGTCCTTCCTGCATGCTGCGTCTGATTCGCGGGCAGCACCATTCTATGTCCTGTAGTACACAGTACCCTTGAATAAGGCTTTCTGGATATCAGCTGCTGTGACAGCCGCAACATTTCCCCCGGACATGGGTCGAAGGTGCAACATTTCCCTGGACATGGGTTGAAGGTGCAACATTTCCCTGGACATGGGTCGAAGGCGCAACATTTCCCCGGACATGGGTCGAAGGTGCAACATTTCCCTGGACATGGGTCGAAGGTGCAACATTTCCCTGGACATGGGTCGAAGGCGCAACATTTCCCTGGACATGGGTCGAAGGTGCAACACTTCCCTGGACATGGGCCACCGTGACACCAGGGTGGCTGTGGGGGGATACACGGAAGAACACTTGGAACTATTTGTTCTCTGTAGTCCTCTGCCCGTGGAGTGAGGAAACAATGGATCAATTCCAGGTCAGGTGAAAACTTATACCTAATGGCTTTGAAAAAGGTTCTAGCCGTCCTGGATGAGTTAACACGAGACTTGGAATCTAGCCCCAAGTTAGTTGATATCCAGAGCTGGTGTAAACTTACCAGATTCATTAAAGTTTATGGCGTTGCTTTGTTTACCAGAGATGTGGTTACACCTAACTTGGAATCTAACCCAATATTATTACGCAGAGATGACCAAGCCCCCTGCCCAGTCCCGGACTCTTCGACACTAGCTTCGGTCAATGCCTAGGGTAAATAAGCCCACATCATTTTTTTTGTCTGTTATAATTATGATTTGAAGTAATAGTTATTTGTCAATCAAACATTCTTTGTTTTGGGATTATTCAGAAGCTGCTGTCACCAGTAGCCCAAGGACACCGTTGCCAAAGCCACCACTTAACGTTTAGCATCAAGCCTTCTAAATATTCTTTCATGAAAGATCTTGCCTCTGGCTCTCCAGTACAAGCTTTCATGGTTAAAGCCGTGGGCTTCAGGTGCTTTGTGTAAAGCTAAAAGACTGATCTGAAAGGTCAACACTCGACAATGTCAAAAGCAAATAAAGTCATCTCATAATAAGGATTCCAAGGAACATGTAGACACATTGTCAATGGTTTTGTGATTAGGTCATATGTGAATCTATAATTAAATGATAAAGCCTTCTAGTAGTCCTTAATGTGCCCTTGTCTTACTGCCGGGGCGCTGCCATTGCCTGCCTCCTGTTGCCTGGATATTCAGATCTCACCTGAGAGGTAAACATTGGCAGCTCTGATAGGACCTTAGCTGACAGTGCCAAATGCTAACACCAAGATGGCGTCACCTTATGGCTAGGTATGACAGCTGCACTTTGTACAGTCCTAGGCCTTATGATTTGCTGATCCACCTGACAGCTAATTAATGGTTGGGCACAATAAGCAATCCAACCTTCATATAAAACATCTTCTTCTTAAGACGTCTTTGGTGGGAAGCAACTATTCCGTCTTGGGGCTTGGTTTAATTCAACCCAATGGCCAAACTTGATGATTGTTCAGCTACGTTTCAGTTGGGAAGATTCACATTCAGGTTTACCGTCATTCCAATTCCCGATATGGATTGCACATCGTCCTGTGACTATACTTGTCACGTCCGCTGCAAGGTGAGTGCGGGAATGAGCCCAATCGCAGTGACATTAATATATACAGAGACAAGAGAATAAATGAAATAGGGATTTATTAGAATTATACAGAAACTGAATGAAGGGAAACTCCAGGAAAGCGGTTGACTGAGGAGGAACAAAAGGAAATGGAGTAATACACAAGGGAAAACAACAGGATACGAATACAGGTTGCAGGGCTGATATTAGAATATTAAAAAAAACAACAGAGAGACTGAGAAAGGCAAGAAGGAAACAAATACAGGTTGCAGGGCTGAAGATTAAATACTAGGGAATGCAAGAGAAATACTAGGGATGGGCTGCCGGTTTGAATCGGTTCGATGTTCGATTCGAACATCGGCTGTTCGAAGATTTGTGAACTTCGAACTCTTCGGGACGTTTGCTGAAAGCTTGAGAAAAAAAATTCAAATCCTAAAAAATCTATAGATTAAGAGACTTTTTACTGCAGAATATAATAATAAACGGTTTATTAGATATTGAATTAAAACGGGAATATTTTTAAAATAGAAACCTATGGGATTCATAAACATTTCCACTCCTTGTTGGTCAAATATTTCCCACTGATTGTTGGTCAAACATTTCCCACTGATTGTTGGTCAAACATTTCCCACTCCTTGTTGTTCAAACATTTCCCACTGATTGTTGGTCAAACATTTCCCTCTCCTTGTTGGTCAAACATTTCCCACTGAATGTTGGTCAGACATTTCCCATGGCTTCAAATCGCGTTTAAACATGAGCAAAAGCGGTAAAAAAAAAGCACAGCGCACAGCGGTGAAATTACTCAGCAGTCAGCAGTGAAAGGGTTAAAAACGTTTCCCCCCTATCGTTTCCTGTCCCACAGGTCAGTGCCCAGACCCCCATACACCTTTTATGGCCAATATCTTGCATATATGCCCTCTTGGAGGGGACCTTCATTTTCGAACGTTCGAGCCGCATTGACTTTAATGGTGTACACATTGTGTTCGAGTTTGCGGTCGAACTGCAGATCTTGCAGGGAAAGTCAGGACTCATGGGGAAGGTCTGAAAGGTGCTGCGGATATAGCCTTCATGGGGAGGCAGCATGGCTTTTGGTCTTCTTGCGGCCACGTGGACGTTTACTTTGACTTGAAATGTGACAATACTGTTCAATGGAAATATCGGCTTTGGCGATTCAGTTCGAATTTTCTGGTATGACGATTTCTGAGAAAATTTCAAACGCTGAAAGATGTTGATGATTGGATTTTCAAGCTGGGAAATGGTGGGAATCAGACAGAAAAATCGATTCTTTAAAAAAGATTTCGGACAGCCATGTTTAAAAGAACATACCTCTATGATTCTGGACAAAAAATAAGCAATTTCGACCGTTTTATCAGCCAACTTATTTTTTTCGGCCCAGCGGGGATTTCTCGAATAGCGGCTCCAGATGAATTTTTTTTCAAATGAATCAGTTGATATTTCCGAAAAAGGTACCGAAAGTAGACGATTTTATGTTTTCTACAAAACGGATGATATGATTAAATAAAGCTATTGGTCCGACACCTGCTTTGGAAGCCACCTTAGATATCTTTAATTCCTGCTTGACCTGACTAAAGGGTCTATTCAAGGGTGAAACCTGGAGAATTGGCAGGAGAAGAGAGCAATCTACAGTATATCAAATAGTCGATTTGGAAAGTGAGTTAAATGGAAGAATTTTTCTGGTTTGGCTATTTTTGACCTAGATTTTTCACTTCTCCTGCCAGTTCTCCTGACTTCTCCTTTGGTGACTAGACCTGATAGTCCTCATCATCGAACAATCACTTGTGACCAAGACAATGGAAACTGCAGTGGTGCCAAAAGTCAGAAAGGCAGCACTTCATAAGAGGTGGACTCGTATCCTGTAGGAGGCATTTGGAAACAACCCAAAAAGCATAGTCTGCCATGTGTTCTTGGACCTGTATGTCGTATATGGCTCATTTGCATATACCTGACCTTCTTCCCTTTAGTTTGTTGAATTTATACGCCCAGATAATAAATCAATGAACATTTTGCAGCAATTATTTTGAGATTCCTTCATGATAACATGACAGGGATTTGATCCCTGATCTACATGAATTCTTGTGCAAAATGGTGGCCCGATACACGGCTTCTGGCCGCTCGGCGCAGAGTGAGACTGGTGACATATAATCCCCAGTCTCCCTCTGATATCACATATCGCATTGGAGCGAGATTGCACTGGGCTCGCGGCCCGGCAGCGCAGCCCTCCATGGAGTCCTATGGACTCCAGGAGGTGATACTCGTGGTGGCGTGGAGGTGCTACTGCAAATATCCTTGAGAGTAGCGCTTCGTTCCGGGGTGAGGCGCTGAAGTGGCGCTTGACCCGGAATCTCATGCTAAAATGGGGACGCTATGGGGAAACTTTTGCAGATGCAGATTTTCCTCGTTTGTGTTCCCAATTTAGTGCGAGGAAGGAAATAGGGCACCAAGATGAATATGTGAAATATGTGGAGGATAAAGGTCCAGTTACTTTAATAGGAGGATGGAAATATTTTATTATTATTACTTTTTTTTTTTTATTGATGGGATGTTGGCATTTGATGTCAACCACAGGCTTGACCAGGAAAGGCTCCTAGTCCCAAGGAACCACAATCATTTTAAGGGCATTTTCCCACTAGATATGTCCATGACACTCACTGACCACCTTCGTGTGCTCCATCCCACACCTGAGGCCACATCCATGTAATAAGTCTCTGACTTAACTCAACCAATTCAGCGATTTTTGCAGTTTTGTAAACAGAACCAGTGCTCCAGGGGCCATTACATAAACCTCTAAAATATTTATCCTATACCACACGCTGCCAAAGTGACAGCATTGCCCTCATGAGAATTAAAAAAAGAAACAGCGAAGAGACAAATTAATTAACTGATCATTTTGGGTTATGCTGTCAGACATTTGGGCTTTTTACCAAATGTCAGAAGCCCAAGGCTAAGGTGAACTTATTAGAGGATCGTGTATAAACATGTTGATTACAAGGAATGTTCTGTGTGTTGTCTATAGTTTTAATTGTCGTTCCTCTCTTGTAGTCTCTGTGACCTTTATAAAAGGGATATTCTAGCAATGTTCTGTTGTTCTCCGAATATATTCTATTTACTACCAAACTGCATCATAATTCTCATTAATGCGAACCCGCCGTCTGGTATAAAGATTTATGATATGTGTTTTGTTGTAACTTAAATTTAACCAGAAAACCTTTTTATTTTGCATCTTACAATGGAGTTTTGTGAGTTTTTGTAGCTTCTGGTCTCCCTGCTCTTCTCATGGAGGCGGCCATGTTTTTTTTCTCTTCCTCTCTTTCGTGGGAGGGATTAAACATCTAAACTGTGTGACTGACAGGTCAGCTCAGGATGACTTGGGTGGGTGGGCTTGTCCAGATAGCAAGGATGCTTCTAAGATTAACTCTGACAGGCTGAAAATGTTTTTTCCCATCCCCACTTAGCTGCAGTGTGAACATTAACACAGATATATACATAAACAAGTATATTTATATAACCTCCCTTTCACCCCAAAAACTATCAGGGTTATTCAAAGAGAATCGAAAAGTCACTGCACGTTCGGTGACTTTCATTCTCTTCAATTCGGTACGATTTGGTGATCCCATTTCGGCGGCCCTGCAGTGTATTCAGCAAGTACCACAGGGCGTCGTAGTGCAGGGAAAAGCTGCCGAAAAGCTGCCGAACACTCACCGATAAACCCAGGCGAATGCACACCGAAACCTGCAAAAACATCTGGATTAACCTGCCAAAAATGCCGGAAAAACCCGAGCAGGAGCCGATCACACGCAGCGCAGCCGCCGGAAAAACCCAACACAGCAGACGAAGGAGGTGAAGAAAAAAACAAAACGTTCGCTTGAATGTTTGAAAAGTGAAACGCTGTTCGCAAAGAAACTAATGAGCGAAAATGTCTGAAATTTACATATGAGATTCAATGAATGATAATAAAAAGGGCTGTTACAGAAAAAAGAACAAAGGTTTAAAAACATTTTTTTAAAATTTGGCAAAATGTTTTTAGCAAAAAAATCTCGAAAAATGCTTAAAATATCCCCAAAAAATCTATAAATAAAGAGACTTTTTACTGCAGAATATTATAATCAACGGTTTACTAGATATTGAATTAAAATGGGAATATTTTTAACATTGAAGCCTATGGGATTCGCCTGAATAAATCTGCCGCATGAAGCAGGGCAATTCGGCAACTGTTCACTGCTGGTTTTTGTTCTCTGAATAGACAAAGCATTGCTTCTCTATGGGGATTTCACTGCCCTCGAACATGCACCGTATGTGCAGGCAATTCACCAACATTTGATGAACTGCCTGCTCTCTGAAAAGCCGAATGGCCAAGAAAGGTAACCAAACACTGATTTTCAGCATTTGGTTACCTTTCGGCAGCCATTCGGATCTCTTTGAATAACCCTGTAAATTTTGTTTGCTGACATTTTCAGGGGGAATCACAGCACGGTAGGGATGGATTATCCTATGAACCTTACCAACATCCCTATCTGTTCAGAAGATCTGTGAGTCATTGGCTAATGCTCTGAGTCTGTAAAGATTTTTATTTCAGGAAATTGCACCGTATGGGCAAATTCACCGTTTGGTGCAATTTTGTGCCCAATTTGGCTCTCTTTGAATAACCCCTTAAATTTAATTGTTATCTGCGCATCCCATGTTTCTAAATTAATATTATGGTAAACAAAATCAACCAAAAGTAAAGAGCGACGGGGTTAAAAAACCTTATTTCAGAATGCAGGCAAATATATATATATATACAGTTGTGTTCAAAATTATTCAACCCCCAATGCTGTAAAGGGTTTTAGGGAATTTAGTGTACATTTGTAATTGTATTCAGAATGAAATCCTACAAGGACTTTTTAAAGAACCATATGCAACTAAAATGACATCAATTGGTTTTGTAATACAGTAGTAAATGTTTCTTTTGTGAATTCTTCATTGACACAATTATTCAACCCCTTAAAGACTACCACTCTGAAGAACAGAGGTTCATTCAAGTGTTTTCAATCAGGTATTGAAAACACCTGTGGATGTCACGGAGCAGTAATAAAGCATAATAAGCACCAATTAGGCAGCTTTAAAATGACTGTGATACTCAGCTCCTTCTAGACATTTACTGGTGTGGTTACAAACATGGTGAAGTCAAGAGAATGGTCCAGGAAGACAAGAGAAGAGGTGATTACTCTTCACAGGAAGGGCAATGGCTATAAGAAGATTGCAAAGATGTTAAACATACCAAGAGAGACCATAGGAAGCATCATTCGCAAATTCAAGGCAAAGGGCACTGTTGAAACGCTACCTGGTCGTGGCAGAAAGAAGATGCTGACTTCGACTGCTGTGCGCTACCTGAAGCGTAGAGTGGAGAAAAGTCCCCGTGTGACTGCTGAGGAACTGAGAAAAGATTTGTCAGATGTGGGTACTGAAGTTTCAGCTCAGACAATATGGCGCACACTGCGTAATGAAGGCCTCCATGCCAGAACTCCCATGCGCACCCCCTTGCTGTCTCCAAAGAATAAGAAGAGTCGACTGCAGTATACCAAAAGTCATGTGGACAAACCACAGAAGTTTTGGGATAGTGTTCTGTGGACTGATGAAACAAAA
Source organism: Leptobrachium leishanense (assembly GCA_009667805.1). Lineage (NCBI taxonomy): Eukaryota > Metazoa > Chordata > Amphibia > Anura > Megophryidae > Leptobrachium > Leptobrachium leishanense. Next base: position 30,127,711 of record CM019069.1, on the reverse strand, counting down.
TTAGAACTGTTTGGGCCCATGGATCAACGCTATGTTTGGAGGAGGAAGAACAAGGCCTATGAAGAAAAGAACACCTTGCCTACTGTGAAGCATGGCGGGGGCTCAATCATGCTTTGGGGCTGTTTTGCTTCTGCAGGTACAGGGAAGCTTCAGCGTGTGCAAGGTACCATGAATTCTCTTCAGTACCAGGAGATATTGGATGACAATGTGATGCAGTCCGTCACAAACCTGAGGCTTGGGAGACGTTGGATCTTTCAACAGGACAATGATCCCAAGCATACCTCCAAGTCCACTAGAGCATGGTTGCAGATTAAAGGCTGGAACATTTTGGAGTGGCCATCGCAGTCACCTGACTTAAATCCGATTGAGAACCTCTGGTGGGACTTAAAGAAAGCAGTTGCAGTGCGCAAGCCTAAGAATGTGACTGAACCGGAGGCTTTTGCCCATGACGAATGGGCGAAGATACCGTAGATTGCTGCAAGACACTTGTGTCAAGCTATGCTTCACGTTTAAAAGCTGTTATAACTGTAAAAGGATGTTGTACTAAGATTGAATGTCACTTGGGGGTTGAATAAAACTGATAATGATGTGAGCACAGAAAAGACATTTGTGGTTATTTCATTATAAATGTTATGTTATATTTGTCTGACCTACACGTGCCTCTTTGATTTAATTGTAAGCAAGATGACTGAATGATCAAAATCAATGTCAAACTGGCCAAAACACTCAATTTCAGTGGGGGTTGAATAATTTTGAACACAACTGTATATATATATATAATTTCAGATAGTTCTTTAGTCACTACAACCATTTCCTTTTTCTGATATTCTATTGACCATGACGTTTTCAGATGATTGTGAAGGGCTGACATTTTTACTTGGTAGTGAACAGGTTAAATGAAGATACATCGCTGGCGTTCCGAAAGGAACATTTCATTCTTTTTTACATTTACTGGTTTTCACTTCACCTAAAGAAGGGGTCAAATTGCCAGCTGCAATGCTAGCTGCACGAATGGCCTGTAAAGTAATTGATCTGCTGCTGAGAGTACAACATAAGACAGCATGGGAAATTGATGGGATATATTAGAGCCTTGTATAATGTATCACAAGGGGAACCAGATCACTGGCCTCACTACCCTGCGCCTTTCAAGCTTTTATTAGCAGCACGTAAAGGCAAGCTTGTCCTCGACAAAGCTTTGCACGTTGGAAGGCACTGCAACAAAAGATCAAAAGATCAACAATATTTCTTTAATTCGCGTCCTTTTTTTGAAAAATAAATAATGATATCAGTGGAGGAGATTGATTGAGCAGACAATGTTGGTTTTTATTAATTTAGTGTCGTACTGAGGTATCGATTTGAACTATGCTGGTTATTGTATCTCGCTACAAATGTATCTAGTGGTCCTAACGCGCCGGGGTTCTGTCAGATGGAGCGTTTAGTATGAATGACTGGCTTTATGACCTCTGGATGGGAGATGATGTCACCTTGTCTTGTGTAATGTGAGGGTTAAAGACGTATACAGCGGTATTCTATTCCAGTGATGGAAAAAGAGGATTTTGAAGGGATAACAGTAACAGTATTTATTATTATTATTATTCTTCTTTAATTATGAAGTGCCAGCATATTCCGCAGCGCTGTACAGTGGGCACGACATAGACAGGGTTACAATTATTTGAGACTGAGCAACATTTTGACGAACCAGTACAAGTGGAAACGAGGGCCCTATTCCCATGGGAACTCACAATCTAGAAGGGTTGGGGGTGGAAACAGGAGGAGAGAACTGCAAGGTGAGAGTGATGGACTGCAAGGTGCGAGCGATGGACTGCAAGGTGCGAGTGATGGACTGCAAGGTGCGAGTGATGGACTGCAAGGTGCGAGTGATGGACTGCAAGGTGAGAGTGATGGACTGCACGGTGAAGTGATGGACTGGAAGGTGAGAGTGAAGGACTTCAAGGTGAGACTGATGGACTGTAAGGTGAGAGTGATGGACTGCAAGGTGAGAGTGATGGACTGTAAGGTGAGAGTGATGGACTGCAAGGTGAGAGTGATGGACTGCAAGGTGAGACTGATGGACTGTAAGGTGAGACTGATGGACTGTAAGGTGAGGGTGATGGGCTGCAAGGTGAGAGTGATGGACTGTAAGGTGAGAGTGAAGTACTGCAAGGTGAGATTGAAGGACTGCAAGGTGAGAGTGAAGGACTGCATGGTGAGGGTGATGGGCTGCAAGGTGAGAGTGATGGGCTGCAAGGTGAGAGTGATGGACTGGTTGCATTAGTGAGTCGGGAGGTAGGTTTCCCTAAATAGGAATGTCTTAAGGGAGCGTTTGAAGGGGATGAGGGACAACAGTACGAGGGAGAGCAAGATTCCAGAGGATGGGGGCTGTGCATGAGAAATCCTGCAGTCTATCATGGGAAGAGGTGATGCGGGGAGAAGCTAGGCACAGGTCACTGTTTGATCTTAGGGAGCGGGCTGGGGTGATTAGTGAGGACAGGTATTATTATTATTATTCTTTATTTATAAAGCGCCAGCATATTCCGCAGCGCTGTACAATAAGCACAGTATAGACAGGGTTACAATACATTGAACAACATTTGACAAACAGTACAGGAGGAGATGAGGGCCCTATTCCCGTAGGAACTCACAATCTGGGAGGGTTGGGGTTGGAAACAGGAGGAGAGGACTGTAAGGTTAGAGTGATTGATGATTGCGTCAGTGAGTTGGGTGGTAGGCTTCCCTAAATAGGAACGTTTTAAGGGAGCGTTTGAAGGAAGAGAAGTTAGGGGAAAGTCTGACAGTACGAGGGAGAGCGTTCCAGAGAGTGGGGGCTGCGCGTGAGAAATCCTGCAGTCTATCATGGGAAGAGGTGATGCGGTGAGAAGCTAGGCGCAGGTCACTGTTTGAGAGGAGCTGGGGTGTATTTGGTGATTAGTGAGGACAGGTAGTGGGGAGCTGAGTTAGTGAGGGTTTTGTAGGTAAGGATAAGGATTTTGAACTTAATTCTGCAGTGGATGGGGAGCCAGTAAAGGGACTCGCAGAGGGGAGCGGCAGAGACAGAGCGGTGGGTGAGGTGAATTAGCCTGGCGGAGGCGTTCAGGATGGATTGTAGGGGGGAGAGGCGGGACAGAGGGAGGCCAGATAAGAGATTATTGCAATAGTCGAGTCGGGAGATTACCAGGGCGTGTATGAGTTGTTTTGTGGCGACAGCGGTAAGAAATGGACGAATTCTGGTAATATTGCGTAATTGGTAGTGGCAGAAGGAAAGAGAATGAATGTGGGGGATGAAGGAAAGAGCAGAGCAGAGTCAAGTGTAACTCCAAGACAGCGAACTTGGTTTTATGGGGAAATGGTGATACCCTCCACCGTGATAGAGAAGTCAGGAGGTGGGGAGGCATTGGAGGGAGGAATAAGTAGGAGTTCAGTCTTCGACATGTTGATCTTTAGGTGGTGGGAGGCCATCCAGGAGGAGATGCCAGATAAACAGTCACTGACTTTTGAAAGGACAGGGGGAGAGAGATCAGGGGTAGAGAGGTAGATCTGAGTGTCATCAGCGTAGAGGTGGTAATTGAAGCCAAAGCTGTTGATGATTTTGCCCAGGGAGGAGGTGTAGATGGAAAAGAGCAGAGGACCAAGGACAGAGCCTTGAGGTACACCAACAGATAGAGGCAATGAGGAGGAGGAGTTACCAGCAAAGGACACACAGAAGGACCTGTTGGATAAATAGGATTCGACCCAAGCGAGTGCAGTGTCACCGAGACTCAGAGAGTTGAGGGTCTGTAGAAGGAGGGGGTGGTCAACAGTGTCAAAAGCAGCCGAGAGGTCAAGCAGGATGAGAATAGAATAGTGGCTGTGTTTTTTAGTAGTTAGGAGGTCGTTGGTGACTTTGGTGAGGGCAGTTTCAGTTGAGTATAGGGGACGGAAGCCAGATTGCAGGGGGTCAAGTAGGGAATTGGAGGACAGGAAGAGGGAGAGGCGGTTGAAGACTAGTTTTTCTAAGAGCTTTGATGTGAAGGGAAGCAGGGATACAGGGCGGTAGTTGGATGGAGAGTTGGGATCTAGGGATGGTTTCTTTAGTAAAGGGGTAACTAGCGCGTGTTTGAAGGCGGATGGAAAGGAGCCAGTGGAGAGAGATAGGTTGAAGATGTGTGTGAGAGCAGGGGTGAGGGAGGAGGAGAGGGGAGGAATTAGATGTGAGGGAATGGGGTCGAGCGGGCATGTGGTGAGATGTGAGGAGGACAATAAGGAATTGACTTCCTCCTCAGTGGCTGGGAGGAAGCGGCAGAGGGTGGCAGAGGGGACCTGTGGGAGTGGAGGTGGCAGATAACTATCTTGTGTTGGGATGTTGCGTCTGATATTTAGAGTTTTACTGAGGAAGTAGTCTGCCAGGTCTTGAGCGCTGAAGGCAGCTGTGGGGGGAGGTGCAGGTGGGTAGAGGAGGGTGTTGAAGGTGGACCAGAGCCGTTTAGGGTTGGAGGACAGCGTAGATATAAGAGATGAGAAGAAGGATTGTTTGGCCAAGTGGAGGGCAGAGGTGTATGACCGGAGAATAAACTTGAAGTGAACAAAATCAGCTTCAGAGCGGGATTTCCTCCAGGCACGCTCTGCAGTGCGGGAGCATCTTTGCAGGTAGCGTGTCTGGAGGGTGTGCCAGGGCTGAAGCTGGCAGCGTGGGGCCTTACAGAGTCGAAGAGGAGCAAGAGTGTCTAGAGCAGAGATAAGAGTAGTGTTGTAGTGATTAGTGGCAGCATCAGGGCAGGTGAAGGATGAGGTATGAGGGAGGTGGTGAAGTAGGTTGGAGAATTGATGGGGGTCCACAGCATGTATATTTCTGCGAGTGTGTGTGCGGGGTGGGGGAGCAGGGTGTTTAGGAAGTCCAGATAGGTTGAAAGAGAGAAGGTGGTGGTCAGAGATGGGGAAAGGGCGACAGTTGAACTCAGAAATGGAGCAGAGGTTGGAGAAGACAAGGTCAATAGCGTGACCATCGCGGTGGGTAGGGAGGAGGGAGGATTGTGTGAGTCCAAGGGAGGATGTGAGTGAAAGAAGTTTGGAGGCAGCAGGGGCGGAAGGATCGTCAATGGGAATGTTGAAGTCGCCGAGAATTAGGCATGGAAGATTAGAAGACAGGAAGTGAGAAAGCCAGGTAGCAAAGTGGTCAAAGAACTGGGAGGTTGGTCCCGGTGGGCGGTAGATGACTGCCACCCTGAGAGCCAGAGGAGAGAACAGGTGGATGCAGTGTGTCTCGAAGGAGGAGAAGGAGAGGGATGGAGGTGGAGGGAGATGCTGGTAGGTGCAGGTGGGAGAGAGCAGGATTCCGACCCCGCCACCATTTCTCTCACCCGGTCTGGGGGTATGGCTCAAGTGTAGACCGCCATGTGAGAGAGCAGCAACGGAGGCCGTGTCAGAGGGAGTTAGCCAGGTTTCAGTTAAAGCTAGGAGGTTGAAGGAGTTTGAAAGGAAGAGGTCATGGATTGCTGTGAGTTTGTTGCACACAGAGCGAGCGTTCCAGAGGGCGCAGGAGAAAGAGGACAGGCGCTGAGGGATTATGGGAATGAGGTTGCTGGGCTTGCAGGGAGGTGATTTATGTGCGATGGAGATAGGATGAGATGGAAGTATTGGATGTGTTGTGGGGCCAGGGTTAGGGGATATGTCACCTGAATAGAGTAACAGCAGGAAGGTGAGAAAGAGAAGGTGGGAATGGGATTTGTGGGAGTGGGAGTGATTGGCAGCACGAGAGTTAGAGGGAGACCATGTTCTGAGGAAACAAAGGAGCTCATGTGAGGCCATCATGTGGGACGAGAGGAGGGAGGGAGAGATGCAGATAGTGTAGGGGTCGGTGGTAGAGGGGCAGGAGTTCCATTTAAGGAGAAAGGTAGAAGTAAAGAGCAGAAGCGTGAGAGAAAGCATGATATAGACGTGCGTTTACCCAGAGTAAAATTGGGCCTTGCAGTTCCTTCCTCCAGTCCCGCAACTCCAGGAATCAACTCTGCGCGTCCACTTAAGAATGCCACTTGGGGTGGGGTGACGAGTTAGTACCAGTACTAATATAGCGCCAACACATTCCACAGCGCTTTAGAATTCTTAGATTGTAAGCTCTCAAGCAGGGTTCTCTCTCCGACTGTTTTGTGTGTTTAACTTGTTTGCTATTCTGTCTCACTGTAACGATGGGGAAGCAGAATATGAAACATAATGAGAAAACATAAGGAAGAGATAGCCCTGCCCATTGCATTATTGTCCTGCTAAAACAGCATTTATACATATGCTCATCCAGACATCCCGTGAGTTTACACTCTAAGGGACTAAGATATGTGAAACAAAAGGGAGCTGAGGGAGTGAGGAGTTGATTACCAGAGAGAGTATTGCAGAATGCATGAGGATAGACCAGGGCTCGAGTCGAGCGGGAACGCGCAGGAACGGCGTTCCCGCACTTTTCCCACAGCGGGAACGCTGCGGGAACGCAGCGTTCCCGCTGTGGCCCGAGCCAGAACGCCGCCGCCGCACATTGCCGGCGGCCGGCGTGCTTCCTGTTACAAGGGCCAGCTGACAGGAGGTGGAGCCGCTCGCCTGGCTGTTTCATAGTTCCCAGGCGAGCGGCTGCACTTCCTGTCAGCGGCCACTGAAGCAGGAAGCACGCGGCCGCTGGCAATGTGGAGCAGCAAAGGTGAGCTGGGCTGGGGGCAGTATCCATGAGACCAGGGGGCATTATCCATGAGACCAGGGGGGCATTATCCATGAGACCAGGGGGGCATTATCCATGAGACCAGGGGGGCAGTATCCATGAGACCAGGGGGGCATTATCCCTGAGACCAGGGGGGCAGTATCCATGAGACCAGGGGGGCAGTATCCATGAGACCGAAGGGGGCATTATCCATGAGACATGGGGGGCAATATCCATGAGACGCAGGGGGGCATTATCCATGAGACCAGGGGGAATTTTCCATGAGAGCTGGGGCATTATCCATGAGACCTGGGGGCAATATCCATGAGAGCTGGGGCAATATCCATGAGAGCTGGGGCAATATCCATGAGAGCTGGGGCATTATCCATGAGAGCTGGGGCATTATCCATGAGAGCTGGGGGCATTATCCATGAGAGCTGGGGGGCATTATCCATATGAGCTGGGGCAATTATATCCATGTGACTGGGGAAAATATATCCATATAACCAGTGCTGTGTATATTATTCTTGGGGTTCAGTGCTGTGTATGTTATTCTGGAGGCTCAGTGCTGTGTATATTATCCTGGAGGCTCAGTGCTGTGTATATTATTCTGGAGGTTCAGTGCTGTGTATATTATTCTTGGGGTTCAGTGTTGTGTATGTTATTCTGGGGGCTCAGTGCTGTGTATGTTATTCCTGGGGGCACAATGTTGTGTATATTATTCTGGGGGCTCGTGCTGTGTATTTTATTCTGGGGGCTCAGTGCTGTGTATGTTATTCTGGGGGCTCAGCGCTGTGTATATATTATTCTGGGGGCTCAGCGTTGTGTATGTTATTCTGGGGGCTCAGTGCTGTGTATATTATTCTGGGGGCTCAGTGCTGTGTATATTATTCTGGGGGCACAATGTTGTGTATATTATTCTGGGGACACAATGTTGTGTATATTATTCTGGGGGCTCAGTGCTGTGTATATTATTCTGGGGCTCAGTGCTGTGTATATTATTCTGGGGGCTCAGCGCTGTGTATAATATTATTCTGGGGGTTCAGCGCTGTGTATATTATTCTGGGGGTTCTGCACTGTGTATATTATTCTGGGGGTCTGTGCCTGGAGATATATATATATATAATGCGTTAGTCCAGTTGCCACAATCACGAGTATACCTGTACGTAGTGATACCTTTCACTGATCAGTATAGTTTCCAGTTTACACTCTTGAAAGCTTGTCTTTTAAATGTAAAGTTAACCCAATAAAAATGGTATCACCGGCACGCACTGCTATACTCGTAATATATATATATATATATATATATATATATTACAATTTTTCTTCAGGTAATGGGGGTTGTAGAATTCGTGGGTGAGTTCCCTCACTTTTTTTTCCCAGGACTTGACCCCTGGGATAGACCAAGAGCTTGGGCATGGTGAGGTTAAACCGAGAGTGAAGTGAAGCAGCTGGCAGAACGAGCTTATATAATTAGAATAGGGACTGGGTGGGGGGTGGTTGGGGCAGGTGGGCGGGACAGCACAGGGGAAGATGGAGGTGAGTGTGTTTGTGGGGAAGAATCACAGTTTAGAGAGATGGCCAATGCATGCAAAGTGTTTACAGGAGGGAGGAGCAGAACAAACTGACAGTCAGCACAGAATTAAACAAGCAAAAAAGGAGGGAAGAAAAAATAACTAGCAGCAAAGATAAAATACAGTAATATCATTATTACCAGGTTTGCTGTCTTGGAGTTACACTTGACTCTGCTCTGCTCTTTCCTTCATCCCCCACATTCATTCTCTTTCCTTCTGCCACTACCAATTACGCAATATTACCAGAATTCGGCCATTTCTTACCGCTGACACCACAAAGCAACTCATCCACACCCTTGTAGTCTCCCGACTTGACTATTGTAATAATCTTCTAGCTGGTCTCCCTCTCTCTCCTGTCTCTCCCCCCTAAAATCCATTCTTAATGCCTCTGCCAGGCTCATCCACCTCATCCGCCGCTCTGTCTCTGCGGCGCCTCTCTGCGAGTCCCTTCACTGGCTCCCCATCCACCTCACCCGCCGCTCTGTCTCCGCCGCTCCTCTCTGCGAGTCCCTTCACAGGCTCCCCATCCACTGCAGAATTAAATTAAAAATCCCTACCCTGACCTACAAAGCTCTCACTAACTCAGCTCCCAAATACCTGTCCTCACTAATCACCAAATACACCCAGCCCGCTCCCTAAGATCAAACAGTGACCTGCGCCTAGCGTCTCCCTGCATCACCTCTTCCCATGATACACTGCAGGATTTCTCACACGCAGCCCCATCCTCAGGAAAACTCTCCCTCGTACTGTCAGACTTTCCCCTAGTTTCCCTTCCTTCAAATACTCCCTTAAGACACTCCTATTCAGGCAAGCCTACCACCCGACTCACTGATACACCTCACTGCCCCAACCAGTCCACCATTCTCAACTTGCAGTCCATCACTCTCACCTTGCAGTTCATCACTCCCACCTTGCAGTTCATCACTCTCACCTTGCAGTTCATCACTCCCACCTTGCAGTCCCTTACTCTCACCTTGCAGTTCATCACTCCCAGCTTGCAGTACATCACTCTCACCTTGCAGTCCATCAATCTCACCTTGCAGTCCAATACTCCTACCATGCAGTCCATCAATATCACCTTGCAGTCCATCGCTCTCACCTTGCAGTACATCACTCTCACCTTGCAGTCCATCACTCTCACCTTGCAGTCCTCTCCTCCTGTTTCCACCCCCAACCCTTATAGATTGTAAGTTCCCACAGGAATAGGGCCCTCATTTCCTCCTGTACTGGTTTGTCAAAATGTTGCTCAGTCTCAAATAATTGTAACCCTGTCTATGTCGTGCCCACTGTACAACGCTGAGAAATATGCTGGCGCTTTATCACAAAATATAAAAAATACCAAAAAAAATCCCTTCAATTAGTGCATTTTTAATATATATGTATTATTTTTATTTTTTTAAGGTTACTGGACTGCATTGGGGACTTCTATGTGGATACACTTATAAACGCGCAGAAACATCACAATAGGTTTAGGCACGTTGCCAAAAGTGTTACAGGGCACATTGGGGCCTTCAACAAACCTCACTGAGAGGGAATGTGAATTATGACTTGTTATATTTTTAGCCTTTGTAGTGCTGGTTTATATTCCATGTGTTGATGATCAGCAACCTAAGAGGGATTGTCCTTGTACCTGATCCACCGTTGTAGGACGTAGTGAAAGCGTTTGGTCCAGATATATTTATCTGATTATTTCTCTGTTTCCAGAGGAATTTCATACTTAATCTGTTCGCTACCTTGTTGCTCATCCTGTGGATTCTTTCATAAAATTTTTTTTTTTGTTTTTTATTTTTAAAATTTGAGAAACCAATTAAAAATGTAGAAATGTAAAAATGAAATTATTTGATGGCGTTATAGCAAGTCATACAGGACCCTGAATACTCATTGATTAGTGCTAGGAAGGATTTCTATGCACGAGGATCAAACTAAAGGATTGGTTCCAGAACTGCTGAGCTGCAGCTGATTTAACCCTTTCGCACACAGAATCGAGTTATCTCGGTTTTGCATTGTAAAGCACTCATTAACATATCAAAGGACCATTTTCACACCTTTTTAAAGCAAGATTAGTGTGTCCGCTGTGGAGAAACTAAATCCTTTGTTTTATGCCTCTCCAAGCACCCTGGAGAGACATAAAACCAGCTGCAAACAGCAGCCCTGAACCGCACTGTGACAAAAAATTCAAATAGATTACTGCTGCATTACAGCTGCCAGAGATTTGTCAGAATACAGGGAGAGCTCTGGGGTCACTCACTGCTGTACAGGGATAAGATTCAGTGGGTTATAATGAGTGAAAATCCCTGTACAGTACAGATACAAGGTGTTGCTGTAGTTGCCATACACAGGCATTATGCAGCACATACAGATACAAGGTGTTACTGTAATTGCCATACACAGGCATTATGCAGCACATACAGACACGGCCGGCCTGACAATGGTGCAGAGCGGAGCAGCGGCGCCAGGCAGCAGAAATTCGGGGGCGGCAAATTTCAGCCACCGGCGCCGCTGCTGCGCTTTGCACTATTTTTTTATGCAGCAACGGCAGATCGTGCGGCCGCCGCGTTCGTTCCTTCAATGAGTATCTACCGCTCGCCTGAGATCTATCCTCCAGCCTGCCGCAATCGAGATTATGTGATCTCACGAGATCACGGCAGGCTGGAGGGTGGATCCCAGGCGAGCGGCAGATACTCATGAGGCTGCCGCTCGTTCAAGGAAGGAACGCGGCGGCCGCAAGTTCTGCCCGTCGGAGGGGCCTGGCAGAGGTGAGCCTGGGGACAAATATATCCATGAGTGAAACTGGGGGCAATCTATCCATGAGTGAACCTGGGAGCAAATATATCCATTAGTGAAACTGGGGGCAATCTATCCATGAGTGAGCCTGGGGGCAAATATATCCATGAGTGAACCTGGGGCAAACTATCCATGAGTGAGCCAGGGGGCAAATATATCCATGAGTGAACCTGGGGAAAACTATCCATGAGTGAGCCTGGGGGCAAATATATCCATGAGTGAGCCTGGGGGCAAATATATCCATGAGCGAGCCTGGGGGCAAATATATCCATGAGCGAGCCTGGGGGCAAATATATCCATGTGTGAGCCTGGGGGCAAATATGTCTATGAGTGTGCCTGGGGGCAATCTATCCATGAGTGAGCCTTGGGGGCAAATATATCCATGAGTGAACCTGGGGCAATCTATCCATGAGTGAGCATGGGGGCAAATATATCCATGAGTAAGCCTGGGGGCAAATATATCCATGAGTGTGCCTGGGGGCAAATATATCCATGAGTGAGTCTGGGGGCAAATATATCCATATGTGAGCCTGGGGGCAGATATATCCATGTGTGAGCCTGGGGGCAGATATATCCATGTGTGAGCTGGGGCAATATACCCATGTGTGGGCACTGCTGGGTATGGCGCGCTTGGCACTGCTGGGTATGTGACGCTGGGCACTGCTGGGTATGTGACACTCTGGGCTCAGTTATACACACCTCACATTACTGTATCACAGAGCTCCACAGCAAGAAAATTCTAATGTATGAGTGTTTGAATTTTATTGCTGTGGCGCACTGTGATACGCTCATACACGCTGCGTGTTGTTTTTCCTTTTTTTCACTCCAGGCAGCACAATGTCTTGGGCCGGCCCTGCATACAGATACAAGGTGTTGCTGTAATTGCCATACACAGGCATTATGCAACACATACAGATACAAGGTGTTGCTGTAATTGCCATACACAGGCATTATGCAACACATACAGATACAAGGTGTTGCTGTAATTGCCATACACAGGCATTATGCAACACATACAGATATTGCATTGCTAATAATCTCATTATGATCGAAACAAATCCCCGTAAACTGGAGATCTCAACATTTTATTTTCTGTCTGCAGGACATTTACTGGATCTAACAAAAGGCCATTTCTGCCTGTATGCTGATAATGCAGACCCAGTGTGACACTGTGCAGGAAAAAACACAATCTAGAATTCAGAACCTTTCATCCCAGCAATAATACTGTAAAGTATCAGCAAATACACAAAAAAATAAAAATGAGTAAATTTACATGACTTTAATGCCGTAACTATTTTACAACAACAATCTCCCCATACAACAACAAACAAAAATTTTATTATCTGTCTGCAGCACATCTACTGGATCTGACTCAAAGGGCATTTCTGCCTGCATGCTGATATTCCAGACCCTGGGTGAAATTGTGCAAGATATATGGATATCATCTCTAGAGTTTAGAACCTTTCAGCCAAGCAATATTTCTGTATTATGCAGCACATACAGATATTAGTATTTTTGGAATAAAAAAAACCTCATTATGATCATTATAGATGCACATAAGCAGGAGATCTGAACATTTTATTACCTGTCTGCATCACATTTAATATCTGACACAAAGGCCATTTCTGCCTGTATGCTGATAATGCAGACACTGTTTTGTTTCCTCTCCCTAGTTATTGTAATGCAGCAGTAAAATGTTTGAACGTTTTTGTTAAAGTGAGGCTTGGGGCCGCTCTTTGCAGCATGTTTTAAAGTCTTACAGAGTGAATTCTCATAGAGATGTCCATTTCTCCACAGGGGGCACATTAATCCTGCCTTAAAAAGTTATTCAAATGTAGTTCGATGTGCTAACGATTGCATTTTAATGTATTACAATGAAAAATCGAGTACACTCGACATTGGTAGTGAACTGGTTATGTGTCGAATTCCACTTGTTTGGGATTCAGCTTTCCATAAATGTGATTTAACAGTAATTTGATGCCAAGCATTTAGGCTAGGGTCAGACTAACGCATTTTTCACGTTGTCCGTGAAAAAGTGCGTTCGAACGAATGGACGTATTTTTTCACGGAATACGCAATAGCGGTCATACTATGCGCAGTTTCATCCGTGATTTTGTACGGATCATCAATAAAACACTTTTTGGGTCTGGACGTTATGTTGGCCGGACATTAGCAGCGTCTGACGTCTCCCAATCACGCACACACGCCTCTAGCAGACGCAGCGCACTCTGTACGTCCGTACTAGTGGTTTCACGTTCTCGAAAAAATGCGTTTGTTTGCCGCTTGCGGTGCGCGGCCGCACTTTTGTGCGACCGTACTTCGTATATTGGCCGTCATTGCCCGGCATCTGCTGCTAGCACGGCCGTGATTATGTGCGGCTGCACGCGCGTTCGCACTGCCTCAGTCTGACCCTAGCCTTAAAGGGTTAAAGCACCAGCATTCTATTTCTATTTGATTCTCTTATATGTAATGAATTTCTCTCTTGATTTCCTGCATCTTCCATCAATTTTTTTTAAAAGCTTCCGAACACTTTTCTAACCTCAGGTCACCTCGTTTCCTAATGAAACCCCCGAGTGCATAAGTGGTTATGATGTCACTGTGAACGTGGGCCGCTGTACGGCATGGTTGAATAAACAGCAACTTTGTAGCAGGTGTGGGTTGTTGTGTCGTTTGGACTGTTTGCTGCGCTCCTGCCGGCAGTAATAATAGTCTCCATTTATCAGATATTCAATTAAAACTCCGAGCATTAATCTGTAGCGATGCTGCGATAAGGTGACAAAGAGCTGCAGAATGTCGCCACAGTTGCTGCGATTAATTTTTCCCTAAATCCCAGGAAATTTGAAATCAGCTGCAGGTTACAGAGGACATCCATACTGAATATAAGAGGACAATGTATTATGTGGGAAAGATAAAACCACCAGTCACCCATCAACCTGACGATGAAAGCCAGCAGTACGGCCATTCTGGATAAAGATATTTTTATTACATTTCTTTTAGTGCAAAGAAGCAGGAATTGGTGATTTTTTTGTGCATCTATATAAATCCTCAAATCAGTGGTCCCCATCCTGTTTCTCAGGATCCTCAAAGGCCGGGGTCAGATGAGCGCACTAGGTGAGCCCTTACTGACGTGCCTCCACGCGCCTGTCACAGCGTTGTGACGCGTCAACGGGGCTGTAGCGCTCGCTCGAATTGTGCGTGCTACAAGCAGACGTGCAGAAAGCCTCCGCATCGAAATGTTAGATGCGCTTTGGACGGGGCTGCAAAGCACAATCCTCCATAGCTCTTAGGCTGGGGTCAGACGAACGCAGTGCGAACGTGCGTTAACCCGCACTTTATGACGGCCGTGGTAGCAGCAAATGACGTTCAACGCAGGCCCACACACCAAGTATGACTGTACGAATGTTCGGCTGCGTGGCGCAAGCGGCAAACAAACTAATTTTTCGCAAGAACGTCGAACCGCTAGTACTGACGTACAGAGAGCGCAGCGTCGGCATAGCGGCGTGTGTGCGTGATTAGGAGACGTCAGACGCTGCTCATGTCCGTCCAACATCACGTCCAGACACCCAAAGCTTCCTGGTTTGGATCCATATTAAATCACGGCCGAAATTGCGCATCGTATGACCGCTATCGCGTCTTCCGTGGAAAAGTATGTAAATGCGTTCGGACGCACTTTTATACGGACGATGTGAAAAATGCGTTCATCTGACCCTAGCCTTACTGGGCTCAGCGAGGTGGCCAGACAGGCGTCAGAGTGGAAAGACGTCCACTCTCACAGACGCTCCTTCCCCTCTCAAAGGTGCTCGTCTGACCTCGTCCTTACAGGCCAGGTTTGCAGGATATCTGAAGCACAGCACAGGGGATATGATTTGCTGCTCAGTGATTGAAAATTCAGTCTGCGTTTCCCCAAGGGAATCCTTAAAACCTGGCCTCTTAGTGGGCCCTGAGGACCAGAGTTGGGGATCACTGCCTTAAATAGTATATACCATCTGTGGCTATTTATCTGTAGAAATTGCTTTTCCACTCGTGTTCTAGAGCAGAATACTGTGATGTCACTAAAGTGATACCTCTGAGCAGTGTGATGATGTCACTATGATAATGTTCATAAGCAGAGAATGGTGATGTCACTGCAGCTATGTTTCTGAGCAGAATACAGTGATGTCACGGCGCGGTTAATGCACTAACAGGGTGATATCACTCTGGCATTGAGTCTGAGAGAAAGTCAGTGCTTTCACGCTGATTATTTCCTTATTTAGAATGAAAATATGTGCAGAAAAAACGGTTTCGCCCCTATTCCCTAACAGGGTGGCTGCGTAGACCAGACATATCCTGCCTGCTTCATGTATAAAACATAACAAGAAAAAAGGATTGTCATCTGCGCTCACACCCCCCCCCCCAATAGCCCCATGCAAAACAAAACACAATCAGAGGTTTTGGTTTACTTGAATGGCCATTAAAGTCATGAGAGAGACTGGTGGGTTTACATTTATAAATTATAAATTTATAAAACATTTATATCCTCACCAGGATACGTCAGATGCCTGTTCAGTTCCTCAGCCGCTGCTGAATTGCTCCATTGCAGCAGTTCAGTTTGCTGCAGCCATCTCACTGAACGCTTTGGCTGTGAATATTGAAGCTAAAGGGCGGAGGATTGCTTATTGAAAGCTGCTGTTTCTGCAATATCCACGGTTGTGCATTTTATTACCACTTCAGTGTTAATATTTACCATGTTCCAATAAATATGTGGTGTTTTGCTCCACCAAACCTTCACTTTGAACACTTCCTTATAGGATTATTTGCTCCGTGGAGGCAGCCATCTTTCCTACGTCACACTCAGCTACTCCGAAGCACCTCTCGACTTGGCTGCAAGTGCTAAATTAGCAGTGCTGAGCGCTGAACTGCAGCACAGTGTTCAGTGCCAAGTTGCTAATTTAGCACTTGCAGCGGCTGAGGAACTGAACGCGCCTCTGGTCTACGCATCCTGGCGCATCCCTACGTATCCTGTGTGGAATGTAATGATGTCAAAGTGGTAATGATCATCAACATGCATGAGTAGCGAGTATGGTGATGTCACCCTAGTACTTGTACTGATTTAATTATGTCACCGTGCTTATGTTGCTGAGCAGAATGCAATGATGTCACTGTGGGGTAAATGCACTTATGGTGTGATGTCATTGTGGCAATGAATGTGAAAAAATTAGTGATGTCACATTGATTAATGCCTTGTGTGGAATGTAATGATGTCACAGTTGTAAAGATCATAAACATGCATGAATATGGTTGTCACTGTTCTACTTGTACTGATGGGATGATGTCACTGCGCCAACAAGTCTGAGAAGAATGTGGTAATGTCATGGAGTTAAGCTGAGGTGATGATGTCATTGGAGAAATTGCTTCTTAGCATTGTGAAGTCAGCATTACATTATTTTGTCTCACTTCTCAGTTTTACAATAATCTAGGACAGTGATGGTGAACCTCGGCACCCAAAATGTTACAGAACTACTGTACATGTCTCATAGTGCTTAGTCACACTTAAAGCTGGCTAAGCATCATGGGACATGTAGTTCTGACACATCTCGGTGGTTTCGTTCGACAGCTTCAAACAGGCAAATTTCATAAGTTTTAATGTAAAAATAAATTCCCATTTTTATTATCTTTTTTATCCAACCGTTTCTTCATTTCATTTGTAGCAAAAAGCTTTTACATTTATTTATTATTTAGAAGCTTTTAGGCATTTTTCTGTATTTTTTTTTTTTTACACTAAATCTTTGATTCCCATTTTTTTTTTATACGGTGTTTTTTAGAATTCTGTAACAGACCTTTTTATTATTTTTATAGGACCTCTTATATTATTTCCATGCATGCATTTTTATTGCTTTAAACGCTTTTTTAAAAATTGAGGTTTTTTTTTGTTCCCCTCAGTTTGGCTGCTTCCAGTGGCTGATCGGCGGCGTTCGGCGAATTGTCGGCTGCGTTCGACAGATTGTCAGCTGCGTTCGGCGGATTGTCGGCTGTGTTCGGCGGCCTGTTTGGTGGTGTTTAGCACTCTTTGGGAACACTGCAGCGAATGCTGAATTCACCGCAGGGTCGACGAACTGAAATCGCCGAAGTGCGCTGAACGAGAGCGCACGAAATTTCGGTGCTCTGAATAACCCCTATGATTTGAGTCACACGATGCAACCACTGACTGTACAACACGGCTCCCTTACACGTGTGTATTGGGAGAAGGAGAGACAGCCCTCACCGATAACTGCCCGTGATTGTGCAAGCCATTTTCAGGTTGCAAGTTCCCTAAAACAATCCGGCGCATCCAGAATATGTCACAGATCCTGTCAGGGCCGCGGCACAGCTGTCCTGTTAGTATTAGATATGCTTATGATGGCACAGCCTTTCCTTTCATGTCGATAATCGCTGAGGGTAGACTTTCACACCGAGGGTGCTGGAGAAGGCCAGGTGTAAAGGTGAAGCTATGCTATTCCGGATTAACCCCCTGGGAGAGCGCGTTGAATAAACAGGACGGCCACGAGGTCTTTTCACACGGGCGAAGAAATCACCAAGATCATCCTATTACGGCTTGAACTTTCCCAAAATCATTTCAGCATCTTAAAACAAGCATTTTCCTTATTTACATCCATTGTTTATTCCCGTTTAAAGAAAAGTCCACGGACTTCTCCTTCCTGACCAAAACAAGTGCGTTTACTAACTAGCCAAGGCTCTGCGCCACGTACGACTATGGAGACCGTTTATATCACTATAACAGAGACGTTAAACATAAAATAAAGCAAATACTTTTTATATTTGTATTTTTATTAGTGTTTTATTGCATAATGTTTCTCTGAGGGTAAAAATCAAGTGAAGGATTAATAATTTTATGTTCACCTCTCGACACGTTAGTAGCGTATCGCACCTGTACGAAATGATGTAATTTAAACGTCTATCGATCATACCGTATAGATTAGGAACTCATATTAACATGGCCAGGGTATGCTATGATAAAGACGTGGATTTTAAATCGCGTCAAACACTCACAGGGTTATTCAGAGAGCGTGAAAAGCAGGAGAATGACTGGAGAATGAAAAATTCTAGGTCAAAATAGCCAAACCAGAAAAATTCTCCCTTTCATCTCACTTTCCAAATTGGCTATTTTGACCTAGAATTTTTCATTCTCCAGCCATTCTCCTGCTTTTCACGCTCTCTGAATAACCCTGATAATGTTTTAAAAAGGTTATGTCGTTAAAAAAGATGCTCCAATATTGTCCATGTCCGAATTTTGATGCCCCAATACCGGCCAGGTATAAATTTGGATGCCCCAGCCTAAATGGTGTGTCATTTTCAAATACAAATTAAGTTCAGGATTAGATATTAGGATTAGATTTAGAAATTAGAGTTAGAGTTAGAAATTAGGGTTAGGGTTAGAAATTAGTGTTAGGGTTAGAAATTAGAGTTAGGTTTAGAGTTAGAAATTAGGGTTAGAAATTAGGGTTAGGCTTAAAAAGTAGAGTTAGAGTGAGAGCTAGAAATTAGGGTTAGAAATTAGAGTTACTGCTAGAGTTAGAAATTAGAGTTAGAAATTAGGGTTAGGGTTAGCATTAGAAATTAGGGTTAGGCTTAAAAAGTAGAGTTAGAGTGAGAGCTAGAAATTAGGGTTAGAAATTAGAGTTACTGCTAGAGTTAGAAATTAGAGTTAGAAATTAGGGTTAGGGTTACAAAGTAGAGTTAGGGTTATAGTTAGAAATTGGGGTTAGAGTTACAAATTAGAGTTAGGGTTAGTGTTAGAAATTAGATTTAGGGTTAGGGTTAGAAATTAGAGTTAGGGTGAGAGCTAGAAATTAGGGTTAGAAATTAGAGTTAGGGTTAGAGTTATAAATTAAGGTTAGGCTTAAAAATTAGGGTTAGAAATTAGAGTTAGGAATTCTAGGTTTCTAACCCTAACCCTAATTTCTATCTCTAAGGATTTATTTCTACACTTTAAGGCACAATTAGTCTTTTTAGGGTTTTTTGTGCCTCCATATATACCTGCAGACCTCGTACAGAACTGAGCCAACTAGCTGTTTCTTGTCAAACATGTACCCTGGTACCTGGTACCAGAAGCAGCGGCAGCATTATGTGGAATGTCCAACGCGACAGACATTGTTCTATGTTCAATTCACATTACGTTGTTACAATGTAGCACATTATCATGTCTTCCATGCAATTGCTGTGGATTATTGTTATCCGGCAGACCGGCATCATGGCCACCACAAACTGGAGACTGATGCGATGCCAGGGGACCGTTTTTTACTCTAATACCTTAATACCTGGGGCAATGACCACCCTTTTCTGACAGAAAGTTAAACAGGATCATAAAAAGGCTTTGATTCTATTTACTGTATCTACTGCCCTTTAATGCAGTAAAGTATGTTTCCCGGCGCGACATTGCAGAGGTTACTGCTGACGCAATGCTACGCATGTCAGATGGGTGACACCGGCTGCTGCCTCCATCTAATGCCCTCACTCAGTTTGTAGCAAATCCAGAGCTAGAAGAGATTATGTCTATAACGCAGACAGGTAAATCTGTCTGATATCCACAAGCAGATTATTGCCATACCCATGCAGACTTAGACCTCTGTCGTGCGTCTGCAGACCTCGCGCAGAACCGACTCAAACAGCTGCTTCTTGTCAAACAAAAACCCATCGCAAGTTCATTGCGAAACACCCACTATATCAGGAAACCATGGAAACACATACATTAAATAAAAAGCGCAGAGGAACAGAATTCTGCGATCAGATGGGAAATAAAGCGATATCCAAAAATAATATGATCTTGGCGAACGCCCAGCACAGTTTACATGTGGTTTGCTTCAAACGCAGCTTTTTTTCCACATCCTAAAAAGTAAAGAGAAACAATGTAGTCCAGAAATGGAAAGAAATGCATGTGACAAGGCTCTTAACCCTTTCGCTGCTGAGTCATTTCACCCCACGCGGGCTGAGCTCACATTGACTGCTTTGTGCTCATCATGTTTATATGCAATATGAAGTTATCAGGTCTATTCAAAAGGGGTTGTTCAGAGAGAGCCAATCTGGCCCCCAAATGTCACCGAACAGTGACTATCCCCGTACGATGCCATTTCGGGGCAATTCGACTATTCAGAGAGTAGGCAGTTCGCCAAATGTTGGCAAACTGCCACAAGTCCGGTGCCTGTTCGACGGGAGTGAAATCCCCCATAGAGAAGCAATGGTTAATCTATTCAGAGACACCGAACAGCAGTGAAAAGTTGCCGAAATGCCCTGCTGTTCGGTGGTTTCATTCAACAGGTTTATTCAGGCGAATCCCATAGGCTTCAATGTTAAAAATATTCAGTATCTAATAAACTGTTTATTATTTTATTCTGCAGTAAAAAGTCTCTTTATTTATTGATTTTTTTTTTAGGATCTTTTAGGCATTTTTTGGCAAATGTTTTTCCCCATTTTTTTTTTAAAGGGTTTTTTCTTTCTTCTGTAACAGACCTTTTGATTATCATTCATTGGATCTTATATGTAAATTCAAAGGTATTTTCATTCAGTAGTTTTTTTGCAAACAGCGTTTCAATTTCAGAGAAAGACTACAGTTTAAGGCTGGTGTCAGACAAGCGCACTAGGGCCCTATTACAATCTTGACGTTAAAACACACGTGCAACATGTGAATTTGTGCGCCAAGCGTTAAACGTTAACGCGCGTAAATCAACGCTGGAATTACAATCCTCATGCATTTTTTCATTTGACGAGCAATAACGTGCGTTAAACGGACGTGCACAAACGCGTGCACAAACGTTGCGTGCAGAAATCAGTGTGCGGGCTGTTTTTTCACGCGATTCAGCCAATCAGAATTAAGAACCACAATTGTCTCCCGTTCAGTTTTTGCGCCTGTCAAAGTCAATCTGCGCATATATGCTGCATCAATAAAAAAAACATGCACAACTTCTCATATTTAAAAAAAAGAAGAAGGGTACGGCGCTTCCCAGTGCAAGTAGGTATGAAAAAATTAGTTACCCAATAAGTAACAGGCGTCTTCAATTGAAGGAGGATCAATACCTCAAAAAGAAAACACACATAGTACAATATTGCTAATATATAAATATATGATTTGGAAGTATAGTGGCTCTCACTCACGCTAAAGAGAGCCTCATCCGGCTCTGGCAATATTCGCCCGTGGGTAGAATTTAGATAGGCCCTCCCATTGGTCACTTCAGTAGACGGAGGTTTTCAAGGAGTATGTGCAGATGTTGATTCTCAACGGATATGGAGAAAGGAGAGAAAATGCCAACATCGGGTGATACCGTAAAACCTTGCAATATTAATTACAGAAAGTCAGACCACTCACGTGTTCAAGAGCCACCAGGGCTCAAATAGAGAAGCCCAAAGGTTGTTTTGATGGGCACAGACCTTAATGAAAGCCCCAATGGATCCGCGTGGCAGCATGCAGTGGAAGCCAAATAGTAGTAAGAACCAATTGGTAGGTTAAAAAATGAATGGAGATAAAAATAAAAAATAAAAAATAAATAAAATAAGTAGAATTAAAAATGTATTAATATATATTCATATTCATATAATGAAATAAAAATTGAGCTGAACGCGTTTCACCTGAGTCTAAATAGACTGTACAGTCTATTTAGACTCAGGCGAAACGCGTTCAGCTCAATTTTTATTTCATTATATGAATATATATTAAAAATACATTTTTAATTCTACTTATTTTATTTATTTATTTTTTATTTTTTATTTTCATCTCCATTCATTTTTTAACCTACCAATTGGTTCTTACTACTATTTGGCTTCCACTGCATGCTGCCACGCGGATCCATTGGGGCTTTCATTAAGGTCTGTGCCCATCAAAACAACCTTTGGGCTTCTCTATTTGAGCCCTGGTGGCTCTTGAACACGTGAGTGGTCTGACTTTCTGTAATTAATATTGCAAGGTTTTACGGTATCACCCGATGTTGGCATTTTCTCTCCTTTCTCCATATCCATTGAGAATCAACATCTGCACATACTCCTTGAAAACCTCCGTCTACTGAAGTGGCCAGTGGGAGGGCCTATCTAAATTCTACCCACGGGCGAATATTGCCAGAGCCGGGTGAGGCTCTCTTTAGCGTGAGTGAGAGCCACTATACTTCCAAATCATATATTTGTATATTAGCAATATTGTACTATGTGTGTTTTCTTTTTGAGGTATTGATCCTCCTTCAATTGAAGACGCCTGTTACTTATTGGGTAACAAATTTTTTCATACCTACTTGCACTGGGAAGCGCCGTACCCTTCTTCTTTTTTCTATTCCTCTTTCTGTCTCTTAGGGATGAAACATATGGGTACAGTGGCGATCGTGCTTTAGGCTCTATCCCGCATAATCACTTACTGTTGCGCCTACCTTTTTTCTATTTTTTGTTGTTTAAACTTCTCATATTTATTGGTTTGGGTATGTGTAGAATGTGTAACTATACTTTGCTGCGTATTTTTTTTTGGGCTGGTGTATTTGGTTTCGGCAGGTTGATAGAATTTGCCATTAACACCAGCTTTTAGGAGTTGCTAAAATTATGCGCGCAAAGGCTGTGCGTTACAAACTGCGCATAGATTGTAATACCATCCGCGTACCAGCGCACATACGCATTTGCGCTCACATTGTTAAGTATAGGACGCGTGACGTACAGTAAGCTCGCGCAGCGTTCGCGCAGGTTCACCCGCGGTATACGTGCTTTTGTTGCGCTGACATTGTAATACGACGCTCAGCGCAAAATGGTTTTACCCCTCGTGTTAATGCGTTTTTGTGCCGGCGCAAACATTTGCGCGAAGATTATAATAGGGCCCTAGGTGCGCCTGTACTGACGTGCCTACCGGCGTCCAGCGTAGCGTTGCAAAGCGCGATTCTCCACAGGATGCAGAGTGAAAATGTAGCAGCAGGAAAGGGTGATGGCTGTGGATGGTGAGATGTATGTATGCTCCATGTAAATACTTCTCCAGAATTTCCCTAGTCTCCCAGCAACGAATCTCCCTCATATCCCTTATGGGGTTGACAGTACAGATCCCTCCTGAAGAGGTGCATAGGCTATTAGGCATTTTCTGAGAGCTTCACATTGTGTCTTTTGGCAGATTATTTGACCGACTATTATATCCCTACCGTACTATCTAGGAATCGGTAAAATGCAATCATTCTGGAGGCAAATTAAACGTCTTACTCGTCAAACATTTATTTGTGTCCTATAATGTGGAATAATAAATGCACGCTGTTCTAGGTTAAAAAAGAAAGATTAATATTTTATGAGTAGTGTAAGTATTGCTGGACAGGGAATTCGGCAGGATTGTACGGTGTATTGGTTGTGAAAGAACCATCTCTATTCCTCGTCTTTTGTGTTGTCAGTGTACGCCCTGGCTGTACAATAGAGTGTCCTTTCCAAGGGGATTTAACCCGGCGTTGTACTGTATGTACCATCGAGAGGTTATTCACTAATCACCATTTTTTCATTGATGTGGTTGTCCTTCAGCAAACTATGGTTGATGATGCACAGCTGCAGCTGCAGTGAATTCTCTACTTATGGTATTTGCCACTGGGGTTCGATCTACTTTTCGCAATTCTTTTCACTATATTATCTACTTGTGACATGCGGCACTTTGGACTTGGGGTGCATGGGCAAAGAAATGTATTTGGGAGGTGCTGGCCTCATGTTCTATATTATTTCCTTGCCATCTCTTATGTTATAATCACCCTGTGCCCGTAAGGTGCAGGGTGTTTGTGTAATCTGTGTTAGACAAGATCATTATTCATACATATCTGTCTATCGCTATGGTCTATGTGTGTATCTGTTGCTATCTGCTGATGGTGCTGGCTGGATTATTTTAGCCTTTTACAGCATCTTCTCTTAGGAATGTGTTAATTAGGGATGCACCGAAATTTCGGCCATTGAAATTATCGGCCGAAAAAGGTGCTTTCGGCTTTTGGCCGAAAGGAAAGATCGGTCGAAATAAATCGGTGGCTCGGCCAAGCCTCCAGACCCAGGTTCAGGTGACTGATTTTTTTTGTTTGGGGGAGGGGGTGAGATAGCATTACACATACTCACCTACATCCACATACTCACCTACATCCACCTACTTCAGCCCTGAGCTCCTCCAGCTGTGGCAGTCCCATGGTTAGTGACAGTCCTCCGGCATCTAGTTCCCGCTCTCTGTCAGACGCCAGTCGAAGGGATGATGTCACGGAGGCAGAAGCCTTTGACACAGCCTCCAGGCCCAGGTTCTGATGTCTGATTTTCGGTTTCAGTATCGGCTTTTGGCCGAGCTGATCCCGAATTTTCAGTTTCGGTACTGGCCAGAAATTTTAATTTCGGGGCATCACTAGTGTTAATATCTGTGTATGTTTGAGTGGTCTTTTGTTGATATGCCTTGTGGGGCAAATACTGGCGCATTATCTGATTACTGTTACTATGGTTTATATAATTTCTTTGTTTCCACTCTAGCCAAACTAAAGCAAAATCCCCCTATATAGAATGTGTTTACTCTGTGACAGATTGTGGTAATCAGGCGATTCCCTACTCATTTAACTTCTTCTCTGTTATCTAATGTATTCAGGCAGTCTGATGCTCAGGCTGTGATTCCATGGCACTCTATTGTTTCATGCCTGGACATGTTTTGTTCACTTTCGGAGGGGGGGGGGTGCCAAGGTGTAATTTTCCACTGGTCTTCGGCCCCTCCTGGGACTGTATGGGCCATATCACAAAGTTGGTGAAAACTTAACCAGAGCTGTTGCAAACTTACCAGAGCCATTATAGCCTATGGAGGCTTTAAGTTTACAACTGCTCTGGTTAAGTTAGCACCAACATTGTAATACTGCCCTATATATTTAACTCAATAAAGGCGTCTTGTGTTGGTTGCTGTTCATGTCCCAAATCTACAGTGTTGCCTTATTTTTGGGGGATGCTAGCAAGACTCTCTTTACGTGCACCCATCCTCAAGCTTCGTCTAAGGACTGGAGGAAGGCACAAAGCCTGCTGGGGAGAGCATGGGGGTCCGGCAAGGAACTGGCATTAACAGATGTGACCCAGTCGGGGTACTGAGATCTGTTACACTGCTGAAGTTGTTCATCATAATTCTCAGTGCAGGTTATATTGGGGTTTCCACCACAATTTCCACTGTAATTTATGCCATGGCTATTTACTGTAGCCTTCACCAAAGTGTCCAATCGTGGTTCAGTCGACGTTGTCCAGCGTTATGTGTACCATTGTTTTCACGGTAGTTTGTATGGGAGTTCTATGGAGATCGCCACTTTAAAATCGCCAACGTACATTCAATGATGTTGGCAACACTGGTAAAATGATGAGAAATGGAGAATAGTTGCAGTTGATGCTTTTTATGGATGAATAATGGCCGTAGTGTTTCTCACCGTTGTTTGCAGGAACTTCTTCTGCCGGTGTTGGATTTTATTCCAATGAATAGCCAAAGTTTACCATAGTTTCAACAATAGTGATTCTTACCTCCATTTGCAACAATTGAGTACATCGGTGTTCAGTGACATATCTTTGAGTTTTCAAGACCCCACTTCTTCTACAAAGCAAGCTTTAAAGTAGCAAACACAAGGCACTATTGCCGGTTTTTGATATTACCTCTTTTTTCCTTCGTTATGTTGTTTATTTGGTCCTGATCACAACCTGGCTGCAAAGCACAGAGCTCAAACCGTACAGTGTAATGGCTTGAGCGCTGAGCTTATTTTTTACCTGTCCTATAATATCTGAGATGAAGCTCGAATGGTGCGCCAGGTTACTGTACATTAGTGTCTCCTATACTTGTATGGGAGACGCTAAAGTGGCCCCAGCAGATGGAGAATGAGCTATTTCTACAGGGCTCGAGTCGAGCGGGAACGCGCAGGAACGGCGTTCCCGCACTTCTCCCACAGCGGGAACGCTGCGGGAACGCAGCGTTCCCGCTATAGCCCGAGCCCGAACGCCGCCGCCGCACATTGCCGACGGCCGCGTGCTTCCTGTTACAAGGGCCAGCTGACAGGAGGAGGAGCCGCTCGCCTGGCTGTTTCATAGTTCCCAGGCGAGCGGCTGCACTTCCTGTCAGCGGCCGCTGAAGCAGGAAGCACGCGGCCGCTGGCAATGTGGAGCAGAAGCAGCAGCAAAGGTGAGCTGGGGGGGCAATATCCATGAGACCTGGGGGGGGGCAATATCCATGAGACCTGGGGGGGGCATATAAATGAGACCTGGGGCATATAAATGAGAGCTGGGGCATTATCCATGAGACCAGGGGGCATTATCCATGAGACCTGGGGCAATATCCATGAGACCTGGGGCATTATCCATGAGACCAGGGGGCATTATCCATGAGACCAGGGGGCATTATCCATGAGAGCTGGGGCATTATCCATGAGAGCTGGGGCATTATCCATGAGACCTGGGGCATTATCCATGAGACCTGGGGCAATAACCATGAGACCTGGGGCATTATCCATGAGAGCTGGGGCAATATCCTTGAGACCTGGGGCATTATCCATGAGACCTGGGGCAATATCCATGAGACCTGGGGCATTATCCATGAGAGCTGGGGCATTATCCATGAGACCTGGGGCATATCCATGAGAGCGGGGGGCATTATCCATGAGAGCTGGGGGCATTATCCATGAGAGCTGGTGGCATTATCCATGAGACCAGGGGGCATTATCCATGAGAGCTGGGGCATTATCCATGAGAGCTGGGGCAATATCCATGAGACCTGGGGCATTATCCATGAGAGCTGGGGCAATATCCATGAGACCTGGGGCATTATCCATGAGACCTGGGGCAATATCCATGAGACCTGGGGCATTATCCATGAGAGCTGGGGCATTATCCATGAGACCAGGGGGCATTATCCATGAGAGCTGGGGCATTATCCATGAGACCAGGGGGCATTATCCATGAGACCACGGGACATTATCCATGAGACCAGGGGCATTATCCATGAGACCTGGGGCAGTATCCATGAGAGCTGGGGGCATTATCCATGAGACCTGGGACAATATCCATGAGACCTGGGGCATTATCCATGAGAGCTGGGGCATATCCATGAGACCAGGGGCATTATCCATGAGAGCTGGGGCATATCCATGAGACCAGGGGGCAATATCCATGAGAGCTGGGGCATATCCATGAGAGCTGGGGCATATCCATGAGAGCTGGGGCATATGCATGAGACCAGGGGGCAATATCCATGAGACCTGGGGCATATCCATGAGAGCTGGGGGCATTATCCATGAGAGCTGGGGGCATTATCCATGAGACCTGGGGCATTATCCATGAAACCTGGGGGCAGTATCCATGAGACCTGGGGCAGTATCCATGAGACCTGGGGCATATCCATGAGACCTGGGGCATATCCATGAGACCGGGGGCAGTATCCATGAGACCTGGGGCATATCCATGAGAGCTGGGGGCATTATCCATGAGAGCTGGGGCATATCCATGAGAGCGGGGGGCATTATCCATGAGAGCTGGGGCATATCCATGAGAGCGGGGGGCATTATCCATGAGAGCGGGGGGCTTTATCCATGAGACCTGGGGCATTATCCATGAGAGCTGGGGGCATTATCCATATGAGCTGGGGCAATTATATCCAAGTGAACTGGGGAAAATATATCCATATAACCAGTGCTGTGTATATTATTCTTGGGGTTCAGTGCTGTGTATATTATTCTTGGGGTTCAGTGCTGTGTATTTATTCTGGGGCTCAGTGCTGTGTATATTATCCTGGAGGCTCAGTGCTGAGTATATTATTCTGGGGGCACAGTGTTGTGTATATTATTCTGGAGGCTCAGTGCTGTGTATATTATTCTGGGGCTCAGTGCTGTGTATATATTCTGGGGGCTCAGTGTTGTGTATGTTATTCTGGGGGCTCAGTGCTGTGTATGTTATTCTGGGGCTCAGTGCTGAGTATATTATTCTGGGGGCTCAGTGTTGTGTATGTTATTCTGGGGGCTCAGTGCTGAGTATATTATTCTGGGGGCACAGTGTTGTGTATATTATTCTGGAGGTTCAGTGCTGTGTATGTTATCCTGGAGGCTCAGTGCTGAGTATATTATTCTGGGGGCACAGTGTTGTGTATATTATTCTGGAGGTTCAGTGCTGTGTATATTATTCTGGGGGCTCAGTGCTGTGTATGTTATTCTGGAGGCTCAGCGCTGTGTATATTATTCTGGGGGCTCAGTGCTGTGTATATTATTCTGGGGGCTCAGCGCTGTGTATATTATTCTGGGGGGTCTGTGCCTGGATATATATATATTATATATAAAATGCGTTAGTCCAGTTGCCACAATCACGAGTATACCTGTACGTAGTGATACCTTTCACTGATCAGTATAGTTTCCAGGTTACACTCTTGAAAGCTTGTCTTTTAAATGTAATGTTAACCCAATAAAAATGGGATCACCGGCTCGTCCGGCTATACTCGTGATATTTTTTTTTTTCTTCAGGTAATAGGGGTTGTGGAATTCGTGGGTGAGTTCCCTCACTTTTTTTCCCAGGACTTGACCCCTGTATTTCTACCAGCTCGTTCTCCATCTGCAATAGAATAGAATGGCATCTTTCAGACCCTGGTGTTATGTGATTTCGCTTCAGCACAATCATGTAACACACAAAACTAAGCCCACCGTTAAATCCCATACTCACCTCAGATCCCTCAGTGGCGAGAGCAGTGAAATCCGCCGCTTCCTCGTGTATCACTCTGCCACCCGTCCAGATCTCGTTTGCGCAAGATCTCCTTCGTCTCCCTGGAATCCTATGGACTCCTAGAGCAGATAACACCAGCGGCGCTCAGCCCTGCCAGTGTTATCTTGTTGCGACTCGACAGTATTAAGGCTCAATCTGCTGGCAATGCGGTACAGTCATAACACGGACGTTAAAGTCGAGCGGCAAATTTTCCATTTGCGTCTCGCCTTTAACGTCCGAGATGTGATCAGGCCCTTTATGTTTTACATACAGTATGTGTGGATATTTTGTTTCCAGTCGATCTGTAATTTGTTCACGTTCATTTGTTTCTTTTATGCTATTGTAGCTTTCATAGAATATTGCCCAATTTTTGTGCAAATTCAGATTTTCTCGATATAACGCTCAGGCTCTTTAACAGGTCGCGACCTTGGCTCCGAGCAAAACTACAAACACAGCAGAATGTGCGAGCTTAACATGTTGGTGATTAGAGCTATTTATTTTGTACTAATCAGACCTTTCTCAGTTACATTGTAGCATTTCAGGTGCTAGTAATTCCCAGCGTTCCATGTTAAATTCCCTGTCTCCCTAATCCCATTAGGAGAATATCAGACATTAAAATCTCTTAAGTAGCATTATAGGTGTCCAGCCATAACATACAATGAAGATGCATCTTAGTTTATCATTTAAACAGAACGAGCATTAAAGGAGGAATATTTTGAATCAGTGGGAAAATGTAATATTTGGATTAATCCAGACTCAGCTCATCAGTTACTGAGAATGTTGATAATTTAAATAGAATCTTGGAAATTTCATCAGATTTTGGAGATAAAGGATGAAAGCTAATATGCTAATATAGGTTCAGGATGTCGTGTGATACAGATTTCATGCTCTGGAATTGTCAGAATTGCTATTAAACGTACAGAAGATATTAAAGCATTAACTGGTAAGAGGAGTCTTTTCAAAATATGTGTATATATATATATATATATATATATATATATATATATATACAAACACACATATACTGTATATATAAAATTCACTCAAAACTGGCACTTCAGGAATAGGATCTCTCCAAAGTGCTTGCCCGGTGCTGCGCTAGGCTATTGATATATTAGGAAACAAACAGCACTCTTGTATATACTGTGTAATATATATATATATATATTCACAATGTAGGATGCACTCTAGGACTCATATATAAAACAATTTATCTTTATTGAAGCATTTACATGTTAGTCCGACATTTCGGCTCCATTAAATGGAGCCGAAACGTTGGATTAACATGTAAATGCTTTAATAAAGATTTAATTTTTTTTTATATATGAGTCCAGAGTGCATCCTGCATTGTGAATCTATATGTATTACTGGATTGTTTTGCACCAGGCAAGTTCTTTAAGGTCTTGGTGAGTGCTGTACCCGGTCATTTGGTGTGTATATATATATATATATATTTTGAACAGCTTTCCTATGGTGGATAATCTCTATCCACGAGGATTGCTGACGTGTCTACAGACAGAGACTGAAACCTTAATATCTGTTTAATCCCTTGTTTGTGAGACATCCTTTCACGGAAATAAGGTCCATCTGGTTAACACCAAGGGTGTAGGAAACTGGACAGTGCGAGTGAAGCAGAGCATTGATCGTCAATTCTAGGTTTGTGCAAGCAAAGCTGCAGATCTATGGAATGAATATATTTATATATATATGATACCATACTGTTCTACTAAATCAGTATTTACGACAACCCATCCTAACCCCCCCACACACCCTTCTGCTTAGTTCTTTTATCTTTATTGCTCTATTCTATGATTTTGCTCAGCATAAGCTTCCAGACCTGAAGAAGAGAGTTTACACTATCCAAAGCTTGTCTTTTAAATGTAACGTTAGTCCAATAAAAGGGTATCACTACCTACTGCTATACTGTGGTGAGATATATATATATAAAAAGAGGCCTCGCATTAATGAATAAATCATAATATTTAATGGCTCTGGTGCTACCAAAGTGCCATAGACATATAATTCCAGATCTATCCATATCTGCTATGGAATACATAGATATTATATCTGTATAAAGACAGTCTCCTGTGTGCACCGTTTTCTGAATCGATATATATATATGTATATGTATAAAATCAATGGATCTGCAGCCAATATATATATATATATAAATACATACATCAGTATCTGAATTTTGAGCATTTTTAAAACTGTGTTTTTTTCACAGAAAATTATGGAAGAGGGTGGTCAATAATATGGAGTGCTCTTTCTTGGTGTTTTGAATATATATATATATATACTGTATATAGATTAGATAGGCTGTGTTAGTCCAGATGCCAAAATCACGAGTATAGCAGTACAAAGTGATACCTTTTTATTGGACTAACATTGCATTTAAAAATCTTTAGAGATTATCAGGGTTATCCAAAGAGATTCGAATTGCTTGAGAAAGGTAACCGAACGCTGAAAATCAGGGTTCGGTTACCTTTCCTGGCCATTCGGCTATCCAGAGAGCAGGCAATTCGCCAAATCCTGTCGAATTGCCTGAACATACGGTGCCTGTTCGGTCCCTGTTCGAGGGCAGTGAAATCCCCATGAAAAAGCACTGCTTCGGCTATTCAGAGAACACAAACCAGCAGTGAAAGGTTCCCCTAATGCCCTGCCATTCGGTGGTTTAATTCGGCAAATTTATTCAGGAGAATCCCATAGGCTTCAATGTTAAAAATATTCCCGTTTTAATTCAATATCTAATAAACCGTTCATTATAAAATTCTGCAGCAAAAAGTCTCTTTATGTATAGATTTTTTAGGATACTTTAAGCATTTTTCTGAATTTTTTAAAAAAAAATTAAAAGTCCGATTTTTTTTTTTTTTTTTTTTCAGTTTGCTTATTTTTTCTGTAACAGCCCTCTTTATTATCATTCCCTGGATCTCCTGTGAAAATTTCAGACATTTTCGCTCAGTAGTTTCTTTGCAAACAGCGTTTCTTTTTCCCAGATTCATACAAATGGTTTTTCTAATTTATTCACTGCCTCCTCTACGTCACAGCTGCTTCGGCTCTGTGTGATTCGGCTCATGTTCGGCTCCTGTTCGGCTCCTCTTCGAAGGTTAATCCAGATGTTTTTGCTTGTTTTCAGCATGCATTCGGTTAGTTTTCGTCAGGTTTGCGGCAGCTTTTCCCTGCAATTCGGGGACCCTGTGCTGTTTGCTGAATACGCCGCAGGGTCACCGAAATGCAATCGGCAAAAGGAACCGAATTGAAGAGAACGAAAAGTCACCGAACGTGCGGTGACTTTTCGAATCTCTTTGGATAACCCTGTATATCTCTCTTCCTCAGGTCTACTAAATATATATATAGTATATACAGTTTATATATATGTTACGGTTAAAGCCCGAAGTGCGGTTAATCCTAGCATTACTCGGGCGTCATTAGCAAAAGTCCGAAGTGAAATGAAATTTCGGACTTTACCCGGGTAATC
Organism: Leptobrachium leishanense; assembly: GCA_009667805.1. NCBI lineage: Eukaryota > Metazoa > Chordata > Amphibia > Anura > Megophryidae > Leptobrachium > Leptobrachium leishanense. The sequence continues at coordinate 30,095,541 of CM019069.1, read as the reverse complement.
TGCAAAGTATCCAGAGGCCTCTGTGTAATCCGGTTTTCTGCTGTGTTTTAACCGGTAATTCGCACATTACCCGAGTGCTGCTGGATAAAGTGTCATGTGCAACGAAACATCGTACTTTATCCGGGTAATCTGCAAAATATCCAATCACCTCTGGGTTCTCCGCTTTTCTTGGGTTTTCAGCAGGTTACAGGTGACTGAATTCCGAGGATTACCCGGGTAAAGCTGCAAACTGTTATCTGACCGATAACAAAATAGTGTTATTTTTAATGAAATTGTATCCACAGACACAAACCACAATAAATAACCGTCATGTGACTCTGTGCATTAATTGTCTGAAAATTTATTTATGAAGATAAAGATATATTATATAAAGAGTAACCTGATGGTTGTTATGTTTTATAAATGATGTATAAGCACATATGACACATAATAAAGATCATGTAACTCTTTCACATTCATATAAGAAACATATCCTGTCGCTCTGTTTATTCATTATATCCGCAATACATTTTAATGTTTGTCTTTTTGCCATTTTCATTGATAATATCCATAGATAATAACAAAATTCACTGTTACCCAAGCAGGGTTGGATGCTCTGCAGATTACCCAGGTGAAGCTGTGGATAGTCCTCAGATTACCCGGGTGAAGCTGTGGATAGTCCTCAGATTACCCGGGTGAAGCTGTGGATAGTCCTCAGATTACCCGGGTGAAGCTGTGGATAGTCCTCAGATTACCCGGGTGAAGCTGTGGATAGTCCTCAGATTACCCGGGTGAAGCTGTGGATAGTCCTCAGATTACCCAGGTGAAGCTTCAGACTTGCACATTATCCGGATAAAGTGCAAATTTTTAAGCTCTTCCAGACTGTTACCCAAGGGCAGTTGGTTAGTCCTAAAATTCCCCGGGTAAAGTCTGTAATTTTAATTTTTTTTGCAGCTTTACCCAGCAATTTTGGGTAATGTCAGGATTACCCGGGTAATCCTGGGATTAACCGCACTTCGGGCTTCTCCTGTAACATTATATATATATATATATATATAAGAAAGAAGTAGTTTTTCTTTGTCGAGACATCAATTACTGCAAATGTTTACCTTGATCTTTTGACTGAATACGTGGTACCACAACTACATGACCTTCAACCAACCATCATTTTCCAGCAAGATGCTGCACCACCCCATTGGGGACTGCATGTTCGTGGCTTCCTAAATGAAACATTTCTAGACCGGTGGATTGGAAAGGGGTGGCCCAATTCCCTGGCCACCTCTTTCACCAGATATCCCTCCCCTCCACTTCTTTCTATGGGGTTATGTTAAAGATATGGGGCTCTATTACATTATTTGCGCAAAAACGCTCGCACAGCGCTAATTTTTTTGCGCGCAGCGTTAAACGTTCACGCACGAAAAATAACGGTGGTATTACAATCCGAGCGCTTTTTTTAATCCATCAAAGAATAAAGCGCGTAAAAAAGATGCGCAAACACGTTGCGCGCAGAAATCGGTGTGCGGACTGTTTTTTCACGCGATTCAGCCAATCAGAATTAAGAGCCACAATTATCTCACGTTAAATTTTTGCGCTTGTCAAAGTCAATCTGAGTATATATGCTGCATCAATAGAAAAAACACGCACAACCTCTCCATTTTATTGTTTGGGTATGTGTAGAATGTGTAACTATACTGTGCTGTATTGTTTTTTTTTGCGCTGGTGTATTTGGGTTGGGCCTGGATGTTCAGATTTGCCATTAACACCAGCTTTTCAAAGACGTTAAAATAATGCGTGCAAGCGTTGTCTGTTAAAATTTGCGCTAAGATTGTAATACCATCCGCGTACTAGTGCACAAACGCATGTGCGCTCACAATGTTAAGTATAGGACGCGCGCAGTACATTACGCTCGCAAAGGGTTCGCGCAGGCTCACCCGCGGTAGACGTTAACGCGCATTTTGCATTAACGCGGACATTGTGCGGACAATGTAATACGACGTTCAGCGCAAAGGGTTTTGCCCCTCGCGTTAATGCATTTTGCACGCGCGTTAACGTTTGCACAAAGTAGTTAATGGAGCCATCGTGTATGGAACAAAGGTACAAAGGGACATCACTAATCTAAAGCAGAAGATCACTGACGCCATTGCCACCATTGATGAGGGGACGCTACAGCCAACATGGCAAGAAATCCAGTACCGTCTTGATGTGCTTCGTGCAACTAATGGTGCCCATATAGAGGTGTATTAAATGAGACAAAAAACCTTAAATATATACGTCTCACTTTGTAGTAATTTTCACTTATCTGTCTTTTCATTTGCCTTTGAAATAAATTTTTGAAACTGTAAACAGACTTTATGGACACCCTGTATATAATATATATATATATATATAGTGGTGTATTTAGGTTTTGTGCTGCCCTAGGCCTGACTAAACTCGTGCACCCCTAATTTAAATTTGAGGCACCCTTCCTGTCAAGGGCACACCTCTTCCTGGTTAATCCCCACCCTTCCTCTTTAAGCTCCACCTTTTCCTCTTAGAGCTCCGCCTTTTCCTCTGTTTATATTATAAGTGGATACCAAGTGCCTACTTGTATATTTTGTATACCATTTCAAATGTATCTATTGAGATAAATAAAATTATGAAATGTTTAAATTCAAGCATTTTTACAAAGAACAGCCACGCATGTCAAGTATACTGGATCACAGCTGCTCTAATTGGTTGAACAATAAAATCCACAGAAACGTGCACTGCATATGAGCGTATCACAGAGCTGCACAGCAATAAAACCCACAGAAATGTGCACTGTGTATGAGCATATCACAGAACTGCACAGCAATAAAACTCACAGTAATGTGCAGTGTGTATGAGTGTATCCCAGAGCTCCAGGGCAATAAAACTCACAGTACTATGCAGTGTGTATCACAGAATCCACAGCAATAAAACTCCCAGCAATGCAATGTTTGGTGTGTGTCAGCGTATCAGAATCCACAGCAATAAAACTCCCAGCAATGCAATGTGCGGTGTGTATGAGTGCATCAGAATCCACTGCAATAAAACTCCCAGCAATGCAATGTGTGGTGTGTGTCAGCGTATCAGAATCCACAGCAATAAAACTCCCAGCAATGCAATGTGTGGTGTGTATGAGTGCAGCAGAATCCACTGCAATAAAACTCCCAGCAAACCGAGTGTATATGAGCACACAGCAATTATTTATTCTACATTTACTGGCCTCCGCGGTAGGGCTGTGTGCAGAGTCAGCAGGGACTGTGTACAGACTCAGCAGGAGGTCCCTCCAGGCCACGTTAGGATCGAGGCTGTGCCTGTGCGTGGAGCCATCTTGTCAGCAGTGGGGTGCCACTGCCAGAGGGTGCACCGTGGCTTTGATTCCCTTCTCGGTGGGTGTTCACTCCAGAATAGAGTGACAGTCCATGCTAACAAAAGGGCGGGCAGCTGCGTGCGTGCGTGTCACGTGGTTCAGCCAGTCAGGTGGTACTGAGATTCAGTACCACCTGACTGGCCGGACCGAGTGTGACCTGCACGCACGCAGCTTCACCAGGAGCCAGGCAGCTCAATGACAAATTTCTATCACTGCAGTGCTGGTTAAGGAAAGGTCCACTTTAAACAGCAGTAAGCAGACAGGGCTTCATATTCTGCTGATACACCCCCCCCTTTACCTGCCATTTACTGTCATCTTCTCTCTCTGGACACAAATCACATCCCCCTCCCCTCTCCTAGAGCTGCTGCGGGGCAGGGGAGGAGCTATGGAGGGAGGAGAGGGGGATTTTTATTCTATTCGATTTTATTCTGTATGCAAACGCCCTGCTCCGCTGCTCATTGTTTGAGAACACAGCTCAAAGCTGACACACAGTGGCACCTCTTAGTACCCCCTAATGACACCCCAGTAATCACTGGTTCCTGGGGCGGCCCGCCCTCCGCCACTCCTCTAAGTACACCACTGCTCTGGTGATATGCTCACACACAAGTTTGGCGAACTGCCAGCAAGTACGGTGCTGTTTGAAGGCATTGCAAATCCCATAGAGAAGTAATGGTTAATCTATTCAGAGAACACCAAACAGCAGAGAAATGGCAGTGAAATGCCCTGATGTTCGGTGGTTTCAATCAGCAGGTTTATTCAGGCGAACCCCATAGGTTTCTTTTTTTTATTTATTTTTTTATATTCAAAATTTTTATTTTGAAATATGTCATCATACAAGTAAACGTAAAGTAAGGGCCTCGCAGGGCCGCACATAGTCGTCTGTGATAACTCAGCGTAAAGAAAATAAAGAAAAACAGCACATAGACATCTAGAATAGCACAGCTCAGAGGAAAAAACACAGTCATCTAGAAAATCAGTCAAAAAATTATCTCTCAAGAGCATAGCACGTCTTCATATGGAGCACTGCGGGTCAAGAACAAACATGTCATCTGGAGAAAGCGGTTCAGGAAGAAAAAATTAAAGAAAAATATACTGCTAAAACATCTGAAGAAGTCCGCATATCAGAAAACGGGTATAAGGGGCCTCAGCAGAATAGCGAAACCCAGCATATGGGAGGAGGTGTGGGGAAAAAAAAAAAAAGGGGGGGGAGAAGAACAAGACTCAGCTAGTAAAAATAAAATCATCTGGGGAACCCCATAGGTTTCAATGTTAAAAATATTCCAGTTTTTATGCAATATCTAATAAACCATTTATTATTTTAATCTGCAGTAAAAAGTCTTTATTTATTTATGGATTTTTTTTTTAGTACCTTTTAGTAATTTTTCAGAATTTTTTTGGCAAAACCCCCCCCCCTTTTTTTTAATAGCGGTTCTTCTTTTTCTGTAACAAAACTTTTTATTATCAATCATAGGATCTTATATGTAAATTCCAGACATTTTCGTTCAGTAGTTCTTTTGAAAACAGCAGGCCACGGGTTTGCGGTGGCAGCATACAGCGGCCGACTCCATGCACTTTGGGGACCCTGCGGTGAATGGTGAATTCACTGCAGGGTGGGGAAATTTTATTCCCCGAAGTGCAGGGAACTACAGAACACCAAAATGTTGGCGTCATTTCGGTGCTCTGTGAGTAACCCAATTAGTGGTGAGGTTTTTTGTTGCCCCCTGGAAAGTGAAAGCCTAGGCCTTGCCTACCCAGGACATACTTGAAAATTAGTGACATCTCAATCAATGTTTCCTTCCTGGTAAAATAGTATGCAAAAGTAAAAAAAATAAAAAAATAAAATATTTTTTTTAGGGGTGGGGCCACCCAGCGGGCCGCCGCCCCCTGTAAAGTGCCGCCCTAGGCCTAGGCCTTGTTGGCCTAGGCCAAAATACACCAGTTTATATATATATACAGGGTTATTCAAAGAGATTCGAAAAGTCACAGCACGTTCGGTGACTTTTCGTTCTCTTCAATTCGGTTCCTTTTGCCGATCGCATTTCGGTGACCCTGCGGTGTATTCAGCAAGCGCCACAGGGTCCCCGAATTACAGGGAAAAGCTGCCTCAAACCTGACGAAAACGAACTGCAAAACCCCCAAAAACATCTGGATTAACCTGCCGAAAAACCGAGCAGGAGCCGATCACACCAGCGAAGCAGCTGACGAGGCAGTGAATAAATTAGCAAAACAGTTTGTGTGAATGTTTGAAAATGAAAAGCTGTTTGCAAAGAAACTACTGAGCGAAAATGTCTGAAATTTACATATGAGGTCCAGGGAATGATAATAAAAAGGGCTGTTACAGAAAAAAGAAGTAAACTTAAAAAAAAAATAAAAAAAAATCGGACTTTTAAAAAAAAAAAAAAAAAAAATCTGAAAAATGCTTAAAATATCCTAAAAAATCTATAAATAAAGAGACTCTTTACTGCAGAATATTATAATGAACGGTTTATTAGATATTGAATTAAAACGGGAATATTTTTAACATTGAAGTCTATGGGATTCTCCTGAATAAACCTGCCGAATTAAACCACCGAATGGCAGGGCATTAGGGGAACCTTTCACTGCTGGTTTGTTTTCTCTGAATAGCCAAAGCAGTGCTTTTTCATGGGGATTTCACTGCCCTCGAACAGGCACCGAACAGGCACCGTATGTGCAGGCAATTCGCCAGGATTTGGCGAACTGCCTGCTCTCTGGATAGCCGAATGGCCAGGAAAGGTACCGAACGCTGATTTTCAGCGTTCGGTTACCTTTCTCCAGCCATTCGGATCTCTTTGAGTAACCCTGATAGTATAACAAAAATATGATGATTGAGAGATTGCTGTATACTGGCACCCCAAATATTATTGTTTCCAAACTCCCAAAATATTAGAACGTCCACGATGAACCTTTCTGAATAATAATGATAAAGACAGGAGCGCAGCTTGCACATGCGATAGGAATGCAGCAGCAGCAGCAGCTCTGGATCACTTGTGCTCTCACCTCCCACTCACTTTTTTAAATGAATGGAGAGCTACGGGTTGCAGACTTCATTGGGAAAATGCTGCGGCCGACATCCATCAGTTTATATTGTTAATGCAAAACAATAGAAGCTAAAGGACATTGGGCTTTATCTGCTGAAAATAAACATTCACTGGATATCATGAAAACCAACGATCATACTTAACCCTTTCCCTCTGCAGGACGTTCTATGCCGTCCGTGCGGTGGGGAGGTCTTGAAGACGCAGGGCGTACAGGTACACCCGGCTCTCTTCAATGGGCTGCCTCGGCCCCTCCCTGCAGTCGGCACGCGCTGCGCATCATTGGCTGCAGAGAGACAGCCTGACCTCAGGCCGTCCCCCTGCAGCCAATGACGCACGGTGCACATCGGCTGTGTGGGCGGGCCAAATTAGAGGCCCACGACGACACCTGTACGCCTCGCCGTCGTTAACCCCAGGCGACATCCGCCCATCGTGAAGGGGTTAAGGGGTTATTCAAAGAGCACTGAAATTTGCTCTTTATTTGGTGCACTTTGGTGTGATTCGGCGATTCAAGTTCACCGACCCTGCAGTGAATTCACTATCCAACAAAGAGTCCCCGAAGTGCGCCGAATGGGAGCCGCCAAAGACGGCCAAAAAGACCACCAAAAACGCCGAAAAATGCCAAAGGCGCCGATGATCGGCCTGACTGACCGCCGCACGCCGCCAAAAAAAGGTAATCAGCCGCCGAACTGGTTAAAAAAAATAAAAAACAAGCAGTGCTATTCGTTAAAAGGCATTTAAAACAATAAAAATGAAAAAAAGACAAATGTGCAGAAATTATAGAAAAAGATCCTATAAAAAAATAAGATAAATACCTAAAAAATTCTAAAAGTAAAGAAATAAATAGGGTTTTTGCTGAAACTGAAAAGAATAAACAGTTGAATAGAAAAAAATTAAAACGGGAATATTTTGCTACATTGAATCCTATGGGATTCGCCTGTTTAAACCCATTGAACTGAATCACCGAAAATCAGGGCATTTCACTGACATTTCTCTGCTGTTCGGCGTTCTCTGAATAGATTAACCATTACTACTCTATGGAACATTTCACTGTCACTGAAGATCACTGAATTGCAGCGCACTGCACCGTATTTCACTGACAATTTGAATGTATTTGGCGAATTGACAGCTCTTTGAATAGACGAACCGCCACGAAATTGCACCGTGCGATGAAATTCACCGTTCATTGCAATTCGGTGGCAAGGTCCACACTTATCGAATAACCCTTTTAATGATTATTTGGATGATGCTTTGTCACAGCGGTGTCCAACCTTGGCAACCCAGATGCATTAGGATTGCAGTGATACATGCTCATTCAGCTTTACCTTTCACTGAGCGTCAGGGCAACGTGTAGTCCTGGAACACCTGGTTGGTCACCGCTGCTCTATCAGTCATGGTCCGTATAAAGCAGTTGTTCCCGATTCTGGTCCTCAGGTCCCCCTTAGACTGGGGTCAGACGAGCGTCATTGGAGAGTGGAAGGAATGTCCGTGAGAGTGGACGTTCCTTCCACTCGACGCCCGTCTGGCCACCTTGCTGAGTTAGTGCGCTCAGCGCTTCAAGGCTCGATTCTCCTATGGAGGATCGCGCTTTGCAGCTCCATCAACGCACGTCCTAGCGATTTGATGTATGTGCGCAACTGCGTCTGGCCGCCTGGCTCCGTCACAGACGCCGGAAGCCACGTCAGTACGGGCGCACCTAGTGCGCTCGTCTGACACTAGCCTAACAGGCCAGGTTTGCAGGATATCTGAAGCACAGCGCAAGGTGATATCTGTCAGTCTGCATTTCCCCAAGGTGATCCTTAAAACCTGGCCTGTTAGTGGGACTTGTGGACCAGGGTTGGGAAACACTGATATAAACAGTTCTCTGGTGACCTGTTAATTAACAGGACTTTACAAATAAATTTGACATCCCTGAGACTGGAAGAAAGGAGATTTCATCAACAGCAATGGTATGGGGTTCTTTGACCTAAAAACAATTAAATGTGAAATTATCTGACTATAGAATATTTGTTTTATCCAATTTAAATGATGACTTTTAAAAATCAAAAAAGCCAATGTTTATACGACTTGCTGGTGAATCCAAAGAGAAATCTGACTGTTGTTATGAAATCAACGACGTTTTCACCAGCTATTTATGTTCCTCGCAGCGCTCCACTAATTCACTGCTTAGGCTGGTGTCAGACGAACGCAATGTGAACGTCTGTTTTTGCGCACATAATAACGTCCGTCGCAGCATAGAATAATCGCCAATGGAGCCCCCCACATGAAGTGCGTTCGCACCGAACTGCGGGCGCACAACGCACGCGGCAAACGGACGCAAGTTAGGTAAGAACGTAAAACCGCTAGAACGGACGTGCGGAGTGCGCTGCGTCCACAACGTCTGCATAGCTTTGTGTGTGAGTGATGAACGAGGTCAGACGCATTTGTGCGTCCAGCATTTTTAACGGACAAAATGTTTTTCATATTTCATTTATTTTACCTCCTACATCCATCAAAAATAACGTCCGTTAAAAAAAACGAACTGTGTGGCCACTACTGCGTCTTCCGTCAGAAAGTGCGTCCGTACTGCACGGGCGCACAGTCCATACAAAATGCGCTCGTCTGACACCAGCCTTAGTGAATAAACCCCACACTATATCAAATATCTTGTGGTCTTTCCCTTTAATCTGGTGATTCTCAACCCTGGTCATCGGGCCCCCTAACAGGCCAGGTTTGCAGGATATCTGAAGCACAGATCAGGTGATATAATATGCTGCTCAGTGATTGCACGATTCACAGGGTTATTCAAAGAGAGCCGATCTGGCCCCGAAAGGTAACCGGACACTGAAATTCAGCGTACAGGTACCTTTCCTGGCCATTCGGCTACTCCGAGAGCAGGCAGTTTGCCAAATCCTGGCGAATTGCCTGCACATACGTTGCCTGTTCGGTGCCTGTTCGAGGGCAGTGAAATCCCCATAGAGAAGCAATGCTTCACCTATTCAGAGAACAAAAACCAGCAGTGAAAAGTTGCCGAAATGCCCTGCTATTCAGTGGTTTCATTCGGCAGATTTATTTAGACGAATCCCATAGGCTTCAATGTTAAAAATATTCCGGTTTTAATTCAATATCTAATAAACCGTTTATTATAAAATTCTGCAGTAAAGAGTCTCTTTATTTATAGATTTTTTAGGATCTGTTAGGCATTTTTTGTTTTGGCAAAAAATGTTCCCCTTTTTTTTTTTAAATCGTCTTTTCTTTTTACTGTAACAGCCCTTTTTATTATCATTCATTGGATCTTACTGTATATGTAAATTTCAGACATTTTTGCTCAGTAGCTTTTTTGCAAACAGCGTTTCAAATTTCCAACTTTCAGGCTAGGGTCAGAGTGGGGCAGTCGGAACGCGCGTGCAGGCGCACTAAATCACGGCGGCAGTAGCAGCACATAACGGCCAATGACGGCCAATATACGCAGTACGTGCGTACAAAAGTGCGCCGACACCACGCAACCGGCAAATGAACGCATTTTTCTCAGAACGTGAAACCGCTGCTACAGACGTACAGAGTGCGCTGCGGCCGCATGGCAGCGTGTGTGCGTGATTAAGAGACGTCAGACGCTGCTAGTGTGCGGCCTACATAACGTTCAAACAGCCGGATTTCCCTAGAATTGCGTTGGTGAGTACCTGCGACTGTGCGACTGTGGTCGTCTGACCACTTAAGCGTATTCCGTGAAAAAATGCGTGCGCACGCATCGACGTACATTTTGACGGTGGCCGCAGAAAATGCGCTCATCTGTCCCTAGCCTTAAGCAAACTGGGTTTTTTTCCCACCTCCTTCGTCTGCATGTTGGGTGTTTCCAGCGGCTGCTCTGTGCTGTGACTGGCGGATAGTTGGGTTTCTCCGGCGTGCTCGGTGGGGTTAATCTAGCTTTTTTTGCGGGTTTCAGTCAGTGTTCGGCGGGTTTTGCAGTGAGTGTTCGGCGGGTTTTGCGGTGAGTGTTCGTCGGGTTTGCCGCGACTTTTCCCTGCAATTCGGGGACCCTGTGGTGTTTGCTGAATACACCACATGGTCGCCGAAATGGGATCACCAAATCGCACCGAATTGAAGAGAACGAAAAGTCACCGAACGTGGGGTGACTTTTCGATTCTCTTTGAATAACCCTGTCAGTCTGCATTTCCCCAAGGTAATCCTAAAAACCTGGCCTGTTAGTGGGCCCTGAGGAGCAGGGTTGGACCGACTGCTGTAAACCTTTCACCATCAAGTGCTTTTAATTGAAAGAAATAGATCACAAATTCTATCTGAAGCATGAAATGAGTAAAAATAGGAAAAAAATACGTGAATTTCGTATCTGGATTATTATCCCAGGACAGTTAAAAGCTTAAAATAATGTACAACTGTGAATATTAAAGGGACACTCTAGGCAACATGACCACCTAAGCTTTTTTAGGTGGTCATGATGCCCAGAGTATGCCCTTGCCTTTCTTCCCTCCCTCCGCTCAGCCGATCGGCTGAAACAGCTGAGAGACGCGGAGGACTTTACTCCGCCCTCCCAGCTGTCAGTCAGCAGAGCGGGATTCGTATTTCCTGCTTCTGCCGACTATTGGCGAGTAGGAGACGTCATTGTGCTTTCAGCGCGATGACGTCTCCAACTCGCCGCAGTAGCTGTCGGCAGCGGCTGATTAGTGTTGCGCGCAACACTAATCAAAGAAGAAGAGGAAGCCTGCTGATTGGCTGGTTTACGTGAGAGGCGCGCATGCGCTCTTCTCACGTAAACCATTAGCCAAGTTCAAGCTCTAACAGGACGGGAGCGGAAGAGACGGGAGGTGAGTATATATAAAAAAAAGACGCTGTTGGAGACAAGTGGTTTTTAGGGTAAGTATTACATTAAAAAAAAAAAAATATATACTGAATAACTAGGTAGGGAATAGGTATATTTTAATGTAAAAAAAAAAAAAGGGGGGGGATTTTTAGCCTAGAGTGTTCCTTTAAAGTTTTAAATTCTTGTTTAACCTTTACAGAAATATTGCTTGCCTGAAAAGTTCTAAAATCTAGAGAGGATATCCTTTATCTTGCACAATTTCACCCAGGGTCTGCATTATCAGCATACAGGCAGAAATGCCCTTTGAGTCAGATCCAGTAGATGTACTGCTTATAGGGATTTGTCTGTTGTTGTATGGGGAGAATGTTGTTGCAAAATAGTTACAACATTAAAGTCATGTAAATTTACTCATTTTTATTTTTTCATGAATTTGCTGATCCTTTACAGAATTTTTGCTGGGATGAAAGGTTTTGAATTCTAGATTGTGTCTTATCTAGCACAATGTCACACGGGGTCTGCATTATCAGCATACAGGCAGATATGGCCTTTGTGCCAGATGCAGTAAATATGATGCAGACAGATAATAAAATGGTGAGATCTCCTTCTTATGGGGGTTTGTAGTGATCATAATGAGATTATTAGCAATGCTGTATCTGTATGTGCTGCATAATGCCTGTATATGGCAATTACAGTAACACCTTGTATCTGTATGTGCAGCATAATGCCTGTGTATGGAAATTACAGCAACACCTTGTATCTGTACTCTACAGGGATTATCACTCATTATAACCCACTGAATCTTATCCCTGTACAGCAGCGAGTGACTCCCTATATTCTGACCGCTCCCTGGCTGCTGTAATGTAGCAGTAAAGTTTGATACAGTTTTTTTTGCAGTGAGGGTAGGTGCTGCTCCTTCCAGTTTTTTAGAGACATACAGGATGACTAGAGTGAGGTCTAAGTAAGAATTTAATTCCTCCACAGGAAAAACCTGCTTTAGATTTTGTGTTGTGAGGTTTCACTGGCTACATTTCAGTTTTAATTATTTTTATTCATTTTTGGTAGAGAATGGGTTAAGGAGGGAAATAATATATTACATCCCCCCCCCTCCTTCTCTAATCATGTCTGTTCTAGAATCGAAAGCGATGCATTATGGTACAAGAGACTCCTGTCTAAGCAGCTGTCTTATTCAGTATCTGCTCTATACTTTTTTAATTGACTATGAAAACATTGAGGTCTGCACTGGGAACAGAAAACAAGAACATTCTGCTCAGAGATGATAACTTGGCTTCAATAACCAAAGACAGAGGATGCAGCCAAAGAAATAAGAGGTATCAAGCGTAGATTATTTCATAATCGAAAAATGTATTCATGCAAAACAGAGGCCCGACTTTAAACTCGCAGCCAAATAAAAGCAATTCATTTGTCAAATGTGTCATTTATCTCTCGCATCGCAATACATTATGAGGAACGGTAAAGATGACAAATTGGAAAGATGAAATCTTTGGTTCTAGCATGAATGCCGGAAAAAAGAAAAAAAAACACGCTGAAAAGTCTAAAATGTTTTTTCTTTTTTTTCTACAGTTTTTTTATTTTTTTATTTTGTTCTTCTGGATGTTGAATGCTGCCCCATGCATGGAGGAGGCTGACTAAACAGTGCGTTATATTAATGGTGGATGTAACAGGATGCACCTCACTGTATGCAAAAAGAATTATTACATATTTATTATGAAATTATTATTTTTTTCATTCAAAACATCAACCTACAGTTTTCCGGCCAAAATTGTCAAACTGAAGGATTTTGTTCTAAAGTTTGTTACTGGCTTATATTTCTCCCACCAAACCACCTCTTAAACTGGCCGTCCACTGGGTCCGTAGTCAGACGACCGTCTTGGTCATCCCACTACGGACAACTTTCTCGTAAAATCTGGGTCATCCACAGGAAGTGACCATGGACGAATCAGTTCGACCGACACACAGACCGCCATATGCCGCTGGACTGCAGGAGAAAAAATATAGACGATGCCGAAAGCCGCTGGACTACAGGAGAAAAAAAAAGACAACGCCATACACCGCTGGACTGCAGGGGGAAAAAAAAAAACTGAAATCTGCTATCCTTCTAATAGGTGTTTAAACCAATAAAAAATGCATTTAAAATGTGTCTAAATAATAACAAAAAGGTCCTTTATAAAACAATAAAAAGGTCTGTTACATAATATAAAAACTTGGTAGTCAAAAAAATACAAACAGATGTTCAGAAAAATAAATTTAAAACAAGTCTTTTTGCTGAGAATGATATGAAATAAACGGTTTAATAAAAAAGAATGGAAAATCAGGGCATTTTTTCATATTTGCTGTACCAGGTTGTTTGACGTCATCTGATAAATCCCATTCAAATTACAAAGGTCGCTAGTTTTATGTAGTCTCTAATCTGATGTAGTTTGATGTAATCTGATGTAGTCGCTAGTCTGATGTAGTCGCTAGTCTGATGTAGTCTGATGTAGTCTGATGTAGTCGCTAGTCTGATGTAGTCTGATGTAGTCGCTAGTCTGATGTTGTCTGATGTAGTCTGATGTAGTCGCTAGTCTGATGTAGTCTGATGTAGTCTGATGTAGTCGCTAGTCTGATGTAGTCTGATGTAGTCGCTAGTCTGATGTAGTCTGATGTAGTCTGATGTAGTCGCTAGTCTGATGTAGTCTGATGTAGTCGCTAGTCTGATGTTGTCTGATGTAGTCGTCTGAAGTTGTTCAATGGAAGTTGTAGGCAGTGGAAGAGAGTTGAATTTCCTCTGTGTTGTGCGAAAGCAAAGATTTTATTATCTCCTAAAAGCTGGTGTTAAATGACTCTGCAAATGCAAAATCATTTAACACGCTGTAACCCCTCCCCCATTAACTCTGATACTCACCTCTTATCCCGCGGCGAAAACGGTGGGTCGATCCGTCACTTCTTCTCCCCAGGAGCTAAGTGAGACTAAGAACAAATAGTTCCTAATCTCAGTCCCGATCACTCCGCACCGCTGTGCGATCTCGTTAGAGCGAAACACTCAGAGCTCGCAGCCCAGAAGTGCAAGTCTCCGTGAAGTTCTATGGACTCCAGGATCTGATACTCACGGTGGCGCAGAAGCGCTACTGCAGGTTAGGGATGTGCGTTTAGATTCGGACCGATTCGTATATTTCACGAATAGGTCCGATTCGTGGCTTCGGATTCGGCCGAATTTCCGAATCAGATCCGAAAACGTCCGATACGAAAAGATTTTCGATCCGTAACGAAAAGATTTTCGTGTTTTCGTATGGACGTGAAATGTGTAAAATCGCAAGTCATTTTCGTTTGATTCGTGATTTCGGTTCCATTTCGGTCATTTCGGACATCGTATTTTTGGTTCCATTGCTGATTCCGTAATTCCGTATCGTTTCCAATGATTCGATATTTCTGTCGATACTGGTGCTATCCAGCGTGCTGATCCTTAAAACTCAGTATGCTTAAGTTTTTTAAGGGACGGACTTACTCTATTCAAAGTTCCGATGTGAAACATCTGGACTTTGTATCGATTTCGACTATCCGAAGTGAAAAAAAAAAATAGTAGAAATCTATCCAAAGTCCCGATGTTTCACAGTTCTGGAGTTAACCCCTAGTTGCCACCAATGGTGGAGATAGGGGGTTCCAATGAACCCCCTATCTCCCGATCCGTGGCAGCTAGGGATTAATGTTTGGTATCGTTGGATCGGCCAGAGCATGGCCTTTCCAATCATACCAAACATGACCATGTTAAAATTTAAGAAAAAGTTTTAAAAATAAAAAATTAAGTAAAAAAATATTAAAAAATAAATAAATTTGTTAAAAAAAGTTTTTTTTTGTTTTGTTTTGCTAATGAAGCAATATTGTTCCCATTTCAATTATAATGTGACCAATGATGCTGCACTAACGATTTTTGTATGGGTTGCGTTTGTTAAAAATCGGGTAATTTTCCCCTAAAAAATGTATGTAACAAGTCCCCCATCTCTAAATTTTTTAACAAGCGCAACTCACACAAAATATAACCGTAAACACTCGCATGTTAAAATGTGAAAAAAAAACACTTTACACCTTGTAAATTATTGAAAATTAAAATTTTATTGCATTTTAAGTTATAATATACAGACAGGATACATATACATATAACACAGACGTATACATTAATTATACCGCAGAGAGGCGCTTGTTCCCTGCAGTGTGCGTATTCATATGCTGCATTAATTATACCGCACAGAGAGGCGCTTGTTCCCCACAGTGTGCGTATTCATATGCTGCATTAATTATACCGCACAGAGAGGTGCTTCCCTGCAGTGTGCGTATTCATATGCTGCATTAATTATACCGCGCAGAGAGGCGCTTGTTCCCCACAGTGTGCGTATTCATATGCTGCATTAATTATACCGCGCAGAGAGGTGCTTGTTCCCCGCAGTGTGCGTATTCATATGCTGCATTAATTATACCGCGCAGAGAGGCGCTTGTTCCCCACAGTGTGCGTATTCATATGCTGCATTAATTATACCGCGCAGAGAGGTGCTTGTTCCCCGCAGTGTGCGTATTCATATGCTGCATTAATTATACCGCGCAGAGAGGCGCCACCCTGCAGTGTGCGTATTCATAAGCTGCATTAATTATACCGCGCAGAGAGGTGCTTGTTCCCCGCAGTGTGCGGATTCATATGCTGCCTTAATTATACCGCGCAGAGAGGCGCTTGTTCCCCGCAGTGTGCGGATTCATATGCTGCATTAGTTATACCACGCAGAGAGGCGCTTGTTCCCTGCAGTGTGCGTATTCATATGCTGCATTAATTATACCGCAGAGAGGTGCTTCCCTGAAGTGTGCGTATTCATATGCTGCATTAATTATACCGCACAGAGAGGTGCTTCCCTGCAGTGTGCGTATTCATATGCTGCATTAATTATACCGCACAGAGAGGTGCTTCCCTGCAGTGTGCGTATTCATATGCTGCATTAATTATACCGCGCAGAGAGGCGCTTGTTCCCCACAGTGTGCGTATTCATATGCTGCATTAATTATACCGTGCAGAGAGGCGCTTGTTCCCCGCAGTGTGCATATTCATATGCTGCATTAATTATACCGTGCAGAGAGGCGCCACCCCGCAGTGTGCGTATTCATAAGCTGCATTAATTATACCGCGCAGAGAGGTGCTTGTTCCCCGCAGTGTGCGGATTCATATGCTGCCTTAATTATACCGCGCAGAGAGGTGCTTGTTCCCCGCAGTGTGCAGATTCATATGCTGCATTAATTATACCGCGCAGAGAGGCGCTTGTTCCCAGCAGTGTGTGGATTCATATGCTGCATTAATTTTTTTTTAATTTTTTTCGTTCTTAATCATTTTATTTTTTCTGTTTTTTTTTCATTTCTGATCATTTTGTTCAGCTTTTTTTAAATTTTAAAACCTTTTATTCTGGTTTTTATTTTTAAAGTTAGACCATTTGGGTCAATTTTGGTTTTTTTAAATCGTTTTGTTCATTTTTGTTCCTTTCATACCATTTTAATATGATTAAATAAAGTTGTGCAATGCAAATTCATAAGATAAAAAGGATCTTTATTTAATAAAAAAAAACCGATAGAATCGGCAGAATTACCGTATCGACAGAATTACCGTTTCGACAGAATTATCGTATCGACAGAAATATCGGATCCAAAAAACTATTAGTAACTCTCAGTCAAAAGGAATAGACACTTTGAAAAGAGGAGAACAGACGGACCGAAAAACACGAAAATTTCCGATAGCACGAAAAGAAAGTCGCTACGAAAAATGAGCCAAAACGAGCCGAAAAGAAAATCGTCCGAAACGAAAAGTTAGAAAATCCTAACGAAACGAACCGAAACGAGCCGAAAATAAATCCGTGCACATCTCTACTGCAGGTATCAGGGAGGTTAGCGCTGCGTTCCGGGGCGAAGTGCTGAGCTAGCACCTTCCGCAGAATACAATGTTAACAAGGAGATGGTAATGGACAATCAGCAAGCACGCATTATCCTGCTTACCATCGTCATATTAGGATCAACTACACAATGTTTCGGCTGGACGATCTGCCTTTTTCAAGTTCCAATAGTGTTGATGACATCACAACTGTTGTATCATTCTGACGCCCGCAGGGCAGCCATTAAACGCTGTCGTGCACAAACACAGAATGCTATGAAGTCTTTGTAAATAAGGGAAGAACTCTCCTTCCTGTTGTTGTTGGATCACAGTTCTTTTAACGCTCTGCCAGTATGTTTGCAGAAAAATAATTAGGTGTATTTTTCTGGCATATAATGTTAGTTCAAGGGGCAAGGGGTTGTTGACTTACCTTAGAAAAAGACTTTACAAAAACAATCATATCATAGTGTAATTCACAATATAATAACCTGTTCTTACTTCACTTTTGCCCGTTTGCCCTCAAAAGATTTATTTTTATATTGTACATGATATATGTTAAAAAATACCACAGCGTGACTTTCTGTTCTTCAAAATTTCAGACCTAATAACAATATCAAGAAAAAGGTTGTCATTTGCGCTCACCCCCATAGCTCCATGCAAAACAAAACAATCAGAGGTTTCGGTTTACTTGAATGGCCATTAAAGTGCAAGCCCACCCATCACGTCACAGCACCTCTGGTCAGGTGGGTCCTAGCCTAGTGAAACCAAAAGCTGCTTTCTAAGCAACTACATGTCCTCCTGCTGCTTCTCAGCTAAGAGACAGATTGGTCGGTTTATATTTATACCGTCACCATAAACATTTCCACTTTGGGATTGAAAATGAAAACACGGAACGAGGCAACAGCAAAAATGACCTGGCTGGGGATACAACTAAATATGCATATATACAGAAAAAATTAAGTTTTGTGCCTATTCCTTACCAGGACCAGGACGGCTGCGTAGCCCAGAAATATCCAGCCCACTTCATGTATAAAACAAGAAGAAGAAAGGTTGTCATCTGCGCTCACCAATGTGGCTCCATGCGAAACAAAACCCAATCAGAGGTTTTGGTTTACTTGAATGGTCATTAATGTGTTAGGCTAGGGTCAGACAAACGCATTTTTCGCGTCGTCCGTGGAAAAGTGCGGTCGATCGAACGGACGTATATTTTCACGAAATACGCGTTAGCGGTCATACGATGCGCATATTCGTCCGTGATTTTGTACGGATCATCAATAAAACACTTTATGTGTCTGGACGTTATGTTGGCCGGACATTAGCAGCGTCTGACGTCTCCCAATCACGCAAACACGCCGCTATGCGGACGCAGCGCACTCTGTACGTCAGTAGTAGCGGTTTGACGTTCTCGAAAAAAATGCGTTCGTGTGCCACTTGCGTTGCACGGATGAACTTTCGTGCGGCCGTTCGTTGTGTGTTCCCCGGCATTGGACGTCATTTGCTGCTAGCACGGCCGTGATTTCGTGCGGCTAAACGCACGTTAAAACTGCGTTCGTCTGACCCTAGCCTAAGCCCGCCTGCCACGTCACGGCACCTCTGCTCAAGTGGGTCCTAACCTAATGAAACCAAGAGCTGCTTTTTAAGTGACTATATGTCCTCATGTTTCTTCTCAGCTGAGAGACAGACTGGTGGGTTTATATTTATACTCTCACCAAAAACATTTCCGCTTTGGGATTGAAAATTAAAACACGGAAAAGGGCAGCAGCAAAAATGACCTGTCCGGGGATAAAACAAAATATACATACAGTTGTGTTCAAAATTATTCAACCCCCACTGAAATTGAGTGTTTTGGCCAGTTTGACATTGATTTTGATCATTCAGTCATCTTGCTTACAATTAAATCAAAGAGGCACGTGTAGGTCAGACAAATATAACATAACATTTATAATGAAATAACCACAAATGTCTTTTCTGTGCTCACATCATTATCAGTTTTATTCAACCCCCAAGTGACATTCAATCTTAGTACTTAGTACAACATCCTTTTACAGTTATAACAGCTTTTAAACGTGAAGCATAGCTTGACACAAGTGTCTTGCAGCGATCTACAGGTATCTTCGCCCATTCGTCATGGGCAAAAGCCTCCAGTTCAGTCACATTCTTAGGCTTGCGCACTGCAACTGCTTTCTTTAAGTCCCACCAGAGGTTCTCAATCGGATTTAAGTCAGGTGACTGCGATGGCCACTCCAAAATGTTCCAGCCTTTAATCTGCAACCATGCTCTAGTGGACTTGGAGGTATGCTTGGGATCATTGTCCTGTTGAAAGGTCCAAAGTCTCCCAAGCCTCAGGTTTGTGACGGACTGCATCACATTATCATCCAATATCTCCTGGTACTGAAGAGAATTCATGGTACCTTGCACACGCTGAAGCTTCCCTGTACCTGGAGAAGCAAAACAGCCCCAAAGCATGATTGACCCCCCGCCATGCTTCACAGTAGGCAAGGTGTTCTTTTCTTCATAGGCCTTGTTCTTCCTCCAAACATAGCGTTGATCCATGGGCCCAAACAGTTCTAATTTTGTTTCATCAGTCCACAGAACACTATCCCAAAACTTCTGTGGTTTGTCCACATGACTTTTGGCATACTGCAGTCGACTCTTCTTATTCTTTGGAGACAGCAAGGGGGTGCGCCTGGGAGTTCTGGCATGGAGGCCTTCATTACGCAGTGTGCGCCGTATTGTCTGAGCTGAAACTTCAGTACCCACATCTGACAAATCTTTTCTCAGTTCCTCAGCAGTCACACGGGGACTTTTCTCCACTCTACGCTTCAGGTAGCGCACAGCAGTCGAAGTCAGCATCTTCTTTCTGCCACGACCAGGTAGCGTTTCAACAGTGCCCTTTGGCTTGAATTTGCGAATGATGCTTCCTATGGTCTCTCTTGGTATGTTTAACATCTTTGCAATCTTCTTATAGCCATTGTCCTTCCTGTGAAGAGTAATCACCTCTTCTCTTGTCTTCCTGGACCATTCTCTTGACTTCACCATGTTTGTAACCACAC
Source organism: Leptobrachium leishanense (assembly GCA_009667805.1). Taxonomy (NCBI): domain Eukaryota; kingdom Metazoa; phylum Chordata; class Amphibia; order Anura; family Megophryidae; genus Leptobrachium; species Leptobrachium leishanense. The sequence continues at coordinate 30,075,392 of CM019069.1, read as the reverse complement.
CAGTAAATGTCTAGAAGGAGCTGAGTATCACAGTCATTTTAAAGCTGCCTAAATGGTGCTTATTATGCTTTATTGCTACTCCGTGACATCCACAGGTGTTTTCAATACCTGATTGAAAACACTTGAATGAACCTCTGTTCTTCAGAGTGGTAGTCTTTAAGGGGTTGAATAATTGTGTCAATGAAGAATTCACAAAAGAAACATTTACTACTGTATTACAAAACCAATTGATGTCATTTTAGTTGCATATGGTTCTTTAAAAAGTCCTTGTAGGATTTCATTCTGAATACAATTACAAATGTACACTAAATTCCCTAAAACCCTTTACAGCATTGGGGGTTGAATAATTTTGAACACAACTGTATATGCAGAAAAAAACTGTTTTGCGCCTATTCCCTACCAGGACGGCTGCGTCAATCCAGCCCACTTTTTGCTCTATTACACACTTAACGCTAACGGTAGTGCTCACTTGCGTGAGCACTAGGGATGAGCTGAACACCCCCCGAGTTCGGTTCGAGCCCGAACCCGAACTTCCCATTTGTTCGGGACCAAACCCGAACCCGAACCCGATCCCCCATGCAAGTCAATGGGGCTGAAAATTCGGGTGAGCACTAGGGATGAGCTGAACACCCCCCGAGTTTGGTTCGAGCCCGAACCCGAACTTCCCATTTGTTCGGGACCAAACCCGAACCCGAACCCGATCCCCCATGCAAGTCAATGGGGCTGAAAATTCGGTTTTTTAGAGTGCCCTCCAAGAGGGCATATATGCTACATATTTGCCATAAAAGGTGTATGGGGGTCCGGGTAGTGCCCTGGGGGACAGGAAACAAGGACAAAAAGTAAAAAAAAAAAACTTTTTAATGGACAGTGAGTTTTCCATGAAATAAGGGTTAAAAATAAAAATGAAAAATTCCTTCAAATATCGTGCCTAGGAGGTCCCCATAACCTGCCCGTGAAGTGGCGGATTTCTAGGATGTATAGAAATATGTAAAAACCAAAAAATGACATTTCAAATGACGGTAAATGCTTTTCCTTTAATCTATCCATAAACAACTGCTTGGGGCGGCAGTCTGTATGAAAAGAGGAGACATTTTCGGACACGCAGAAAAAGTTTACAGATTTTTTGGCGGTGAAAAGCAGGAGAATGGAAACTTCTAGACCAAATAGCCGATTTGGAAAGTGAGATAAATGGGAGAATTTTTCTGGTTCGGCTATTTTGACCTAGAATTTTCCATTCTCCAGTCATTCTCCTGAGTTTCACCTTTCTCTGAATAACCCTGCGGTGAAGAGCTGGAGAATGGAAAATTCTAGGTCAAAATAGCCAAACCAGAAAAATTCGCCCATTTAGGCTAGGGTCAGACTAGCGAATTTTTAACGTGCGTTTAGGCGCACTTAATCATGGCCGCACTAGCAGCAAATGACGGGCAATGACAGCCAATATACGAAGTACGGTCGCACGAAAGTCCGGCTGCGCAACGCAAGTGGAAAATGAACGCATTTTTTTGAGAACGCAGAACCGCTAGTACGGACGTACAGAGTGCGCTGCGTCCACTAGCGGCGTGTGTGCATGATTTGGAGACGTCAGACCCTGCTCATGTCCGGCCAACATAACGTCCAGGCACCCAAAGTTTCCTGGTTTGGATCCGTAAAAAATCACTCACAAAAATGCGCATCGTATGACCGTTTTTGCGCAATCCGTGAAAAAATACCGCAATGCGTTCGGACGCACTTTTTGACGGTCGCTGCGAAAAATGCGTTAGTCTGACCCTAGCCTTATCTCACTTTCCAAATCGGCTATTTGGTCCAGATTGTTCTCTTTTCCTGCCATTCTCCTGGTTTTCACCTTTCTCTGAAAAACCCCGAGAGAGAGGTGAAAGCCAGGAGAACTGGCAGGAGAAGAGAACAATCTAGACCAAATAGCCAATTTGGAAAGTGAGTTAAATGGGAGAATTTTTCTGGTTTGGCTATTTTGACATAGAATTTTCACTTCTCCAGTTATTCTCCTGCTTTTCACCGCTCTCTGAATAACCCTGTGAATGTTTAATCCCGAGGTGAAAAATAACATTGCTTTAGATTTTTTTCAAACACCAGTTAGGCTAGGGTCAGACGAACGCAGTTTTAACGTGCGTTTAGCCGCACAAAATCACGGCCGTGCTAGCAGCAAATGACGTCCAATGCCGGGGAACACACGAAGTACGGCCGCACGAAAGTTCGTCCGCGCAACGCAAGTGGCAAACGAACGCATTTTTTCGAGAACGTCAAACCGCTACTACTGACGTACAGAGTGCGCTGCGGCCGCATAGCGGCGTGTTTGCGTGATTGGGAGACTTCAGACGCTGCTAATGTCCGGCCAACATAACGTCCAGACGCAAAAAGTGTTTTATTGTTGATCCGTACAAAATCACGGACGAAAAGGCGCATCGTATGACCGCTATCGCGTATTCCGTGAAAAAATATGTCCGTTCGTTCGACCGCACTTTTCCACGGTCGACGCGAAAAATGCGTTCGTCTGACCCTAGCCTTAACCACTTGGCTGCTATGGACGTGCTCAGCGCGTCCAGCCAAGTGGTTCTCCTGTGCTATGGACGCGCTGAGCGCGTCCATGCACAGGAGGCAGCAATCCACCGGATTCCGGCGGATTGCTGCGCCCCCCGGTGCGGGCTGACATCCAAGCACTCCGGGACCCCGGCGGAGCAATTAGATGTCATTGCGGCGGCGCGATGACATCTAATTCAGGCACCCCCCCGCATGTGCGGAGGAAGCGCCTGAAAGGGAGGTGCATAGCACGATGACGCCAGTCCTGGAGTTAACCCCTAGCTGCCACCAATGGTGGAGATAGGGGGTTCCAATGAACCCCTTATCTCCCGATCCGTGGCAGCTAGGGGTTAATGTTTGATATCGATGGATCGGCCAGAGCATGGCCTTTCCAAGGATACTAAACATGAGCATGAAAAATGTTTTTTAAAAAAAATAAAAAATAAAAATAAAAAAATAAAAATATTTCAATTATAATGTGAACAATAATGCTGCACTAACGATTTTTGTATGCGGTGCGTTTGTTAAAAAAAGTGAAATTTTCCCCAAAAAAAAATTTAACGAGACCCCATTTCTAATTTTTTTAACAAGCGCACTCCATACAAAATATAGCCGCAAACGATCGCATGTTAAAATGTGAAAAAAAACACTTTTACACATAATAAATTTTTGAAAATTCTAATTTTATTGCATTTTTTGTTATAATATACAGACATGACATAACGTATACATATAATAATGACATATTATGAATCTGCCAAGTCTGCCAGAAAGAACGATATATAATATGTCTGGGTCATATATCAAAATATGGCTACAAACCGCGGTTAAACATGATGAGCGAAAGCGGTAAAAATGACCTCAGCACAGAGGTGTGAACACGCCCAAAACGTTCGAAATTCGCGAACTTTCGAACTGCCAAAGTTCGGGTCGAACTCCGAACCGTCCGAACCCGAACAGCTCATCCCTAGTGAGCACTACCGTTTGCGGTGGTATTTACCGCATATTACAATCCAAATGCAAACGGGTTGAAAAAACAGTTTCGTTTGGTACCTTGTACTTTTCAGCGCGAGGTTACTGTACTTTGTGCTCCCTATACTTAACATGGGGAGCGCAATGTGTTAATCAGCGTTAGGATTACAAAGTCCCAGCGCTGATTAACACCTGGCTCTGGTCAGTGAAAAGTTAAACAGAGCCAGGACTTGGTGTTAACGGATTCCGCTTCTGCAGAATCCCTTAACACTAGGCTAAAAAAAAAAGTAGAAAAGAACAGATACTCACCCTCTGTCCCGTGGCTCCAACCGCGGATCCAACCGCCTCCTCCGGCCGGCGGGAGCAGGGAAAGACTGGGGGAAAAAGTCCCCCCAGTCTCTCCCTGCGTATCACTACGCGGACCGGCCGGATCTCGCGAGGCAAGATCCAGCTGGTCATGTGACCGGCCAGGAGAAACTCAATGGAGTCCTATGGACTCCATTGAGTGGATGCTCGCGGCTGCGCTTAGCGCTGCCGCACGCATCCAGCATTTTACCGCCCGCAAACAATGCAAGCAGCATACTTTGCGCCAGGTATGAGCTGTTCGAGTTCGGACGGTTCGGGATTCGACCCGAACTTAGCCTGTTCGAGCAGATCGCGAACACCGAACATTTCCGGGTGTTCACCGCATGTTCGACCACAATGGACCACAATGCATTTTCCCACTGGCCTGAAGCTCGTAATTGGCTACAGCCTTGCACCTGACCACAGGTCTGGTGCAAGACTTGTTGAACACTATGCCAATCACCGCTCAGAGTCCTGATTGGGCAAATTTTGCCCAATCATGGGCTCACAGAGCTAAGTCCCGCAGCACACTATATAAGGTTTCCACGCAGCGCTTCTGCACGCATTTCAGAGGAGATTTCAAAGGAGATAGTTGTGTGTGTTGTTACTGCCGGTCTGCCACGCTACTGGGGGGGTTTGGGGGTGTCTCATTTCGACCAAAAATCAGGGAATTTAGGTGATGTGTGTCTTGTCACTGTGCCAGCAAGTTTTTTTGGGGTTTACAACTTTATTTAAAACATTTGTGAATTGAGGTGATTTTCTGGGTCTTGTTACTGTGCCAGCAAGTCTTTTTGGGTCTCATTTATACCAAATCTCAGGGAATTTAGGTGATGTGTGTCTTGTCACTGTGCCAGCAAGTTTTTTTGGGGTTTACAACTTTATTTAAAAAATTTGTGAATTGAGTTGATCTTCTGTGTCTCGTCACACAGCCAGCAAGTTTGTTTGGGGCTCAGTAATTTCTTTAAAACACTTGTGAATTAAGGTGATCTGTGTCTCGTCACACAAACAGTACCACGCTGTATTTTGGGGCTCACAAATTTTCTTCAAACACTTGTGAATTAAGTTGATCTGTGTCTCGTCACACCAAACAGTACCACGCTGTATTTTGGGGCTCACTAATTTATTTAAAACATTGTGAATTGAGGTGATCTTCTGTGTCTCGTCACACAGCCAGCAAGTTTTTTTGGGGATCACTAATTTCTTTAAAACACTTGTGAATTAAGGTGATCTGTGTCTCGTCATACAAACAGTACCACGCTTTATTTTGGGGCTCCTAATTTCTTTAAAACACTTGGGAATTAAGGTGATCTGTGTCTCGTCATACAAACAGTACCACGCTGTATTTTGGGGCTCACTAATTTCTTTAAAACACTTGTGAATTAAGGTGATCTTCTGTGTCTCGTCACACAGCCAGCAATTTTTTTGGGGCTCACTAATTTCTTTAAAACACTTGTGAATTAAGGTGATCTGTGTCTCGTCACACAAACAGTACAGCTGTATTTTGGGGCTCACTAATTTCTTTAAAACACTTGTGAATTAAGGTGATCTGTGTCTCATCCAACAAACAGTACCACGCTGTATTTTGGGGCTCACTAATTTCTTTAAAACACTTGTGAATTAAGTTGATCTGTCTCTCGTCACACGAACAGTACCACGCTGTATTTTGGGGCTCACAAATTTCTTCAAAACACTTGTGAATTAAGTTGATCTGTGTCTCGTCACACAAACAGTACCACGCTGTATTTTGGGGCTCACTAATTTATTTAAAACATTTGTGAATTGAGGTGATCTTCTGTGTCTCGTCACACAGCCAGCAAGTTTTTTTGGGGATCACTAATTTCTTTAAAACACTTGTGAATTAAGGTGATCTGTGTCTCGTCATACAAACAGTACCACGCTTTATTTTGGGGCTCACTAATTTCTTTAAAACACTTGGGAATTAAGGTGATCTTCTGTGTCTCCTCACACAGCCAGCAAGTTTTTTTGGGGCTCACTAATTTCTTTAAAACACTTGGGAATTAAGGTGATCTGTGTCTCGTCACACAAACAGTACCACGCTGTATTTTGGGGCTCACTAATTTCTTTAAAACACTTGGGAATTAAGGTGATCTGTATCTCATCACACAAACAGAACCACGCTGTATTTTGGGGCTCACTAATTTCTTTAAAAAACTTGTGAATTAAGTTGATCTGTGTCTCGTCACACAAACAGTACCACGCTGTATTTTGGGGCTCACTAATTTATTTAAAACATTTGTGAATTGAGGTGATCTTCTGTGTCTCGTCACACAGCCAGCAAGTTTTTTTGGGGCTCACTAATTTCTTTAAAACACTTGTGAATTACGGTGATCTGTGTCTCGTCACACAAACAGTACCACGCTGTATTTTGGGGCTCACTAATTTATTTAAAACACTTGTGAATTAAGGTGATCTGTGTCTCGTCATACAAACAGTACCACGCTGTATTTTGGGGCTCACTAATTTATTTAAAACATTTGTGAATTAAGGTGATCTGTCTCTTGTCACTGGCTGCCAGCTATCAGTGTGTCTGACTAAGTTATACCAGAGTTATTTAAATCTTTATACCAGAGTTGAATCAGAGTTCTCTATATATTAATCTATATATCACTCACCATATCTGAAAGAACAAAATGGACAGGCAGACGCTCCCAGCCACAGATAAGAGGGCAAGCAGCCCCTGTGTCGGGAGGCTGTGTCTCTGGTCGTGGTGGACGTGGTGCATCCTCTGCAGGGGCACGCTTGTCTTTTCTAGGGATGTGCGTTTCGGGTTTTGGAATTTCGGAATTGTCACGAAATTTCCCGATTCGTGTTTTCGGATGCGGTCGATTTTCCGAAAATTTTTAGATCCGAAAATGGCAGATCTGAAAAGTTTTCCGAGCCGAAACGAAATATTTTCGGAATTTTTGAATGGACTTGAAATGTGTCAAATCTAAATTTATTACTTTGAAACGAGGAGAACAGACGTCCCGAAAAAACGAAAATTTCCAAAATCACGAAAAGTCGATACAAATAACGAGCAAAGTGACACGAAAATACGAAAAATGGTCGATATTCCGAAAAAAAATGTACATGAAAAACGAGTCGAGCCGAACCGAATCGAAACAGAAATCGGTCGAAACGAGCCGAATCGAGAAGTTTGAAAATCTGAAAAATCGAATCGAATCGAACCGAAAAAAAAATTGGTGCACAAGCCTAGTCTTTTCTAACTGGTGCTGGCCGTCTTAAGCAGCAGCAACATACAGAGGATTTGGTGGATTGGCTAACCAGGCCATCCTCATCCTCCAAGTCCTCTGCCAGCCAGGCTTCTAGTGCTTTACAGTCCACCTCAGCTGCCAAAGCATCTAATGCAGCCTCCATGTCCACAGCTACTCCTGCCGTAGCCTCGCTATCACACACGGAGGAGTCAGCTGAATTGTTTGACTACAATGAGAGTGACATGCTGCTTGAGGATGCGCAGCAAGTACAGTGTTCTGATTCAATCTCTGAGGTTGAGCAAGGGAGTATAATCAACCTAGAGGAAGGGGGTGCTAGTGATGACACACAAATAACTGGAACTCATGTTGCCCCAGCAGCTGCAGCATACTGCCAAGTTGGCTCTAGTGATGAGGAGATGGGGGTAAAGATGACATTGATGATGATGAGGTCACTGACTCCACCTGGGTGCCAGATCGAACTGAGGAATCAAGTGAGGAGGAGGGGGAGGAGGAGGAGGAGGAGGCACAGCAAACACGAGGCACAACATCCTCTGTGACCAACCGTAGCACTAGCCAGTCCAAGGCATCACATGTCAGAGCTGCTCCAGTGCAGAGCGCTGTTGTCTCAAAGAACACATGCAGGAACTCTGCTGTCTGGGAGTTCTTTAAGAAATGTGCAGCAGACCCCACCGTTGCTATTTGTAATCTATGTCAGAGGAGGCTGAAGCGTGGGATAAACACCGGACACTTGGATACCACGTGCTTGAGGCGACATATGAACAAGTGCCACACATCCCGTTGGCGCAAAACTTTGCGTAGGTCCTCCTCCTCCTCATCTGTCTCTACCCACACTGTATGTCCTGCCATGTCATTGCCTACAACCTCCACCGACAGGGATGATGCTACAGTAATGCATGTACCAGCAGGTCCTTCCTCAGAATGTGACATCATCCCAGTAGCTGAAGATTTACGCAGTCAGATTACGTTGCCGCAGCTGCTGCAGCGAAAGAAAATATATAGTCCCAACCATCCCCAAGCACAGCGTTTAAATGCCAGCTTAGCAAAATTACTCGCATTGCAGCTGCTGCCTTTCCAGCTGGTGGACTCTGCTCCCTTCCGTGAATTTGCTGAATGTGCTGTACTACAGTGGCAGGTTCCAAAACATCATTACTTTTCACGCAAGGCCATTCCAGCACTATACCAGCACGTGGAAGACAATGTTATCCAGTCATTGGGAAAGGCAGTCAGCAGCAAGGTGAATGTCACTTTAGACACGTGGTCCAGCAAGCATGGACATGGTCATTACATTTCCTTCACGGCACACTGGGTAACTCTGATTGCAGCTGGGAGGGATCCAAGATGGGGCTCTGTGCTGGAGCTTGTTCATCCACCACGCCTCCAGAAAGCTGCTTGTATGAGGTCTGTCTGCTCCACCACCTCTCCCTCTTCCTCCTCCTCCTCTTCCTCCTTCTCTGTCTCTGGCGAAGTGGCAGTTAAACTGACGCCTGACAGGGTCTATGCAATGGCTCAAGCAAAAAGATGCCATACTGTGCTTGAGCTGGTTTGATTAGGGGACAGGAGCCACACGGGGTCAGAAATCTTGTCAGCTCTGCAGGGGCAGGTCCAGAGATGGTTAACACCACGCCAGCTTGAGCTGGGAATGATCGTCTGCGATAATGGCAGCAACCTTCTCTCCGCCCTACGCAAGGGTAAATTGACGCATGTACCATGCCTAGCACACGTCCTAACTCTGGTGGTACAGCGTTTCCTAACCAAGTACCCAGGGCTGCCAGAGCTTCTCATCCAGGCCAGAAAGGTCTGCAGCCACTTCAGACGGTCATTACCAGCAAGTGTTCGCATGGTAGAAATTCAAAGAGAATTCCACCTTCCCACAAACCGTCTGATCTGTGACATGCCCACCAGGTGGAACTCGACATTAGCAATGCTGCAGCGTCTGCACAAGCAGCAGAGGGCCATCAACGAGTACCTGTGTGAGTATGGCACAAGGACAGGTTCAGGGCAACTTGTTTTTTTCCCCCCCGCAGTGGCTGATGATCAAGGATGCATGCACTGTACTGTCACCATTTGAGGAGGCAACGAGGATGGTGAACAGGGACAGTGCATGCATCAGTGACACAATTCCTTTAGTGTTCCTGCTTGAGCACACTCTGCGAGGAATTATAGATGTGGCTTTAGAGGCAGAGCAGCGGGAGGAAGAGGAGGCCTTCCCTTGCTCTCAAGGCACCAGTCTTTCCGCAGACAGCATTCCAGCGGGTCCTACTCAGATCAGATAGGAGGAGGATGAGGAGGAGGAGGACTATTTAAGTAGTGGGGGCATTGAAGGTGGGGATTCCTCAAGGGAGGGTTTTGTGTGCCCAGAAACAGAAGGGCTTGTGCGTGGCTGGGAGCAGGAAGTGCACGATACGGTCATCCTCATTTCAATATAGGACCACATGGTCCACCCCTGCACTCTTCCACAATACCACAGAGGGGTTACTGTATGATGATACTTGATGGCCTGGCATTAAAGGCACAATATCTGGGTGCACTGACGCCCATTACCACCAGATCAAAAACTTTTCAATATAGGACCACATGGTCCACCCCTGCACTCTTCCACAATACCACAGAGGGGTTACTGTATGATGATACTTGATGGCCTGGCATTAAAGGCACAATATCTGGGTGCACTGACGCCCATTACCACCAGATCAAAAACTTTTCAATATAGGACCACATGGTCCACCCCTGCACTCTTCCACAATACCACAGAGGGGTTACTGTATGATGATACTTGCTGACCTGGCATAAAAGGCACAATATCTGGGAGCACTGACGCCCATTATCAGATAAAAAAAAACACTTTTCAATATAGGACCACATGGTCCACCCCTGCACTCTTACACAATACCACAGAGGGGTTAGGCTAGGGTCAGATGAGCGCATTTTCTATGGACTGTGCGTCCGTGCAGTACGGATGTACTTACTGACTGTGACGACAAGGTAGTGGCCAGTGCCACACAGTCCTTTTTTTCACTGATGTAGCAGGGAAAATAAATTACAATGAAAGAACATTCTGTCCGTCAAAATGCTGGACGTATAAATGCAGTCGTCTGACCTTGTTGCATCACTCACACACAAAGCTATGCGGACGTTGTGGACGTGGCGCACTCTGCACGTCCGTTCTAGCAGTATTACGTTCTTGCCTAACCTGCATCCGTTTGCTGCGTCCGTCAGCCCCCGCACTTCTGTGCGGACGTACTTCGTGTGTGGGGCTCCATTTAACACAATTGTATGCTATCACGGACGTACTTATGTGCGGGCAACACGGACGTTAACACTGCGTTCGTCTGACCCCAGCCTTACTGTATGAAGAAACTTGCTGGCCTGGTAGTCTTGCACCAAAGGCACAATATCTGGGTGCACTGACGCACATTACCAGATCAAAAACTTTTCAATATAGGACCACATGGTCCACCCCTGCACTCTTCCCCAATACCACAGAGGGGTTACTGTATGATGATACTTGATGGCCTGGCATTAAAGGCACAATATCTGGGTGCACTGACGCCCATTACCAGATCAAAAACTTTTCAATATAGGACCACATGGTCCACCCCTGCACTCTTCCACAATACCACAGAGGGGTTACTGTATGATGATACTTGATGGCCTGGCATTAAAGGCACAATATCTGGGTGCACTGACGCCCATTAAAAGATTAAAAAAAAAAAATTCAATATAGGACCAACCACATGGTCCACCCCTGCACTCTTCCACAATACTACAGAGGGGTTACTGTATGATGATACTTGATGGCCTGGCATTAAAGGCACAATATCTGGGTGCACTGATGCCCATTACCAGATCAAAAACTTTTCAATATAGAACCACATGGTCCACCCCTGCACTCTTCCACCATACCACAGAGGGGTTGCTGTATGATGATACTTGCTGGCCTGGCAGTCTTGCACCAAAGGCAGAATATCTGGGTGCACTGATGCCCATTCCCAGATTCATATCATTTTAATATAGGACCGCAAGGTCCACCCCTGCACTCTTCCACAATACCACAGAGGGGTTACTGTATGATAGTACTTGCATGCCTGGCACTAAAGGCACAATATCTGGGTGCACTGCCATTGACGCCTGTATCAGATTCATATCCTCAGAGGGGTTACGGTGTGACGGCACTGTTGCCAACGCTAAAAGCCCAATTTTAAAGCACCTATTGTTACTTTCATCCAAAGCCTGCATAAGTTTCACAATAATTTAGCCAAAACAAACACTAAACTTTTTCTGCGTGTCCTAAAATGTCTTTTCATACAGGCTGCCGCCCCAAGCAGTTGTTTATGGATAGATTAAAGGAAAAGCATTTACCGTCATATGAAACGTAATTTTTTTGTTTTTAAATGTTTCTATACATCCTAGAAATCCGCCACTTCACGGGCAGGTTATGGGGACCTCCTAGGCACAATATTTGAAGGAATTTTTTGTTTTTATTTTTAACCCTTATTTCATGGAAAACTCACTGTCCCTTTAAAAACGTTTTTTTTAAAACTTTTTATCCTTGTTTCCTGTCCCCCAGGGCACTACCCAGACCCCCATACACCTTTTATGGCAAATATGTAGCATATATGCCCTCTTGGAGGGCACTCTAAAAAACCGAATTTTCAGCCCCATTGACTTGCATGGGGGTTCGGGCTCGGGTTCGGTCCCGAACAAATGGGAAGTTCGGGTTCGGGCTCAAACCGAACTCGCGGAGTGTTCGGCTCATCCCTACTTTGCGCCTGCATTGTGATGTGGCATTAAAAAGCGGGCGCAAGGGGGAAAACTGTGGGCGCAGTTTTTTCTCCTTTGCGCCCGCGTTTTAACGCCAACATCATAATAGGGCCCTTCATGTATAAAACATAACTAGAAAAAAATGGCAACCTTTTCTCTTGAAGGAATATATATATATATATATATATATATATATAAACAGAAGAAGAGATGACACTCTAACGCCTCATACTTAAAAACTTTATTATGTATCAATTGAAAAAGACTAACGTTTCAGTTCTCTATTGGAGCTTTCATCAGTCTGTGAGTGCAGGGGTTTTCTGTTTACTATATATATATATATATATATATATATATATATATATATATAAACAATCCAGAACAAAAAAACAAAATCCACTGACAAAGGGTTATTGAAAGACAAAAAAGTTGTTTATTTAGAGACCAACATTTCAGAACTTTTTTCGAGGACCAATATCAGTGACTATATCTCTATATATAAATTAGTTCTGTCCGTCGCCGCTGCTAGATGCCCGCACATTCAGCACAGTAGGATGTACATGCACCTCACACAGGGAGACGGGATGCTCCTTCTCATCGGTCTGCGATGAGGAAAGGGAGATGTGGGTGGCTGCATTCTGGGGGAAAGTTATATGGGGCTGTGCTTTGGTGAGTATATGGGGGGCTGCATTCTGGGGTAGTGGGATATATGGGACTATGCTCTGTGGGTAGTGGGTATATGGGGACTGTGGGGTGGATGTTATATGGGGCTGTGGGATGGAGAGTGCATGGGGGCTGTGGGTGGAGAGTATATGGGGGCTGTGGGGTCGATCCTGGGTGCACCGAGCAGCCAGATCCTGGGGAGAAACCGAGCAGCCAGATCCTGCAGCCAGATCCTGGGTGCTCCGAGCAAACAGATCCTGGGGACCACCGAGCAGCCAGATCCTGGGTGAACCAAGTGTCCACATCGTTGGGAACACTGAGTAGCCAGATCCTCTACAACAATAGACTGCCCTCTGGGGAGCACTGAGAACAGTCAGATCCTGGGGACCACTTAGAGCAGCCATATCCTGGGGAGCACTGAGAGCAGCCAGATCCTGGGGAGCACCAGGGCAGCCAGATCCTGGGGAGCACCTGGCCAGCCAGATCCTGAGGAGAACCTGGGCAGCCAGATCCAGGGGAACCTGAGCAGCCAGATCCTGAGTGTGACAAGGACCCACGTCATTTGGAGCACTGGGCAGCCAGATCCTCTACAACAATAGACTGCCCTCTGGGCAGGCTTAACACCTAGTACTGAGTGTATATAAAATGTAAAATCATAATATAACATAATATAATTGTATCTCACTTCTGAAGACCATAAAGTAACTCATCTCACCCTTTAAGTTAATCAAGCTATGAGACCCCTGGACATTTGAACTGGATGATCTAAATTACATTTATATATATATAAATAAATAAATATATATATATACAGAAAAAGAGTTAGCACTCTAAGTACTTATACTTGAAAACAGAAAACTTTATTATGTATCAATTACAAAAGATTGGCGTTTCGGTTCTCTTTTGGAGCTTTTCATCAAAAAAAAAAAATGACAAGCTCAGAGTCGTGTCTATAAATGCTCGCAGTTTAGTCAATAAAATCAATGAACTGGAGGCAATGATGGCAGCTGAAAAAGTAGATTTAGTGGCGGTTACTGAGACATGGTTCAGTGAGAAAAATAACTGGGACATAACAATACCGGGGTACTCTTTATATAGAAAAGACAGAGAAGGTAGGAAAGGAGGAGGAGTGGCCCTGTATGTGAAAAACAACATAAAAACGAACCAAATAAAAGTGAGCGAGGTGAACATAGAGTCAGTTTGGGTTACGCTAACATTTGGCAATCATACAGTAGCTCGTGTAGGTGTGATCTATAGACCCCCTGGACAAGTAGAAGAGCTAGATAATCTGCTGCTTGAGGAAATAGCCAAAATGGCAATGAAGGGGGAAGTTATTATCATGGGGGATTTTAATCTTCCTGATGTGAACTGGTAAACCAAAACAGCTGGGTGCACCAGGAGTACAAATATTCTAAACTCCCTACTGGGATTATCTCTAACACAAGTAGTTGAGGAGCTGACCCGTAAAGAGGCCATATTGGATTTAATACTCACAAATGGAGGTTTGGTATCGGACGTTGTTGTAGGTGAAAATTTGGGATCTAGTGATCACCAGTCAGTATGGTTTAATATAAGAACAGGGATGGAGCCGCACAACACAAAAACAAAAGTTTTAGACTTTAAAAAAACAGATTTTTCTAAAATGAGACTTTGTGTGAAGGAGTCATTATCAGACTGGAGGAGTTTAAAGGGAGTCCAGGAGAAATGGGATTATTTAAAGGAAGCATTATTGAAGGCCACAGGCAATTGCATTCGACTTGTTAGCAAAAACAAAAAAGGGAAGAAACCACTGTGGTACTCTGCAGAAGTGGCCAAAATAGTGAAGAACAAAAAGACAGCATTCAATAATTATAAAAAAACTCAGAGTGAAGAAGATAGGCAAACCTATAAGATTAGGCAGAAAGAGGCAAAGCAATTTATAAGAGCTTCCAAAGCACACGCAGAAGAGAAAATAGCTCAGTCAGTAAAAAAGGGGGACAAAACATTTTTTAGATACATAAACGAGAAAAGAAAAGTAAAACAAGGATTAGTTAGATTAAAAACAAAGGAAGGAAGGTATGTAGAAGAGGATAAAAGTCTCGCTGACTGCCTCAATGAATATTTTTGTTCAGTCTTTGCAGAAGAAAAGGAAGGAAAGGGACCTCAGTTAGGAGGAAACACTAACGAGACAATTACATATCAGTTTACAGAGGAGGAGGTTCTACAGCAGCTGTCTAAAGTAAAGACAAATAAGTCAATGGGGCCTGATGGGATCCACCCTAAATTATTAAAAGAGCTCAGTGATGTAATAGCAAAACCGTTAACAGATTTATTTAACCAATCCTTGCTAACGGGAGTCGTCCCAGAAGACTGGAAATTAGCAAATGTTGTGCCCATTCACAAGAAGGGTAGTAGGGAGGAATCTGGGAACTATAGGCCAGTTAGTCTTACGTCAGTAGTGGGGAAATTAATGGAAACCATGTTAAAGGAAAGGATTGTTGAACATCTAAAAACACATAGATTACAGGATCAGAAACAACATGGGTTTACCTCAGGGAGATCATGCCAAACTAATCTTATTGATTTTTTTGATTGGGTAACAAAAATAATAGACACAGGTGGTGCAGTAGACATTGCTTATTTAGATTTCAGTAAGGCTTTTGATACTGTTCCGCATAGAAGGCTTATCAATAAATTGCAATCTTTGAGCTTGGATTCCAATATTGTTGAATGGATTAGGCAGTGGCTGAGTGACAGGCAACAGAGGGTTGTGGTAAATGGAGTTTATTCGGCGCAAGGTCTTGTTACCAGTGGGGTACCTCAGGGGTCAGTACTTGGACCCATTCTATTTAATATTTTTATTAGTGATATTGCAGAAGGTATTAATGGAAAAGTATGTCTTTTTGCTTATGACACAAAGATTTGCAACAGGGTTGACGTTCCTGGAGGGATCAGTCAAATGACAAATGATTTAGGTAAACTAAAAAAATGGTCGGAGCTGTGGCAATTGAGTTTTAATGTGGATAAGTGCAAGATAATGCACCTGGGACATAAAAACCCAAAGGCTGAATATAGAATATTTGATACAGTCCTAACCTCAACATCTGAGGAAAGGGATTTAGGGGTTATTATTTCAGAGGATCTAAGGTAAGTAGTCAATGTAATAGAGCAGCAGGAAATGCTGGCAGAATGCTTGGTTGTGTAGGGAGAGGTATTAGCAGTAGGAAAAGGGAAGTGCTCATGCCACTGTACAGAGCACTGGTGAGACCTCACTTGGAGTACTGTGTGCAGTACTGGAGACCGTATCTCCAGAAGGATATAGACATCTTAGAGAGAGTTCAGAGAAGGGCTACTAAAATGGTGTAAGGCTTGAAGGAGAAAAGTTACCAGGAAAGGCTTAATGATCTTAACATGTACAGCTTGGAAAAAAGACGAGACAGAGGAGATATGATAGAAACATTTAAATACGTAAAGGGAATCCACAAGGTAGAGGAAGGGAGTATATTTAAACGGAAACAAAATA
The DNA here is from genome assembly GCA_009667805.1 of Leptobrachium leishanense. Classification (NCBI taxonomy): domain Eukaryota; kingdom Metazoa; phylum Chordata; class Amphibia; order Anura; family Megophryidae; genus Leptobrachium; species Leptobrachium leishanense. The sequence continues at coordinate 30,059,378 of CM019069.1, read as the reverse complement.
GCAAAACAAGAGGACATAGTCTTAGATTAGAGGGGCAAATTTTTAAAAGTAACATCAGGAAGCATTATTTTACTGAGAGGGTGGTGGATACATGGAACAGCCTTCCAATTGAAGTGGTAGAGGCCAAAACTGTAATTGAATTTAAGCAAGCATGGGATAGGCATAAGGCTATCCTAAACAAAAGATAAATCCAGGTAAAGTATCCATGTAATTGGGCAGACTAGATGGGCCGAAAGGTTCTTATCTGCCGACATTTTTCTATGTTTCTATGTTTCTATGTTTTCTGTTTAATATACTGTGTATATATTTATATATTAAATTATTATTTTAATCCAAAATATTTCCAGTTTTCCTTTCAATAACTTAAAAAATAATTTGGCGGGGGAAAAAAAACACATTAATTCAGTGTTAAAACCCACTAAAATTTTACTCAACATATACTGTAACACATAACAAAACAACAACGTACAGTAGATATAGAGCATTAGCTTTGAAAAACCTCCCAGCACCGAAGTGGTTAAATAGGCCTGTGTGTATTTTACACTTTTTTTTTTCCCCACCCACTAAATAAATAAGAGCCTGTTCCTGGCTGTTTCTGGGACTTAACAAACTATTTTTTTCCCCCGACATGTTTAGATGTCTGCTAAGGTTGCATGCCAGCATAATCCCTGCACAGATGTCCCTATAGAACTGCTTTAACCCCATAATGTGGAAAATTTTGTTTGCAGTTTGTATATTGAATCCTGTCAATGAATTAAAAACAGGATCGTGTTTCCAATAAATGTACAAAAACATATGCTTTTACTTGACAACTGATGGGGAACAGAAATACACACCAGGCAGGTGGTTGTACGTTCCAGTCGTTTGCGCCGGGGCAGGGGTTCGGGCTGAGACGGTCTTGACTCTTTCAGCTTAAACAAAGAACCGTGCATCGTTTTCTTACACAATTTGGGAATCACCAACCGGGGCCTCTGGATGACGGGGAGCACAAACTTAGCGCATAAGAGTTAAAATTTGGAGTGTGGCAGCTGTGTCCAGCCAGACCAGAGATGTTAATCAAAGACGCACGAATTGGCCACCGAATTACACTGAACGGTGAATTTCTCCGTACGGCGCAATTTCGCAGCAGTTTGTCTACGCAAAAAGCTAGCGATTTGTCAAATATTGGCGAATTGCCAGCGAAATACGGTGCAATTCGGCAGAAGTGAAATTCCCCATGGAGAAGTAATGGTTAATCTATTCAGAGAATGCCGAACAGCACCAAAAGGTTGGTGAAATGCCCTGATTTTCAGTGCTTTCATTCGAAAAGCTTTAAACAGGCGAATCCAATAGGATTCAATGTAAAAAAAATCCCCATTTCTAATTAATTTTTTATTCAAAAATTCTTTTCATTTGCAGCAAAAAGTCTCTTTTATTAATTAATTTCTTCAAATTTTTTTAGGGATTTTTTCGGCAAAAGTTTTGAGTCAGATATTTTTTAAATGCAGTTTTTTTAAAATTCTGTAAAAAGACTTTTTTATTGCTATTCATAGGAACTTATACATTATTCCATGCATTTTCATGCAGTATTTTGTTTTTTAAACGCCTTTTTAAAATTTGCGTGGTTTTTTACCTCTGTTCGGCAGCTAGTTCGAACGGTTCAAAATGAGATTATTAGCAATGCAGCTTCCAAAGATACCGATATCTGTATGTGCTGCATAATGCCTGTGTATGGCAATTACAGCAACACCTTGTATCTGTATGTGCCGCATAATGCCTGTGTATGGCAATTACAGCAACACCTTGTATCTGTATGTGCCGCATAATGCCTGTGTATGGCAATTACAGTAACACCTTGTATCTGTATGTGCTGCATAATGCCTGTGTATGGGAATTACAGTAACACCTTGTATCTGTATGTGCTGCATAATGCCTGTGTATGGGAATTACATCAACACCTTGTATCTGTATGTGCAGCATAATGCCTGTGTATGGAAATTACAGTAACACCTTGTATCTGTATGTGCTGCATAATGCCTGTGTATGGAAATTACAGCAACACCTTGTATCTGTATGTGCTGCATAATGCCTGTGTATGGAAATTACAGCAACACCTTGTATCTGTATGTGCTGCATAATGCCTGTGTATGGCAATTACAGCAACACCTTGTATCTGTATGTGCTGCATAATGCCTGTGTATGACAATTACAGCAACACTTTGTATCTGTACGTGCTGCATAATGCCTGTGTATGGGAATTACAGCAACACCTTGTATCTGTATGTGCTGCATAATGCCTGTGTATGACAATTACAGCAACACTTTGTATCTGTACTGTACAGGTATTTTCACTCATTATAACCCATTGAATCTTAACCCTGTGCTGCAGTGAGTGACCCTAGGGCTCTCCCTGTATTCTGCCCAATCACTGTCTGCTGTAATGTAACGTTTTGTTACAGTGAGGGTGGTGGTGTTTGCTCCTTGTAGCTTCTTTACAGTAGTACACAGTGAGAAGTGTGAGATCTCCAAAATGGGGATTTATAAACAGAGTTATTCAGAGAAAGGTGAAACTCTGAAGAACTTTTGGAGAAGTGAAAATTCTAGGTCAAAATAGCTGATTTGGAAAGCGAGATAAATGGGAGAATTTTTCTGGTTTGGCTATTTTGACCTAGAATTTTCACTTCTCCAAAAGTTCTCCAGAGTTTCACCTTTCTCTGAATAACCCTGAGAGTATTTTATCTATATAATTGTCAAATCGCGTTTACATGCCTTTGGTAGTAAAAGGTTTAGCTATGAAAGAGGCGATTAAAGGAAACACTGGTTAACACAGACTTTCCTTCTTACAAAAAACCCAAGTACTTCACATAAAACTCTGTAACTAGTAATTTCAGCAAAGTCATTTGTTGAACGTATAACATAAAACGAGAGGCTGTGCACTTTAGTAATTCGCATCTGTTTGCAAGTAAACTCATTCCTTAATGGATTACATTATGCTCAGTAATTTAATATCTGTCAACTACATCTCTTCTGTCTTATTTGTAGGAGAACATAAATCCCTTTGAAACCTCCAATCTATTTTTGCGTGGGACGGATCTGAGATAAATTGAGTTATCATTTTTTTCCAATCCCCTCTTTAGAGAGCTCAAAGGCCGCTAGAACTCTGTAATGCCATATAGTAATTCACATAAAGGCTATTTAAGGACCAATTACCAGGGTCATGTGGTTAACATGTACCAGCCATATGTTACAACGTTCACAGCGCTACAGGGAATCATTCAGTTTCCTCAAAACGGTGTCTACGGTGGCTGTACACACATACAAGTAAAGGGGTGGTCCAGGCTGGGGGGTGCTCAACCGTGTCCCTCCAGATGATTCGGAAGTACATCTTCCATGTTACTCAATAGGTCAACTGCGTCTTGTTAGAAATGTAGCTCCAAAGCATCTGGAGGGCCAAGGTTGAGCATCCCTGCTCTAGGCTAGAAGCTGGGAGGAGGTCGAAAACCCCTCCTGACTCCGAATGCCGGAGCAACACTTATGCAGTGACGATCCGCGCATGCGCCAACTAGATACCTCCCAATGCTTCTGCAAAAGAGAGGATTCACTGGTCGATTTTTGGATCACTTTTTAAAAACTATTTCCATGATTATTTACATTTTTTACCCAACACATTTAATGATTGTATATACTTATACATTTTAATGTAAAACGGGCAGGATGTAAGGAATCGAGCTAGGGGACACAGGCCCGTGTCCGAGCTGGCGCTGCTGCTGTCTGATCTATGGCAACAGCTGCTAATACATCTATAACCTTATATACCAGACCTACCAGACCTCTGTGCCTTCTACCAGATCTCAGTGCTTTTTACCAGACCTCCATGCCTATTGTTACTGCCAGACCTCCGTGCCCCTACCAGACCTCTGTGCCTCCTACCAGACTTCCATGCCTCCTACCAGACCTCCGTGCCTACTGCTGCTGTCAGACCATCGTGCCTCCTACCAGACCTCCATGCCCACTGCTACTGCCAGACCTCCATGCCCACTGCTATTGCCAGACCTCCATGCCTCCTACCAGACCTCCGTGCTTCCTACCAGACCTTCGTACCTCCTACCAGCCCTCCGTGCCTCCTATCAGACTGCCATGCCTTCTACCAGAGCTAATCAGTGCTTCCTACCAGACCTCTGTGCCTACTGCTACTGGCATAATGCCATGGCTCCTGTTAACACCTGACCTCTGTGCCTCCTACCAGACCTCTGTGGCTACTGCTACTGCCAGACCTCTGGGCCTCCTACTAGACCTCCGTGCTTCCTACTAGACCTCCTTGCTTTCTTCAAGACCTCCATGCCTCCTACCAGACCTCCGTGCCTTCTACCAGAGTCTGTGTCTTTTGCCAGCCTCCATTCCAGTCAGTACCCATGCCCATCATCACCCGTTTCTCCAGTTCCCATCCTCGTATCTGTCACTTCAGTGCACTCCTGTAAGTCCTCGTTTGTCTTTTTCTGTCTATCCCTTGTCCAGCCGTTTTCCTGTCTATCATTTCTAGCCCTTTTCCTGTCTCGCCCGTGTCTAGCCCTATTCCAGTCTCGCCCCGGTGTGACGTTCTGGGTCTCTGGCGCCCCCTCTGGCAATACTGGACATTGCTTTTAGTCCTGGACATTTGGTTCACGTCCAAGCCTGATCAGTACCTGGACTCCATTGGTTCACCCTGGACCATTTTGTATAAATGGAGACCACTCCCTTAGTAGGGTGCGGTCTCATTCATCCTGGATCAGTCATTCAGCTCATGTCTGGTTTGCCTTGCTCTAGATTCATTCTGAATCATCTATTCAGTTCAGTCTGTCTTCAAGCTCCTGTCTGGTTTGCCTTGGTCTAATTCTATCCTGTTCAGTCTGTCTGTCTTCCAGCTCGCTCATGTCTGGTCTTTCCCTGGTCTAGATTTATCCTGTTAAGCCTGTTTTCCTGGTCATTCTGTTTACAGGCTCATGTCTGGTTTGCACTGTTTTTCGTGCCTTCTTGTATCATGTTTAATTCTGCCTCCCATGTTTAGTTGCCTATTTTGTTTATACCTGGTTTTCTTTATATTTCTTGCCGTGAGGTTAAAGGCTCTGTTTATTGTATTTAAGTTCTTGGTTCCTAGAATAAATTATATATTATTTTTCTAGTTCAGGCTCATGGTCTATTTTCACTGCTCATTAGGCTCACACCCCTCTCTGTCAGGTCAGGTCCCTGACCCCCATCGTGACATAATGAGACCGCCAGTAACAAGTGAGCTAGCAGTGATTCATGGTCTGTTGGAGAACCTGCAAAAGGTTAATAAAGCTGCAGAACAGCACCTGGAGCGGCTGAGTGCTATACTGCGGAAAACTCCCAGGGACGCCTTCCCAAAGGAACCTGTTCCAGTGAAAGATTCCAGAGGACCCCTGACCCTGGAGGAAAGGGTATGGAGGAAAACCCATGGCTTATGTTTCTACTGTGGTTCCTGCCTGCACAGAGTGGCAACCTGCCAGGTGCGCCCACACAAGGCCCTCATGGTCCAGCCTTACCAAACTTCCTTGACCAAGCCATGCCAGGCCGCAGTATCCGAGTCCGCTGCCCTGCAACCCGCAGGATTTCCAGAGTCCGCTGCCCTGCAACCCGCAGGATTTCCAGAGTCCGCTGCCCTGCAACCCGCAGGATTTCCAGAGTCCGCTGCCCTGCAACCCGCAGGATTTCCAGAGTCCGCTGCCCTGCAACCCGCAGGATTTCCAGAGTCCGCTGCCTGCAACCCGCAGGATTTCCAGAGTCCGCTGCCCTGCAACCCGCAGGATTTCCAGAGTCCGCTGCCCTGCAACCCGCAGGATTTCCAGAGTCCGCTGCCCTGCAACCCGCAGGATTTCCAGAGTCCGCTGCCCTGCAACCCGCAGGATTTCCAGAGTCCGCTGCCCTGCAACCCGCAGGATTTCCAGAGTCCGCTGCCCTGCAACCCGCAGGATTTCCAGAGTCCGCTGCCCTGCAACCCGCAGGATTTCCAGAGTCCGCTGCCCTGCAACCCGCAGGATTTCCAGAGTCCGCTGCCCTGCAACCGCAGGATTTCCAGAGTCCGCTGCCCTGCAACCCGCAGGATTTCCAGAGTCCGCTGCCCTGCAACCCGCAGGATTTCCAGAGTCCGCTGCCCTGCAACTGCAACCCGCAGGATTTCCAGAGTCCGCTGCCCTGCAACCCGCAGGATTTCCAGAGTCCGCTGCCCTGCAACCCGCAGGATTTCCAGAGTCCGCTGCCCTGCAACCCGCAGGATTTCCAGAGTCCGCTGCCCTGCAACCCGCAGGATTTCCAGAGTCCGCTGCCCTGCAACCCGCAGGATTTCCAGAGTCCGCTGCCCTGCAACCCGCAGGATTTCCAGAGTCCGCTGCCCTGCAACCCGCAGGATTTCCAGAGTCCGCTGCCCTGCAACCCGCAGGATTTCCAGAGTCCGCTGCCCTGCAACCCGCAGGATTTCCAGAGTCCGCTGCCCTGCAACCCGCAGGATTTCCAGAGTCCGCTGCCCTGCAACCCGCAGGATTTCCAGAGTCCGCTGCCCTGCAACCCGCAGGATTTCCAGAGTCCGCTGCCCTGCAACCCGCAGGATTTCAGAGTCCGCTGCCCTGCAACCCGCAGGATTTCCAGAGTCCGCTGCCCTGCAACCCGCAGGATTTCCAGAGTCCGCTGCCCTGCAACCCGCAGGATTTCCAGAGTCCGCTGCCCTGCAACCCGCAGGATTTCCAGAGTCCGCTGCCCAACAGGGAGAGACCAGGTGTAAGCCAGCAGTTCCAGTCAAGAGTGCTGCCCTGCAGTGCGAACAAATCGGGGTCACCCCTCCACAGTGCCAAGCCAAGGTGGTTCCCAAGCACTGTGAGACCAAGATAGCAGCTTCCGAGCCATGCTCACCCGAGCCGGTAGCTGCCGAGCCACGCTCACCCGAGCCGGTAGTTTCCGAGCCACGCTCACCCGAGCCGATAGTTTCCGAGCCACGCTCACCCGAGCCGGTAGTTTCCGAGCCACGCTCACCCGAGCTGGTAGCTTCCGAGCCACGCTCACCCGAGCCACGCTCACCCGAGCCGGTAGTTTCCGAGCCACGCTCACCCGAGCTGATAGTTTCCGAGCCACGCTCACCCGAGCCGGTAGTTTCCGAGCCACGCTCACCCGAGCTGGTAATGTCCGAGTCGCCGCAGAGCCGTGCTGAGGTCGCTGACCCACAGATCCGTGCTGCTGCCGCCATGACCGAGTCGCCGCAGAGCCGTGCTGCTGCTGCCATGACCGAGTCGCCGCAGAGCCGTGCTGCTGTCGCCATGACCGAGTCGCCGCAGAGCCGTGCTGCTGTCGCCATGACCGAGTCGCCGCATAGCCGTGCTGCTGTCGCCATGACCGAGTCGCCGCAGAGCCGTGCTGCTGTCGCCATGACCGAGTCGCCGCAGAGCCGTGCTGCTGTCGCCATGACCGAGTCGCCGCAGAGCCGTGCTGCTGTCGCCATGACCGAGTCGCCGCAGAGCCGTGCTGCTGTCGCCATGTCCGAGTCGCCGCAGAGCCGTGCTGCTGTCGCCATGTCCGAGTCGCCGCAGAGCCGTGCTGAGGTCACCATGTCCGAGTCACCGCAGAGCCGTGCTGAGGTCGCTGACCCACAGAGCCGTGCTGCCGTCTCCATGACCGAGTCGCCGCAGAGCCGTGCTGAGGTCGCTGACCCACAGATCCGTGCTGCTGCCGCCATGTCCGAGTCGCCACAGAGCCGTGCTGAGGTCGCTGACCCACAGAGCCGTGCTGCTGTCGCCATGACCGAGTCGCCGCAGAGCCGTGCTGCTGCCGCCATGACCGAGTCGCCGCAGAGCCGTGCTGAGGTCGCTGACCCACAGAGCCGTGCTGCTGTCGCCATGTCCAAGTCACCACAGAGAGTCGTGCTAAAGGCGCTGCCCCTCCTGTCCTTGCCAAGGGTGCTACCCAACCGGTCCACACCAAGGGCGCTGCCCCACCGAGCCCAGCTGTCCCGGTGTCTTCAAGCCCAGCTGTCCCGGTGTCTTCGAGCCCAGTGGTTCCAGTCCAGTCGCTGCAGAGCCGTGCCAAGGTCACCAACCTACGGAGCCGTGCTGCTGCTGTCCCAGTCACATTGCCACAGAACCGGATCGCCACTGGTGCCATGTTCCTGTTGCCGCAGAGCCGGGAGGACACTGTTGCTGTCCATTCCACGTCCCGTACCAGGGGGAGGAGACACAAAAGGACTGGTGCCAGTGCCCTCAAACCTGGACCCAGTTTTGGCTCCCAAGGGGTCTATACCTCAGGTCCTCCAGCCCGTGAGTCGAGTCCTGTCCCTGCTGGATGTTTCCGAGCTTCTAATGGTGCTATAATATGCCTTGAGGACCGAGAGGTGTACGAGCGCGCTCTACGTGCCTACAGGACCCATTGACTTTTTATTTTCATTTTTATTGTCTTCTTTTGAGCATCCGGGGTCTGCTCGTGGAGGGGGGGATATGTGACGTTCTGGGTCTCTGGCGCCCCCTCTGGCAATACTGGACATTGCTTTTAGTCCTGGACATTTGGTTCACGTCCAAGCCTGATCAGTACCTGGACTCCATTGGTTCACCCTGGACCATTTTGTATAAATGGAGACCACTCCCTTAGTAGGGTGCGGTCTCATTCATCCTGGATCAGTCATTCAGCTCATGTCTGGTTTGCCTTGCTCTAGATTCATTCTGAATCATCTATTCAGTTCAGTCTGTCTTCAAGCTCCTGTCTGGTTTGCCTTGGTCTAATTCTATCCTGTTCAGTCTGTCTGTCTTCCAGCTCGCTCATGTCTGGTCTTTCCCTGGTCTAGATTTATCCTGTTAAGCCTGTTTTCCTGGTCATTCTGTTTACAGGCTCATGTCTGGTTTGCACTGTTTTTCGTGCCTTCTTGTATCATGTTTAATTCTGCCTCCCATGTTTAGTTGCCTATTTTGTTTATACCTGGTTTTCTTTATATTTCTTGCCGTGAGGTTAAAGGCTCTGTTTATTGTATTTAAGTTCTTGGTTCCTAGAATAAATTATATATTATTTTTCTAGTTCAGGCTCATGGTCTATTTTCACTGCTCATTAGGCTCACACCCCTCTCTGTCAGGTCAGGTCCCTGACCCCCATCGTGACACCCGGTCTCCCCAGTGCCTCAGTTTTGCCCAAGTCTCCCCTGTGTCTTCTCTATCCTCTCATATATACATATTTCAGTGTACCCTTCTATCCTTTGTTTATATTGGTTCTTCTCTTTTTTGTATCGCTCCTTTCATTTTTATTATTTGTCTGCCATGTTTCCTTGTTTTGGGATCATAAACACATAAGCAGTTATTCACTAACCTCCGAATTGGCGCCAAACTGAACAGTGAATTTCTCTGGAGGTGCAATTTCGGGTCAATTTGCCTGTTCACTAAGTTGTCAATTCACCAAATACTGACAGCAAAATACGGTGCAATTCGATGCAATTCAACGCCGTTTGGCGGCACCAAAATTGTACCATAAAAGACTCATGTCATCTATGCACAGAATGTCGAATTGCAGCAAAATGACCTGGTGATTTTCGGTGTTTCAACTTGACAGGTTTAAACAGGTGAATCCAGAAGGTTTCAATGTAAAAAATGGAATAACTTTTAAATTATACTTTTAAAGACTGTTTATTCTTTTTATTTTTTGTAAAACCCCCTTTTTTTTTTTTTAGACTTTATTTATGGAAGTCAGGACAGATCACATAAACAGTAGTACAAATGCTGAGTGAATGGTAATTCATCCCCGACCCAATATTTCAGTGATACAAAAACAAAGCATACTGCAGTAGGCAGAAGAGTGAGAAGAGAGAACGAAAGAGGGAAGATATAACAGGGGGAAACAACACGCTAGGAGGGAGAGGGGACAAGACACACAAAGAACAAAACACTACTGGACAACACGAAACATAGACATACAAACAAACAAACAAACAAAGGCACTAAAGGAGCCGAAGACATGCCAGGGTTTGATCATATGGTTTACAAGCCGGACATTCCTATGAGTCAGTTACACCCCAAAGGAGTCCCAGATATCCCAGTGTATGATGCACTTTCGCCGAGAGTTCGTCCATCAATTGGATATGGTCCATGATCTGTAATAGACGTCTCTGTGAAGGAAGCCTCGGGGACCTCCAGGACTTAGCCACTGCTTTCCGTGCTGCAAGTAAGATTTTGGAGAGGAGGCGGTTGTGGTGCACGGTAAAGTCCGGTACCGGATTGGCGAACAGGTATGTCCAAGGGTCTTTTGGGACTCTGTTTCCAAAGATTTGTTCCAACAGGGCGTGCACAGAGTCCCAGTACTTAGAGATCGCAGGACATGACCACCACATATGGGCAGAAGTGCCCCTTTCCCCACATCCCCTCCAGCAATCGTCAGGAATAGCTGCGTTAGTTTTATGGAGGAGCACAGGTGTGGTGTACCACCTCATCATAGTCTTCAGCCCCTGCTCCTGTAAGGTCGTGCATATGGATACCTTCCGTGCTGCCTCCCATATGTCCAGCCACTCATCCCCCTCGAGGGTCGATCCAAGGTCCCTTTCCCATGCAGCCATGTAGGTAATAATAGGCAAGGAGGGTGTGCTCGCCAGATGGGCATAGAGTCTAGAAATAAGGCCTCAGGGTGGGTCTCCGTACAGGCACAAACGTTCGAAGAAAGTGAGCGGAGATGAGCCAGCTGTTTTGTTTTCGGTGGTAGAGGCAAAATGATGGAGCTGCATATATCAGAAAGAATCCCGCGGGAGCAGCCGGGAGCGGGCTGACATGGATTCGAAGGAGTACAATCCAGCACGATCTCGTAGGTCTCTGAGCCTGAGGATGCCCCCCTCGACAAATCTGGAAAATTGGTCCGGTGCTTGCCCCGGTGGGAACTGCGGATTTCTCCATATTGGGAGCATGGATGATGAAGCTTGGCGCAGCTTTTTGGAGGAGGCGAGAGAATCCCATAATGCAATGGAGTGACTGAGCAGAGGGCATGGTACCGGTACTTTGGGAAGCGAGCTTTATATATGAACTAAGAAAGAACCCAAAAATAAGAAATATGACAATATAATGTATACGCAGACCAGAAAAACAGATTAACAGTCAATGAACTTGACACAGAGTATAACAGTGGGCAAAACCCCTGCAAGTGCCGTGGGGAGGGGGAGGCAGAAAAAACCTCCGCCCCAGCAGGGCACTGCTACCCAAGTGACCACAGGCCCATCTCTCCCAGCGCCAAACCGCGCCATCCAAGGTGCCCATGAACGCAGGCCATCAACAGGGTGAGGTCAGCCTAAAGAATAGGGACCGGATCGATGGTGCATCCCAATTCCCCACTCATGACGGAGGGCGAGGGGAGCCTGATGAGGGGATAATCTCCCACTCCACTTCCACTGGTTCCAAAGGCTGCAGGGAGGTGTCCGGTATTTGTAACTCCAAGGCTGGGAGGCCAAGCTGGGCCAAGAAGGCGGGAGCCCCCGCCAGCGGCGCACAAATGGACGTGGAGCCTTTATGGAAGGCCATCATTTTCAGGGGAAATCCCCAAGCAACTCCGTGGCTCCTCAGGTGGTCAGCAATGGGCTTCCAGGGACGGCGTCGGGCCAGCGTGCTGGGGGCTAAGTCTTGGAAGACCTGAAGCTCTGCGTCCTGATAGATAAGGGGAGAGTTACGTAGAGCCCACAGTACTGCTGCTTTGGAAGTGAAATAATGAAAACGGAAAATCACGTCTCTAGGGCCCGCCAGAGGGGCTGCCCTCGCTCTCGAGGGCACGGTGCACCCGGACTAGTAGGAGCTAGGTCTGCGGTATAATCGGGCAGCAGGGTCAGTAACATAGTCATAACCGTCTCCCCAAGGCATTAGAGGTCACCGACTCCGGGAGCCCCCGGAGCCGTAAATTATTGCGTCTCGATCTGTTAGAGAGGTCCTCCACCTGCTGCTCCAGGTGTTGGACGTGCTCCACCAGCGTGTTGGACCTGTCTATTGCCACGTTGTGGCCTCTGGATAACGTAGTCACCGCTTCCTCCAAAGCGGAAGTTCAGGCGCCAACAGCGTGGATCTCCGCTCGGATGGAGCGTGCTGATTTGTCCAGCTCCCCCGCTAAAAATTGTTGGACCTCGACCAGCCGGCCGAGGATCTGTTGGACATCCCCCTTGGTAGCCGCCTCTGGAGGCCCTCCGGGGCTGGAGCACGCGGAGGAGGCTGATGGAGAGTGCCGGCCTCCATCTTGAGGAGTAGGCCCAGATGTGAGAGGGCAGAAGATCGGGGCTACCGACGTGCTCGGGGTCCCCTTCGCTCGGGAGACCTTAGTGGGAGACATCAGGAGGTAATCGGCGGTGATGGGAGTCGATGTGGAGGGGATCTGCTCCGGGAAAATTTGGGTTCTCAGCTCGTCAGGACGGAGAGATCAGCCTACACATCTCCTCTCATCCCGCTCCAGGCCACGCCCGCGTAAAACCTCTTTTTATTTTTTAAATATTTAAAAGATCTTTTTGTATTTTTTAATTTTTTTCAAAAATACGTTTTTTTTAAAAAACCTTTTTGTAATTTTTTTAAATACATTTTTTTTAAAAGACCTTTTTGTATTTTTTTAAAATACATTTTTTTAAAAAGACCTTTTTGAATTTTTTTGTATTTTTCTAAAATAATTTTTTTTAAAAGACCCTTTTAAGAATTTTTTAAAGGACTTTTTTATTATTTAGATACATTTTTACAATTTTTTTGTTGATTTAAGCTCCTATTAGGAGAATAGGAGACTTTCTTTTCTTTTACTTCAGTTCGGTGGAATTCGCCAATGCCAATTAGACGCAATTCGGTGCAATTCTACGGTTATGGGCGGTTTTTGCCGATGTCCGTTAACAGCTTCGGTGATTCCAATTACAGCAATAATACGGCGAACATTCGATAAATAGCGAATTCACTGTATATTCGCAGATACGGTATTGCTGAAATGCGGCGATAACCAAAGCACCGTGTATGCACGTGATTTCTGCGTTTTGTGAATAGACCCTATAGACTGTAATGCTAAACAAAGAGATCTCAAACTCCGGCCTGTCAGCTCATGCCGGACCTGTGGGCTTTCCTACCCCCGAGTCCCGAACCGCAACCACACGCCGATGTTCCGGACCCCCCGCGGCCTCCCTTGCGGTGGTGGGGGCTGCCCCGCGGCACAGTTACTCCCAGCGGCAGACCCCTCCAAACACTCACATACCCCCGCGACGCCAGGGATCTCCCTCACAGCAACACACCCCTAGCATCAGCGACCGGGTACCTCGGCGTCCCACGTGGTTCCTCCAAGATGGCGTCACCAAGGGAGACTCCAGGAATTCCAACCAATCAGAATCCAGTATCCCCAGGTAACCAGATAGCATTCTCTCCTGATTGGTCCAATTCCCACAGGCACACTATTTAAACCCAGTCTCTCCCAAACTCATTGCTTGGTTGTCCTGTTCCTTCCCCCCAAATCACCCTTGCCTGAGTATACCTGCCTAGGACCTCTCTGCCCGCCTTGCCGTGTACCGAACCCCTGCCTGTACCACCGACTACTCTCTACCAGCCCTGCCGTGTACCGAACCTCTGCCTGTGCCACCGACTACTCTCTACCAGCCTTGCCGTGTACTGAACCTCTGCCTGTACCACCGACTCCTCTCTGCCAGCCTTGCCGTGTACCGAACCTCTGCCTGTACCACCGACTACTCTCTACCAGCCCTGCCGTGTACCGAACCCCTGCCTGTACCACCGACTACTCTCTACCAGCCCTGCCGTGTACCGAACCTCTGCCTGTGCCACCGACTACTCTCTACCAGCCTTGCCGTGTACCGAACCTCTGCCTGTACCACCGACTACTCTCTACCAGCCTTACCGTGTACCGAACCCCTGCTTGTACCACCGACCATTCTTTACCAGCCTTGCCGTGTACCGAACCCCTGCCTGTACCACCGACTACTCTCTGCCAGCCTTGCCGTGTACCGAACCATTGCCTGTGCCACCGACTACCCTCTTCTAAACCTTGCCAGGTACCGAACCTTTACATTGTTTACAATACGCCTCGTCACATCCAGGCCTTCCCCAAACGGTTGTCCCGCATCCTGAGTTCCACATACACGAACCTGACACGGCCCCCCAGATGATGATAGCCAACAATTCCCAGAATTCTTTGAATAGCAATAGATGTCCAGAGGATCTTGGGAGTTGTAGTTTGGCAACATCTGGAGGACGCAGAGTTTGAGATCCCTGTTACAGACGGTATACATACAGGGTTATTCAAAGAGCTCCGAATTGCTTGAGAAAGGTAACCGAACGCTGAAAATCAGCGTTCGGTTACCTTTCCTGGCCATTCGGCTATTCAGAGAGCAGGCAATTCGCCAAATCCTGGCGAATTGCCTGAACATACGGTGCCTGTTCGGTGCCGGTTCGAGGGCAGTGAATCCCCATAAAAAAGCACTGCTTCGGCTATTCAGAGAACACAAACCAGCAGTGAAAGGTTCCCCTAATGTCCTGCCATTCGGTGGTTTAATTCGGCAGATTTATTCAGGAGAATCCCATAGGCTTCAATGTTAAAAATATAACCGTTTTAATCCAATATCTAATAAACCGTTCATTATAAAATTCTGCAGTAAAAAGTCTCTTTATTTATAGATTTTTTAGGATATTTTAAGCATTTTTTTTCCGATTTTTCATTCCCTGGATCTCATATGTAAATTTCAGACATTTTCGCTCAGTAGTTTCTTTGCAAACAGCGTTTCATTTTCAAACACTCACACAAACTGTTTTGCTAATTTATTCACTGCCTCGTCTGCTGTCTCGGCTGCTTCGGCTGCGTGTGATCGGCTCCTGCTCGGGTTTTTCGACGGGTTAATCCAGATGTTTTTGGGGGTTTTCAGCGTGCATTCGGTGGGTTTTGCGGTTCGTTTTCGGTGGGTTTGCGGCGGCCTTTCCCTGCAATTCGGGGACCCTGTGGTGCTTGCTGAATACACCGCAGGGTCACCGAAATGGGATCGGCAAAAGGAACCGAATTGAAGAGAACGAAAAGTCACCGAATGTGCGGTGGCTTTTCGAATCTCTTTGAATTACCCTGATAGAATAGTTTAAAAATATACATTCCCTCAGCTCTTCTACGGCCATGTATTCCTCCAAATTATACCTCGGTGGCCTCCGTGTGTTTAGAGGGCTGGCAGTAACACACACTTATTTGACTTGTCATGTACTTCAACATATAAAATCTGGACTCATCGCACTCAAAGCTAATATTTGCATGCGCGTCGCTCCTTGTCTACGGTCCATTGGATACAAGTAATGAAATATTCCACTTCTGGAGACAGTGATGAAGCGTCGCTGCAGACGGAAGAACTTGCAGCGATTCCAGCTCAGACCACTTTTGTCAGTTCTCCACGTCTCTGCCCGTAAAATTGGCTGATGAGCAGGGCCGCTGCTAGACTATTTTGCACCCCAGGAAAGACCAGATACTTGCAACCCCCCAGAAAAAAATTAACTGTTGAAATGTGGGGCGCCACACACACTATGCACGTGGTGGTGGGACACACACTGTGCACGGGGACACACACACTGTGCACGGGGACACACACACTGTGCACGGGACACACACACTGCACGGGGGCCGCACACTATTGTTCGATGCCCATCTTACCCCTCCGCTGGTCGGGCACAGGATCGGTCTGTGCCTCTTTCTTTCTTCTGCCCTCTGTGTCTCTTTCTTTTAGAGATGTGCATTCGTTTCGTAAAAATTCTGAATTTGGAACGAAATGTGATAATTCGTAGTTCGGAAGTACTTCCGAATAATGAATCGATACGATACGAATTCTAAACTAAACGAAACGGTATATAACAAATTTTTTTGTTTTACACTGTGTCATCATCATAAAAGAAAAATTTGAATAATTGATATCAACTATCGAATTTGAAATGAACTATTAAATTGATATCAACTATCGAATTGATCTTAACTTACAATACAAGTAATAGTCAGCAAAGGACTTTATGAAACAAATTAATTTTGTTTCACTGTTTAAGTTGACTCAAATACATAGGCCCCTATTACACACTTCGCGCAGTGCATTTGCGTGCGCAAATGCGCTTTTGCGCGAGGACAAAAACATTTGCACAGAACATCGTAGTACGACGTTCGCGCAAACGATGCGCGTTAACGTCCAACGCGAGTGACCCTGAGTGAACCCAGCGCGAGTGCAAGTTCCTGCGCGCATCCTATACTTAACATTGACAGCGCAAATGCGCTCGTGCGCTGGTACACACTACACGGATGGTAATACAATCTTTGCGCAACGAAAGTTTGCGCGCATTTTCGTAACGTCTATGAAAAGCAGGTGGTAACTGTAAATTTGATCGTCCTGGCCGAAACTAAATACACCAACACAAAAAAAAAAATACAGCACAGTATAGTTACACATTCTACACATACCCAAACAATAAAATTTCTTAATTGTCCAAAAAATTTTTTGCTCCAGCACATATATGCAGATTGACTTTGACAGGCGCAACAACCTAACATTAGAAAATGGTTGTTCTTAATTCTGATTGGCTGAATTCCGTGAAAAAACAGTCTGCCCACCGATTCCTGCACGCAACGGTCATTTGCGCCCGGCTTTTGCGTGTCGGATTTGCGCACGTAAAAAGTTTAAGGCTGAAAAACTGTGCTCGGAGCGTACTACCGCGTTAATTTGCGCGCGCAAAAAAAATCTGTGACACAGCTTAAAATTTAACCCTAGCTTTTCTTTTAACAGCAAAATTTGATTAATTGGGGTTTTATCTAGTGATCCAAAATTCGAATTGATATCAACTATCGAATTAATATATGAAATTCGAATCGATTAGAAATTTAAAATCGATCCAAAACGAAATACGAAATGAAATTAGTTACGAAATTCCGAAAACAAAATTATTTAAAAATGTAACAGCCATGCACATCCCTACTTTCTTTCTTCTGCACCTCCTTTTTCCTCTGCCCTCTGTGCCTCCTTCTTTCTTTCTTCTGTGCCTCTTTCTTTCTTTACTCTGTGCCTCTTTCTTTTCTCTGCCCTCTGTGCCTCTTTCTTTCTTACATAGTTACATAGTTACATAGTTATATAGGCTGAAAAAAGACATGCGTCCATCGGGTTCAGCCTCTCCCACATAACCTACTGCTGTTGATCCAAAAGAAGGCAAAAAACCCAGTCTGAAATGCTTGCCAATATGCAACATACTGGGAAAAAATTCCTTCTTGACCCCAGAATGGCAGTCAGATTTCTCCTTGGATCAAGAAGCTTTTACCCACATATTAAATATTATAACCCTTAATATTCTGTGTCTGCAGGAAGTCATCCAGTCGTTTTTTAAAAGTCTGTACAGACTCTGACCCAACCACCTCAACAGGCAGAGAATTCCACAGCTTTATTGTTCTCATCGTAAAATAACCCTTCCTATGCTTTAAGCTAAATTTTCTTTCTTCCAGTCTAAATGGATGACCCCTTGTCCTATGTATAGTCCTGTTAATGAATAGGTTATCAGACAATGGTTGATAATGGCCCCGTATATATTTATATAAGGTTATCAGATCCCCTCTAAGGCGCCGTTTCTCTAAACTAAATAGGTTTAAGCTTGCTAGTCTTTCCTCATAACTTAACCCTTCCATTCCCCTTATTAATTTAGTCGCCTGTCTCTGCACTTTTTCTAGCGCTATAATATCTTTTTTTAAGACAGGTGCCCAAAATTGCACGGCATATTCAAGGTGCGGCCTGACCATTGATTTATACAGAGGCAAAATTATGATTTCATCCCATGAGTGAACTCCCCTTTTAATGCATGCCAATACTATGCTGGCCTTGGCGGCTGCTGTTTGACATTGCACATTGTTACTTAGTTTGAATTCTATGATTATTCCCAAATCCTTCTCCTGCTTGGATTTCCCTAACTCCGTACCATTTAGGGTATAAATTACTTGTGTGTTCTTCACTCCAAAGTGCATAACTTTGCATTTATCTAGATTAAATTTCATCTGCATTTAAATGCCCAGTCCCCCAATCTATCTAAATCCCTCTGCAGCGAAGTAACATCCTTCTCACATTGTATTACTTTTCCTAGTTTTGTGTCATCTGCAAACACTGATACATGGCTTTCAATGCCTATCTCAAGGTCATTTATAAATAAATTGAATAGTATTGGTCCTATAACAGACCCCTGAGGGACACCGCTTACCACTGGTGTCCATCTTGAAAATGTACCATTTATGACCACTCTCTGTACCCTATCTTTTAGCCAGTTTTCTATCCAAGAACAAGTATTTTCATCTAGACCAATTTTTCTTAATTTAAATAGTAACCTTTTGTGTGGAACTGTGTTGAAAGCTTTGGCAAAATCTAAGTAAATCACATCCACTGCGACCCCCTGATCTATACTTCTACTTACTTCCTCATAGAACGTAATTAGGTTAGTCTGACATGATCTGTGTTTCATGAAACCATGCTGATTTTTGCCAATAACATTATACCTCCCAATAAATTCCTGAATATTATCCCTTAGTAACCCCTCAAATACTTTCCCAGCCACAGATGTTAAGCTCACAGGTCTATAATTCCCAGGCACAAATTTTAAACCTTTCTTAAATATAGGGACCATGTCAGCTTTTCTCCAATCCTCTGGTACTATTCCTGAAAGAAAAGAATCTCGAAAGATTAAGAACAGAGGTTTACATATTTCAACACATAGCTCTCTCAGTACTCGCGGGTGAATTCCATCTGGCCCTGGGGCTTTATTCACATTCACATTGTTTAATTTCTGCAAAACCTTGTCCTGAGTCAACCAGTCACTTTGTATTAGTAAGTTTTTATTAATGAATTTCATGTCTCCTGTTATAGGTTTCTCTATGATAAATACTGAAGAAAAATAATCATTTAAAATTTCTGCCTTATCCTGATCTTCAGTTAACAATAACCCTGACTCAGATTTTAGTGAACCTACATTTTCACTCTTGGGTTTTTTAGAATTTATGTATCTAAAGAATCTTTTAGGGTTGGTCTTGCTCTCTTTTGCTATTTCTTTTTCATTTTCTAGTTTAGCCCATCTAATCGCATTTTTACATGCTTTATTGGCTGCCCTATATGCTTTATAGGATGCCTCAGATTTATCAAATTTAATAGCTTTAAATGCCTTATTTTTATTTTTCATTTCCTTAGTTACCTTCCTACTAAGCCACATTGGTTTCAGTCTGTTTCTTTTATATTTATTAACCAGTGGAATATATTGTGACGTGTACTTTTCTAGTGTTAGTTTAAAGATATTCCACTTATCCTCAGTGTTTTTCCCGTGAAAGAGTTTCTGCCAGTCAATGACATTGAGAGCTTCCTTTATTTTAATAAAGTTGGCCTTTTTAAAATTATATGTTTTAGCATGCCCCTTATGAATGTGTTTTTTTGAGTGTATTTCAAAAGTCACCATATTATGGTCACTGTTTCCCAACTGTTCCTTTACATTAATATTTGAGAAAAGATCCACATTATTTGTTATAACCAGGTCCAGACAGTTATCCTCTCTATTTGGTGTTTCTACCAGTTGTGACATGAAGGTATCATTTAAAATGTTCAGAAACCGGATTCCCTTTGAATTACTAGTCCCACTATCCCAATTAATGTCCGGGTAATTAAAATCTCCAATAATTAAAGTGCTACCATGATCTGCAGCCTTCCTAATTTGTTCTAACAGTTGTTCTTCCTCATCATTATCTATATTAGGTGGTTTATAGCATATGCCAATTGCCAACCAATAGTTGACTTCCCTGTTTATTCCCCAACGAAATATTTACCCATAAGGATTCCACATTTCCCTCATCGCTTTCCAGTTGTGTAATATTAGGATTTAAATCCTGATTTACATATAAACACACTCCACCCCCTTTCTTATGTTTCCTATCCCTTCTAAACAATGTATAACCGTTTAAGTTTACAGCCCAGTCATGCGTTTCGTCCCACCACGTTTCTGTTATTCCTATTATGTCGTATTGCTTAGTGTGTGCTATTACCTCTAGTTCCTCTGTGCCTCTTTCTTTCTTCTGCCCTCTGTGTCTCTTTCTTTCTTCTGTGCCTCTTTCTTTCTTTCTTTAATCTGTACCTATTTCTTTCTTCTGCCTTCTGTGCCGCTTTCTTTCGTGCCTCTTTCTTTCCTCTGCCCTCTGTGCCTCTTTCTTTCTTGCCTCTTTCTTTCCTCTGCCCTCTGTGCCTCTTTCTTTCTTTCTTTCCTCTGCCCTCTCTGCCTCTTTCTTTCTTTCTTTTCTTTCTCTCTTTCTTTCTTTCTTTCTTTCTTGCCTCTTTCTTTCCTCTGCCCTCTGTGCCTCTTTCTTTCTTCTGACTCTTTTTTTCTTTCTTTCTTCTGTGCCTCTTTCTTTCTTTCTCTCTTTCTTTCGTGCCTTTTCTTTCTTTCCTTTGCCTCTTTTTTCTTTCATCTGCCTCTGGTGGAGCACGCATGTCATGAGGTGGCACCTGAGCGTCACCATAAGACACCCACCTTCTGCGCCGCTAGAGTTGGAACATGAGCCGACAATGTCGGCTATGTGAGCCGCCACTACTGGCTACACGAGCCGCACAATGAGGAACAGGTACAATAATGGAGCCCAGAGCCCCGTTCAATACCTCAGCAGCTACTGAATTGCTGCAGCGCAGCAATTCAGTTTGCTGCAGCAGGGTCATTGAACGCTTTGGATGCGAATTTCGAATCCAAAATGGCCGACGATTTCTTAATGAAAGATTCAGATTGTTTTTCGTATGACTCGGACAAAATATGATAAAGGAAAGCAGTCAGCACAATTCCGTTTTGTATGCACACACCACATATGAAAGCTTTTATTGAATAAACGTTATGTTTACTTCTGAAACAAAATATAAATTGAGCTGTAATATATGTCTATGTGCAGGGGTAAATAATAAATAAATATTTTGTGCTTTGGTGATCAAAAACCTCAAAATTAACATTGCTGTACGGAATTGTTACTTGCTTCATGGCGGCGGCCATCTTTAATACGTCACACTCAGCTACTCGCAGCATCTCCTCGGGTCGCTGCAAGTGCTAAGTTAGCAGTGCTGAGCGGCAGAACGGCGTTCAATGGCAAGTTGCTAACTTAGCACTTGCAGTGGCTGAGGTATTGAACGCGGCTCAGTTTGGGGCCAGCAGCGCCCCTATGGGCCAGTGTGCCCCAGGCGGTTGCCTAGCTTGCCTAGTTGGAGCACCGACCCTGCTGTCGAGGTGTATTATTGGTCTGTGCGTTACACATTTTGTGTTGCATTTGAGGTGTGCATTTCACTTGAAAAACACAGCAACTGCATGAACGGAAGCCTGGAAGCCACTAGGTGAATGCGTTGGGTTTGCCATTCAAACTCCACGTAGACGATCGAATAGATCAAATATTCAGAGCTGCTGGCAATGAGTAAAAAAATGTTGGGTCGTGGACAGCTGTCATTAAGATGCAATTTTGCCTTTTTTTCCCAGGAATTTCGCCTGCTCTTTAATGATGCTTCTTGGAGAGCAAGTGTATCTAAAAATATGTTATGCTGCTTGTTTGTTGCATCACTCTTTCCTGACAAGACATGCATGAAAATGATTCTTGCGACGGTGATTGACGTCTGAGGATGTGCAGCTCTGTGTGGCGGTAGAGTAAGCCATCACAACATGTCTTATACCATGCCTAGAGCAGAGCTGCCGGCGCAGGATTATTTGAAGGATTTCATGGTGAATTTAATCTATGACTAAGATCACGCTGGAGAATCATGAGCACTTATGGGGACTCTCTACTCATCCTGACCACTTTATAGTTTTAAAGTGATTAGGATGAGAGGAGTGCTGCTCCCCCCTTCTAACTCCCCTTACAGCTTCCCCAATCTGGAGAAAATGCTGGGTGAAGTGGAGGAGTTTCCTCTACCCCACCCAGCATCACCAGCAGCCAGGATTGTTGAATTTCCCAGCTGCCGGTCACCAGATCTGTCACAAGCAGAGACTGTGCCAAAGTCACCTCCTGAGAACAATCGCTGTAGCGAGCGTTCTCAGAGAGGCAGCTGATGGAGCAGATCTGTGCGTGCTCGCAGCTCCGATCCATCGCTTTGCGCAGACGCCCTATGGAACTTACGTATGTAAATTACGCAAGTCACGTAGAGGTGCACAATTTACAGATCCTTCACTATGTAAGTTGCATAGGAGCTCACATTGCACAGAAAAGCTTTAGGGACTTCTTGGTGTCCCTGAGCTGAAGAGACTTGATATCTCTAGCAATTTTGGGGTTGACTTGACCATTGCTGGTACCTACTTTGAGGCTTCTGAGATCCAACATGCCAAATATGAAGGGCAGCATATAGGAACTGGATGAAAAATGGCTGCCGTTCCTTAAGCTGCTGGCATGCAGTGAATGAGACCCTCATGTACTATTTAGTAATGTATTCCTTCGCAAGTTGAATATGCTGTTGCATTCTTACATTATTATTATTATTATTGTCGTCATTTATATGGCGCCAACAGTTTCTGCAGCGCTTTACAATAACCAAAGGGAACAAAATACATATAAACGGACATAGGATGGAAACAAGAGGTGTAGCGGGCCCTGCTCATAGGAGCTTACAGTCTATCCGCCAACATGAGCATGTCCGGATGCCGGTGTTTGTTATCCCTGTCTTGGCACAGTTGAGACTAAAACAATGTAAAATGAAAAAAATGAGCAGATAATATGAGGTCTCATCACACGCATCTCAATGACAAGATGCCCAATGTGGCCGTCATAGAGTCGGCTCAGATAATGGCTAAAGGAAATCATGGATCATTCTGTGAACTTTTCAATGTTTCCATTGGCGGTTACCTAAATCTGTATCAACACGTGGCGATCATACTTTGTGGTTTCCCAGTTCCAGTTTGGTTCATGTCAAGGTGCACCGTTTCTTTAGGGGTTATTCACAAAGTACTGAAATTTCAGTGAAATTTCGATGCTTTGTAGTTTCGGCACTTCGGTTCGCTTCCATTTCTCTGACTCTGCATTGAATTCACTATTCATAGCAACTTCAACGAAGTGCGCTGAAGATAGAGTTGCCGAAGAGCGGCGAAGTGACTGCCGAACACCGTCGAACTGCAGAAAAAACATGGATCTGTGCTATTCTCCTAATAGGTATTTAAGACAATAAAAATGCATTAAAGTGTGTGTAAATAATAAAAAAAGTCCTACAAAAAAATATAAAAAGGTCTGTTACAGAATAAAAAATAACAGGCCTTTTAAAAAAATTGGAAATCAAAAATTTAATTTAAAAAATACAAAACAGTATTCTAAAAAATAAATATAGAAAAAGGCTTTTTGCTGAAAATGGAAAGAATAAAAAATAATATAAAAACAATAATTTTTTTTACATTGAATCCTATGGGATTCATCTGTTTAAACCTGTCAAAATGAACCACTGAAAATCAGGACATTTCACAGACGCTTCGGTGCAGTCCGGTGTTCTCTGAATAGATTAACCATTACTTATCTATGGGACAATTAGCTGCCGACGATGATTGCCGATCTGCTGCAAACTGCACCGTATTTCGTGTTCAATTCACCAGTATTTTGAGAATTGACAGTTTAGTTAATAGACAAACTGCCCTGAAATTGCACAGTATGGGGAAATTCTCTGTTCGATGGCCTTCGGTGGCAAGTTCGGCCCTTTCTGAATAACCCCTTTGGTCTTCTGTACTTTTCACATGCTTGGTGTAATGTCTTCCCTGGAAAGTCTCGGAATAGGGGAAACAAATAGCCGATAGTATCCCTTACCTCATATTCTCTCAAAAAGCCAATAATTAAAATGCTGTTCCGATGGTACACAACCCCAGTGCTCTTGTGCCGGATCGGAAGGACAACAACCGATCTTTGCTGGCGGAACTGTGACCTGAAAGGCACATTCATACACTTGTGGTGGGACTGCCCGAAGGCGCGGGGGTACTGGGGTGAGGTGGGTAGATTGCTCACATCTGTATTCCAACAACCCGTGACGGTGGATCCCTAGGATTTCTTGCTGTTGCGCCCTGTGCCGGGTTTCACTAACCCCGAGCAGGCACTGCTCCGTTGCATCCTCCTGGCCGCCCGCCGTTCCCTGGCCTCCTAGTGGTTGTCTGGTAACACCCCTTCGTTGCCCTTGGTGATGGCTAGGCTTCTTATGTGCGGCTCATGGAGGAGTTGACGGCGATCGTCCGCCAAACCTTGCCCAGGTTTGAGAAAACATGGTGTCTGTGGGATGACTATGTGGGGACCTTGCATTGATTGCTGTTATTCCAGTCGGCCTAGGCCAACGGTGTGACCTGGTTTGGACAGTCTTATCACACTTCTCAATTTTCTTGTGTTTTGCTTTTCTTCATCTTTTCCTATCTCCTTCTGTTTTTCCTCCTTTTCTGAGTTTTCCCGTTTCAGTACACTCCATCTTTGATCTGTGGTATTCTGCGATTGTCCACTCAGTGGTGACTGTCCTACCTCATTGTATTGAAAATTCATAAAATAAAGAATTTTAAAAAAAAAAGCCAATAATTAATATTCTAATACAGTTAAGCGGCTCATTCTCTCTTTATTTAGAGGCACGGTTACTCTTCCACCGACCCTGTTTTCACATCAAATTGAGTTAGAGATAAGGATAAAGCTTGTCTCTGTAGATCTGGATTTTTTCTCCACAGGAAACAAGGGATCATGAATTCCTCAGGGTTAAGCGTCCAAACAAGACATGTCTACTTCTAAAACCGTGGTCACATGCTGTATGACAGCTAATACTTGTGCGGAAGAAAAGAAAACTTGAGACAATGTCATCCTTTTTGGTTGAAAAGCCATCGGAGTTTCAGTCAACTCAACCTGACACAAAGTGGAGAGGACGTCTTTTATATGGGTGCATCCAGATGTCCTGTGAATAGAAGAATGGAACAAATGAGCTATTTAAATGCTTGTTATACCAGAAAGCTTGGATTGTAATGACAAAACACTGCTTTAATATGTGTTTAACAGAGGTCGGCAGGCTCAAGATGACACAACACAGCCCAAACCCTCAAAAAACGGAATGTTTTTCTTGGGCCAATGGAATGTCTCTCACCAATTACGACTACCTAGAAGCCTATACAATGAGAGCTCATTAGACTCCGACTGACCAAATCCTGCATGTTATGTATATCTATTAGGGATGGGCTGCCTGTTCGAATCGGTTCAAAGTTCGATTCGAGCATCGGCTGTTCGATAATTCACGAACTTCGCGGACGTTCGCGGAAGTTCGAGGGGGAAAACCAAAATTCAAAAAAGTTCCAAAAAATGCTTAAAAGATCCTAAAAAATCTAGAAATAAAGAGACTCTTCACTGCAGAATATAATAATAAAAAACGGTTTATTAGATATTGAATTAAGACGGGAATATTCCACTCATTGTTGGTCAAACATTTCCCACTCGTTGTTGGTCAAACATTTCCCACTCGTTATTGGTCAACTTTTCCCATGGCTTCAAATCGCATTTAAACATGAGCAAAAGCAGTAAAAAATGAGCAGCGGTGAAATGGCTCAGCACTCAGCAGTGAAAGGATTAAAAACTTTTTTTAAAAACTTTTTTTTCATTGTTTCCTGTCCCCCAGGGCAGTACCCGGACCCCCATACACCTTTTATGGCCAATATCTTGCATATATGCCCTCTTGGAGGGAACCTTAATTTTCGAACGTTCGAGCCCCATTGACTGGCACGGTGTTCGAATTGTGTTTGAGTTCATGGTCGAACTTTTTAGGGTGTTCGAGTTTGAATGCGAACCGAACACGGGGGGTGTTCGGCCCATCACTAATATCTATTAGCAATATATTGCATCATGCAGCTAGAAAGCCTCATTATTAAGTATAGAAAAATTGTTTTTTCTAGAGTCTCCATTGAGTGTAAATACGCGACCATCTTCATAGAAAAACTCTACTTAACACTAGTTTCGAACATAGCAGAATCAAGCAGGTGTGTACTTTATTATTATTATACTTTATTTATATAGCGCCAGCATATTCTGCAGCGCTGAGCAATGGACACTACTTGCTGTTAATGTCTTCTCTTCCATTTCCTATCATGTCTCTGAGGTTCACAATTATCATGGACGTATGTTGTCAACTAAACAAAATAATACAACACATATTAAAAGGTTACCCTTTGAAAAGCTGATACTTTGCGCATCCTAAACTTAACATGGGAAGCGCAATCATTAATTAGCATCTTGATAAGTAAGGTATCGCAAAGCCCTAGCGCTAATTGCCGCAGGGATGCGAGAAATTTAGCTACACCTAAAAGCTGGTGCTAACTGATTGCGCTTTTGCGAAATCAATTAGCCCCCCTAAACCCCCACAATAAATAAGATACTCACATCCGATCCTGCAGTGAGAATGGTGGACCAATCCACCACTTCTCCTGGCCATGAGCAGAGTGAGACTGGGAACAAATAGTCCCCAGTCTCCATCTGCGTTCACTCCGCAGCGCTGCGAGATCTCGCAAGAGTGAGATCGTGCAGGGCTCACTGCCCAGCTGTGTGACCCTCCATGGAGGCCTGTGGGCTCCAGGAGGTGATACTCGCAACGGCGCGGAAGTGCTACCACGAATATCAGCAAGGGTAACAGGTGCCGAGGTAGAATCTAATGCTAAAATGGGGGCACTAGACTCCCGTTAGCGTCACCATTTTAGCGTTCAGAACGTTATCTGGCCCATTGTTTGCTATGATTGCTGTTCAGAGACTGCTGTTGTTTGCTGTAGTTGCAGAAAAAGGTGAAAATCACTGTTGATGCAACTGTTACA